>JAINEB010000003.1:31911959-33136689 GCA_022840565.1 Eubasilissa regina | reverse complement strand
ATGGTTTATTATTATTAACATTTTGTTAATCTTAGTATTAAGTTAGTATTAATTTTTAACATTTTGTTAATCTGTTTCAATGCAGATTTGTATCCGTAATCTTGGTTTTAAGATTGTAAGAAAATATATTTCGTATATGCAAGAATTTTCTATATTAAGACAATTTTATGGCACGCAGAAAATAAATTTAATGGTCGCGGTCTTCTTATAATGCTTATATTTTCTTAATTATGGCAAATAACTAGTAATTAGTTTCCATTGGTGTAAAGGTCCTATCTAAGTAATAGTTGTAAAAAAAATCTAATATACTTATCCTTCTGATATAAATTAATAATAAAAATCAATTTTTGTAAAAAACTCGGAAATATGAATTATTTTTGAAAGGCAAGCTTTAATAGTTAATGTCTACTCTACTTTTTCTATTTCCCTTTTTTGTGTTTTAAACATAAGTTAAATAAATTATTTTATATTATTGGTTATTCAATTTTGTAATTTAATTCAATGTATGAGTATTAAGATTAAAATTGTAATTGGTTATATTTCACTGTTTGATACGACGAATGAGTCTCTTGTAGTATCGACTTCGTTCTAGTTAAGAAGACAGTTACATTGTTCCACTGGAACTATTGAAAAATTAAACTGAAAAAATGAAAAGTTTGCACTCATTGCCTTAAATAAAATAAAAACCTGTTTTTGTACCCTCAATTTTGTGTTTTCATATCAGCCATGTGCGCTTGTATATATGTTAATGTTTTTGTTTAGATTATACGTTTACAATTATATATTTTTCCCTACCACCCCGGATAATATTCACGTTCAAGAATCGCGTTCAAAATGTTTTTACCGAAAAACTCAATTGAAAATAATTGACGGTCGTAACTTCGAGTCGAACAAAAAAAATCTCTGAAAATCATTTGACAATTAACAAATAAAATTTGCTAATAATTCGTGCACAGAAACAAACGGAGTATATTTTTATTCATGTTTTCACATCATTTAAATTCCGGCACCGTGCAATAAATAACATCAACACTGGAATACCAAATGTACTCATTTAAAACCCCAATAAATATAAAGTAATAAAAAATGTTAAATCACGTACCGCCGCCATCATAAATATTTGTTGACTGGCTGTTGTTTTACCTTTGGTTGAGAAAAACGGTATATTTTACGTCAAACAGTTAAATATTTATAAATTTTTATCGCTTTGATACCCCAAAATCTGTACATTTCATCCGTATTTTATTACTATGATTAATAGAATAATAGCGAGATTAAAGATAAGGACTTTAAATTACACAAAATATATTAAATCCATCAACACTATACAAGAATATCGAAAAACTGCCCCATCAATCTTGCTAGAACAAAAACAGGCCAAATGCCACTAAAATTATACAACGACCTACCACAGCAGATAAGACAACTGAATATTGACAGATTTAATAAAGAAGTGACAAACATACTTAGACATAATAAACTCAAGTAACTGTGTTTTTACTATTTCCGATGTAAGTTTGTAAACTCCATAATCACATAAAAATGTGAAAATAAAACTCTTGTTTTTTTTATTCTACTCGTTTAATTTACTTGAGATGCGTTTCGCCTTGTAAGGGCATTATCCATCTAATAATTTAACTCAACAGATTGTATTTATAATTATAATGGAAGACAGCTATACAATTTTATTTGCATGAACATTATTCATGGAAATCCACAGAATTCCAATGAATAATGTTGTCCCTGTTCATGTTATTATTTGAGTGGTTCAGAAACAAAACCGCTACTATCCAATTGATTAACATATTTTATGTGTATATCCTTCTAATTAATACATTTAATTTATAATTTTAAAAAAAACATATTTGTAACTGATTTTATAGGCATATTATTTAAATTGACACGCTCTTAATAAAATGCTTCTAAAACAACATTTCAAAAGCAGTTATTAATTATAAAACTATATCCACCATTGCCGGATAATTATTTTAAACACACAAATTCGGACAGTGTTGGTTTTGTTTCTGAACTCATTTGCAAAAAAATTAATCAGTTTGCATATCTGTACAATATTTAAAGTAACGCAATAATATTAATCAACAATCGTCCAAAATAACACACATTAAGTTAAAGTTTGTAATTTTAGTTAAAATGCTTAAAGTGTAAAATATAGGTATGCGTTCTCTAGCATGTTACATTGTTTCATTAATTAAACAATTCTCTCAGTTGCGCAACACTGCACGGTGAAACGTCACTCTTATTTTTTTAATAAATGTAACCGACATTTGACTTCAAATATTTCAGATTCAGTGGAGTGTGGTTTAACACATGGTTACAGAGCACTATCTAAATAGCATTTAACCTGTTTTAAAGATCATATTAATATGAAGTTGTAAAAATCTGAATACCTGTATTAAATATGGTCTACATGAGCAATATCGCCTTCGATCGTTATATTTTCTGTAAACATTACATTACATTTTCACTGAAAAATCTATAAATTTCTGAAACTGAGGCCCAATACTGAGTGATCGAGGCTCACCATTTGCACATATGCGGAAAACAAAGACAACAGCCATCGTCATAACTCAACCGATGTGAGATGGTGACCACTTTCTGTGAAATATGATTGAGTCGAGAGATATATTATAATATAAAATGTATAATACATCAGATTGAACTTTTAATCTGATTGATGATAATATCGAGATAAGAGACATTAATATTTGATGACAGTTCAAGTCAAGATCAATAAATACGTCACACATTTAAAATACTTCTAATATTATCTGCAATATTTTTTTAATATTATCTGTTTGCTCTCTTTATCGAAGCCCGTTGCTTTCTGCTAGTTGTAAATAAGAGAGTAAAGGAACTGGTCCATTGGTACATCTAAATGATGAAAACAGACTCCAATTATAAATGTATCCTTTTTTACTCTCGGAACTGAGTATAGAAATAAAACAAAATTTTAAAATATTTTTTAAACTAGGTAAACAGTACAAATGTCAAGATTGAACCTCGTCGAGTTTAGATGTGATATTTAAATATTAATTACGTATACAGAGTACAACAGACCAGTCCACAATATCTTATGGGTTTTATTACGAGTCTAAAATTTCGATTAATTTAAATATTTAATTGATTTTAAATTATATATTGAAAACAAAAAATATTTATTCATCAAATTTCGAGCGGCCAGACTATTTTTTGTTAGATGATTTAGGGCCTGAAGGATAGATAAATATTAATAATAGATAAATTTTGCAGCACGATTTTGTAAAAATTTCAGGCAATAATATTTTCTGTAACAGTTAAGAATTTGCGCATATTCCTTAAACATTTTCGATAGTCAGGTGTATCCACACATAAAATATTGTGAACTATATGTAATCTTTTTTAAATTTATTGTTATTATTATTTACGCAACATTTCATTATATTAAAAAAATTATTTCTGTGCATAAATAACTAAATATTATTTTTTATAACCATGCTGTTTAAATTGCACCCTAAAAGTCACTCTTATTCATGTTTTATTTTAGTATCACAATTTTATTAAATCTCTTTTATACAAGTTTATTTTCATTATTATTAGAACCGTTTTTACAGCATGTTTAGTTTTATGGCTATAATTCACCTCGGAGGCTTTTTCGCATAATAAGATCATGCATATTAACACCATGATTTTTAAGAGTCCTCTCTCGGCCGTGATCTCAGCAGTGTCGGATGACGCGGAAGCGATTTATTCTACCTCCAAAGATCTTTCCTTCCTCGATCAGGCCCGCCACTAGGCATTGAACAAGGTGAAATTTAAGGGCGGCACTCTCAAGGAGCGGCAAATTTTAACAACCGCAGTACCATATTAAGATAACCAATGAACAAGAAAATAAATACCCAATATGGCATAGTCTTAAAAAGATTTAAATGTGTAATGCACCGCCCTGGTGATGACGCGACACACGTGATTCCATAATAAATGGCTAATTCCGATGCCGCCTAATGGCAGATTATATTATATCTTTGAGATCTTACCACTAGGCTTTTATCGGCAGCACTAAAGTAGTTTATGTCTTTGCTTAGATAATAAATATGGTAGAATTAAAAATAAATTCACAACCAGTAGAACCCAAACGAAATATGATTTCTAGTCAGAAGCCTTAACCTACTTGGTCATGGATAGTTTGCAAAGTGTGGAAATATTACCGTATTTATAATGAAGATATACACCACCACACAGTATTTTTGAAATAATATATTTAAACATTTATAATATGCTACATATTAAAAGAAATCTTGTTTTTATATATTTTATGGCATTGCAACTAAAGATGGCTTATTTCTGAAATTATTATATAATATTTTTATTTTTATTTGTTAGCTTTGTTTTATTAACTATTTATTGAGTTAAAATACAACTACCGTTACCGAAAAATATCATTTTCTTCTTCAGGGTGTCAATAACTAATCAAAAATATATATTATTGTTTCTTTAACAAAATCTATTTTTAAAATACATTAGTACCTAACTCAAATTGTTACTTGATACAAAATTACTAGAATAATTTTTAGGAAAATACTTTAGAATGGGACTTGTAGTTAAATTTAGTTGGTTGTTTAAAAATTTTTATTTAGTTTTACACGCTTTATTTATTCTAACGATTCCAAATTATTTAATATATGACCAACACCGTTTACATGCAAAATTAACAATCCCAATTATTTATCAAATGATTAGAAAATTCTAAAAACCCACTATTGTTCAAACATCTCAAACGCTCCTTTACTCTTATATTAAAATTTCGACTTGTTTTACTAACATAAAATGCAGCACAATCCTTTTAACTAAGTTTATAAACACCAGAATTGTTAAATTTATCATCTTTGTCTTTTGAATTTATGAGTAAATTTTCTATATTATTACTTGTCTAAAATGCCGGTCTAATGTTTCGTAGTAGGTGTTTGGATATTTGATTCGAAAATTTATTTATGTTTAAAATCTTACGCCAATAATCATTATTATCATTATATTTTATCTGTGATTTATATAAAAGTTTACTATTATATTCTTTTAATTTAAATAGTGTATATTAAAGCTATATTATACCTGTTATTAATTGCTGTTTTTTTAAATTGTATTCACTTTAATATTGATATTGGATGTTGATATTGACTAAACGGTGTATAATTTTTCGAAACTGGTAGATATGTTTTAACTCAATAAAATGTTAATAAAACAAAGTTAACAAATAAAAATAATGAACCACAAAGTTAATTTAGCCAATTTTAAAAGTATTATATTTTTGATTACGACTTTCATAGTTCAGTGGTCAGGAACCTTGCTTCTCAAACTGGAAGTTCCGATGGTCACAATACATCTACATGATTTTTCCGAACCTGGGTGTTTTTTGTGATGTAGACACATGGTCTGTAGAAGCGTAAATAAATTAAATTAAAAAATAAAAACACTTAATGTTGTAATTTGTTAAAATTTTGTTCCCACTCTGGAAAATTTCGGGTAAGCACACATTCAGTCTAGTTAAGGAGACAAATATATTTTACACGTTTACCCAACTCAACCCAACAAAATAATATAAATTACTGAAATTTCTCATTGTAGATTTCTCGCAGCTTATTATATGTACATATTTTAAATACGTATTCATAAATGTAACGTGTTTTAGTAATAAATAACTAACAATTTTATCTGATATCTGATTAAATTATATCTGATAAAAACGATTTGAATTGCATTTACCTTCAGTATTAAGTATTTAAATATATTCAATTCGGTTCAGCAATAATTTGACACTTTTTTAGATTATTTTTATTCTATAATTGCGTTAGTATTTAGAATTGCGATAGACACAGCATCCTGTGCTTACCTAAGACCAGCACATTACCTAGAAACGGACCTCTCCTCGATCATAATATGTCGTCCTGTTAGCGTGCGTCAGTTCAACGAAATATTTGTGTATGATTGAGCAGACCTTAATTTTCTAGATCGCATTTTAGTGAAATATCCCTAGTCATCTTCTAATTTGAGACGGTGTTACCACGCCAGAAAAAATGCAACGTTTTAAAAAAAATTTTCTCAATAATTTAGTCAACTTTCCTAATAGATTCCTAAAATAATCTTAATTAAAATTGTATTATTCGATTCCATTCGAACTTGGAACTTGGATGCACGTTCCCCGGATAGGAAGAGATCCAGGTTCGAATCCTGATAGCAACAACAATATTTTTCGATAAATTGGATTTTATATGTACCTATATCTTTCTAATTAATACATTTAATTTGTGTTTTAAAAAATCTATAATATTATATATTATCTAATTGTGTTCTCCCGAAATTTTCATTTAATTCCTTTTTTAGTTATTTTATATCATTTGTCTTTAAATTGTGTAGGGAGGTTATTAAAGTTTTTCATCCCTAAGTGTATGAAATTTTGCTTATATTTACTTAATATGTATTTTGAATTTCTTTTATCAATAAAGACTTTTGCGAGTTCAAATTTGTTACGTCACGTAATCCAGGGCAAGCGGCTGACACAGACTCTTTATGGGTTGGAACAGAGCCACCGGTGGATGCGGATAACGTAATCGTTTCCGTAACGCATTTTTGTCTCCATAAATAAGTTTTAATGTTTGATCATTGTATGCAGGTACCGGCAAACATGTTTCACTGCAAAAGTTTCACATTATTATTAAATTTTACAAATATTTGAAATAACATTTTTTTTTAATTATAATTTTACATGTTTATAAGAATATGTATTTATTCTTTCTCTTTTGTGTTCAAGTCTAACATCTGACATGAACAGTGTCTGGATTAAGACCTCAATTAATACAAATCGGTAGACGTTATTTTCTATATGATATGTAAATCTAACGTTCAGTCCGTAATATAAAATTTTCTATGGCCTTATTATACCGCAAAAATAAATGTTTATATTATATTCTGCATAAATTGATATTTTTTTGCTTCTACTTATCAAATTTATATTGATATAACTGACAACTACGCCGCCAAGCGACGAACGTAAATATCACTCAAAATTGTATGCAATTTTAACCAAGGATTCATTTTTTAAATTATTCTCATTCCACATCTTAAGTTCAAATGTTGCATTTTCTACTGAGGATAATGCACTTGAACTAATTTTGATAATATCACAATTATTTCAAAATGACCCAGGTCGAAAAAATCTGTTATTATTTTGTAAAAAAAATTCCAACGGCAAAGATCTCTAAGCCCTTCAATATTTTCCCTCGAATGATAAAATAGTATTATTACTTTTAATTGACCTTTTTCGTGCTATTATTTAGATTTGTTGTTTGTTATAAAAAAAACATTTTCATAACGCGATTTGTATAATGTAGAGCTTTTTTAAATAAATATTATTCCAACCTCTGTTTGAAATCTAAATGATAAAGTAAACATTATGAGTAAAATTTTATTTTAATGTAACGAAAATAAGTTTTCCTATAGAACGGTTTGACCTTTGCATTTTTTCAAGGGCGTACTTATATCGGTTTAATTATGTAATGATGATGTGTTTCAAAGAATCACAATTTTACCAATAAATCGTGCATTTATTGTTAAATTTAATAAAATAATGTCAATATAATACAATGTATAAAATACATCCGACGAAACTAATAAGGCTGACTGCTAATAAACCAAATGTAATAAAAGGGCTTTCGGTTCAAGTCTCGGTGGTGCGGATGTTTTTTCAAAGCATTTTTTTGCATTTTTTCAGTTATGTACTTAGCTTTTTACCGGAAACAAAAGGAATACACATTCAAAGTCGAAAATTCTACATGAAAATCGATGATTAAATAGAAAACTACATATATATTTAGATTTATTCTGTGTATCTATCTAAATGATTAATTTAATTTGTTTTACGTATATGAAATTACATTGTTAAATATTGTAATTGGTAACATATTCTTTTGATAAGGCAATATTTCGAGGTTAAACTATTATATTTTTCTTTGAAATAAGTTATTGATTTCATCCGACCGCAACATTTCAATTTTTTGAATGTTACAACACTTCAATGACTTTGTCGTATTGAGCAACGAAATAATTCATATTTTATATCATATCTTGCGTAATACAGAAGCATTACTCGTGTATAACAATGTGTAGAGATCTATCGCCTCCACAACCTGAACGCACCTTGCAAATATCTAAGCGTAAAATGGGGCTCTCATCAATTTTAAAATTACACCGATACCGACCGAAAAACGGACAACAGTACAACGTGCCCGCAGCCGCCCAGAGAACTGGCACTCCAGGGAGCCACTTCTCTTGCGCCAGCCTTCCAGACGAGTTCATTATTCAACGCTTCACGTTAGAAAATTTATACTTATATCCGCAACCGTGTTTCAAGCAGCAATATACATCGATCTATTTTAAGTAGTCTTTCATTGTTCCTCACTAACTCGCACACGCAAACTCCCCTCATATAATAATTCTAAAGAACAGGTAAACGCCGGATAAAAATTTATTTGTCGATACTCAGACGCTCACACATATATTTTATGATATATCATTACCTGTCTTATTTATTTACATATCTACATATTAAATACGAAATCATTTCATTTCCCAAAAATGCTTCATAAGCACAAACCACCAAATATATAGACATGAACTAACGCAAATATCTTGTCCCAATATTTTCATTTTGGTATCACCCGCACGATCACATTGGTACTACTCACGCAACAATTAGCTCCGTGACTCGATTGAAACGAAAACTTAAACGCTGACAATATAATATGCATTAATGTAAAAAATACGTCTTGTTTACACAAAGATTTAATTTTCGTAGAGTGAATACTTTTATTATTGCATAAACGTTCTAACACAACCATTATACAGTGCCTGTACTAATAATACACTAATTCTACAACACTCCCATTTCATTTTCTTTTATTCTATATATATATTTTTTTTTATTTATCTCTATTTTTAGTCCGGTCGAATCTTAAATAACAGCACGAAAAAAACTAGCCACTTTAACACAGACTTCAGTCTAGCAAAGTGGCCAGGACAACGCTTTATATATCAGAGGTGGAGTCTACTTCATCCAACACAATAAACATATTACAATGTTATATTATAATATATTCACCTCTGTTATAACAAAAATATGTATGTCAATAAATAAATAAATGTTTCATAAATTATCGGATTGATGTTTCTACCAAGAATGTGTGTAGAATGTCCCTCGTCTCGCAACTAATGTTCTAAACCCCTAAATCTGCACTTTATTTAATGTCATTCATTTACTGGTTTGTGTTTATAAGCTTTACATATAATTGAAATAAATAAAATATTTAAACAAAACCTCGCGCGACGCACAAGCTTCATATAACTTTTGATAGATTTTGAACAATTAAGAAGGTTACTTCATTATATTCTAAATATGGTTCCCACGTGCCCATCTCGGAGCCCCTTCCTAGTTTACGCCTCGTCTATTCCTAGTCACGTTCGTTCCAATATCACCTCAAATCTTTTGATTGCGCCCGAGTGATGGCTCTGTTTGCACAAAAGTAGGTATTCGCATTTATACAGGGGCACATTTCTGCGCTCGCTTGCCGGGGCACGTTCTGTCCGATCGGGTGCTGCCTCGCTTCAGGGGCGCGTTATGTATTACACGAATAATCGTCCGGAAGCGAGATCGGATCGATATAATGCTACCGGTGGAGTCGGACAAACAAGATATTAAGGGAAGATAAAAAAAAATTACATCGTTTGCATAAATGATTACGGGGTCAGACAAATCTATTTACCAAAAGTGTATCACTGGATTGGTTTCGTAAATTAATGGCAAGCGACCGATTCGTTTTACGGCAACAATAAATTGTGAAGTAATGATGAATGAGATTTTTTAGAAATCTCTTAGGCGAGTGCGGATTTTACTCCCATGAAATTCTTTGAAGACAACTCTCAACTGTCGTAGTTCTCCTCTACATACCATGTCTCAGGGATTCTCCGTCTAGTGGCTTGGTTCACGCTCGTCACGTACGTCAAATATCATTAACGTTTATCAGCTGAGTGATTTTGAATCTCCCCAGCAACAGTTAAGTCTGAATAAATGTTTGCAATTTAACGCCTGTTAATGTTTAATGACAGTTGTACGGATCTATGGTGGTTTTAGGCAGGGGTAGGCTGGAGGGGGCTCGCGCGAGCCTCTCGTTAAATTTCACTTTGGCCGGTAAGCCCCTTGTTCAACGAAAAAAAAACTATATTTTCATATCAAATCAATACCTATTTGCTATTTCTGTAGATGGTTTAAATGTAGGTATAATGAAACGTATGATTTTGTTGCTTTTTGAAATTTCTTTTAAAATACATTTATTTTGGTTGCATCATAAAAGAGACCCAGCTGTTTTTTTGTCTATAATCTAACACTGCTTTAAAACGACGATATTTGTTATACATTGTTTTCAGATATTTTTAGATGTTCAACGCAATATTTCTGTGAATGATTATCCTTCATACTTCACACATGCACATTTTTTTCCCTTTAAAGTAATAGTGCACAGTTTTGAGAACGACAATTTCTAATATTTTTTTCTTTATTCCATCTTTTACCAAGGAGAACTTCAGTTTCAATCCAGTTTCTGTTTTGAAATTGGAGTGAATAGTACCTATTTCTGGGTCATTCTTGAAAATCTTCCCTCTTGCCATCTATGATAGGTAAATATATTTTTCAGTTATTGATATTAATCATTTATAAATAATATAAGTATATTATGTAACATTCGATTGCTTTAATAATTAACGCGCATAGTGTATAAGAATGATAAAAAATCCGCCCTTATTAATTGGGTAATTATTGCAGGCTAACTGAGGATCTTGAAGTAACAGTTCTTGCATCATTTTAATTTTATACGGAAGATTCAGTTTCAAAAATTCGCAGTAGGGATGTTTTGAATTGAGTAGGACAGGGTAGTGGGAATTGAGTAACCCTATTGAGTAGGACGACGGCGAGTAGAGACAGGTGGATCGTCGTTTACACTCTGTCGTACAACCTCCGCAACTACTTAAATATGCACAGACCGATGAGTACTTCTTCCTGAAAGATGTATCACTAAGCCTTGTTCCTCAAAACGGGAGACTGATTTCCTAATTATGTTACAACTGGGAGCTGTTCTGGCATTAAAGATAAGCCTTTTAAATGAAACCATTACATAAGTAGCCATTACATATCTCCAAAAAAATTTTATAACCTGCATAAAGCAAAAAAGGCAAATAAATAAAACCAAAAAGGCTACGGAAATTTTTATTCCTTCAGTCTCATTTGAGCCAACCTATACGACCCAGATAAATCAATCAGAGTGGTAAATGTATATTAATTTATTACTCTATAGGCTTTTGTGCATAATACTACATACTCCATGGACAATGACAAAAAATAGACGTCAAATTATAATCAAATGTTAATCATAAAAACTCATTTAAAATTTCGAGATAGAAGAATTGAGACAATCCGTATTTCAATTTGCGTCGAAAATATATTTTTAATGACATTGGAATATTTTTGTATCATTATCGTACCGACGATATATTTTTTGACGGTAAATAAATATTGTACAAATATAGAAGTCGAAGAGTATTACGTAACATGTAATATTATTGTACCTGCTGGCAAAAATGATTATGAGTAAAATTATAATTATCATTAAATTTCTTATTTATGTCTTAAACTTATCCATTAAATTCCTTGTCAAACAATTACATTTCATAAAACATACTAAAATAAGAAATATAGATACCAAACCGTGATATAAAATTTGTAGACAGTAATACATATGTAATATGTATATGAACATTATTTAGTATTTTTATAGTGGGAAAAATATGTAGGAAACACACATCTCATCTCAATTTTATCTTCAGCATTAGCTCCACTGCTGGATAAAGACCTATGAGAGTTAAGCACTCTCGCTTCCCTTCCACTCAATAAAGTAACGCATTTAATATTTAATAGAATCTTCAAAGCTTTTGAGAATATAAAGGTTGTTTTTTTAGAGGTTTGTTTTTCGAATTGGCAACACTCTTTCTAGCGACAGCCAATTTGACAGTTGACAGCTGATTTGTCCTCAGTTTAGTTTGCCATTTCACCATGAATAGACTTACATCAGAACGACGCTTGAAAATTTATTTCAAAAATCGTGGTTCAGTTGGCGAAACTTACCGTGCGCTACATCTATTTTACGGTCGACATAATCGTTTATCCGAGCGAGTAATTCGAATAACCATGGATAGTTTTTGCGCTACACATACTTTAATTGATAATACGCATCCGCAGAGATGGCGTACAGTGCGCACCGAAGAAGCTGTTGCTGCATTGGAGCGTAGTATTGAGGAACACCTGAATGAGTCGATACGTCATTAAGAGCGCTATTGACCAATGATTAATGACTTTTTCGTCTCCCAATTGAATGGCATTAATGTGAAAGGCTTGTGATTTCAACAAGACGACGCAACACACCACACATCGCGCGTCACAATCAATTTACTGAAGGAAACATTCGATGAGCGCATAATTTCGCGTAATAGACCTGTGAATTGGCCTCCAAGATCGTGTGATTTATTATCGTGTGACTTTTGGATTATTTTCTATAGGAATATGTGAGGTTGCTAGTCTACGCCGATAAACCAAAGACAATAGATGACTTGGAAGCCAACATTAGTCGCATTATTGCCTATATACGACCCGACTACTAGAAAAATTGGACGAAAATTAGACTTCCAGATTGCGCTTTATTCCGGAGCTAGTTGCGACGCCCATATGCGCGAAATCATATTTGAACACTAATGGTATAAAGTTACCATTCCAATACCACGATTTTTTATGTGTTTTATTTCATTTTTAAGTTCTTTATCTCTAAAAAAAACATCCTTTATTATAAAGTTAAGTTTGATTTGTTATGTATGTCTAATACCTTGTGGCACCACTTCATAGTTTACTTTTATTTCTTTATTATATGGTACAATTAACAAACATATATTTATAACATTTCGTCATTAACTGATATAGATTAGCTTCGATATCATATACAATATCATCGTACCAAAGTCATAACTGTACAATATTCATTCATGCGGTATCTATTTGACGTGAGACTTTCGTGTTCAACTGTATAAGACGCGTAACGCGATGTTTTTGGTTTGATTACCCTATCCCTATTATAACTATAATATAAAGCCTTAACTATCGCCATACCCTTCTCAAAACAGTCTAAAGATTTTGTATTCTTTCGTTCCGCGATCGTAAACCTTGTCATGATAATTATCAATAATACCGTCATTGTTCCAGAACTTTTACGCCACTCGTAAAATGTTGAGGAAATTAACACACAGAAATCTCGTTAGTAGTTTTAATATGGAAATTCTTTATACGGTTCCATATTTAATAAGCAAAACGATACACTACGTACGTAGTCTCTAAAATGGTCCCCATTAAAAAACTTTTGCCCGAGACGTTAATTTGCTGAGCCATTTTACAGTTTGTTAGCCCGTGGTACATTTAATCCATTCCAAACGTAAAATAAGAATCTGGACATACTAATAGTCCCGCTTTTAGAGGTACATTTTAATGTTGCAAGGCCAATAGATTATTTTCCACTTAGAACCAGAGACAAATATTTCGAAAGCTTTCTTTGTAGGCAAATTTGAGTCAAAACTGATACATTTCATCGGAGTGGAGGATCTGTTTCCTTTGAAATACAAGTTAATTGATAATTCTCCTCAGTCCAGTGGGTTTTATGGCACGTGTCACGAATGAGATTTCTTTCTGAGATTTGTCTAAAAAGCGAGTAAAAAACAGTCGGCCATTTTAATTGTGTGTGTACGCGGATGAGGATAAATTGATTTGGCGGTGAAGATTAACGTAAATGTATTGGTTAATGTACTTTGCATACAAAATATAATAGATGACGAATGACAGCTCGCTTTGCGCTCAACTCAGTATTATCGTTTTCGTGTATATGTGCCGTTTAGGAACTACGTAAAATAACTGATTTTAATATCAACTAAAATTAAATATTAAAAAATTTATAGTAGTTAACAGAACGAAGTGTTTGTTTAAAGATGATTATAGTCAATTATTTATAATATGCACAATCTTACCAGTTGACAATAAAAGTAACATATAAAGTAAAATAATGTAAATATTATATATATAAATATTAAAATTATATATTTACATTATTTTACTTTATATGTTACTTTTATTCACCACAATATATTCTAGCTAGCTATTCTACCCGATCGTCTGGATGAACAATGAGATTACTGATCGCGAACAAAGTGTACGGTGAAGGAACGAGATAATGTGTCGTGGTAAGAATATTGAATAAAATCAATAAAGACGTATTAAACATTTTGAAAAATTATGAGACCTCAGTGATCACCCCAAAATACAAAGTGGAAGAACACATACTCATTTAATTTTTCGTTTCATTTGTTATAATTCATTTATCAAAAAAAAATTGTTTATCAAAAAAAAGCTAATCCTTGCCATAAAACTGTTATGCAGTTTGGCAAATAATAAATTTATAATGTATATATATATATATACATATATATGTAATAAAAAAATATATATTCATGAAATATCCTCATCAAATTAATTATGTAGGCAGTGTATCATATGTAGGTAGACAACATAAAAAGTATTTGTGATGGATGATTCCTGCACGCTGACTACCATGACGGTAATGATTCAATGGTTTACGATATGAACATATAATTTGGATTGATTTAATAATAATTGTTTCATTGCGATGTTCTGTACGTTGACGGAAAATAAACTTGTCGTCTTTAAAATGTGGTGCTGGGGTGTGCAAATCCCTTGGACTTCTGTACGTACTGTTGCCTTAATTTTAGAGGTATCCAAGATAGACCCCGTGGTCTGTACAAAACGCATCTTTCAATTTCGAGCACATCGTTTGTTGAGAAGAAGATAATCGCAATTATGAAATGAAAAACCCAATCAAAAACACACATTAATAGGACCGCTATAAATATTATTTAGTAAGAAATTACTATGTTTATGATATAAAACTTTATTTTATTTAGTAGATAAAGTATCAAAGCATGTCAATAAATACAATATATAATTTAAAATATTTTGTTTTCACTAGCAGAAAGTGTTTTAAAAACGTTGAAAATTAATAATATGTCCTGAAAATTTAATGGTTTTTAACACTATTAATTTTCAACATTTTGTTAATTTGTTTCAATGCATTTTTATCCGTAATCTTGGCTTTCATATAATCAGAAAATATATTTCGTATATGCAATAATTTTATATACTAAGGCAATTTTGTGGCACATGGAAAATGAATTTAATGGTCGCGGTCTTTCTTAATCAAATAACATTAAGTTTATTAATTTTCCATTAACGTAAAGATCATATCTAAGTAAATAGTTTTAAAAAAAGTCCAATCTAGAGTATAATTTCTGATAGAAATGAATAATAAAAACCCATATTTACATAAAAAACGCAAAAATTCAAATTATTAATGAATGGTATGTAGGTGAGAGAAAATGGTCAAATGAACAATCTGAGGGTCACGATTAGTAAATCTTATGTTTAAATTCTAATCCGAGGGATGTTACGCCCCGTGACTAGCACGACACCTTAATTCGGCAATAAATTCAATCACACCAAAACTTGTCCACAATAGTGGACCAAAAATTCTTCCAATTTTTTGACCACGTTATACGTCAAAGGGATAACCTATAAAATAATATTATCTTGAGCACAATCTTGGACTGAAAATGATCTGACAGAGTGACACAGCCGTGGATAGATGATAGAGACCTAGGAGTCAGCTGCGAGGGCGATTCAGCACCGGGACTTGTGGAGGTGCATCTCATCTGACTGAACCCAATAAGTATACTCAAATATCAATAACGACACGAAGAAGGAAATAAGAAATAACTAAGAAATCATTCAACAAAAAATAAAATTGATTGAGTATACAATTTTATTATTATTAATAAAACACCGAGTGTTTCATCATTTAGTCTTCATCTAATTTTGGTACCCTGAAATTAAACCAAAATATTGAACTCAAAAGTTTCGGAATTATATTTACTAATCCCGGGAATCGTGAATATAATGAGCTGAACTGAAATCTCGGATCTCGGGATTGCATCCTGAGGGAACTGTCTGGAGAAGTGATAGTAACTGAATTTCAGCCCCTAAATATACATCTTACATGCTAGGTAAAATAAATTTAAGAAATAAAATTATTCAAGATACCACAGGCTGAAGGTGGCTGCGCGGGGTTAAGGGATGAGGAATTATTGTGTTCTTCTGCGGTACATGGACGGAGACAACGACGTCATTAGTGCTCATGCTTTGGGAACCGCCCGCGCCGGAGCAACTCAAACAAGCCACACCCCCCACCCCATTACCGACACATGTGAACACTGGGCGGAAGAAGCCATTCGCCCTGCTGATGGTGCACGTCACATTCTAAAACATTTTTGTTCAAAATATTTTTTTTCTTTATAATATACAATAAACTAAATTTTTTTTTCAATAACTTAATTAAAATAAGCATCCCTTTTAATAAAAAAATATTATTATTAAATTTAAAAAGGAGGCAAATGTTCCGTACAGGAAACAAGGTAGAAATGTAGACAGTGGTGGTTCGATCTCCGCTTCTCTCAGCAGGCGATGATGTTGATGTTGTTTATGAGGTCGGAACAAATGAAACACAAAAGATGTTCAATTTAGGTACACTACGGTGACAAAATCGAGAATGCGTTCCCACCCGCAGGATACCTCGTTTTATTTCAGTTACAAAGAGTACATTCATATATTCATATTTTTCTCACCATACTAGCAAGGCGCATTTTATAATAAAATGACAGTCTTTATTTACCGAAATTTATCCCACGTCTCTCCGGCGCCACGCCGATGATTATACCTCCAAATCACTGACTCGTGTCCTTACAATATCAATTAATTGGCATCACCTTGGCGACTTCTCAATCCTGTGCGATACAGGCATTGTCATCTCGATAATCTATTTTTTTCATATGAGATATACGGTAACTCCTCATTTAGAAGAAACTACTCGATAGGAAAAATAATACCGAGTTCTGCTTGTGTTACGTTTAAATCTACATACTCAATGCACATAATTTCAACCGTAAAATCAATGTTATTCATTATTCAGAGGTATGCACTGTGTTGCACAAAGATTGGCTTACATAACGTAACTCGGCAGCCAGAAGTTCCCAAAGTTCAGCACTCGATCATTGTTAAGTCACGTAGAAATCCATATAGAAACCGCATCACTTTTTTAATGTGATGCTACTTCTATGTAAGAGAAAAATCTCGTGTTTAGAGAGGAAGATGATTTACAGTATAAACATAATTTCATATAAGAATACAGTAAATAATCGTACGTCAATAAACAGTATAATATTTATAAAATAATATTAAAACCAGAGAAAAAATATAATATTTTCATTAAATTAAATAAAACACAGTAAATATTGCATTCACCGAGAAAAAGTAAAAGAAAAATAATAATAATGTGATAAGAATATTACGAGATTCATATGTATTTCAATCAATTTCTCAGAAATTTTATTCTACAGCTTATTTCAAAGTACTGCCTACAACGCTGTCGTATATTTATATCATATATAAATATAAAATATATTAAAATCACACCAAATCAAAGGAATACATTTACCTTTATACTTATAAATAAATGGTAAATATTGTGTTTACCCGATGGCTAGATTTTTCCAGAATCTTAAGCTTTATTTTATTTTGTATGATGTATAAATATTTTATTTGAGTATACAATTCAAGGGATTTCACTCCTTATACTCCAATTTTTTTTTTAATAAAAAGTAGCAAGCCACAAAATTTAATAGAATTATGTATAATATTTTATTCAAATTTAAACTCAATTTGGCATTCGTTTAAAAATAAGTCAATTTTTTTAATGTCCAAACTAGCAACAGGCCATTAAACTCTAACAAACGCTACAAGGACACTTAAGTAAAAATATTTTATGTAAAAATATTTTTAGACAATTAGGAGAATAATATACGTATTACAGAATGCACTTTTTTGTGATGAAAAATTAGAAACACTTTTTTTTTAAATATGTTACAGTTTAACATTTAAGGAGAATGAATAAGATATCAAAACTATCGCACAAGTACAAAAACCCATGGGCTCCAAGGTCAACAATGTCGGATTATGTAACCCTCTAAATATGATACATATGATATCCATATAAAAAAAAATTTAAACAGCTTGTGCCATGAAGAATATATTCAGATTCGCGTTAATGGATAAGATTTCGTTGTAGTACGAGTAATCAAGTATTCTAGGCAGGCGTTAGAAATGGCCTAGGTTGATATCGTAAAATTCGGTGTGAAATAGGATTATATTTAAAGACAAAAGGCACAATATTCAAGTATTCACATCTTAATTGAAAACATGTTTATGATACATTTATTTAGTAAGCATTGATTCATAATTCCTGAATCTCGTGTCATAAGGCCTACCTGGAAGTGTAGAAAAATATGAAAAAAAATTGAGCATGCACATCACATTCCTGGAAATGGAAAATCGAGAATGAAGGCTCACCGAATTCAATAGACATGTGACCTTTAAGAGGAGGGATGAGTGATCGAGTAACCTTTTTCCGTGTTTTGAGTATCTAAAATGACAAATAGCTAACTCCACGCATAATTCCAAACAAAATGTGTGTATAAAATTGTGATTAATATTGTAATATTATTTTGCCGTACAGCCAAAACTGAATGATTAAAAAATTTAAAGACTGCTGTTCTTTAAACATGAATTGTTAGAAATATAATATTACACCTAGTAAAAATTGTTTGATTTTTCATCAAATTGATCATATTTGACGCAATAATTGAACTAGTTGTATACAAAAGTATAATATAATCTTTCCTAACTTTAGCCATCTGATTTTAGTCACTTTTAGCGATATGTGCGTACTAATTTATAATCGTGTTAGACGAGAGTGAAGTAGCTGAATTACTAATTCTGGAGGTGATAATTACTCTCTACAATACGATGTAATATTGTTACCATTTCAATTAATTATATCATATTATCCCATCTCGAGAAAACTGGAATAGTGATAATGCCAGAAATTTTAATTCGTGTGCTATTTTAAATAGTATCATTAAATCTATTTACAGACTTATGCCATTTCAGTGACAGGGGTCCTAGTGGTATAACCACTTAAAATAATTTCTGACTGACTAATGGCCAGGGCAGAAGTAGGACGATGAAGAGTAAGAATATTAATGAAATAATAAATGTATGTGAAAATTAAATTGAACTATGTTAAAAGTGTTTGAGAATGGTGTCTAGAGACAAAGATATTATGTGGAACCTAGAACATAGAAATGCCAGTGCGGTCAGATCAATTAAAATTGGAAAACTAAAATTTTTGTTTATTAATTCGCAAGGGCGCAGAAGACGAGGTACGCCGAAGCAGAGATATCTCGATGAACTGAAGAGAAACCTCACATACAGAAGGAAATAGCAAAAAATTCTTCAGTCAGTCAAGACCAAGATGATATTAAAAGAACTACTGTGTTAAGTCAAACATAATATTTCAATAGAAATATTACCTATTGCAGTGGGTCTCAACTCTCAATTCACAAAAAATTTCGATGCACTTCCTTCAATCATGACCAGGAGATGTTGAATCCACTATCCGTTAAATCGTATAATATATAACACAAACATGTTGTGGTTATATATTATATATGTACATACATATACCGTAACGTTGGTGTAATTTTCCTTAAGGATGCCACCCACAAACGCAAACTAACCGAGAAGAGATACCAGTTCCTCATTAGAACTTAAAACTTAACAAAAAAAAATATTAATATGCTGTTTGCATATAAGATGTAATGGATTTTCAAAATACAATAAATTACGTAATTCCTATCATATTTTGATTAAACTTTTCTGAAAAATTGATCTAGTAAATACCTCGGATATGTTCGCTATGCCAACTTAATAATATATTCAATTTGTAATTCCGTTTATATTGAACTTAGAGAATAGATATTTATATTAGCATATATAGCGAAAGTTAGCGAACTTGCAACCGTGCGTGACACTTATTACTATGTTTAAATAAGAGGAATGTTATTATCGGGACCCAGCCGGAAAAAAACCGGTTTACACGTGTGTAAATATGTTTCTCGACTCGCTGGTCCATCAAATTTATTCCTGGGATGCTTATCCGATACTGTGCCACAAAGTTGCCAGCCCTCGTGTTCATGATTCACTTTAAACGTTTCGCAACATCCGCTAGATCTGCCGAGAGGGATGCGAGCCGTTCGGAAGTTGTTCAGTCATATAAATCAGCGCTTAAACTTTCAAGATATATGGCGGGGAAGCGGCGAAGAAAGCGGGGGCAAACACCTGATTTCCCTCTAGCCGTAGTGGAACAACACAGAAAGTTGGTAAATCAGTGAGATTGCAATTTGCAACTACGTGTTCTGTGCGCAATCTAAACATTACTTTATAGTGTGCTTTCTTAGCACATTTATCACGAGGAGAGATTTATTGCAAAGAAATTGGAATACTCTTTATATATTTTTTCATTCAAACATAAATACAACTTTTATGAAGCTCGTTTAAGTATTTATTCGCGAGTTGCAAGCTTAAAGAAAGAAAGGTACCTAATGCAACTATCAGCATACTGTCCTTCAGAGGCGTGCAATCAATAATTCAATAATTCCAAGTATATTCATTTGAATATTTTTATTTCGTGTCTTCTATTATTTTTATAACTTAATTTAAATAAATAAAAGCAGAATCTGCACTGAAAAGATAGTGGGTAGCACTACAGCGTGGCATGATTGCCTAGTAAAGTAAAAATACTAGTAATGAGAAAAAAAGCTACTCTTGACTCACTGCCGTGGTGTTCGATAATGTCAGTGATTGAAAACTGTAACTGTGATTACAGGTTCATTACTAATACGCACGATATCACATTATGAAATAAATAAAACATAATTTTGAGTATATTTATTTATATTAATAAAATTTAATTTGCGTATAAACGTATTCTAGCATAAATCTAATTTAATATCACCGCAAAAATAATGAAAATGCTTAAAATTAATTTTAAACGTCATTCCTTTATAAATATTTACGTCACACTTGCCTAACCACGGTTCACAACCAAATATCAACAATTAATGTTGACTGATCACGGATTATTTACGCATGTCCGGAATCATAGTTAATAATCACTGATGTAAAAAAAGATTGAAGTATCAGTGTGACCGCAAAGCGTGAGTCGTGAGTGTAATCACGGTTAAAAAAATCGATTTCGATCATGATCGAGTCACAGTTAACAATCACTGATGTATCAAATATTAACACCGCATCCAGCGTAACTGATCGTATATATATATATATAATCACTAAAAATGATTTTGAGCTCATCATTAAAAAATTCCAACCTGGTCTATTCACTACACAATCAAAAAAGCAATGTATATATATAATGTACGCGAAATAAATTTAAATTAAATATTTATTGGATATATCATGTATTATGTGAGTATGTCCACTCGCAAATAGTTCGAAGTACTCATGGTAATGGGTTAACTAGCACCATCTAGCGGAAGAATTTAGAAATGACAAATAAAGCTGGGCATGTGCTTTTTTGCAAAATCTGACCCAAACGTATATGAACTAAACTCAACTCTCGCGCCGTGAGGTGTTCTGAAAATACCTCTTCGCTTTATAGCAGACGATGAAAAACGACTTAAATGTGTATTTGAAGTGGACTAGAATGTATTATTTGTAATACATTTTAAACATGGTATTATTTTAAATTATAATGATATATTCAGGCCTTTACTTCATAACTTGAAAAATTTCCCTATAATATGAATATTTTTTTAAGAACGGATATAAACTCACACAGGTATACTTTCACAAAAACATACCTTTGAAAGAGTACATTTCTTTCAGGTGAATATACAACCTCCAGTGACAATACCCATTACTTTTAGAGCGTAGATATTAGCAGCATAATCTAAGTATACGCCTAATGCACGCAACTGCTTTCCATATGGTCAACAGGAAAATTTTATTGCTTGGAAAGCCAAATTAACGTAGTTATGCAGAAAGCTGTCTCGATTTTGAAAAAATAATTATCGGACGCAGTTACAGTTAATTTAATGTTTTGCCATAAATAGTCAGGTGGCATTCATGCAAATCTTCGCTTCAATTTTCTTATTCGATAAAACTCACAGACCAGTAAATGAAAAGACATGAAATAAAGTGTATATATAGGAAATGGGTTTGAGACATTAGTTAAGGGACGAGGGGCATTCTACACATATTCTTGGTGGAAACATAAATCCGATAGTTTACGACACATTTATGCAACAGTAAATGTATTCACTCTTCGAAAATTAAATCTTTGTGTAAATAAGTATTACTGCATTATTTTTAAAAATAACATTTTAAAAAGAGCTGCCTGTTATATCCAACGGCATAATTATCGTGATCTCAGAAATGTCGGCAACTAGCAGTCATGCCTTACAATTGGTCATTAGTCAATAAAATAAGTTGTATATTTTTATATTTACAAAAAATATCAATTTTCTTATGCTGGATAGTTTTGTCTCGATTGTAAAATTGATTATTTGTCACGTCCTGTTTTGAAGATAATTCGTCAATTGCCAAAATACTCTATAAAAGTGAACGGTAAATAGTGATTTGTGTTCCGTTTTCGGAAATATAAAACATTAAAGAAAAATAATGATACTTATTGGCTAAAAATGTAGTAAATAATTGCCTCTTCCAAGTGCTAGGAACACAGTTATATTCGTGAAATGTAAAGCCAGCACTGTGCTGGAGATAAAAAAAACTAGGAAGATAGTATAAAAATGTATTATATATAAGCACTAATAAGCTCTTTGTTTTCTGCGATACACTTTCCACACTTGAGCAAACTAGGCCGAGTTGAGGGCCCAGCTGCCTGCCAAAATGGCATTACTGTCTAGCTTGTAGAACTCAAATTAGAGCGGATTTACGACAGTATCATGAAATCAAGGTCTGGGGTGTAAAGATAAAGAGGTTATGAATCGGATTATGAATTAATGTTTGTGTAGATGTGTTGTATGTAAATCAGAAAGATTGGCAGGTTCTGTGAATGATGAAACTGCTTAAAGGTGCGCTACAAGGGGGGGGACCCATCCTTACCTGAACCGTTGTAGAAGTTTCAACTTTTTTTATCAGTTTCACACACAGTACTACAGAAACGCGAAATGTACAATTAATAAACACAAAAAAGAAGTATAAAAACAAAAGATTGCGAAAACGAACAGAGATTTTAATTTAAACCTTTATTTATTTTAAAATACAGGTATATAACAACATTACAAACAAACAAATAATCAAGTGTTATGCATGGAAGCAAAGAGACCAGTGTATACGAGACGGCCATTAAAGGGCTAACTATCAAGTACACTCTCCCATGAAGGGACTTGGACGAAACACAACGAAACTGCTTAATGTGTATGCCCCAATATTATACATCACTCGCGTATTCGTTTGATAGTCGCGGAATGTATTGTGTATGTGAAGGAAAAACTTAGTTTATTGACAAGTATAGAGCAGTTAAGTTGTACAATAAAATTACTACACGTAAATAGTTTTCGGAGGCATTCGAAAAGCTGCAGTGAGGAGAGTAAAGCTCGAAAGATGACCTTCCCGATGGTTGATGGCCGCGATCATCTTGTTACCTGGTGTCAGTACTGGGAGACTTTACGAATGCTAGGCGTTTGATTTCACGCACCGATATCCGCAGGTTGCGTTCAGTAATGCCGGGCGGTGATGACAAGAGTAGAAGCGATAGACCTCTACAAACTAACAGATTTTATATATGATTTGTATGAAACATACAACAATTAAGAAAGATGATAATGTACGTAAATTAGTCCCTTGCAGCATTTCGCACTTATTTACTCATTACTTGAATGTTGTGTGTCTAACAAAATTAATTTACTAAGAGCTTAATGAACCAAAACTTTTTTAATGTTACGAATTACATAAAGCAGTGAAGTACTCCACAGAAAAGCTTTTTTTTAGAAAATAACGGTAATTTTTGCCAACAATCTTCACGGAGTCGTTTATATGGATTCCAATTTACATAAATAGGAGATTAAATCAAACTATATTTACAATACTTCGTACATACATAATACAATGCTTCTGCAATAGTTTTGGGAATATTTAGAATTATAATAATGTCTAATCATAATATTATAGTAAATAAATAAGTTCATAAATTTAAGAAATCTACAATATGTAGTTGGTAATGTGGCCTTCTAAACGATGTAGACGATCTTCAAATAATAATGCAGAAACTATCAAAAGTCAGCGGTGGAGTCAGATTGAAGATAAACATCTCAATTGGTATGACAAATCTAGTGTTAGGATTTTATTTAAATGTTATATTTTATTATACAGAGCATTAATATTATAGTTTAATGATACAATATACGTTAGAATAAATAATAATAAGAACATAGTAACTACAGGAATATAAAAATAATTATAAATAAATATTTAGCGTAAACATACAAACACATAATTTCAAGAAAAGGTGTCGTATTCTGTTATTTAAAATTTTGAATGCCATGAGCGCGTTAACACGCCAAACTTTGCATGTTACACCAAGCACTTTTGGCCCTTGCAGGTATTAAAGATTTTTTTTAAAGCCATCCGTGGACAACAGCTCTTAGCTTTTGATAGATATTTGTAAATTAATACCCTTAAAGCCTACCTTTACCCTATGTCATACAATCTACACTCTCGTGAAATGGGATTAAAGGATGCAATATTGCTGTGATAGGCATCTAGACTGAATGTTTCATGCTTCCTTAATGATCTGTTACTTGCGTGAAGCTTTACTTTAGAGGTCATTATGCCGTTGACCAGATTATTAACAATCTTGTACAGAAACAAAAGAGCAGCAATTTCATGCGCCATTTTGAGAATTTTAAAATTATTTTTTAACAACGATTCACTGCATACATGTTTTTATATTTCTGTTTAGACCTGCGCTATGATGAACTGTTGCGTTGAGTATAGTCGTTCGTGTTACTGGAATCATATTTGAACAAGTCGATAATTATGTTTATTACTTAGGACAACATATTTTCTTAGCAGGAGGTACATTCGAAGAAATTGTTTGCAGATTTTCAAAAGTGATATACCGTTTCAAAGACGAAAATGATTCATTTAATGCACGCTTCAAGTTTTCACAGTGAAACAGAGATGTTCAAAAATTATATTGGAGTAATACAAGGAAGTATGGAAAGATGTATATGTGAATACATAGGCATACAAACGTATGGATAAGAGAACAGTTGGATAATTGAAATTGCAACGGGTATGCCACATCGCTCGGAGGACGGACAATCGTTGGACGAAGGCAGTTGTCAAATGGTGCTCGAAGAGCGTCAAGAGTCCGACAGGCCGCCCAAAATTCGCTGCTTGACGAAATCATGGCAACACGTGACAGTGAATAGCAATGAACAAAGAAGAGGGGGAGACGTCATTCAGCAGTGAATAGAAAACAGATGATGATAGTGAAGAAAGAACAACAATAATATTCGGTGCGTTCTTCCAACTATACAAAAACGTTGACAATCTACCGAATTACTTTCCCTTTCATTACAAAGAACCTTAGTACCTACATCTAAAATCAATTAGTATTCATTTTTTCAAAATTTTATTTTGAAAATACTTAATTCTATCATTTAAGATGTTTTCTATCATTGTTCGATGTAGACCTCCCCAAGTGTCTCTTGTGTCTTTGTTATTCGCTGCCACGTATTTCTGCATAATTTCATCAGTCCAGCGGGTTTTAGGGTGATTTCCCTCGAGTATCAATGAATAACTGCGCTTGTCCGTCCTCCGAGTGGTGTGGCCTGCCCATTGTCATTTTATTTTCTCAGCTTATTCAATTATCAACTACTCGTCTATGTTATCTTATGCGTATATTATATTTTTGCCTATCTCTCATATATATACCTCTTAAGCAGTACCTACGTAATTATATGTTTTGAGAAATAAAGCAAATTTAAATATTTATCTGACAGAATACTACCGTTCGATCTTTATGATTCATGAATCGCCGATCGCTGTCTCGCACGCATATGAACGCAACATATAGAGCGGTTCCTGTCCATTACTTACCTATATCCCCCCCCCCCCTCCATGTACTCAGAGCACGACCTTTTTCTGTGGTGTTCTCTATGTACCTACTGTGTGTGTTCGGTTTCTCGTTATCGTGCGTGCCAAATCTGTACTTCTTGCTGTTGTACATGATGCTTGTTGCATGACATGACACTTCGCACCATCACCAAAGTGTATGAACAAGAGTACTTCGTACGGAACAACAGAGTACGTATCCTGGAGTTAAAAGACCTATGAATCCAATGGAAAATCCAAATACCTAAAGAAGCATTTCACAGGCGGGTCGTGTTTTCTGGTTTTGGTTGGCCCTTCAGCCCTCCTGTAACCTAATCCAGTCCCTCTCTTAAATTCCTTCCACCCTTCTCACATCCCGTATTTTCCCAACCCCCGTATTTTCAGACAACTATCATATATTAGAAGATGATTAATATGGAAATAATTGTGATAGGAATATTACGAGATACACATTTTATTTAGATTTATTTCGCAGAAATTCTAGTCAAGTACAGCTTATATATTGATTGCACCGCTGATCTTTCTACGCCTTTCTACGGCCATTATTCTATTATATCTCCAATTTTCTCTGTTCTTTTATCCATGCGTTTCTTACAAAAACATATATATTTTTTTTACATATCCTTATAGTAAATAAATAGCGCATTTGGATATTACTTGTAAAGAAACATCTGGCAGTCGACTTGACAGTTGTTTTAAATCTTCTTCAGCGTAGCCGCCCACAAACCATTAATCGTGGATTCGGCTGTTCTTGCAATAAATTCTCACTTCAAAATTAGATCCGAAAAAAAAACAAGTAAAAACTCAAAGACAGCAATTCTTTGCTTTCGGAGAAATATAGATTTAATAGACCCAGCGGTGGCAGCGGGTCGGCTCTATTTCGGAAGTTTGGTAGCCAACAACTGGCGGATTTCATTCCAAATATATTCATTTCCGTAATTTATACTAAATATTTTATTTAAACTTAAACCTAAAACTGATAATTTTCCAACTCTTCAAATAACATTATATCTATAACTACATGTAAGTCGATGTTAAAATACGATATCATTGGTTGGAGACAAATCTCTTAATTTGTAATACTTAAAATAATATTAAAAAATACTAAAGATTACCTAACTAGTCTAGTTTTCAATGATTTTGCTATTTTAAATGTGTATTTTCTTTATATAAAAACAGCATTATTGATTTTTTTTAAATGGAGTTAAAATTAAAATTCACCATTAAAGTGTAATTAAGGTTAAGAGTAAAACTGATGAACTAAAATTGGAATGCGATAGAGACGTGTAACATATTTTTCTGCTAGATTATACAACCAACTACTGCCAAAAGAATTAACAAGATATCCTAAAATATAAAAAAATCTACAATAAAAAAATTATATTGCACTTTTTTTTGTTTAAAATTCAAATTTTAATAATTCAATTATTTATTTCTTCAAAAGTACTGTTCTACCGTAATTTTTTTAAACAACGCCTTTACAATGGCACGTGTTAGCGTACCGAAACGTTTACCTAGGTTTCCTCAAGGAATCCATCTGCAAAAAACGCGATCTAACCTATAAGAGACGACAGTTTCATAGACTAATGCTCGCGGATACCTTAAATCTAATATATGTATCTACAGGGTGTAACTTATCTACTCCACAATATTTTATGGGTAGTTACCTGATTAAATTACGAGTCGAAAATGTTCAAGGAATATGTCTCAACCATGTCAGATATATAAGCATTTCAAAAAAATCGTAATTATGCGATTATTTCGATTAATTTAAATATTTTATTGATTCCAAATTATATATTGAGTACAAAAAATTAAAGTTTATCTAATTTCGAACGGCCAGACTATTTTTTGTTGGAAGATTTAGGGACTGAAGCAATGATGTAGATTAATAATAGATAAATTTAGTAAATATTTATTCCGAAGTATGTAAACTTAAAGTTTAACATGAATTTGTAAAATTTTCAAACAATAATATTTTCTGTAACAGTGTAGATTTCGCACATATTACTTGAAATCTTTCGACTCTTAATTTAGTCAGGTATGCACGCATAAAATATTGTTGACTAGGTTTGTTACACCTATATATTCTATTAATATAGATTTTTTATTATGTTTTATACCAATATGTAAGTTACCCCCATAATTCGAAGTGATTTTTATGTGGAGTCGCATAAAATTAATGAAGTTTTAATAAATCGTATTTAATATAAGGAAATAAAATAATGGTTATCCATGATATGTGCATTGACTAATAAGTAATATAATTCTTGCTTCTTGTATAGGTATATAAGTTATATTCACTATTAATTATTAGGAAATCTTTCTATAGATGTAAATATTAACGGACAATTCATGAGTGAATTCACAATTTGAAAAATAGTTGAGCCTAGTGAACAAAATATTAGCGAACTTCTATTTCCACGTTCGACGCTCCGAAGTTGGGACTACACATGAACCAAAATTATCTAGACTGATCGAGTGAATAATAGTAGCTCGTTGGTTCAGTGGATAAGACGCTGGCCTATTTACGATGAATGTATATAATGAAATTGTACGACGAATGTATATAATGAAATTGTACGATGAATGTATAAATGTAAAACTCAGAGAGGGGAAAAAATGTTGAAAAATAAATCGAGGCAAAAGGTAGAATTCCTGCATGAAATATTTAAGAACCTGGTTCGGGTGCAGTTTCACTGAATTACGGTATATCACGGCCTCCCTCCACAGCATCCAAAGTGAAGATCACCACTCTCGGTTAGGGGATGAAACGTCAAAGTTGGTAATATTTAGCCTTCAAGTGAGTAAGTTAGTCATTTTTTAAATGAATTTATTTTACCTCTTCTGTTAGATAGTTTTTTAACAAATTTTGTTATCGCGTTCAGTTCAATTATTATATTGTCATATAAGTATATAAATCTGATTTTTCATGTTGCAATTTGATACATTAATTTATTTATCAATATATTTTATTATTTATACATTTTTACATCAAATTTTAATACTAATAATGTATTTAATTTTAAGAATAGTTACATCTGGTGAACTTTGCAACAAGCTTAATTATTATATTGTCATATAAGTATATAATGCTACTTTTTATGATGCAATTTGATACATTAATTTACATATCGATATATTTTTTTATTTACACATTTTTAACATCAAATTTTAGTAAAATACTAAATTAATGTATTAATTATAAATATATACATATAAAATCAATTTTGTCGAAAAATATTGTTTTTGCGTCACCGAGATTCGAACCTGAATCGCTATTTCCAATCCGGGGAAGTACACTACCAATTGTGTTATAACGCCAGTATTTTTCTTGACAAATTTTCGAACCTATATATTACATTTTTCAAATTAATACACCTGTCGTTCCGTTATTTGAAATTCCGGATTGGAAATAGAGATCCAGGTTCGAATCCCGGTGACGCAAAAACAATATTTTTCGACAAAACTGATTTTATATGTATATATTTATAATTAATACATTCATTTAGTATTTAAAATATCACAGACCTATGTTCTGAATAATTACAACTTCACAATAAGAATGTGTTTTTCTTAATAATCAAATTTTATTACCAATATTGTATTTAATTTGAAAAATAGTTACCCTTGCTGAACTTTGTAACAAGTTTAATTATTAACGTGCTTAAGATAATTTGTAAATGTCTATTTCCACGTCTTGTTTGTTTCTGTCTGCAGTGTTGAAAAAAATCATGTATTTAGTTCATTCTTTATTTAATATTTACAACTAAATAAATAATATACATACAGTGTAGTTAGAGAATTTTATTTATTTAACTGAATATGTAGGTTTATGATTATTTTTCAAATCAGAAACACATATGACATGCAGGGGCGATATGACTAAGACATGTAACATTTATTATTATTTTTATTTGTGTTTATGTGAACAATCTTCACGAATTTCCATATAGATATTTTGCACCATAAATAAACATTTGTAATTATTCTATAAATACGGTTCAAAGATTATCCGCTAATTAATTACGGACTGTAGTGTGGCCAGCCGGGGGCCATCCGGAACATACGTGGCCGCTCGGGAGGAGGGTAGGGGTAGGGGAATGGGCCAGGGGTCGCCAACTTGGCATTCCGGGCACGAGCGGGTCGTTACCCCCTCTACCCCGAAATACCCATAATTCTGTTGTCATACGGGGGGGGGTGTGTCGCCCCCCGCGCTAATTTCCCGCGCCCGCCGGTCGGCCGCGGACCCGCGCCGGCGACCCCTGACCCCGCATCCGCGAGATCTTGATCCGGAGAACCAGCGCGGAGATACAGGAAGTAATGTATTTTGTTATTAAATGCGTATATTATTTATTACGGTGCGGCATTTTCACTGTTTATGTCTCTGGAGGTAGGTCTCCGATAGAATGAAGATTTTTATCTAATTAAAAAATTATTTAATGTAAATAATACATACGCCTATATTTATTTATTTTTTAATATTTTAATATAATACAGTAATATTATAATGTAAATGATATTCACTATCTCCTTAACCAGATCGAAGTCTTGCTAAAGGAGACAGATTCATCAATTATATCTTACAATATAAATGTGAAACAATTAGTCTCCATCTTAAATAGAAATATGTAATAATTTAAATGACGTAATTGAATAAACAAAACTATAAAATAATTCAAATAAAAAAATATACATGAATGTATTTTTACCTGCCCATGATTGAAACACAATACGAAGAAGGTAGTTAAAAAAAACGAAAAAAAATGCTTATATGTTATATACACTGAAATAGTACATAATATATAGCATTAGTGTTTGAAACCCGTCTTAAAACGAACGCGAAAGGCGTACCTATATAGGACTGTTTCTGTCTAAAAAATGTAATAGTTTTAATTATTATTATTATTCTTATTGTGAAGTTGTAATTATTCAGAACATATATAATCGAAAAATATTGATTTTATATGTATATCTTTCTAATTAATATTTCAAATATCACATGTTACCTACGTTCTGGATAATTATAACTTTACAATAAGAATGTGTTCTTTTTAATAATATACATGTGGTATTAATGTATCCAAAATTTAATAAAAATAAATTGTTAATTCTAGCATCGGCTATCGGTTTACTCAGAGGTATTTTAAATTCCGTAAAAACAAAGTAGATGGCTTTCAATAATGGAACGATAGATGCATTAATTGTAAAAGTGTAACATCGTATTTGTCGTCAAAAGTACTGTCGCTATAGCACAGACGGATAATGCGCCTTCCCCGGATTGGAAAGAGATCCCGGTAGCGTAACAACAATATTTTTCGATAAAATTGATTTTATATGTATATCTTTCTAATTAATACATTTAATTAGTATTTTTTTAAATTATTACCTATCTGCAGTAGGTGTAGCAACATTACATTAATTTTAAGTCAAAATTTTAAAATGATGACGTTTGGTCATCATCAGGGTTCTTATCGCTGGTTGTAAAGGCCAGATACCCGCGGAAAACTCAACATAGAAAATGATCAACGGCCGTTAAGACATGAAAACATTTTTAATCATATTTAAATCACTAGTATAAGAAGAATTAATTGAATTTTTTTTTTTTTCAATTAAATTATCATATTTTACTTACGAATTATTGTGACATGAAAATGTGCACCCGCTATACTTATATTATATCACGGCCTAAGTACATCCATTTACTTCATTTAACAAAAACATTAAATTGAATAACTGACTGACCGAGTTTTTATTATATTAAATAGTGAAAGATATATATCACCATTTTTTTAGTGTTTTTATTGGATTTGTCTTGCAATGGTAACAGATCGATGGGGCTGACTTAGCGTGATAAAATAACATAATGATCTATTGGGGTGATAAAAAGATAAAAACATGAAAATCACGTCATCATTCAGTCATCAGTCAGTTACATTGTGACTGACGACTACCGTGTAGGTACAATATTGCTAATCAAAAAAATAGCATCATCACAGCCCTGTATCAGTATGTCGACTGCCTTGTCAAGTATTTCATATTACCCCAATGTCAGTTGGGATGAACACTTTGTCAACAAATATGCTCACATTTATGCAAAAGACCTGGTTTGTCCAGGTAAACTAAATATTGGAAGGCAGCCCAGTTCGAAGATTCAATAAGCTAAGAGCGTGCACGAGAATATGTATAAAAGTGGACAGAATACGCTAGGACAGAAGAGTGTGACGTTTAGCCCTCTGAGACAGGGATTATGTTCCCGTGAAATAACTCTCGGATTCCATTGTCAAAATTACACACACCTCAAGTTCACGCTTGTTGTAAGTCAAACGTCAAAGGCCAGTCTATTGGTCGTTGATGATCCGTACGTCGGTTGGAGGAATTTAAATCTCCCCGGCAGCAATTAAAATGTAATATGTTAAAAATGTTTGTAATTTAATACCTTCTGTTTAACTTTCAGAATAAAAACTTGTAGATATCTATGTTTCTAATATGTGCACGTATCAAGTGCCGATGTCAAATCGAATACCAATCTCAAGTGATGATCTCTATCAACACGTGTAAATAGTACTGACATTAATCTCAACTAAATCTTTTATACGGGGTTATCCAACACAACAGGGTGTGATAGAATTTCAAATAAAAATTGTATCTATATTTATTAATATTTTGATAGCTGTCATTGTTATTTTTATTCAGTATAGTCTGCCATTTTATCATGGAGCGTTTCATATTGGAACAACGTTTACAAGTTATCAAAACTTATTATCAAAATCACTCGGCAAACTCAACATGCATTTCGTGAATTTCATCGTCGACCTGTCAATTTGCCGCCTAGATCATGTGATATCTAGCCATCTGATATCGGTTTATTCAAAGGTATTTGAGTTTCCGTAAAATTAAAGTAGATGGCTTTCAAATAATGGATGTATTAATTTGAAAAGGGTAACATATGGGTTCGAAAATTTGTCGTCAAAAGTACTGTCGCTGTAGCATAGTTGGATAATGCACCTTCCCCGGATTGGAAAGAGATCCAAGTTCGAATCAATGCGCAACAACAATGTTTTTCGATCAAATTGATTTTATATGTATATCTTTCTAATTAATACATATAATTAGTATTTAAGATATTATATTTCACTATTAATGGCATCGAATAATCTTTCAAATTAAAAATAATATTGAAATCATACTTGGTTTTAAAATTTTAATTCCATTTTAAAGTTCTATCATGCTTATTATATAACCGTATACTTGTGTCATCGTGTTCCATTCCGTAGACACAGGCCATTAAAGCCTCAATAAGGATTTTTTTAACTCTCACGGCTAACCCATAACCGTAGTTTTGTCGCTTGGCCCACCGACGCACAATCTCTTTCCACGTCTGCCGACACACTAACGCATGAAATCTATTTAATTAGAACATCCCTCAAGTGCCTCATCCCCTCGCCGAGCGATATAAAAAGAATCGAAATTTAAAAATGAATTTTCTCCACGTTACGAGTATTCTCAATCTTCCCGCGCCGGCCTTAACCGCTTTTACGCGCGCTCGCACTGGGCGCGGAATGAGCGCGTCTCCGCTACTACCCCCACCCCCCCACCCCGACGCCTAACTGCGCGGTAAAAAGAAATAACGATGGACATAAAAGATAACCGGAAACACCACCTGTCGCCATATAAGGGAAACAACCCTTCGGGGCACGTGGTCAAAAGGTATCCGCATTCCGAGTTTTAAATTTTCCTCGTAGCTGGGCTTGAATCGCACCGTTTGATGGTAACGATCATTGTTAGTTCATTTATAAAGCGCTAACGTGGTTCTATATTCAAATTTTGTGATATTAAATGAAATAATTATTTAAAACAATAAAGATGAATCACTTATTCATACATCCACATTCAAAAGATCGTTAAAGTATTAAAAATTAAATATGTTATGTAATGCTGTAACATTTTCTCATGGTAAGGAAAATTTCTGAGTTTGAGTCCCGATGGTAACTAAATATTTCTATATAGATATTTTTTTCTGTACATGTTTCTAAGAGATTAATTTAATTTGTTTTAAATATCAAAAAGAACTGGATTCTAAAATTTTAATTTCACAATAAATGTGTGATTTCATTATTCCTAATATACATGAAAAAATATTATTTAAATCTTGAAAAGATCTTAGAGATGTCTGATATCTGATATATAAGATTTAATTAATGTTTCATTATTTTATGTATAGAGAATTAAATAATATTAATCACATCTTAATAATAATAATCGGTACACAACACATTCCTGAAGTGCCATTACCAAAAAATCGTCCTATACCGATAAATGCGAAAATAAACAGTAAGGGAATATCAAATTTACTATCTCAGTTTTCGTGACAAATTTTACTGAGGTTCTCACTGAAGGAACATTTTAATAACAAATAAATAGATAGCGTGTAGGTCTATTTGGTCTTCCTCAATAATTTACATACTTAATATGTAACGTTGTTTTATTGTTCCTTCCTACAAGCGCAAATGATTTTTTTTTTGTTAAAAAGTAACAAGGTTTTAGTAATCTGATTTTGTGTAGATATTTTGTGGAAATGCTTTCAATTTTTCTCACCTTTATTTCGAACAACAAAGTTTAAATTTAAAAAGTCGTGAAGCATTATTTTCGACTTCGCATCTAGTGTGGGTTTACCCTCTTTTATAGCCATACCACGAGTTTTCGGCTTTGAATGTCAGTAAATTTAAATCTGTTAATTCAAACACGTACTATGTGTAATATACTCATTATGAAAAAAGCTTGTTTAAATTTTAGTCAATTTACTCAACATTGTCCAATGTCACATAAGTCATAAAATTTTAAAATAATGTAATTTTTTCCAACACGCAATCTATTATTAATTTATGTACAAATATAAAATTAAGTGTATATCTATATGTCTTTTCTGTCACATTTTTGACTTATAACTCGTGTTTGAACCGTGTGCAATATGCATTAAGATGAAATAGAAGCTGGAGTAGATCCTCTGGGAATGTGATTTTGAGTGATACACGTAAGATATTAAATGCTTCGGTCCCCTCAGAACAGTCTAGAACTTTTCCAAGAATTCATTCAGGCCTCCTACTGGAGGATGCTGAGAAAATCGGCTGCTGGGGAGATTCAGTAGAGCAATCTGCCGACGCTCTCCTGGGTCCTATTGCGACCTGGACAGGGTAAATTTTTGCCGGACTATGGTCACGTCTTTACGTAATTCAAAACATTGTTGTGACGTCTACCATCCTTTTTTGGGAGCGTACGCTATAGCCTTTCTATGATTGCCTTCGGTCGCCTAGAAGACATCGAGCTTTAACATGCGTACTTTCTAAACGAAATGTCTCGCCACGGTATCGCTGGATACTGGTGTCAACTGTATTTAAATGTGATGCAAAATTTTGCTGGCCCACTCCGCTACAAATTACAATTACTTACAGGTCCATCATTGAATAACAAACGATAGATGGCGTTAATATACATCAGCATTGAGCATACAAATTCTGATATCTTCATAAAAGGGTTTAGAAATGTATATTATGTTACGTTGTCCGAACGAAAATATCAAATTTTGCATGGTCATTTTTGAACATCAGTTCTGTTCCAGTCTTTAGACCTGCAAACCATGTTTTATGTTCTATTCATCCTATTATATTCTATTCAACCTATACTATGAAAGAAACAAATGTATAGTGGTGAGAATGAAATGCGCGGTTCATGTAGAGTTGTTTATTGAGTTTTAGATAGGAAAAGAAGAGTACTAAAGATAGCGGAGCGTGAAATATGAAGAGTGAGAGGAGCGAGCCGGCGGTGTTCTGTCTCGGTCCCGCCCGACGCTCGCGCTGGGCATAATTCGTCGTAGCAGAGCGGAACTTGTCACTGCTTTCCACATAAACCTGCACCAATGAATCTGTATATTAATTACGTATCACTGTCTGTGTATATCCGTATTCACATCTGTACTATATTTACTAGTATGTTGCGGTTGTAATATTTAGACTCTCGATACAACTCTTACACATTATTTCACCTTTATAATTTTACCAAACAACCATCTCAAATTTGCTGACTGTATCTGATGCGTGATTGTACAACTCCCATGACAGGTCCGGTAAAGGGTTGACTCATAATATAGCCTTCTTTCTGTCTGTGTATTATCTATTAAATCTTACATCATTTTACTGAACTAATCAAATATTGCATAGTTACTATTTTAGATTCTGCCCAAAACGTAGGCATCCAGTCCCTTCCTCTAAAATATATAACAGATATAAATATGAATACCAGGAAAATATGGACAACATACATTTCACCTTTCCTCTGCCTGAATCAAATTTTATGAAATCGGCTGTTTAAAACATGATGTCCTGTTGATTATGTTATTTTTTTTAAATATGTTAATGTTAAATGTGTTTCGAACAAGCACGTTAGGAAGTCAGTGTCATTTTTTGGTGGCTGAATTTAACGGAATTAATTTATTATATTTAAACAGCGGACCACATTCGTGCCTGATGGAAAAGTAAGCCTTTTATCTATGAAAAATTTGTCAAAGCAATTGTCGTTCCCATTCGCGAATTTAAACACAGCTACGTAAAAAATGTCATAAAAGTGTCATAAAAATAGTACTTTGATATTAGTGGCATAAATGTGGTCGTTTTTAAAAATGATAATATTTTTTTATGTTTACTGTTTAAAATGACATAATTAAATTAATTTAAAATCAATATGACGCCGATAGACAGAGATTTCTGCATTTAATATGATAACGAACTGGCAAATAGATCTTGAGGTAGATCTATAAAGACAGTATACCATATACTGACTGGTAGATTGTTGAAAAGATTAACTATAACCGCGAAAGATGAAGAAGTATCCAAACCACTGACCCCAAATGGCTATAATAAAAGAAAGAAAAGAGAATCAGCCCATATAAAATCACGCGATTTTCCAAAAATGTAATGAAAACATGAAATACAATGAATTAAATTTATCAACTACAAAGATATGCAGAATAAAATATATTTATCGGAAAAAACATTATTCCGGAAGCAACAAAATATTTTTTCGATAAATAGATTTTTTCAGTGTACCTTTCTAGTTGATTTATTTTATTTGTATTAAAAATATAATGTGATGTTAATCATGAGTATTGTATAATGAAAATCTATATTATACTCTCGCCTTTTTCGTCTTGTTGGTTGGATAACATCAGGCAAGTTGTTGGGCTAAATTTGAAGCAAAGCGCAAGACATAGAAAGCAGTAGAAATTGAACAAAAGTAAAAAAACTTTTGTATCTTAAAAATCAGGATTAACGCAGCACGCCCATCTTAGTACAGCTAAAATTGCTTAAGCTTCCATTTGAAATAATGATATAATTTAAATACTAATTAAATGTATTAATTAAAAACAAATACATATAAAATTAATTTTACCGAAAAATATTGTTATTGCGCTACCGAGATTCGAACCTGGATCTCTTTCCAAACCGGGGAAGGTGCATTATTCAACTATGCTACAACGACAGTACTTTTGACAACAAATTTTCGAACCCATATGTTACACTTTTTCAAATTAATACATATATCGTTCCATTATTAATTAATATTTAAAATATCACAGACATATGTTTTGAATAATTACAACATCACAATAAGGATGTTTTCTACTTAATAATATATAAGTTGTATCAATGTGTCCAAAATTTAATAAAAATGAATTGTTAATTCTGGCGTCTGCTATCTATTTCTTCAAAGGTATTTGAGATTCCGTAGAAACAAAGTAGATGGCTTTCGAATAATGGAACGATAGACGTATTAATTTTAAAAAGTGTGACATATGGGTTCGAAAATTTGTCGACAAAGGTACTATCTGCTGTAGCATAGTTGGATAGTGCACAGTCCCCGGATTGGAAAGAGATCCAGGTTCGAATCCCGGTAGCAACAACAACATATTTTTCTATAAATATCACAGACCTATGTTCTGAATAATTACATCACAATAAGAATGTGAATAATTTAAAATTATTTGTATAGATTATTATCAAATAATGTTTTATACTACCATTAATGATCTTTCAGCATTACACATTGTCAGACATACTAAACATGATCGTTAATAATGTTTACATTATTGAAATATTCGATACGACCTTAAAAACATATATAGATACAAATTTCTGTTCACAGTAGGCACAAATATCTTTTGAAAAAAAACAACAGTACAAAAAGGTTATACGCCCTTATTTCGTAATTGAAAGGAAATCAACACTACACTATTATATAATGTGAATCAGTTTCCTTTCAAATGTAGCTACAAAGAAATCATTTTATGTATATGCTATTATAAACGTTTAAATTATTTTTGATATCGAAGAGATCTCAGCATAGCTATGAATAATTGTTTTATTATGAACAACATAACTCTTCCAAGTTATCGAGCGGAAATCTCGCCGCCATAATTCGAAGCCAAAGTTTGACAGGACGTAAGTAATATTTCATTACAAAGTGAGAAACCCTCGGGGTTGCACACATCTAGACGCTACTTAGCACCTGTCACCTTGAAAAATTGGCCGTATCGCAATTTTCTCACCGCGACCTCGGGAAGGGTGTATTCCCTTCTTAATTGAAACTTTGACGTCGTGGCGAACTAATGCCACCCATGAAAACTGCCGTAAAAGCCTCCACCCCACCTCCCTCGCCCGCCCCGCCCGCGTGCGCGCCTCGCATCCGAGTTGAGCTTATGGACACATAAACATCGCTTTTTTATTACGTATGCGATGAAAACTACCAATTTCTCTGGCAAGCAGTTTGACAAACTACTTTAGGCTTACTCGCTCGCGTTAGAGGGGTATTAAATTCGACACCGGAAATACTCACCTATGACTATTTTGTTTAATATTTTAAAACATATGATCACCTGCCACACGCTGAATCATAAAAAGTCTACAACTTTTTGTCCCGTACGAAATACAAAACGTATCAAAGTGCAAATGTTTATTTACGTGACAAATTTGAAAAATGTTTATTTTTTGATGAAGTGGTGTGAGAATAAATATTTTTATAATAATCAAAATAAAATATATGCTCTTGAATTCTATATTCTTTTGATTTAGTTTACTTTGATCAGGCGTTTCGCTTTGTAAGGGAATTATCCATTATTCAAAAAATATTTTTTAAATAACATAAAATTTATCTTATTAAGAAGAACACATTTTTATTGTGAATTTGTAATTATTATTAATTAATTAATTAATTATTAATTATTGTGATATTTTAAATACTATTTAAATGTATTAATTAGAAAGGTATACACATAAAATCAATTTTTTCGAAAAATACTGTTGTTGCTACAGGGATTCGAGTTGATTAATGCACCTTCCCCGGATTGGAAAGAGACCCAGGTTCGAATCCCGGTAACAACAACAATATTTTTCGATAAATTTTATTTTATATGTATATCTTTCTAATTGATACATTTAATTAGTATTTTATAAATTTATCGGATTTTCTTTTAACATAACGTAACTGAGATGAGATTTGTGCGATGATATTTACCTAACTATTTTTTTTTTAAAGATTCAATATTATTTAGATTAATAATTCCCTTACAAGGCGAAACGCCATGTCGTTCTATTTACACGGGTGTATATAAAATTAAATGTATGTCTACCTGTCTGTTCCAATCCTACTACACATTATCGATCTAAACCAAATTATATTAGTTAGTATTTCTGCTGCTGAACTTTACTGTTTTGTAATATAAAATATACCATTATACAAATACTTACTATTATTTAAATACATGCGACGAAGAATTTTTCAGTCGAAGAATTGTGATCGTATAATTTGGATGAAAATTTTTATTTTTACAAATTTAACATTTTACATCTTTGTTTTACATTTTTACACACTTTAGTGTTACTACGATACCACATTATTATATGTACATGGATGGAACATTTCTCTCGCATCTCGAATATTTGACGGTAAAGGCCGGTATTCATCGATTGGCCATTCTGCTGTACAAAATACAATACACAAAAGGATGATAGCTTACTCCGTGATCAACTCTATAGCATCCTTAACGTGAATTTTGAGTCAAAATCAAACCTATATTATGTCTGCCCCTTAATGTTGTAAAATCCAGGCCTATTATAAAAAAAATGTTTGTCTAGTTTTGTAGTCAAAATACTTAAAATATCAATTATTATAAATACGATGTGTATAATATAATATTTTTTATGTTATCTCCATAGTAGACGCTGTCTTGGATGAAGCAGTGGGAACAGAAGAATGGAAGAATGGGGGAGTGGGACAGAAGGATATAACAGCTATTCAAATATGGCTATTAAACATGGCAAGGCCATTACCATCAAAGGTTTTTAAGATATCTCTACCTAAGGGCATTACCCGCTTTACCCCCATTCACTTCTTTTTGGTGTCCTCGACTACAGTAGGTTGGAAAAATATATTCTCGATTTATTTGTTTGGGTAGTATTATTATAACAATATACAAAGTACATTTAAGATATGTCTAAATAAAAATAAATACCTAGATAATACTTTCCCTTACTCACTGGAGTACATATATGCTAAATTTTCTAAAACAATGTCAACACTATTTATTTCATCTCTCAAGGCCCGGTTGTTTGATCAGTGGTAAATTTTTACTATAGTAAATCAATTTTACCCTCAATTATCGAATGGTAAAAACCGTAAATCGTTAATTAAAAACGGATTTACGGTTTTGATTAACGATTTACGGTTTTGGACTCTTCACAGCTGTTTCAAAAATCATCTGTCACATCGATACTTGAAAATTGCAGTATACGACAATGATTCATTCAATATCCACCTATTTTAGTGATAAGAGTTCGTCTGATGATCATCTCGCTCTTTAATTTATATTACTGAAAATTTTTCGCCAGCAAAGTGACAGATATGTTTTTCCAATGGTGAATATTTAAAATAAATTAATTTTGATAAAATTTGCAAGTAATAATATTTTTTTTTTTTGATTCATAGTATAGTATTGTATTGTTATAATCGGATAACATTGCAGCAAAGTAAGATATATATTTGGGTACCCTGCCTGCTACACTTGTAATTTACTGTATTATAGCAGACAGTGCTTTTCAGTATAGTAGTAATGCTTAATGTACAAAAAAAAAAAAAAAATATATATATATAGAGTAAAACAAGATGCAATTAGATAACATACAAATACAACGTAAAACTTAAAGTAAATTCAATGTTCAATGTATCAAAAATAAAAAAGAGCAAGTAAAGTAAGAGTAAATAATATACAAATATGAGGAATGTGTAAAATAAGTAAATAACATACAAATATGAAGTGAACGTATGTAAAATTGTAATGTTCAATATAAAAAGATTGAAAAAGTTCAGTTAAATAATGTACTAACACAATTACAGAGAAAAGTGGAAAATGCAATATTCAATATATCGGTACTGTTGTAGTACTTTTAATCTCAAGCTTGTACTTTTAAAAGTTCTTAGTTTTGATGATTATTTATCATTAACTTTGATAGTAGTACATTTAACGTACGAACAACCCACAAACGTTTTTTTGCGACTGATGGTAAAACGTTACTATAGTGATAATTTACTATTTTCAAAATTTAGTCACACAACAGACCCTAAGTGTTTAAAACCAACCTACATATAATTATGCCTACTGCAAGAGCATATCCATTATTGAATTGCGTCTAGAAATATTCCACATGAGCGATAACAAATGGAAGATTTAATATAAGGTTTTAAAATAGAATATGTTTAATACAAATTAAATTAATCAACTTTAAAGATATACAGAAAAAAACAGTTTATCGAAAAATATTTTAGTTGCTACCGGGATTCAAACCTGAATCTCTTCCTATCCGGGGAAATGCGTTAACCAGTTTCGCCACTTCAACGAAATCTCAAATACCTTTGAGTAATATACGCTAGGAGACGCCATAATTAAATCAATTCATTTTTCATTCAATTTAAAAAATTGAATGAAAAATATATTTTATAATTAGAAGAAATAAATCTGCTATTTTCTGAACTAGCAGAACTCAATAATAATATTTATACTTTGATACAACTGCAACTTTACGATTTTAATGTGTTCTCCTGAAAAATATATAAGGCTGTTAAATCACCACTACTGACATTTCTACCTACCTACACTCGCAAAAAACCAAGTTAGGCGTACCAAAACAAACTCGAATGGTTAACCGACCTGGAGGCGGATTTTCATTCTCATTAATTAACAGAGTGTACACTAACACTACTGTTCCTGTAAATGCCTTCGACAGTTTGTTGTTCTCGTTTCTTATTGATAATATGGTCGCGTATGTAGAATGAAAATTACCACTAACCTTGATTGATAGTAGCTGTTTTTCTGCCGTCGTGGGTTGGTCCGATGTATTGTTATTTTATCTCAGGGTATTATTGCCGACTCCCGGAGCTACTTAGTAGGAGATGTTTTTCTGACGAAGTGCCAAACTCAATTGTGCTCCGACCGTAGTATGACAGCGATTCTTCGGTCTCCGAAAGCGGCAACATTCACACTACATAAATAACTCATACCGATCAATAAGAAAAAACCATAGGTGCCAGTCGAAGGAAAAAAAGGTGCATAAACAATAATATTACATATATTTATTTCATCTATACACGTTCTTTTAATTTGTTCCCTGCCTACCTCACTCGATCTGAATCCGTTTCAAGGTTATCAACTCATTTACAATGAAAGTACAATAAATTTTGAGTTACTGTCAATTACAATTCAAATTTCTGATAAAAATTACAAAAAAAACCGATTGCACAATAATTTAGTTATCTTTTTATACCCAGTGAGGTAGACAGCAGCCGTTAGGCTCACAAAAGACATTAATATGAAGTATTGTAATGAATTTTTTTATCAAAAAAAAATTTAACATTTCACAAAATGCTCTTGTATGCTATAAAATTCGATTTATGTGTTTTGAATTGAATTAAAAATTATCAGGGGGAACGACCGCTACAAATTGTGAAATATGTAATACGAATACATATTTCACTTCGAGCACACACCGCGGCACTCTTAGGGTCTCCTGTAACCTTCATCGTATTTTTGAACCATCCACTCTCTCTTTATATTTACCGAAGCATCCATTATGAAATCTCTATACGGTCCCCTGACGCACTCCGGCAGCCGCGCCGGAGATAAATCATCCTCCATGCAAAATTTCAACTCTGTACTTCTCTCTCTGCAACCTTACATGAATACTCGTGCAGACGAGATATAGCAGATTGAGTTATAGGACATAATTAGTTAATTCAAGTATTCATATTCGAATTAATAATATAATTAATTTAAACAAATAAGAAAAATTGCATTAATCGCAATCATTCATATTGCTGATTATTTTCGATACCACTATACCTTCTTCATCAGGACGAAAATCAGATGGGTTACAATCATTATACTTTAATAGATGTCGTTCCGGTTCGTGGGATTCTCTTAAATATAGTTCCGTCTCGTGATATTCTTCCAATTGCAATTACATCATATATATATACATATACTTTATTTCTTAAAAATGTATATTTGTATTATTATAAAATAGAAATATATCATGCTCTATTAATATCTATGTTTATCGCATATTATTAATATACATTAGTGTTAATTAAAAACACTTAAAATCCATTTGTATAACTAATTTTTTTATGCAATAAAGTTAGTATAGTACCTCCAAATAAAAATGATCTTGAATTATGAGGGTGGTTTTGACATTTATATAAAATATAAACGTCATATATGTATATTATATATGGTAATATTACAATATACGTGTACAATTTTTAATTAAAAATAAGTGTTAAATTTCATATTTATATTATAGACTTTTCTAGTTTGTTAAATTTTCAATTTTGAGCTGTGAATAAATATTTTAAGTAGAATTACATAAAATAGTTCAATAAGAGTATTTTTTCTATTGTTTGTTATTTTAAATAAATAATTTAAACAATAATTACTACATCCGTGTCTTGAACTCACTTATGTGGCGGATTACGTTCCAGACCACCGCCGTAAAGCAAATTACAGCCTTTTTTCACTTGCCAGAGCACATAAAAATCTAGGAAAATGATGACTCTACCGTTTATTAAGTGCGTAATAGCCCTAGATCTAAAAAACGGATAATATATATAGATTAAAGAATATTTAAATTTAAGTTTGAATATGCACGAGACACAAGTGTAAACAAACTTAGCGCGAGAAAACACAAAGACAACAAACAATTGCGCAGAGTTGTCGCGCATATCTCGCAGTCAATCGAAGTCACGTGATGTGCGCCGCAGTGTCAACACAACGCCGTAAGATCAATGCAACACCAAAAATAATTATAAAACCCGTAAAGCAGATCAAATTAAGCTGAGTATGCCTGTTTATAAAAAGACAGAAACACGTTTTCAAAAATGCTGGTGTAGATACATACTCAACACTATCGTTTAATCTATAATTGTTTAAATACATTTGTTTTAGTGATTTCATCTACAACATTTGTATTTTTATGTTTTTATCTGAATACGTAGGGGCGTGCAATGCACACAAGAAATACAGTTGTGCATTACTAAAAATTTTGTGAAACAAATATAAATTAAATAATCTTTAATGTGGATCGTGAACGTATATTTACAGATTTATTACAAATAGCGCCATCCGTGTACCAGTAGAAACTTTAATGACTTAGTTCTAAAAACTGCCACAACAATCCACCGCTGCATCCGTAGCTATAACCGATGCATTGTAGCTATTGACGTTACTATCTTCTATTTTTAATCTAGTGTATTACTCAAATCATGCGATTAGCTATTTACTGAATTGAAAATTCTTTTCAGTTGATCCCTTTTAAATGGAGTCGTTACTTATACTGTTTTTTAACATAATAACATTTGAAAGGCTTACAACTGCGTGAAAATCTGTGGAAATTGTCTACTTTCTCCTTTACTAATTCGCAAGTTTTACTATCTTACTGTTTTTAACGTGCTAATTTCATGTATGGATTAGTTTTTGATTTGGAAAAAACAAAAAGCAATCGGCAGAACTATTTTCTATGTTAACCTTTAATAAAAATAATTATTTCCAAAGTTATTAAGTGAAAGATTTTCAAACAATAAAAGAATCATGTTCAGTCATAGAAAATATTCTTAAAAACGTCCATATATTTTTTATATTAATTTTTATATAGATAAGAAGGTTTTATTTCACGTTAAAACATAAACTTTTAAAACACTATTAATAGTACTCTAAAATTACAAATAAATGCATGGTAGGATTTTGTCTAAAGACGTTGGTTGAACGAAAGTTCATAATCCAATGTACAACATATATTGTATTACATATATAATATATGATTATATAATATCATTGTTAATAGCATAACCTAAATCTATATCTACTGCATGTCACTGTGCATACGTCTCGTATATTATGCTTTCATTTATTTTGCATTGCAATTTGTTCAGATATGTACTGAAACATCTTATTTCTACCCTATACCCACTGTAGTGGTATCTCTAGTTGGTAGTCACATTGAAGTAAACGCATGTGATAAGCGTTTATTAGAAGTTTAATGATCACACTTGTAATAGAGATCATTTATTCTAAAGTACGTTGCATCATTAAACTGTCAGTGCTCTGTATAATATAAAATAAAATAAAAATGTATTTTTTTAGAACACACATATCGACGTGCACATATTCCAAAATATTACTGGCAGGCAAAAACTATCATGCCCACACACCAGTAAATGAATAGACAAGAAATAAAGTGTACTTATAGGAGAGAAGTTTGGAACATTAGTTGCGGAACGAGGGGCATTGTACACACATTTTTTGTGGAAACAAATCCGATAATTTGTGACACATTTATGCAATAAAAAAAGTATTTTCTCTTCAAAAATTAAATCTTTGTGTAAACAAGACGTATTTTTTACATGAATGCATATTTTATTGTCAGCGTTTACAGTTTCGTTACAATCGAGTCAATACTGAAACAAGGAATTAACGTTAGTCCATATATTTGGTAGTTTGTGACCACGCCATATTTTCAAAATGATGCTCCGAACTTAGAGCGATCGTGTAATAATTTACCAAAATTCGAAATAAAATCCCGGCATTATTAAAAGTTTCGAGTTTTTCTCGGGTTCGATGTTGTGTACACTCGGTCCGGCAACTCGACAATACGAGAGAAATGCTTTTTATGTAGGTACCATTTCGTTCGCCGCTCACGTGTTTGTTGTACACGTGCTGTACACGGGTTGGAAAGTTTTAGTTCGCACCCATCGGTGGTCGGACCAATGTTTTAACGGATCATGCATGCCAACAACGCAACACTTTACCGACGTATAAATATTTTCATTTTCAAATGTTAAGTCACTCAATTAATTCACCCACCATCAGCCAACACAAACTATGCAATTAAACGTATTTTTAAACATAACAAAAAATATTTTAATAAATTATTTATTATGTATGTATACATATATTTGTTTATTTATTCTTAATACAGTGCATACATAAGTATATGTATGCACTGTATCTATATCTTTCACATATTTGCTTAGTTTAATTTTTAATCTTTGTAGTCTCTCTTCTTTTCTTATTTTTTCTGGCATTTCATAAAAAATATTCATCTCACTGTACATCATCGATTTTTAAGATTTAGCCTTCTTCCTGAATGCCAGTCTCAGTCTATCTTTTCCTCTTGTATGAATGTTCGTGCTTATGTTGATTTGCATTAATTTTTCTTATACATTATGTTTACGCGCACTTGTTACATCGATTGGCACCACTAGGTTTACTGGTTTATAATAATGTACATGTGTGTGTGTGTGAGTATTGCCGCCCTTTTTTCGGAAAGCTAAGAAGACGGTAACTGACAGACGTCATTCTTATTATTACATCCCGTTCTTCGACCAATCCAGCGGTCCAAATAAGCCACCAGTGCGCGCTTCGGTCGGTCGAAATCTAAAGAAGATAACCCAGCTAAAGGAATAAGAACATCCGACCAGAAAGATACCAAAAATTAAAGGTTAGTGCAGTTCATATATCACATGTGTGCTTATTGTTAATCGGAAACCTGGGAACCAGCTATCGAAGGCATTTACATAAACAAATTATTCGAGCGATGATTCAAATTCATCGCCATTACCAGCTGACCGAAGATACAGGCGACATCTAGGTCGGACGACGCCAGTTTTGCCTCATCACTCGACACGACACGAATCCCAATCCGCCGAGCTCCGGCTCGCTCCGCTACCTTTTATGCACATCTGCCTACATCTACGATAATCTAAGCAATTCCCGATTCATTTCCCATTGATAGTTATGAAAAAAATCAACAATAGTCAGTTTGCAAACAAATGTAAAATAGAGTCTAGTGAGTAGAATGTACAATGTATGCAAGGAAAGCAACCTTATTATGAATATCAACAAATTGAAAGTGATGGTATTCGAGAAAGTGGAAAGCAAAATACCGTGCAAAATACTTATAGGTAATGAATGTTTGGAACAAAAAGATGAATTTGTGTATTTGGGAAGTGTGTTTGATAGAAATAGAAAGGCTGAGAAAGATATCGAATGGAGGGTGACTGCAGGGAATAAAGTGATCGGCGCTTTGAATTGAATAATATCTAACGGGAACTTGTCAACCGAAGCAATGCTGACGGTACACAATGGAGTCCTGATACCGCACTGATGTATGGAAGTAAGGTCTGGAACTAGCGGAAGAGAAACGAAAGTAGACTAAATGCAGTGGAAATGAGATCGGTTAGGCATATATGCGGTAGATCGACTATGACAGAGTAAAGTATGAAGAAATAAAGAAAGAATATAAAGGTGATCTAAGTATAGTATAGAGTATAGTAAAGAACGGATGAATGAGGAGAGAATGATACGAAAGCTATAACGCAAATGTTGATGGCACCAGAAGTAGTGGACGTCCGCGGTAAACCAGATACTGGAGAAGCCTCAATAATCGGCGAGCTTGTATGAGAAGATGCATGAATATGGATGATGCAAGAATTGTGTGTCAGGTTAGAAGAGTATGGCGCTCTATCCTCTCTGTTTACCCCTGCGGGGAAACGACGTGATGGTAAGTAAGTTAGTTAGGTAGTAGTAAAATATTACATACAAATAGAAAATATCAGTACAATTCACTTTATTTCATAAATTAATTAATATCTCAAAATGTACTCGTTTGCGAACGAAATTCGCCCAGGCGCCTCTTAAAACTTTCATATTGAATATGTCTATTACGGAAGTAAAATCATTAGCCAGTCGATGAAACCAATTTATATATATATATATATATATATATCTGTTTCATATCTATATATAACATACAACAATAAAATAGCGAATTGTGTCGCGTTTCCTTACTAAAATTAATGTCATACATCATCCCTGCATATAATATGTTTAATGGCTAGCTCAGTAGCGCGGCCCCAGGTAAATATAATGTTTTTACTACCTCCCTCCCAAGTACACACCTCGTCTTACATTTTTTTTAAATTGAAAATAATTACAAGAATATTAATTTATCATGGTGGTGTAGGCAGAAAGGATAGTATGATAGGAATATTAATTTATCATGATGGTGTAGGCAGAGAGGATAGTATGCCACACTATTCTGTTCTGGCACACCACTATTACCTAGTCACTTTCTTACATCTTCTTATGAGTGCTTTTTGGTTGTTAAATCTTTTAGCACGGCTGTCTTCCAATATTTAGTTGAACTGATGATGCCTGATGTTTCACAAATGTCCTCCATTACTGCTAAGTAAATTAAATTTGGTTGTTATTTTTCGCTTAATAAATACATTTTTGTTTTTATTGATTATTGGTTTTTATTATTTTATATTCCGAAAATACACCACTTGGCATATTCTACAGCCGGTAGACATCTTTGCCGAGTAATCTACAATGACACAGATAGATGTCGCCAAATTTCGACTACATATGTTTTTTGTGCGAGTGTTTTAAAGTACAATATTTAAGTACAATTGTTTAAATAAAAAATGTTTTAATTACAATGTCTACCGGTCAATTGTATTAACGGAAAACACTAATGTTAATCACACGTATAAAAATATATATACTTGTTTTTTCAGTGTTACTCGTTTTATTTCCGAGAGACGCGTTTAAGGCGAAACGCGAAATGGAGTTCTACAAACTTACCTCTGAAACAATAAATGAATTTCAATGATGGTTTCAAGCGGGAAAAATTAAATGTCTCACTTATATATTTTAGATTAAATTTGGCGAATTCTGCATGGGTCTTATTGTAGATTAATCAGTAATGCTGTCAACCGGTTGTTAAAAATTCTGAGTTCGAGTTAAGGTTAAGGGTTGAGGTATATTTTTTTAATAGATGCGAGGAGCATTTTTTAAGTAAGTTCCGTTGCCGGATATTCCCGGTGTAGAGCCGCGGCTGCTACGCATGCGCAATGGTTTACTTCATCTGTTAACTCACCACATGCAACGTTAGACACATTCACATAGTGTGCCCATCTTGTAATGAATGGTTGAAATGTTCAAGACGATAGATCAACCCGCCGACTGTGAGATACGGTCCGCGATTCGTTTCTTGAATGCACGAAACATGAAACCAGCTGACATTCATTGTCAAGCGTGTCCTGTTTTGTCGCCAAGTGATTTCAATTTTTTCCTTTTTCTGAAGCAGTGCCTTGATGGCAAGCGTTTTGATAATGGTGACAAACTTCGTTCTACAACGAAGGTGTACAAAAATTGGCGTCTCGTTATGACAAGTGCCTTAATAATGGGGGCAACTATGTTCAGAAGTGGTTTAAGATATGTAGCATCCGAAGAAAGTAAAGTACTTATTTTTAAAAAAATAACCGGTATTTACTTAAAAAATGAGCCTCGTACATTATTTTTACTATCTATCTAAGTGATGTTTTAATTATCGCGGAACTAAATTTTGAATAATCATAATATCACTCGAAATAAAAAGGTGATTTTATTTAAATTAACATTACAGTAAATTTATTCATTAAAATTGACGTTAATTTACTAAAAAAGTAGAACGCGGAACGAGACATATTCAAATGTAAACAAGCCTCGTGCGGTGACCAATCCGTTTGTTCAATTCCAACGCAGAATTGACACACCAATCAAAACATCGCAACCGTCATTAGGGGACTCGCGGGGGAAACTGGTCGTGAAATAGCTGTCACTTTGCATTCACCGCTGGCCGCCAATTTATTGATTCGATGATCAATAAGACGAGGTTCGTGATTGAACAGGGGTGTAAAATCACGTAGTTTGTTGTTGATGGGAACTGAAAAAAATAAGCAGTCACCGTGGTAACGAGTACGACGTAGTATATTCACGTGGTCTTTTCATCACATTTTGTTGTTCTGAGATTACTTTTCTACAAAATATTTACTCATCAAAAATACCTTCAGGTTCTCTTTGCAATAATCATTTAAATTTTATCAATATGTGTGTTATTCCTTTAAACCAATTTTTAATATGAAAAAATATCTTTACGTTAACTTTGGATACTATATAATATTTGTCATCTTTGTAGTATGCTTTACAATTTATTTCTTGCATTTACTTTTTTCTTAGTATACAATATATTGTAACTTTTTTTTGTGTTATATACTTTTATTTTATATTATGCTTATATACTTTACTGTCTCCTTGTTTTATATAGAATTTTAACAATACACTAGAACTTCGGTTTACGAACTTAATTTGTTCCGAAAAACTGTTCGAAAACCGAGTTGTTCGTAATCCGAAACAATTTTTCCCATAAGAATCAATGTGAAATATGTTAATCTATTTAAGAGTCCAAGAAAATGTCCCTTTATTATCCTTATTTTCTACTTCTTGCTTGAAATCCTATAAAAGCAATAAAAATTTATGGTATTCATTTTTTTTAAATTGGAAGTAAGAATAAGCGTAAAAACAAACTTTATTTTAACTTATCTTACAAAATATGTAGTAAGGTGTTATTAAATGAAATTCTATTCGCAAACTGAAGCATCTTCGTCAGAATATTTGTTCGTAAACCGAATTGTTCATAAACAGAGTCGTTCGTAAACCGTGGTTCCACTATATTATAGCCTAAATAGATGTTAATTTATTAACTATGTTTACCATAATTATGCTTACAATTATTGTAAACGTTCTCTTTCTATCAGCAAGAGATTTATCTGCTATAGAGAGATAGCACTTCTTGTAATAATATTGATTTATAAATATATGTACATATTTGTACATATTAAGTAAAATGTATTGAATTTCTCTGAAAATCGCATAGTAAAACACTCTCCAATAGTACTTCTGTTAAAATCTACCAAAAAGGATACTTCAAAAAATAGAAAAAATTAAAATTATCTTTTCTTTGCTAATAAGAATAATTATTTATACATTTTTCAAGGAACTTTTTACAATTATAACAGACAGGCTCTATTAAATAGTTTGAATCCATTTTCTTTCTCTTAATATAATGAAATCCTTGTGCCCGTCGCGAATTAAATCCGTTAGCATTGGATCCATCAAACAATGTTTTACATATGGAGCAACGAAACTTTTCAATTATGTATAGTTATATTTAAACTGCTATATTGAAATGTCAATTAAAAATGTACTGTTATATTTTTAATTAAATAAAAATATATTCTTATGTAAAAGCCCACAAGGGCATTGAAGAAATAAATAAATAAATTATAAGTCAAATAAATTAGAAAAAAATACCCAAATAAAATACCGTCAGTTGATTAACGTTATTAATCTTTAAAAAAATATAACGGTTCAATAGTAAAACCATCTTTAACTTTTTTGGTGACTTTAATTCAATTCCCTCCTCCGTCATAAACGTCTCACGAACGGCGCCAAAACAGCAAATTCTGAAGTTAAAACATCCCCTAGCGCTTACAGGGAGGATTATGTAATAATAATGAAATGAATATTACACGCTACCCGGTACAAAAGAAAATTTCTAGTGAAACATTACAATATTCCACAAAACGGCCTCGATAACGATAAATTTAAACATAAAATAGATAATAAATTAATTACCGAAATATTCTAATAACTAGTGAATTCAATGCTTGGCCAAAATTGCATTCCAGGGATTTCAGGATTCAATTTGAATTAACTCGAGATTAGAAAATGCTAATTTGTTTACATTTATTAAAAAGGTCAAAAAGAACAAATGCAACTTACGTAAGATACGTGTGTATAGTTAAGTAAGGAATTTTTGAACAAAAACTAACGTAAATAATAATGCAAGATTTAAATGTGAAACATTTTATTATTATGAAATTTTACAATAAAGTTTCGAGATTATACGCACCAATCTCGAAATTTTTTTCGAGATTAATTTCAATCTCGTTTATAATAAATACTGTTAACTGAGCCGGAATCGCGGGATTGGATTCCCTACTTGTAAGATAGAAAAAATCTGACAAAATTGATAAGACTGATGGGTCTAGCTGGAAGAGCACTATACTGACAATAGAAAAGTCACTGGCTCAAGTTTAATTATCAAAAACGTGAATTTAACATTTGATTATAAAATTATTTAAAATGTGTCAATAATTCATTAGTTTGTTGATTATTAATTAATCTAATGTCAGATCCGTCTCTTTGTCCAATAAAATCTAACTAATTGATTGATTGCCGATCTATTGATCTTAAATAGATCATTTTCTGTCTTCAATATTCGACCCCTGGTAATGGGTGATTTTTTGAACATATTTAAATATAAATTGACTTCTCCGTGTACGACCAAATCATAGAATAATTTCACACAACTAGAAAACGTACACTGAAACTCTTCAATTAATATCCGTAGTAAATTTGATGCTTCTTTAGATTTATAAAGCCAATCTTCTAAATCCTTATTGTACCAACTTATTGTACAATTGCACATATCCTGACTGCTGAGCTGATCCCCCGAACTGCTGAAAGTTCTTCCATAAACTAACAAGGCAGACGCCACCATTTCTGTGTAAGCATTCATGTACACGGATAAAACTTTACTCTCAAAACTCGCGTAAAAGACAATTCTGGACGTGCTGAATCATTCGTTTTCTAATATTTTTTGTAGAGAGAACATACTGATCGAATGATGCATGATGCATACTAACTATTACTGCCAAATTTCAGGCTACGTGTACATGAGTGAGTCTTCAATCTCTCGTCTCAAAGATGTGTCGGTAAAGACTGGAATGTATCAGTTCCGTCATTCTTGTCTGCATACAAAATACGTGCGCGATGAATCAATCCTGCCAAGTACTGTCCTTTACGTACTCTCAAAACGAGTCTCAGAGACAATTTTTATCCATGTGCATGCTCCATAAATAATTAATAACATCTATCATAGTCAGGTGATATGTGTTCTCGATATTATTTTATGGAATGGAAGCATGGACATTTACCAAAGTAAAGATAAGAGGATTTAAAACATTTGAGATGTGATCTACAGAAAAATGCTTAAAATAAGCTGGATGGATAGTGACAATTGAATATGGTGCGGTTCTGATAAAAAAATAGATTAGGATTAGGAAAGTACAAAACTTCTATGTATCGGACCTGAGATTAAACATTCAAAGAAGTATGAGCTATTGCACCTAATAATACAGGGAAAGATTTCTGGAAGATGAATAACTACAATATACCACTTTGAGTTTGTAGAAAAACATCTAAGTTGACACCTACTAGACTAAATCTTTTTACATAACGCACAAGGGACCCACTTCACTTCATGGTGGAGTTTCACGTTGAGTTTCTAAGGTTTTAAACCTAGGTCAAACCAATGTCGTATTTATTATTTCAGTGATTTTTTAAACAACCCTGTGACAAAGTTCAAGGATGTGCTTCTATTTGATTTTTTTTTTAATAGAGATGCGTACATGGAATACGTGCAAATTCTATCGCGTATATCAATATTACCTTTGTAAATACCTCTTACATTTTATTATTATTATCAAACAGATTTTATTCCCCATCCCATATTTCTTCCCCTGTAGAATTCTTTCACTTTTCTTTTTTCTCAAACCTTCTTACTTTTTTTTCTTCTCCCACTCTTAATAAATTCTTCACCTACTTTAAAGTGAGTGTCTTCACTTTTTAGATTTTTCTTAATACTTTATTCTCTAAATTAAGGAGAACACATTTTATTTGCGAAGTTGAATTTTCATTACATAGTTCTGTAGTATTTTAATACTAGTAATATTTTTTCGATAGATAGATTTTTTTTATATCTTTCTAGTTTATTCATATAATCTTTATTATGTCATTAACTATTAAAGTTACACTGTGTTTATTAATTAAGCTTTAATATATTAATGATTAATCCTTCTTCTGACTGATTTCATAGGTGCATAGTTTGGGCTAGCGAGGGGTTTTCATGTCAATATTAAAAGGGATTTTCAGGTAAGTAATTATAACCTAACTTAATTACCCTTAATTGCGACCATTTTACAGTTCATAAGATATTTTTACATCCCGTCAATGGAAACAGTTCATTTGACCGGAAAATGTGTCCAATCAAACACTCCAGATCACCCGATCTTAAATTGATATTTGGCTTACAATATTCTACCCCTAATCGAGGGTGATCATTCGACTAAATGACAACTAAAAATGTACCCTCGTGTGATTAGATCATGACTGATAATTGAGCATCATAAATAGCTAGATCAGCATAAATATTGTAGCTTGAAAGTATTTTTTTTCTACATCAGGCTAAAAAATTATCATAAATCACTATAATAACAATTAAACATTAAGTTAAAAATAAACCAATAATTATATTATTGATGGAATCAGCGTTAACTTTGTAAAGTTTCATCATCAAAATGGATGGATGAAAATAAAATAATGTTATAAATCTACTTGAGTTTATTAGCAAGTTTATTTGCAAATATACTCAAGTAGAGTTATAACATTGTTTCATCTATATCCATCCATTTTTATAAATCAACAATGTAATTATTACATTACGCTACAAACCCTAATACCTAGGTTCAGCAAAAATTATCAGCTCGCTCGACACTCTAGTTAGTTAACTATGAAACCCATATATAGCTAAAACCGTACATTACTATATTTGATTTCGTATTTAAACTATTTTAAGAATGTATCTGATTAGGTTTATGTTTGCTTTGAATGATTGAATTGTTTTGTTGTAGGCCATTTTTCTTTTTTAAATAATAAATTATATTGAAATTGTCCCGAGTCAAAAATCTCAACAGTTGACAATTACAAATCGTCAATACAATATTTTTTGCCATTTTATTTGATAAGATAACTGAGTGCACATTATATATTTACCCTAGAGATTTATGATATTTGTCATTCTTTGACATTACAGTTTACAATGCTTGAAATATTTCAACAGAGTGGCTATTGAGGCATTCTATGATAACACATAAATCATTGTTTATAAAAAAAATAAGAATTTTAAATTTTTATCTTGAAAAATTTCGCGCAAACTTATTAGCCCATTAAAAGTGTTATCTCGGTACTGCTTTGTAATGGATATTTTGACCCAGATATGCACAAGCTCATAGCCGCTCTCCGCACAGATCTGGGAATCCACAGCAATCGTATTACGATAATAGCATAACAGGAGAGCATTCTCACTCCGCTGAGTCGAGCCTGTCAGCGGGGGAGTTTGCGCGCGACGGGAGGGGTGGGGGATGTAACCGCTCGTGTAATAGGCCTTCCATAGTGACGACATAATTGTGTGTCCTTAAGACGTCATCAACTTAAGGTTTTATACGCAAATTTTATTCCAAACGTATCCTGAGACAAATTGCCTAGGCCCCGACCCATTTTAATTTAAATTTGGATATAACATGACGGCGTAGAAAAATATATCATTTTGTCTTTTACGATAACTACAAATCACATCTGTATTTATATATCGTTTTCAGGATTTTTGTATCATTCCGATAATATATTCACAAGGTGAACATAAAGTCGGGGAGGTACTGAAACAAAATTACTGAAACTAATTTTTTTTTAAATTTCAATGACACAAAAAGGTATATTATTGTTAATATTAAAAATATAGTTAAATATATTTAAAAATTCTCAACATACACGTTTACTATAATGCAACTACCCACCGCAGCCTCTCAATCCTACAATGTACATAAAAATGAATGTTGCAGTATACATATCCGAAGAAATTAAAATGAAGAATACATTAAATATATTATAAATAAATATTTAGCACCAATATTTATAAACATGATTTCAATAAAAAGTGACGTGTAAAAGTTTTTTGTAGCTTAAGGCCGATTGTGTGACCAGTAGTCACTTTTTACTATAGTAAAAAAAGTTACGATCGTTAGTAAAAAAATATTTACTTCTCGAAAGTAGATCCCGTAATGAACCCATTTTACTCTGCGATATCCGATAGTAAAAACGAGAATCGATCGTTAAATATGGCGGACTTTCCACAGCTGTTCCAAAAGTCATCTGACACATTGATACTTTGAAAATTGCAGTATACGACAATTAATCATTCAATATTCCGATATTTTAGTGATGAAAGTTCATCCGATGATGATCTCGTTGTTTAATATACATCATTACACATAATACGAAAAAATTTCATCACCAAAGTGACAGATATCGAACGCCTGGGCCGAAAAATCCATAGATAATGCATATTTCATGATTATTTGTAGCACCTATAGACATCTCCATCTATGCTTTGACAGTAGTAAATTTGATGTATCAACATCAACAACCCGCCAAGGATTTTTACTACGGGCGTTAGTAAAAAGTTACTACTGATCACACAACCGGCCCTTAGTAATGAATTGGAAAATATATCCAATTCATTTTCTGTTACACTATATAATCTACACATACTTGAAATCGGATTAAAGAACGCAATATTCCTGTGGTAGGCATCTAGTCTGAATGTTTCATGCTTCCTTAATGATTCGTACTTGGAAAATACTCTGGAACTTGAGATACGCGTATTTGCAAAGGTCCACGATGATCTCTCAATGAGACTTTGATCTACGGGAGCGGTAATTTAAATCCACCGCCGTTATCGCCGCTCCCAGCTGACCGACAACGCGGACGACATCTACATCAACCTCCACAGATTTTTGTGTCAGTAAAAGTACCTACTATACTGTATGTACCGGATGCTTCATTCTAATCCGTGCGCAAGACCTTCGGGGTGATAATTTATAAACCTTCACGTTGAAGTCTGCACTGACCCTTGTACCATAACTGATTTTATAGTAATTTTAAAGAGTATAATTTGTTTATATTTAATTGATATGCTTAAGTATGAAATATAACATGTTTATATAAAATATACTTTTCAATATATCTAAACGGCAAACAAATTTTTCAGGTCAAAAATTGTGTGCTCACAATGAGGTAGTGGAGCATGTCAGAAATGAGCTTTTGTAATATTTTTAAATAATAATAAAAAATCTAGATTACGATCTAGATTTCTAATTTGTTCAAAATGTGCAATACTTTCGGAGATAATAGCGTTCAAAGTTGGGCTTGTTGAAAAACGCTTGGATTATCATTATCCATCGTGACGTCACATCTTTCGTACGTACCGGCCAGTATTAACAATATTAATACTAGAGGGTCGAGTACCGATTTATCGACTCGGAAGATGTGACGTCACGATGAAACGGGATAAACTGATCATTTTTAAAACACGCAAGTTTGAACATCTGTTACTCTCCCATGTTTCAAGATATCGATAAAATTATTTCAGTTTTGTAAATGAGATAATTAGAAGAATATTTTTTAAATGTAAATGACTCTACTACCTTATTGTGGGTGAACATTGTTCGCAAGTGCAAGTCACGTATCTATGTTGCGGTCACGTGTTCTAGTTGCAAAGAAAGAGTTGAGCTTGATTTAATTTAATCTTGTGATCATCGTCGTCTTCTTCTTCTTCAACTTGCACCTGCTTCACATCCATGTGATGTTAGTTGTCAGACTGCACGTGCCATATTCTTTATACCGGGTGAATACTATGTTCCTGGCCGATTTTAGTTTGGCAGACATTTGTCAGTTCGCATTTGGTAGTCATAGAGAGTAATTGATTACAATTAATTATGGAATATCAACGTATTGGAGTCATTAAAACAAACACAAACCCGACTTTTGGAAAAAATCATCATGAGCAACGAAGCTCATTTCGACCTTGCGGATTTTATTAATGAACAAAATAGCCATTATTGGGGTACTACAATTTTTCAATTGATACACCAATGATCTTTACACTCACGCAGAGTTACTATGTGGTGCGCAATGTGGGCCAGCAGAATAATTGGGCTTAATTTCTTTCAGGATGCAAAAGGCAATACTGTGAAATTTATTGAATGAAACAACATCGGCCTGGAACATAATATTTTCCCTTCAGCACGGAGCCATCGCTTCTGAGTTCTTTCGGCTAGGTGTAAAGCAGCACAATGGTCTCTCGACCCACTTGTTGTTGCTTCGACGGTACCAGCCCAGGTTCATTATAATTCGGGGATAATCTTCATGATATCATTGGCTTGGGATTGACGTCGTACCGTTCCATTTGGTAAACAGTCATATAAGCTAACACCCGCTATAGACATGGACCGTTCCATGGCTCGCTAAGCCACCCGAAGTCGCCTATTTGCAGAATACTTAGTATTATACCTTCGATGCCGCTGGTCATCATCGGTAGAATGCAATAGCTGAATATTCAACGCTTCAAGATGACTATACGTTAAAGTGACATTAGATAGATTTCGATTAAAATGTTATTTTCTCGTGTTATTTTCATTTCAATGCATTCTCTTATATTTATAAGTAAATATCTTTAATATACAGATTATAACAGACCTATCCCACAATATTTTATAGAATTTATGGACACCTGACTAAATTTTGAGTCTAAAATGTTCGAGGAACATGTACAAATTCTACACCGTTACGGAAAATATTATTGTTCGAAATTCTTACAAAATCATTTTAAGCTTTAAGTCTACGTACTTCGAAATGAATAGGGTCCTAAATCATATGACAAAACATAGTCTAACTGCTCGAAATACAATGACCTTTATTTTTTGTATTTAATATGTAATTTGCAATCAATAAAATATTTCAATTAATTTTTTAAAATGCTTATATCTCTGACATTACTGAGATTAGGCACATATCCCTTGAACATTTTTGACTCATAATTTAAACAGGTATCTACTCATAAAATATTGTGGACATGATAAATCCCGTAGATCTCATCAAATAGCGAAATTCCCTGAAAAATTAAGTGAGAAAATCGAAACATACGTAAGACATACATATCGCTTTTCATAGAGATTGCGATATATCCTGAAAAATTAAGTGAGACCATCTAATCATACATAAGACGTACATGCCACTTATCGTAGGAAAATACAGATTGCGATATATCCTGAAAAATTAAATGATCTAATCATACATGAGACGTACATATCACTTTTCGTAGGAAAATACAGATTGCGCCAATTCTGTGTCCAAATCCATCATGAACGAAAGTAATTCATAGTCACGTGAGTAGAGTAAGGACCTCTGCGCAAGAAAAAGTAATCAGTACTGCAGATTTCGATCAAACTTTTCGGAAAAATTGATCTTGTGCATATCTCGTCTTAATTCGTTCAGTCAGATCTACCGAATCGTTCCTAAATTGTGGCAATTTTAAAATTAAAAATTCGTAAATTCATCAATATTGATCCTGGAGAAAAAAAATGTGTATGCAGAATAGGTACCCACGTGGTACCATAAAACGTTACCACGGTATCAATTACGTTAATTAAAAAATGCAATTTTTAATAAATATCCGTTAAATATTTATTTTCTTTTGATTCTTGATTGATCTTAGAACGCAACTTTCTATAGCAGTTATTAAATAGTTACACTTAATCATTATAATTGTATGTTTCCCTAAATAAAGAGAAATTAACTATATTTATATATATATATATATATATATATATACCTATTATTATTTTACATATACAATGTACATTTTTGATGACTCACATAAAATTTTGTATATTACAATAATAATATGCTCATAAACGTTCACCATTTGCGTAAATTTTAATTTGACAACAAACCAACGCTCTCGTACAATAGGTACAGATTATATATTATTGTGTATAAAGAAAATTAAAAACAAAGCTAAATAATACGTAGCATTCTAGACGATTTAGTATGAGGAAATCTACAAAATAATATTAATTGCAGTTATTAATAATAAAAAATACAAACTAACTCATCGGTGAAATTGATTTAACCCTCCATAAATATTTCCATAGACTAAGGAGTATTATAGCTATTGCTTAATACCAAACTCTGGTAGAAAATTTTTAAATGTAACTAAGGACATAATTTACCATTATCCGTCGTCGATAAAATAAGGCTTTTATTGTAATCAAAGAAAATATGTTTTTATTTATTTTTTTGCATTTGGTAACACTTCATTATGCATTTTCGATACACACGATATTATACTATTTGCTATTAATTAAATTAAATACAATATAATTAGATTTATGATGCGTGTTCTGTAACATTTAAATTTCACATGATTGTATGATTTATACTCGTGAAGATAGTATATATTATATCATTTCGAGTTCTACTTTAAATTATGATACGCTTTTATAATTATTTGAGACGAGCAAAAATACAAGTTATATTATATTTAAGTTGGAATTATTAATAAAATTTCAAATACTGAAATATGGTCACCAACTTTTAGGGAATAATGCTCTTACTGTCAACTAAAGCTATGATTAAGGTTCTGTTAAACTCGGCTGTCAAGGGTGGTTAGAATTTGGAATTAAAATTAAACACTGTTAAATTTAAAGACACTTTTCTATTGAAAACCTGATAACTGGTGGTTTTTAGTCTTAGTTATATTTCTAAGATAATATATTTTTCAGTAATTTAATTTAAAAAATATTTCATTGATTTAATTTATAAAATATTTTACTTATATCTGATAGTAAGAAAGCAATCGGCGATAGCTAGGCCCTGCGTGCGGCTATAATGGTCGCTTCGCGGCTGATAGTGACCTTTACACTACCAACGATGGCCGCTGCGCGGCCATAACTTCCATTGAATTTATATTTCAATGCGGAAATCCTTTATTATATACCTTTAGCAATAGTGCATTGTACATCCTTATTATATTGCTTTAGATGAAATATAGATTCCACAGAAGCCTTAGCCGGGCACCAGTCACCACGCCCGCAGATCTTAGCAGCAAAAAGCAATCGGCTATCGGCGATTGCTTTTCTGCTAGTGCATTCTATATCGCCCTCCCTAGAATTGTACAAACGGTATTCTTACGTATCAACTTTGAAATATATATATCCAATTAAAGACATTCTTGAAAAAACTAAGATCATGTTTACACAAATGATTGAACTAACTTAAACTTTGACATGGTTTGACAGTGCGACCATAAATGAGGATGCTCAATATATATATTTGCCCCTGCGTCTCACTGATCTTGCCGTTTAACCAAGTGCTTTACAGCCACAATAGTCCAGTACATAGATATAGATAAAAGATGAGGAATCACAATATTATTATTGATGCATTTGAATGCAATGCGTAATGTTTATTTTTACATTTCGTTTGAGAGACTGTAGATAGATTATGAAGACAATACATGACTCTAAGCATTGCCCGGAAGGTAATAATTTTATTAAGAGTTCTTTCTACGTTTACGAAATTTGATTGCATTTTTATTTAATTACCAATGTATTAATCCTAGGATGTTGCTCAAGTGCCGTATTGTGTAAATTGGATATTTTTCCATATTAATTATATACCACAATCAACCAATGTTTCAAAACGTTAAAAAATGGTTTTAGATTTAATCATTGAGAAACGATCGTGATTAGTAGGATATTTTTAAGAAAGGAAAATATTAAATAGTAATTACCTATCTACAATATATTTGTATCAGAAATATTACTAAATACTAATTAATTAATTAAAATCAATTCTATCGAGCTACAACAATATTTTTCGATAAAATTGATTTTACATGTATATCTTTCTAATTAATACATTTAATTAGTATTTAAAATATATCACAGGCCATCTGTTCTGAATAATTACAACTTCACAATGTGAATGTATTCTGCTTAATAAGAAATATTACTATTGCAATTCCAATTTTCTAATTTATGACAGTATTTTTTTTCTTTTTTTATTAATATTAAAAATATAATACAATTTCAATAATCAGTGAATATATATATATTTTATTTTTTTTAACATTTGTTTCTTCTCTACGAGAGTAAGACTCGTGTATAGAGAAGGAGTATATTAGAGTTAATTTATGTTTCAGTTAGTCTGTGTACATATTTTTTTACTTCAGTTACAAATTTATGATAGTCCGTAATTTTTCTAATTGTGATGGGGAGATTGTTAAAAAATTGGATACCTTGATAAATATATTGATTTTGAGTTGCGGTATATTTTAGTTTAGTATAAATGGACATTTTTGTTTATTATTTTGAAAATATGGAGCTTCAGTACAAAAAAGTTGTACAAATCACTTTGATACTTCTCTTCAATGAAAAATATGAATTTCCTATTCAAATTTTCAATTATTTTTTATGGTTTATTTATATTTGTTACGTTTCGGTACTCTAAATTTTTATGCGCTTCAAATAGGTGTCCTATTTTTGTTTTCGGCGGATTGATGCGGTAGTGTTGAGATATTATTATTTGTGTTGATGGTTTTCTTGTGTTTTGTGTTGTTCAATGTGCTTGTCTTTTACGAGTATCTTTCTACTGGCAATATTATTAGGGTTTCAAGTTTTGTTTTGTAATTGATAATAAATTGGTGTTTTATTTTTTAGATTGCTGCAGTTGGTGTCAGGTAGTTCAAATTGTAAACCATTTTCAGTATTTTATTTTAATTACTTGGAAGTTGTTTAAATTATATTTTTTTACAGCTGTAACTGTGACTTGTAAGTTGGATTTCAATATGAAGATACATGTATCAATGATCATTATTAATATATAGAGGTTTTTTTGATGCTATATTTAATATAATATAGTCCTTAAAAAATATATTCCGTTAAAAAAATTCATTTAAAATAAATATTCGTATCAGTGAAGGTACATACGTACTGGATATGGCATTCTTATTCGGAAGCGAATGTGATAATGATTCATAGAATACTTCGCTCTGAACTCTATACTGACCTTTACCCGCTTACGAGACAAATCTCCGAGAGAAATCTCATCCGCATAAACTACAGAAGACGCGTATGACATTTTGTCAAGTATATTAGGTTATGTATGTAAATAAAAGCAAAAAGGTTTTGCTTCCTAAATCCGTTTCAGAAACGTAATAAAAACCACATAATACACGGCATTATTTTTTGGTCTCATTTCCTCGCGGTAAATCTACATTTCATATATAGAAACACATTTGTTTTCCTCTGCGAGAACTTCTCACGAAAATTCCTTTATCGTTCCTTTCAACTGAACGATCCTATAATGATTTATTTTTTCGCATTTGATGTTCTAGCGCGGGCCCCGTTTGAGGGTATGACAGACCGGATATTGACTGAAATATCTGGTGATACGTTTCCCCCCGGTTTTACGACTTATTTCGCAGGATGGTTCTAAAAAAGCCTCCATCCCTTCTACAATATCCGCATCTTTTATCCGACTGGGATACAAGTAATTCAATATTGCGAAAGGGTGAACTAAACTCACGGAGTGATGCTTCACGTTAACAAGGTTTTTCAAGGTTTACTCAAATTTATTGCTCGAACTTGTACGCTACTTACTTTTAAATATAGTTTATTGCAGATAATAAAACTTCAAATACATTTTAACCTTTCCTCTTCGATGATGTAAACTGAGTTGACATTACCACTAATTATGTGAATATCTCTGTAAATATACAAAGTTAATATTTTAGGTATTCCTCCGTAATATATTTATGTATTCGATGAAATAATTATAATATATAAGTATTTACTACATGCAACAATAAAAAAAGTTTCCTCGAAGAACCTGACATGAAATTGTCAATACAATTAATTGTTGTGCCGGATGCCGATCGTCACTTTAGTGACAGAGCGTGCGCTGGCCGAATTAGACTTGTATTATGCGTCTTTATGCTGTAGTTCGTGATGATATATTTTTTCTCATTTTTTACATAAAAATTGATCTATACATTCACTTATATTATTACTATTACTATACTATTATTTTAATGATTAATATAATTAATAAATGTAAAATATGCATATTTGTCCAATTTAAAAATCGACAAAGTCTACATATACACTGAGTTTACAGCATCGAAATATGCGTACACGTACAACGTGTACACTTTAGAAGCCTTTTCATGAAGATACTTTTATCTCCAGAGCACACACAGTCTCTTGATTAACTTGTTTAGTCTAGTAGAGAGAAGTGAATTGCTGACCGTTTCCGGTAACACGAGAATTATGTTCGAATTTTAAATGCAATACTTTTTTAAATTGAGCAATTTTTCAAAAATACAAATTAAACATAAATAAGATTTTAATTTCTTTCTGCTCGTGAAACGGGCCTTCCGGAACCCTAATCGCCTGATACTTCGTGAATATGATACTCAAATATATTATTCAACGTACGATGAACATGAATTACGAACATTTAAGTGAATTTGAGATATAAGATAGAAATACACTATTCTTCATTGGCTTACTTGATTACGCTACAAAATTTGAATATTTTTTACAGTTATGGGTACCTTTATTAAATAATATTTGTGAATAAAAAATATTAACAATATGTTGGATTAAAAAGAAGTAGGTGATATTATTAAGATGAACGGTTTCGTAAATATGGTGTTATTATAAGAAAAATAATGCATTTTTCATTACTTATATGCAGCGAAAATGTTGAAACACCTTGACAATGGTGTGTTATATTGCCGAAACGTCGGCCTAAGTTTCCCCAAAGAAACCATCTACAAAAAATGCCATCTAACTCAGAAGAGACGCCAGGTCTATATACTATTGTTCGCGTAAACCTTAAACCTAATATATATACGAAATATATGTTAAATTTAGAATTTTTTATATTAATTCTCATTTGAATTGAATTCTTCTCATACACCCACTCGTAGAAAAATGTCGCTAACCTAGTACCAATACGTAACCAAAAAAGAAACTGAATTTTGATTCCGAGTTGAGGGTTAAGAATCAGATGTAGTAAAGTAAATAAATCCTGGAAACTGTCTGGCGATTTAAAATATTTTTCAGTTAACAATCCATGATGGGGTATGTTCTATCCTATCACTCTTCGTCATAAAAACTGGCCTGTCACCAGACAGAAAATGATGTCACCGCGATTAACTGCGGCTAAAAACAAGACTGCCTCTACCCAACTGATGAAAATTGAGCGTGACACGTTTGAAAATGATTATCTGGCAATATTGTCAGCTTAATAATAATAGATAACTGTTTTTGAAAACATGTTAATATATTATACGACTATAATAATTACACAAAATATACTACTATCAACTACCCCATATGAAGAGTATATTTGGACAAAGACACTTCCCATACCTAGCACCCAAACTTTACAACATTCTAGACTCACAAAGCTAATTCTATTTCCTGCGTTTTTCAAAGTGAAAGCTTTGAATGACAGAAAGCATGAGTAAGAGTTGCTCCAGTGCTTATGTAGTAGATTGATTGGAAGGAAAATGATACTTTAGTATGTGCTAATATAATACTACTTAAGTGTAATTATTAGTTTTTTTATTTTTCTGCTGTCAATGCTATGGCTTGAATTTATACTAACTATGTTTCTATATTTCTATTTCGACTGTGTTATCTAAACCGCAGAAAATGTTATAAAAAGTGATTTGATTTTCTTAAATCAGGCTTAGTCTAAGTGGGAAACTGCTTTGTTTTATTTATCTTGTAAAAAAAATCTGTGTTCAAAATCTAAATTATTATTAATTTAAAAGCAATTTTATCAAAATCATATCAATTTTATAATCTCCGCTCTGACATAAAATCATTCACATATCTCAATTTCATTGATCGGATATTGCTGGTTTTGCTTTTAAATCCCTCGAATACCCATGCTTATTGTTTTAAATTCTATCTATAGTATTTCGTATGTAGCAAAAACTAACCCAAAAGTTCTTCATATGTATCGGTTTACTGCTAATGACCGATGATAAATAAATTTCATCCCTATAGTGAAGATACAATGTGAGGAAAGTGACTATATTGAACATGAAAATTATGATTTTCTGATTGTGAGACAAACTAAAAACTGCAGAATTGCACGTAATGATAATAAATTTGCAAAGAAGCTGTAAAAATCCAAAATAATGTTAACTCGCTTTTTAAAGAAACGTATTAATGTTTTATACAGCGACAGCTTTGGCAAATGGTTGCTGAACATTAGTTGCAGGATTGGTTAGAACATTGGTTGGAACATTGATTGAAATATTGGATACTTTCAAAGTCCTTTTGTTATTTTTCACATCAATTCTAAAACAAGTTATGTCAGCATTTATATATTTCTGACACCTTGTGGATTTTTGTTCAATGTGGTGTATTTTTGACATTTTTCATCGGATACATCTGATTTGCTTTGAAGACTACTTTTTTTTTTTGTTTTACCACGTGACATGAAATTGTATTTTATTTTTAAAGTTATTTATAAATAACTCTTAATAAAGATTTTGTATTTCTTCCCACGCAGAACGACTCTAGACAGTAATATTTCACGGTGTTATAAAGCGTTGTGATGGTAATACTAAGCCTTTCATGTTGTCATGATAGAAACACGATTTTTAAGTTTGGAATAAATTTAAATGTTTTTATATTGTGATTCTCAAATGAACCAAACACTGTTGGGATAATATAGACAACTGTCAATAATCAATGTAATATTTCTAAATGCTAAAAAATATTAATAATGACAATATATATCCAACAATAAAATAATTCCTTCCGTTTGTACGTCGGTTAATATCCTAAGTCACATGCACCCCTATTTCGAATAAAATAAATCGAAAATCGCTTGATTGGCTAAAAGAAAATATTACTCTTTAAATGTTTTTTTTTTTTTTTTGGAAGGTACTCATTGTTTTTAGTATCCAGGTAGGTACCTACCTACCAGGCGCGTGTAGTCAGTATATCAAAATAAGTAGTATTGAACTATATATTTTGAGAAATAAAACGAAATTAAATATATATCTGACAGAATATTACGATTTTCTGAAAACTGAATAATATAATTAAAAAAATTATAATGAGAATATTATGAGATACATATTTTATTTTGATTTATTTCGCAGAAATTTTAGATAGCTATTTCAGAGTACTGACTGCATACCGCTGGTACCTCACGTGTTGAATTATAATTCGATTATAGAAGGTAGGTTTTTTTTTATTTTAACTTTACATATATATATATATATACATTATGTTTTATTATTATTTGTCAAACTGCATAACAGTTTAACGACAAGTAAGCAGTTTTACGGTAAGATAATAAAATTCAATATTTGCTAAAATAAAATATCTGCCGAACTCCTTTTATAGGGTCGCTCGATCAGGTAAATATTTACAATAACAACTTTGTGAAGATGCGGACTTATTATCTCTAGATTGCCGTCTCGTGAGAGCACAGTAAAGGATGGTAAGTTACTTAGCTAAAATGTCGTCATTAAACAGGAGCTCTGAAAGACAGCGAACCATATTTTCATTTCCTTTATGAAGCTCTTTGGGCAATAATTATACGGTGAGTAAGAAACTTTTCTCACTAGCTGAGTTGTTTGTTGCAAACTTTGTGCCAAAAAAGTTTTCTCGTTAAAAATATTGCGTGGATATACCACACACTTACCTACCTACCTGTGCGTAGGGCAAGGCAACTTCGCGTGGGACGTGAACGCTATATTACGTATTAGAATCATAAAACATTTATCAGGTGGCGAATCGTAATGTTTTAACCATTATCATTTTTCACACCACGTTGTTACGAGTATATAATGTTGTTATATTTGACTCAAATACATTAAAAATAGTGTCTTTATAACGTGTTTTCGTCAGTCGCAAATTCATAAATATACCTCTAACATATTAATTAATATATGAGTCTGAACCGCTAGGCGCATAGTCCATCATGAGCATTACCGAAAGACTTTCGACAATGCGCAGAAGGAGTCTTGCATGCGTTGAACACGTTGACAGAAGATATGATTCGATGCGAGAAAGATGAATCGACCAAATAAAGGAGTAAACAAGGTCCTATTCAACGCTCAGTATTGAGCACACGATAAACAAGAAGACATATAGTTATATAATCGTCTACGGATTTACCTGTATATAATACACTTTTTGGCTGTATATAAATTCTGTATTTACATTTGTTTAATATTATTATTATTTGACAAACACCTAATGGAATATTTGGCTGCACATTATGATTAGTGATGTTTCTAGTGTCGTAAACAATTTGGTTTACTTTTGTATTTCAAATTTCACTCAATTCCACGTCAAATATCGACATTGACATAAATAGTCCATGGATAAAGGTGTTCACTGCTGAAAATAAACAATTCCTTCAGAAACATCAAACATAAAATAAAATGTATTAATAAATCATCGCCTACTGCCGCCCACTGCATTTTCACACTTTTTTATTCACTGATTTGTGTAAGGATTTTTAAAAATACCAACAACCATACCCACGTAACCGCCGATAATTTAACGCCATAAATGAGTTAAAAATAATTACGATTTTAAGAACGCGCAGCCTTTAAACTTTAACCTGGCAGATCTGGAGTCTACTCCATCCCGCACAATAAACTACGAGTATTTAATTGCAATACAATTGTATCTTATGTTTATCATGTTATATTATTATATATTCACCTCTGTTACAACAAAAATATGTATGTCAATAAAGTCTAAATAAATAAATCTTCACTGATTCCAAAATAAGGACTGATTTATGGTTTTGAATCTTGTGAAACGTGTACCTTTCAAAGTTGAATAAAAAAACACTCACTTTTCACAAAACACATTCGCACGTGTCGTGAGATAACTAAATGTTATCACTAATAAATCAAAATTAACAATTTTATTGCGACCTATTACCGTCTGATCAAAACATTTTCAAATAATTTTGAACAACAAATCGGTTAAATAAAATCTTTGAGGTTTTCTTATCACAGCATCTCAAAATAACATAACCACGCTTCAGGACACCTCGTGGCGCGCAAGCGTGGTAGGAGGAACTGCCATGCTGCATCTTTATGACACCGTTTCGTACAACGCTTCGTAGGTTCCTGTTATTTTTACTGTCTATCATTATCTATTGTTAACAATCATGTTTATTACATTTAAAATTATCTACAATAGACAACTCATTTTTAAATAAATCAATATATCCCTGTCATTGCATAACCTATAAATCTATTTGATAACTCAAGCAATGTAACGTGTTTTATAAAGTTATCTTGATTTCTGATTTCAGTTTAATGGTCATTACTGTATATGTATAAAATCATTAGATTATTAATTAATAATCAAAATTTTCTTACAAGAAATTTTGACAGCTTTAACATAATCTCAATTATATTAGACGTCACTTTTTATTTTTCTTATACAGTATCTAGCGTTTTTAGTGGTTTTTTCTGAGATATCGATACTACCATACTTATTTCCAATTAATGCTTTTAAGTTATTTATTAATGCACATTTTTATTTAACCTGAATACAAAATCAATTTTCATGATTAATTCATTGAAATCTACGTTAACTATCATAAGATTATTTTAATGAATATTTTTGTTCATTTGTAATTTTTCGCATATCTTATCGTTCGTTCACAGAAATTCATTGAAATTCTTTTTATATAAATTCAGTGAACACGATTTTAGTTAATCCTGAATATTTTGTTTATATTCTTCTAAACGATGGAATTGATATTTTGCGGTTTGAAATTAATTGTTTACTAACATGATTAATGTTTTTTTGTACATGTCGAATGAGTGTAAGAAATGTGAATACGTATATATTATAAGCTGTCAGATAGCTGATCTGATATCTTCGTGCAAGGGGTGAAAACCTATAGACAACACAGCCTCGTGATGGTGGTGATAAGGTTTCGTGGGGTACTACGCATCTTATCGTGTCAAAAGAGAAAGTATTCGCAATTGGGTCATTAGTTTTTAATCTGAAAATCATTTGCGCCCGGAGTTAAGGTTGTATATGGATCCCGTTTTTATTTATACTGATAACGGTTTTGCGAATGAGCTGTTGCGTTAATTAGTCAAGTACCGGTAATTTGATGATGTTGTTAATAAGAATAATGTAGAAAAACGATAATGTTTTGTTGTTGTTAGAATTAAACATGATTGTTAAGGAATGGAAGATGTAGAAACAGGGGTTGGTTGAGTACTAAAGTCATCAAATAAATTTTAAAAAGTGGAACACATTTCTGATTCGCGAGTCAGTGCATTCCATGCTGACGGCGAGGGCTATAAACATCGCGGAACGTGGGATGGTCGATGGCGAAAACAATCCAGTAAACATGTGTGGGCGGGGGGTGGCGGTGGGCGGGGCGCACCTCGCTTGGGAGTGTGGCGCGCCGGGGCCCGCGCGGCCAACGCCACCAGCAGCGCCAGCAGGCCGCCCGCCCGCATGTCCTCACAGGGAAGCCATGGCCACACTGACAGCTCACTGACAGCTCACTGACGGCGCGCGCGCTGGACGGCTCCGGTACTCCGTGGGAAGGCTCGCTCGTGACGCGTATCGACCTGGCTCCCGGCCCGGACTGCCGCCGCGGCCGCGCGCCCTGTCCCGCGCCCCCCGCTGCGCGCGCCGCCCTTACGTCACGCGCCCGGACCGTCCCGCCCCGCCCCGCCCCCGCGCACGCCGCCCCGCTGCCATGGAGAGCCCCCACCGAGGGGGATGCGTTGAACTTTGAATAATATTCTTAATTATTTCCTCGATTCGCCCTCGCAGATTATACCTTCGCCATCTCTACCTTGCTCGCCAGTTTCCTTTCGTTTTTTGTCCACGTATCATCCCTAATGCCCCTATTTAATAATAAATACATTTATTCATTACGGTTTACGATTAAATCACTGGAAACGGATTTGCTACTATCAAATACGAAGAGCGGAACAGAAAATTATGTCCCGTGGTTACATCGATAATTGAAAATACACAGTCAGGTGTCAGTATGTATCGCTTTATACATATACCCACTCACTGTGTATCGACTAATACACATTATAATATAATATAACTAAGATGATATTGCGAATAGATACAAAATGAGAATGTATTCATAAATCAATGAAAATAATTATTGAAAAATGTTTGAGTTAACATATATTATCTAGTATCAATTATATAATATTTTAATTTATTTGACATGCCACAGAAATGGATGTGTCAATACAAAATCTTTACATGTATGTATGTATATAGTTACACGTATCATACAGACCATTTGTGTTTAGTTTCGTCTGCGTATTAAACACGCGTCAATGTATTTTTATTTGAAAATGTATACACCCGTATAACAACCATTAATAAATAAATGTGTGATTTAGGATTATTAATAAATAAACAAAAAAAATTAAAGTTAAGTTTCCATCAATCTACCAACGTGCCACATCAAAACAAAATAAGTAACAATTATTTAAGTACATACAAGTAGTCTTGCAAGAACGAGAAATAATGTATCAAAGTAATAAAATTGTATTTTTAGGCATGTAATTCGTAGACCCAAATCTCATCTACTACAAACAATTATTCAAGGAAAATTATACAGGCGATGGTAAAACGGTGGTCGAGTAGATAGTCTGTCTTGATTGTACGGCATTCGGACGTGGACTGATCTCAGAGGGCAGACATCAGTTTGGACCAATGATGGATGCTGACTGTGGTCCTACAACTACTATAAATAGAAGACTAGGAGGGTCATCAGATAAAAACAAAATCATACGTAATGTAATAATTATAAATGTAAAGCTACATGTGAGTTATCTGTCTCCCCATTTTTTAAATAACTTAATTTTTTAAGATCTTTAGGAAATGTAAGAATAGAAACTGCAAGCGGCCAATTGGTCTCCGTAAAAGGAACTGGCTCTCAAACTCGGGCTAAAACGAAAAATATTTATATATATTAAAAAAGTGATGACAGATAAACCGATATCAAACTTAACTCAAAAAATATATATCTCTTTAATAGCTTACAATTACGCCGTTTCCCCGCGGCGGTAGGCAGAGAGGATAGAGCACCACACTCCTCTGTCCTGATACACAATTCTCGCCTCATCCACATTCATACATCTTCTCACGAACAGAAGATTTCTCAGAAGTCTCAACAAGCTCACCGATTGTTGAGGCTTCTGACAAAACCATCTTCCATTATCTAGTTTACCTGGTCTGCCAAGTCTTCCGCGGACATTCTCTTTTTCTGGTGCCATCAACACTTGCGTCATATATCTTTCTTACCATTCTCTCCTCATTTATCCGTTCCATATGACTAAACCACCTAAGTGATCCTTTTTTGATCTTACTCACTATACTAACATCAGCTTTACATTCTTTCCTTATTTCTCCATTCTTTACTCTGTCATAAATAGATTTGCCACATATTCGCCTAAGTGATCTCATTTCCACTGCATTCAATCTACTTTCGTTCCTCTTCTGTCAGCTCTAGGCTTCACTTCCATACATCAGTGTCGGTACCAGGACTCCATTGTGCACCGCTATTCTTGCCTCGGTTGACAAATTCCCGTTAGATATAATTCCATTCAAAGCGTCGTTCTGTTTATTACCTGCAGTCACCCTCCTTTTGATATCATTCTCAGCCTTTCCGTTTCTATCGACCATACTTCCCAAATACACAAACTCATCTACTTGTTCCAACAATTCGTTACCTCCAAGTATTTAGCAAGGTGTCTCGCTTTTCTCCTTCTCGAATACCATCATTAATAGCGCTACAGATTAAGTCGAACTTTGGCCCCATTAATCTTTTACCTTCATGATTCTCGACCTTCCACTGCCCACTTCTAAGGGATCGAGTCATATACATATTGAAAACCCAAAAAAAAAACGTATTATAACTTAATTTTTTTAAAGTTTACATTTTTAATTAATTATTATCCTACTTTTTTGTTGGCAATATCATTATAATTTCTTCTTTAAAGGAGCTACAGCCTAAATCGAGCAATGGCCTCCTCTATTTTCCGCCCCCATGAAGATGAAAAATTCACCAGCAGCAGGTCCTTAACATCCTTCTTCATATTGTCTTCCCAGCGGAGCCTTGGTCTTCCAATCAATCTTTTCTCACTTGGATTTCCATCGATTATCCTTTTTGGGGTTTGTGAATACAGTATAAGTCTCAAATATCCCGCCCTATCTCAGGCGTATTTTACCTAAACCATAATAAAAATATAAAAAATTGTTACCTTTTTTTATTCCTAGAATAAATCTGAATTAATATTTTACAAATAACATTAAATACATAATAAAAGTCATACTCATAATAGCTCAAGATTAAATGTAAACCAATACCACTTACATGTTATTTAAAAATCTTGTAATTCTTCATCATGTTAAAGGTCAAAAATAAAGGTTTAAATTTATAAAAAAATATTATCAGCAATTTTATTCCACGTTCGTGATATTTATTACTATATTTTGAGATTGTTTTACCAAAAAAATCAACCACAAAATATTGATAATGTTAATATTGTTCATTTTGTGGATATTATTAATTTAAACAAAAAACAATGTAATTACCGCGACAATACTTTGACGTCGACCACTGTTAAGACGCACGTAGACTTGTTCTAGTTAACCTAACCTACCGTATTCGTTAGGACGCACGTAGACTTACATTAGTCAACCTAGACCTAACCTAACATAACTCTAGTAAGTGTAAGTCTGTCCCAACGAAGATACAACTGTGTCGAAACTGATCGACGTCAAACTAATCAACTTGGTTAATACAACATTAGTTATTTGTTAAAATTATCAAAATATTACCACTACTCTCACAATGTTGTTTAAATGAATAATCTTCACGTAACACTATCAATTTAGTATATGAATTTATACATTATAATGTGGCGTCATAATAAAATTACTATGAATTTAGCATCGTGTGCAATGTTTATTAATTTTTATTGATAAGCACAAAAAGTAATTTATTAGAATTTGTTTTTAAAACTATTTATTATTATAATTATTTGTTTATGGGATTTAAAACCCGTTCTATTACGTCTTTAAACGTCGCTTTTTCCGAACTGAACCATTTTAATTAAACTCCACAATTACTTTTTGATAACCAACGTCTTGAAACGTAAAGAAGCATAGTTAACGATCTACCTGCACAATATCAGAATAATAAGATAATATATACACATTTTAAAGAAAATTGACGCATCACTCAATGGAATTTCTCTACGTATGACACACAGAAAGACATTGATATTTTATATATGAGATATATAATAAATAATACTCGGTTAACCCTTTTAATCTTCTCATTAAACTTCTAAATCTAAGATGTGAGTGTAGATTGAATCTTTAAAATTGAGCATTGGCAGATCGTTTTGTGTTTAACGTTTCGTAACTCCGTCTCACACGTTATCTTGTATTTTGTCATTTCTTATTCTCTAGCATATTACATTGTCTATGTAAGTTCATGATAACTTAATTTTGACATGTGTCAACGTTTCCACAATTCCAACTATCTTGGTTAACATTAAAATTAAAATTGTTTCAAAATGAACAAGTATGTCAAGGCAGACAAATTGTTTTTTGATTTAGTAACAATGATCACGCTGTCGGTATATACAGGGACTAAATTTACTGTAGGGCTCAAAATGGCGGGACCCCGGAGCTAGAAAAACAAAATTGAATAATTAGCTTCGATTGCTAATCCCGGATTTCCTATTGGTTTGTTAAACATATCCGTACAACCTATGTAAATAAAAAGACACTAACCTTTCCGTAACTGGGCTGTAAACCGCCGTTTCTTCTACGATGGTCGCTCTCTCTGCAGTCTTTAACCTTCTGAAACTCGGCTGGCCAGCCTCCGAAACTTTAGCACAACCGATAGTTGAAAAATACATTACACAAAATGTTTTTCCGCCGTAAAATATATGACCGACTCCGAAGCCGTCTCTGAACAGAAGCAGTTTCCCTTTTGTTTTCTGTTTTTAAATCTATACGAATGGAATGCACATATTCAAACATTTAATACCAGGCCTACACATCGAAGTATAAAAAGGCGTAAACACCATTAAAGAAAACTAAAAATTATTTACAATTGTTCTAATATCAATAGAGTTTGTGATAATACCTTTTGATGAAATTATACGATTTCTTGAAGAATATGAAAATCCACGAAGGAAAAAGCTAATTGAAAGAACAAGACTCCGCTGAGAGACAGTGTGAAGAAAGATACCAAGGACCTGCTACTGGTGAAGTCTTCACTTTCATGGAGGCGGAAAATTGATGAGATCAAGGATCAATTTAGGCTGTAGCGAATTTTCAAAAAAAATAAGAAAAGAATTATTTGATAATGAGCATTTTTTAAATTATGTTTTAATAAGTAGTTTTTTTTTTTGTACTTCCAATATGTATTAATCTAATTCAAACGTAAATCTGGCTTTGTATATGAATCATATCACAGTAATATATGTCAGTAATATATTTGAGCGTAATAAGTAAGAACGTCATAGAGCATGAGAACGCAATTGCATTGTCACAATATTGTTCTCCCAGTTTGTCCGTATACATGAACATTTATATATATGAAGGTAAAACGTCTTCATCCAGCATGTTTACTCTTCCGCGAACTTTTCTCCTCTGCGCACCCTCTCCCCGCCCCTCTCCGCAGAAGACCTCGGAGGAGGCGCGCCGTGATTGGTGGACGCGATCGTGACGTAAGCAGGTCAAAATTTCGAAGCTTAACCTAAAAATCCCTTTCCGGAATAAGATGTACACCTGGCTACGGAAATGAAATGCATCAATTCTTGGGGTGCATTTTAGAAACTTTTTAAAAATGTGTTCTATTTTCTGAACAATTTATTCGGTAAATAAAAATAACACAATCGAATACGAATTAATAAAATACGTTGTGAACGCTTTATTTGTAGGCTTTAAAAAAAACTAAGTATAGTCACTTTTCGTTGAATTACGTGTGACTTCCGTAGAAATGTTTTTAAAATAAAATATTGAACAATCTTTTTTCATTGCATTTAAATCATTGCATTCAACTGATACGACATTGCAATTTGATCAAGAAATCCAGACCGAGTGACTCTAGATACCAGGAAACCAATAATATGGACAGCTTCTGGAAGACGTACGTCAATTTACGTATGTCATGCTCATTGTAATGTTTCAAACGTAAATTAAAATTCGTCAGGTAAAGTTATGAATTTGATTAATATATTTTCCCATATTTTATTTAACTTTAGATGACTATATACATTAGGTACATGTCTCAGACATATATATCATACTACCTCTGCATGGAATATGTTTTTATGGTTGGAATAAAATATTAGTCAGCTAATTAAATCAAATAGTCAGCTAATTAAATCAAATAGTCGGCTAATTAAATCTAATTAAAATTAAATCTCCCCAGCGAAGAACCGAAGCCCGGTTTCCCGCGTAGCAGGTAAGGATTATAACCATTGGACTATCGACGAATGCTAATGAAACGTGAAAATAGACGTTTAAATAAATCTCTTTACTAATATTAACTTGTTACAAAGTCCACCAAGGGTAACTATTTTTCAAATAAAATTAAATATCTATTAATAATAATGTATGTTTATCAAATACATAAATCAATGCATTAAAATTTAATACAAAAAATAAACATTATATAACCTGCATAACAATTTGACATTACAATTCATTAGGTGATTAGTTAAGTTGGCAGTTTTCCCTCTATATTTTCGCTGGCAAAAATAAATATTAATATTATAACTTTATGTTAAGAATGTTTATAAAACTATTTGTATAAATTTATATTAATTTATTTTAATTAATTAATTTGTATTTATTAATTGGTGTTTATTAATTTGTATTAATTTGTAACTATTTGTATAAATGATAAAGTATATGACATAAAAAAAATCAGCTTTATATACTTGTGTGACAATTTGACACCACAGTCTATTACGAAAACAGCTAACTGGCAGAGTGGCTTAGTACTTAAGAGGTACCGGCTTCGATTCTCGGTACCACCAAAAAATTTGTTATTATATATCGATCTCAGTACAGATAAAGATGAAAATATAACACTGATTAAATGAGCAAATAAAAATGTCGACAAATTTTCTAGCGCGCCATTTTACTAAGATATCTGCTGAATAAAATTATTGGTTAGTATTTAACAGATATAAACTGAGGTGTCAAATTGTCACATAAGTATATATAAAGCTGATTGTGTTATTCCGGTAGCAAATTTTTTTATAAATTAATGTTTTCTGTATATCTTTCTAGTTGACTAATTTAATTTGTATTCATTTATTAAGAAAAAGATAAAATCACTTCATTATTTTCTTAATTTTACAGTAGAACCTAATTCCTACCAACACAACACAGTCCTTATTTACTCGTACGCAGAAATAGCTAGGAAAGTACAAAATAAATGGTTGTATTTGTGTCTCTCAGGCTTAGTTTTTAAAATAAAGACGTTTCCAATTTGGATTCTGTTTTTGTTGTATCGGCATTCGGAATTCAAACGACAGAGCGGGAAACCATTTTCATCTCTACGGAGGAATCTGTGCTTTCATTTGACAGGTCGTTTTATTTTTTTGAACATTGATCTCGCAGACCGATGTCTATGCACAATACAAAAAATCTTTCTTTTTCAACTATTTTGTTTTTTAGACTTTTTAACATACAGAGAGTACATTTTTTCGGAGGCTTGCCGGGTAAAATGTGTTAGAAAATACGTTAAAGAATACGTAACATTTTATAGAAGATTCGCTGGTGGGTATTTAATATCATTGTAAATGCCACCTACGACAAAAATCGACCTCCAACAGAATAATCCAGAAGAAATGTTATCTTATTATTATCTGATAACTTATTGCGTATTTTTTAACGATATTTGTGACCTACTCGTACATATTTGTAAAACGTACGATGTATGCAAGGAAAGCGACCTTATTATTAATGTCTACAAGTCTAAAGTGATGGTATTCGAGAAGGAGGATAGTAATACAACGTGCAAAATACTTATAAATAGGTAATGAATGTTTGGAACACGTAGATGAGTTTGTGTATTTAGGAAATATATTTCATAGAAATGGAAATACAAGGAAAGATATCGAAAGTTGGATAACTGCAGGGAATACAGTGAACGGCGCTTTGAATGGAATTATAGGAACTTGTCAACTAGGCAAGACTAGCGGCTCACTACCGCTCTTGGTACCGACACTGATGTATGGAAGTGAGGCCTGGAGCTGACAGAATATGAACAAAAGTAGAATGAATGCAGTGGAAATGAGATCACTTAAGCGTATATGTGGCAGATCCATTTATGACAAAGTAAAGAATGAAGAAATAAGGAAAGAATGTAAAGCTGGTTTTAGTATAGTGAGTAATATTAAGAAAGGATCACTTGGGTGGTTTGGTCATATGGAACGAATGAATGAGGAGAAAATGGTAAGAAAGATATATGACGCAAGTGTTGATGGCACCAGAAGTAGAGAACTTACGCGGAAGACTTAGCACGACCAGGTAAACCAGATACTGGAGGATGGTCCTGTTAGAAGCCTCAATAATCATCGAGCTTGTATGAGAAGATTTATGAATATATTATGTATGAATTTCAGGACAAAAGAGTGTGGCGCTCTATCCTCTCTGCCTACCCCTGCGGGGAAACGGCGTAATGTTAAGTAAGTAAGTAAGCATATTTGCACTTAGCTGCGATATAATGCATTTATGTACACCTATAGGCCAACATGGACCCGTGTGCGATCTTAATAATGCGAACAATGTGACATCCACCACACATATATTAAAGTGTAGATACATGTTTGTTATTTATATAACTGATGTATTTGTGTATCACCTCATCTCACATCTAAAGGTCAACATGGCTCAGTGCTGTTATTTATATGGCTGTGACATGAACAATTTGTGTATTACCTCACATCTATTGGTCAACATGGCCCGGTGTTGTTATTTATATAGCAATGACATGAAGAATTTGTGTATTACCTCACATCTATTGGTCAACATGGCCCGGTGTTGTTATTTATATGGCTGTGACATGAACAATTTGTGTATTACCTCACATCTATTGGTCAACATGGCCCGGTGTTGTTATTTATATGGCTGTGACATGAAGAATTTGTGTATTACCTCACATCTATTGGTCAACATAGCCCGGTGTTGTTATTTATATGGCTGTGACATGAACAATTTGTGTATTACCTCACATCTATTGGTCAACATGGCCCGGTGTTTTTATTTATATGGCTGTGACATGAACAATTTGTGTATTACCTCACATCTATTGGTCAACATGGCCCGGTGTTGTTATTTATATGGCTGTGACATGAAGAATTTGTGTATTACCTCACATCTATTGGTCAACATGGCCCGGTGTTGTTATTTATATGGCTGTGACATGAAGAATTTGTGTATTACCTCACATCTATTGGTCAACATGGCCCGGTGTTGTTATTTATATGGCTGTGACATGAACAATTTGTGTATTACCTCACATCTATTGGTCAACATGGCCCGGTGTTTTTATTTATATGGCTGTGACATGAACAATTTGTGTATTACCTCACATCTATTGGTCAACATGGCCCGGTGTTTTTATTTATATGGCTGTGACATGAACAATTTGTGTATTACCTCACATCTATTGGTCAACATGGCCCGGTGTTGTTATTTATATGGCTGTGACATGAAGAATTTGTGTATTACCTCACATCTATTGGTCAACATGGCCCGGTGTTGTTATTTATATGGCTGTGACATGAAGAATTTGTGTATTACCTCACATCTATTGGTCAACATGGCCCGGTGTTGTTATTTATATGGCTGTGACATGAACAATTTGTGTATTACCTCACATCTATTGGTCAACATGGCCCGGTGTTTTTATTTATATGGCTGTGACATGAAGAATTTGTGTATTACCTCACATCTATTGGTCAACATGGCCCGGTGTTGTTATTTATATGGCTGTGACATGAAGAATTTGTGTATTACCTCACATCTATTGGTCAACATGGCCCGGTGTTGTTATTTATATGGCTGTGACATGAAGAATTTGTGTATTACCTCACATCTATTGGTCAACATGGCCCGGTGTTGTTATTTATATGGCTGTGACATGAAGAATTTGTGTATTACCTCACATCTATTGGTCAACATGGCCCGGTGTTGTTATTTATATGGCTGTGACATGAACAATTTGTGTATTACCTCACATCTATTGGTCAACATGGCCCGGTGTTTTTATTTATATGGCTGTGACATGAACAATTTGTGTATTACCTCACATCTATTGGTCAACATGGCCCGGTGTTGTTATTTATATGGCTGTGACATGAAGAATTTGTGTATTACCTCACATCTATTGGTCAACATGGCCCGGTGTTGTTATTTATATGGCTGTGACATGAAGAATTTGTGTATTACCTCACATCTATTGGTCAACATGGCCCGGTGTTGTTATTTATATGGCTGTGACATGAAGAATTTGTGTATTACCTCACATCTATTGGTCAACATGGCCCGGTGTTGTTATTTATATGGCTGTGACATGAACAATTTGTGTATTACCTCACATCTATTGGTCAACATGGCCCGGTGTTTTTATTTATATGGCTGTGACATGAACAATTTGTGTATTACCTCACATCTATTGGTCAACATGGCCCGGTGTTGTTATTTATATGGCTGTGACATGAAGAATTTGTGTATTACCTCACATCTATTGGTCAACATGGCCCGGTGTTGTTATTTATATGGCTGTGACATGAAGAATTTGTGTATTACCTCACATCTATTGGTCAACATGGCCCGGTGTTGTTATTTATATGGCTGTGACATGAACAATTTGTGTATTACCTCACATCTATTGGTCAACATGGCCCGGTGTTTTTATTTATATGGCTGTGACATGAAGAATTTGTGTATTACCTCACATCTATTGGTCAACATGGCCCGGTGTTGTTATTTATATGGCTGTGACATGAACAATTTGTGTATTACCTCACATCTATTGGTCAACATGGCCCGGCGTTTTTATTTATATGGCTGTGACATGAACAATTTGTGTATTACCTCACATCTATTGGTCAACATGGCCCGGTGTTTTTATTTATATGGCTGTGACATGAACAATTTGTGTATTACCTCACATCTATAGGTCAACATGATCCGGTGTTGTTATTTATATGGCTGTGACATGAAGAATTTGTGTATTACCTCACATCTATTGGTCAACATGGCCCGGTGTTGTTATTTATATGGCTGTGACATGAACAATTTGTGTATTACCTCACATCTATTGGTCAACATGGCCCGGTGTTGTTATTTATATGGCTGTGACATGAACAATTTGTGTATTACCTCACATCTATAGGTCAACATGATCCGGTGTTTTTATTTATATGGCTGTGACATGAACAATTTGTGTATTACCTCACATCTATTGGTCAACATGGCCCGGTGTTTTTATTTATATGGCTGTGACATGAACAATTTGTGTATTACCTCACATCTATAGGTCAACATGATCCGGTGTTGTTATTTATATGGCTGTGACATGAAGAATTTGTATATTACCTCACATCTATAGATCAACCTAAGTCTGTGTTGTTATTTATATAACTGTGACATGATGAATTTGTGTATTACCTCTCATTTATATGTCAACATGGGCAGTGTTGACCTTAATTACTCCAATAACGTGGCTTTTGCCACACTTACACTAAAGTGTAGGTACATATATATTTATTTGTAGCTGTGATATATAATAATACATTAATGTTTCATCTCACACCTAAAGGCCAACAAGGCCCTGTGTTCGTTCTGAATAATACCAATAATGTGACACCCGCCATACTTACTGACTATGTAATAACTATTAATATTATAGCCATCATTTATGTGCACATTCTTACGATTGTTTATGAATACTTGTATAATAAATTATGTAATATAAATAATATAATCTCCCGCTAAAACGTATTTATAAGGAAATTTTTATATCCTCTTACTTGCACGAAAAGCTTTTGAGTTTACAAAGTATCCAAACTTCAATACGGCCAATAACATTAAATTGTTCAGAAATGGGCGTCCCGCACTAAAGAATTATAGTGGACCCGCTGCAGCAGGGAGAAGGAGCTGTCACTGGATAGATACTGCAGACAACAGATGGGACCGATTCTGTAAATAAATACCTTTAGAGAATCCCATCGAGCACTCCCCTAGAAGTGTTGAGACATCAAACGACTTACTTACGCGTACTTACCTGCTAGCCTACGTTCATTTATGCACGCGCGTCGGTTATTGAAACTCAAACATGGGATATCTTTAAATATCTGCTTTACTGATAATGCCAAGTCTTTCGTAGATATCCTCTATTACTGTGGCTCGCTTCCAACCCTTGGCTGGTGTAATCGTCGCTAAAAACTAAAAATTAACCATTATATAAAATGATGACGAATGTGTTTGCTTTTTCCCAAAAAAATAGATATATACAACCTATACACTTTACAATTTGACATGAGCTTCATCAAAAGTTAACACTGAATCTAAGCACACCCGATTGATGACAAGGGATGAAGACAGAGAGAATTGAAGAAAAGGTGGCACGCCTCGGTCTTGTCGGTCTTGTGGTTAAAATAATCGACGAGTAATCCAGTAGTCGGAGGTTTAGGCCTCATTCCAGGTCATCAGCAAATTTTTTGTCCTGTTTTCATAGCCCAAGCGTTTAGCTTAGTTTTAAAATAACAAATAAATAATACATATTAAATTAATCAACTAGAAACATATGGAAATCTATACTGGAAATATATACTGGAAATCGTTCAACTCCAATAAAATTACACAAATATGGACCCGATATATGATCCAATCGGGTAGAGAGCAGTCAGAAGCATGGCTATCCAACATTCTAACATAATCATTTATTAATAATATTTCACTAGTTCTACAACACTCCCACTACATGTTTATTTAAAAAATAAAAATTATTTCTATTTTTATTTCTGTCAAATCTTTATCTTAAAAACACTATGAGAGCACGAAAGAAACTGGCTACCTTGACACAGACTTCAGTCTAGCAAAGTAGCCAGGACAACGCTGTATATATCAAAGGTGGAGTCTACTTCATCCCACACAATAAATACAATAACTACAAGTAATTCAATATAATTGTAACTTATGTTTATCACGTTATATTATAATATATTCACCTCTGTTACAACAAAGATATGTATGTCAATAAAGTCTAAATAAATATACTTACAGAAAAAATTTATCTACCGATAAAATATTTAGTTGCTACCGGGGTAGATCTCTTTATTTGCCATTTTCGCTTATATTATGTAGTCTTTACAATTAATATATCTATTATTATTAGCAACTAAATGTTTATTCAATAGATAAATTTTTTCTAAACATCTTTCTAATTCGTTCATTTAATTTGTATTAAAATACTACCAATTTAATTTTCTGGTATATATTATTATTTATTTTTTTTTTAATTTAAAAAAATAGAGATGCGTACACGGAATACATGTCACATCAATATTCTTACTATTTTCAAACTAAGCTAAATGATTGTACTATGAAAATAGGACTAACTTGCTGGTGTCCTGGAACGAGGCGCGAACCCTCGACCACTAGATCACCAGGCCAACGTCTTGACCACTACATCAACAACTACTTATGAAGTCAAATGAACTATATTTACATTTGATAAATAATGTTTCGCAATATTATTTAAAAAATCTGTAATTTTTTGCACCCCCGGTTATACCACTTACCTTCTCACACATTCCTTCTTCAAATCAGAGCTTTTTTAGCATCCCTATCTTAGTTAATCCGCGCTGCAATCGGATATTTACTCATTCCAGATTCGTTCATCTTCCCTCTGTCATATTATGTTTATATCATTAATACGCATATATATTTACCACATAGACTATATGCCCGGGTGATCACATATCCTCCGCGCTCAATCTGCTTTAAGTTTAAACCAATTTATTTAATAACTTAATTTTTATTAGGAGAACACATTCTTAGTTCAAGTTGTATCAATGTGTCCAAAATTTAATAAAAATGAATTGATAATTCTGGCGTCTGCTATCAGATTACTCAAAGGTATTTGAGATTCTGTAAAAATAATGTAGATGGCTCTTTCAAATAATGGAACAATTAAATGTATTAATATCAAAAAGGTAACATATAGATTCGAAAATTTATCGCTAAAACTATGGTCGCTGTAGCATAGTTGGATAATGCACCTTCCCCGTTTAGGAAAGAGATCCAGATTCAAATCCCGATGGCGCAACAACAATATTTTTCGATAAAATTGATTTTATATGTATATCTTTCTAATAAATATATTTAATTCATATATTATGTTGATTTTATATGTATATTTAATTCATATATTAAATTGATTTTATATGTATATCTTTCTAATAAATATATTTAATTCGTATAACGAATATCTAAAAACGTACTGGAAAGGATACAGAAACAATTTACTATCTCTCATCAGGAAAATGAAAGAAGAAACAAATTGAACGCAAAAACAAGTAAAAATTTTGGCAAACGATAAATGAAATAACCGAATAGACAAAACACAAAATAAATGTAAAAGAAATTAACTATGAAAATACTATTATCAAAGCTGATTTAGAAACAACTAAATGTGCTAATATCTTTAATAATTACTTTACAAATGTGGGAAAAAATCTAGCCAAAAATATTTCACCAAATTATGATGCCGAAACACTAACCGTACCACCAAACTGCACCCATGAATATCTCTCTCAATTCCAAACCATAACTGTAAATGATATTTAAAAAATCATAAATAACTTAAAAAATGATACAACTCCTGGCTACGACCAAATCACAACAAAAATACTTATTATAAAGAAAATTTATTAACTCTAACCAAACCCATAACCCATATTATAAATACTAGCCTTGAAAATGGAGTATTCCCATCTAACTATAAACAAAGTTTTATAACACCAATATTTAAAACAGGAAATAAAAAAAACATGAAAAATTCCCACCCCATATCAATAATCTCCAACATAGCCAAAATATACGAAAAAATTGTTAAAAAACAATTCATTGAATACATCCGCAATAATTCAATTTTATATATATATATATATATATATCTCCACTGATTATTCAAATTGTATTATATTTTTAATATTAATAATAAAAAAAATTTAACTTAAGTTTTCTTCAGTACTAATTCTGTAAAATTCAATAAACGTTTTTAGAGTTTACTTGATATATTTTCTACATTGAATTATTATGTATAATGTGTATGCCACATTACTTCAATTGATATTAAACATACATCTCAAAAACACGTAAATTTTCTTTTATACGAAAATAACAATATTATGTAATATTATTTTCTTCATTTTTATAATATTAAAAATAATATATAAGCCTACAACATAAATATGAAAATGAGTTTTTATATTGTGTGTGATAGTGTGTATACGTATGTTGTGCCGCATGGGTAGCCGTCTACCCACACGTATAGATTACTAATTTTCTCCATTTCACGTAACCTTTGTTAATCCTAATCCTTCCCAATCCCACATAAAACCCTTCCCAACCCTTGCCTATTTTTTTCTTATTAATTTTTGTAATACCTTTATCAATTATTAGATAATTATGATATTCCATTTCAGTTAGTATACCTATACTGATCATATGGGTTAATTAAAATTTACAATTTTTTTCCAATATAGAAAAAATATGAAATATAAGAATATGAATTGTAATTGGTATTAATTTACATACCTAATAAGATTATTTTGTTTCTCGATTTGTATTCTATATTTTAATAAAACTATATTGTATATATTTATATATTGTTAATAGTTTTGTAATTAATACTACTACTGAATTTTATATATATACATTTGAATACTTTTGCATATGTGTGTTCGAATTGTGTATGTATTTTGTATCTATTAATGATTCATTTATGTATTTATATACTTACATATATTTTATCTTCTTATTTTTTCTTTAAAAATCACTCATATGTAAATGTACTATTTTCATGACAATCTTAAAATGATGAATTATGTATGGTGTACTTTTTAAACTCTTCGATTCTATCCTTTGTGTTAAATCCATCGTCAGAGTAAAATTAGAAATTCATTGTATATTTAGGATCCAGAAATATATTATTAGAGTATTAATATTAATAGTTTTAATATGAATTGTTTCTGCCAGTAGCCTACATTAACACGGTCGTGTAAACTATTAAATAATTTTAAATGAATAATGTTGTACAACATAACAGAACAATAAAACAAACACTTCGCGACCTTCCCGTACAGATTCGCCTCTATGCAAATGAATACACATGACCCAACAACGCATCCGTGGGGGCATTACAAGATTTCCTCTTAGCGTATGGAAATCGAATTGACGTCATGTTATTTTAAGCCAGGTAAATTGCTTCCGTTGGCAACCCTGTCGCTGATTTAATTACAAACTCCAACGCCAAAAACAGGTCAGACCTTGACAGGAACATTTTGATGCTCTTAAAATATAATATTCCTCACTCTCTATCATTCAATTCAAAGGTAGAAGATTGTCTTTGCCTCGAATAAAGTAGGCAGGTGGGGTAGGCAGAGGAGATCTATCACTTTTATTGTACGTTTTCACATCTGTGACTCCCTTCACCCTTAGATCTTAATGCTTCTGGTATACATGAGTATCTCCTGACTTGTACCTTTCTGCCCTTGTAAAATGTAGTCTCGCCTTTCGATCAGTTAAATATTTCAGCATTTGTGAGTGCCTACCAAAAGAGGTCGATGTAGAATATTTTGACCTGAAATCGATTTGAATGCAGAATTTTTTGAAAACCTTATCTCCAAAAGAGGTCGATGTAGAATATTTTGACCTGAAATCGATTTGAATGCAGAATTTTTTGAAAACCTTATCTAGTGGACTGAATCGGGCACAAATATTTTTATTGTGATGTTCCGATTAATGTTTACAGTGTTGTGTAATATTTTGATACTATTGGAGTGTTTCCCAATGTTTTTATTAAAAAAACTTTAGGAAAGTTGGCCCATTTATGATTACTGATATTTTCAAATTAAAATATTCACTTATTCTTAAAATGGGTTCAGAAAAAATGTTTATTAATCATAAATTTATCTCAAGTACTATATAATAGCATTATAATATAATGATTGTTTGATCTATCGATAAGATGCCCATTTAATAGAACTAATGAAAATGGTTAGAAATTATCTTCATCCCTGGAAAATACCAAAAAGGTTCTATTTTTCTTATCACAGATTCTTAGCCTATTTTGAAAAACAGTAAAAATATTTGTTCTATGTATATATTAATGCTTTTATATGTATTGCATGTGTTTATTTTCCCTTTCTTATGGCCCGTAACCATAGAAGAGACTTGTCTTGGAAACTTTCAGCACGAAACTAATGTTCATCAAAATGATGCAGCCACTACCTTTACTAACTCTCAGAGATCGAAGTCTCAGTGAGTGATCACCGTGAACGTGACCCATTATTATTATTTTTTGCGTGATATTTTAAATTAAACATCTTATTTCTTGGAACTATTTTGATGGGGTTAATTACTATAAAGTAATTACACTTTTCAGTGAAAACCCCGATCAAAGAATGCATCGAAAGTGAATCTCATTTTATCTTATAGACTTTCTAATCCGCTTTTAATGTCACTAAGACAGCCTTGAATAATAATAATAAACGCTTAATATAAGTCGTTCCAAAAATAATGCTTATTTTGTTTGACAGTTATTAATCTGATATATTTAATAATTAAGACAACCATTAAATTTGCATTACTTAAGTCTTTCAGGAATGGGATTTAGAAATGAAGATTTACCTGTAAATTTTTGCATGAATTTAACCATGCATCTCGAGACGAATCTCAGAGAGAAATCTCATTCATAGACGTGGGCCATTGTTGTGATTAATAACATTTAACATATTTATTTAGTTAGGTTATAATCATCCTTCGTTTTCGGAACAACCTAATAATTTAATCCAGTATATCTCGCTGTCAAGATTTCGAGCTATCCAATCAGGGACACGTGGCTACTAAATATCGAATAAATTTAAAAATTCTATTTTGGTAAGCTCAGACCTATCTTTGAACATGCACAATTCCCACGCCAGCTATCTAATAATTATATTATTCAAATCCTGTTAATAAACATTCTCCGCTCTCGCGAAAAGCTCCGTAGCGTCTGAACATTTCAAAATTGAATTATCTTCAACTGAAAGTCAATTACTGTTGGCCTTCAAAATTTGCGATGCGGGACCGTCGAAGTAATGTTTATTAACGAGTTTGTGTGCAGTTTACTGTCCCGGTGCCATTATCTTGGGGAGCAGGTCATTAAGGCCACAAACTGAACTTATTATGTAGTTTATTAGAACGCGACCTTCGTATCGTTTCATAAAATTTCAGTGCATGGTTCACATTCCGCATACGGCGACAACAACACGTTGTGTAATGACGTCATTTGCTGGATTTACGTATTTGTGATAATTGTAATAGGTGCCTACTTACGCATTAAAAATCTGAACTCAACAATGAGAGAAGCAACACTAGAATATGAATAATCAGAAGAATTTTTGGAGCTGTCAAAGAAAGTGGAGTGTGACACAAAATTCAGAAAATAGGGAGGCTTCGATAAATGATGCTTATCCCCTTAAATGACTGCTCGGTAATAAATCTGAAGGAAGACGTAAAATCGGTAGACCCGACGTGACAATATAAATAAAGATCTATCCATTATTGGTGTCAGCAATTGGAAGGAAGCAGCCCATTGCGGAGACTGGTGGAAGTGTATTCTTGACGAGGCCAGGATGACGAATTTTATAATCAAATTTATTTAGATATTTAACAAAAATACAACTGTAAAAAGTGAAGACAACAATTAAGACAATCGCCTAATGATCAAGTGATCGGGGGTTCAAGCGTCGAGTCTCGTCTCAGGAGACCACCAAGTTAGCCCTATTTTCATAGCACTTACAAGCGCTTAGCTTAGTTTGAAAATAGTAAAAATACTAAAGTGACACGTATTCGTTGTATACATGTCTATTCAAAATAAAATGACATTTAACACTTTTTCATAATAGAATTGGCAGCGCGTTTTGTTTGTTTTTTGTTGCCATGCCACACGAATAATATATTTATTTATATAATATATTCATTTATATATTTATTTATATAATATATTCATTTTTACTTGTACTTTTCATTTGTTCCGAGATATAAGTAATATATACTCGTATATGTATATTTTAAGGGTCCATGCGGCACGTACAAATGGACGGGCATAAGGAATTTATACACGCAGGGCGAAATAAAGGTAATTACTTTATAACGTTATTTAACATCGACCTTTTTTCAGACTTTAGGTGTCCCCTAAAATTATTTTCAGTAAATGTTATTTGTTTTTCAAATATAATACATATTTATAATTTATTTTTTTTGCGTAAGTGGTGTACTCGTTAAGAATATGTATAAAACTTTTAATAATCAATTAGAACTACCCTGTTTTGTGTTGTAAACGAATTATAATAGTGCGTATCCACGAATGAGTATTTTTCCTCTAGACATGTGCAGGATTTGCGTTCGAAGTTGATTGTATTTAGGCGAATATAATTTTACTTTATATTTAAAATACAGGGTTAATCCTAATTTATTACTATGAAGATGTAAAAAAAGTTTTCAATAATAATAATGAATATTAAAAATACATTTATTAAAATAAATCCAATCTCGTGAAATGAAGTCAATAGGTACGTTGTTATTCGTTGATGCGCTTGATGAATGGCGTTTTAAATACATTAAAGTATTAGCATTTTGAAACGTTTCTAAGATGTAGACAAATTTATAATTCAAAGAAAAAAAAAAAATAATAATAAGAGTAGTAGATACGTAGGTATTTGAAATATATTGGTATTCACTTTTCATACCATTACTATTTAACATATTTTTTTGGGAGACTTCCGGGTTAAAATGTGTTAAGAAACAGCGTGAAAGAAGTGAGTAATATTAAAAATAAATAAATTTATATCAATTTTGTGGAAGATAAAAACGATGTATGTAGATCGCTTTAATCTTCTAAAAAAACAATTTAAAATAAAATTCAGACAATGTTTGAATACGGGGTGGCGCGGAGCGAATCAGCCATATAATATGCAGGGGTGTTATGATACATGTATCTGAGACATGTAAAGGTATTTTTTTTATCATTTTAACATACAATTTGTCACAAACACTGCGTTAGTTATAGCAAGTAAAAAAAATTCATAACATTTTTATATACTCTCACATTTATCTTTTGTTTTATTTTCAACTTTATCGGTCGGGATCGATACCAAGCGTCTCTAAAATATTTTTGAAATCAAAAAGAATATTGAGTATCGATTTCGTACGCTAATCGAGTGCTCTACCATCTTGCTATTTCTCTGTTAGACTGTGGTGTCAAATTATCGTGGTGTTTTTGCGTTAGTTAACTTTCATAAAAGTATTAAAATCAAATTTTAATACTTGAATTAAAGTTGACAAAAGTGTTGACGGCACCAAAAATAGAGTATTTCCGCAGACGACCAGTTAAACCAGACACTGGAAAATGGTCATGTTAGAATCCCCAATGTTCGACGATCTTGCATAAGATGATGTAAGAATGTGAATAAGGCGAGTATTGTGTGTCAGGACAGAAAAGTGTGGCGCTCTATCCTCTCTACCTATCTCTGAGGAAAACGGCACGATGGTAGATCAGTTAGTATTATTTTTTTTAGAAAAATAATTACATTTGGTAAACTTTGTAGTAAACTAATAATATAATATTTATAAACTTTTACACACTTCAATCTGCAAAGAGAAAGATTTCTGTTCTCTGCTGAGAAGATTTTCATTTTATTTGTTTAACTGAATTTATGAATATTTTATAAGAACAAAAAAACATTTTCTATACAGGGGTAGAATGATATATAATAGGTACATATATTCCCATTATTATGAAAGTGATCTGAGTCATGTTTCTTTCGTTTCGATATATTTAAAGGTATGCGTTTGAATTTATTAAAAAAAACTTTTATTACACAACACAATGTTTCAAAATGTATTTAGTCTACTAGATTTTTATTTTTTTTCGACATATAAATATTGCATGTAGTTTATAAGGAAACAAAAAATTTAAGGTTGAAATGACTTGCTTTATTATCAAAATAAACACTGACTGAATACCATTGTACGTCACAATGGTATTCAGCCAGTTTTCACAATTATCACAATTTGCGTCATATTATATTAATGTATAACAATGTGACGCGAAATAATTGATAAACTCTTTTTTTTTAATATTTGAATATGTCCAAGAATACACAATTTCTACAAAGGCACTATTATTAAACAAATAATAGATATCTCGTGGAGACGAAGCTGTTTTTTATTAATGGAAAAAATGGAAGTATGGGTAATTACAGGACTAACGACCTGTCTTCGGCTGACTTAAGTGATTACTTTACACAATCTAACGTTCACCATTCCATCCAATCAACCTCCATATCTATCAAATTTTTGAAAGTTGTATATATTTTAATATGTGGAAACACTTCGAATACCACTACACTATCGCTATCTATGGACTAAATTTGATATTCATTTCCCTGAAACAGCATATGCCACAATGAGAATCTAATTATTTTTTGAAATTATTTAAAGCAATATTCTTTATCAGTAAAATATAAATTTATAGAATACGCCTGAAAATTTTTCTTATTTTGACCAGTATATTATTAGCAATATTTGAATATGTAATTACCTATACTTCCATATTTTTCCATTAATAAAAAATAGCTTCGTCTCTATGAGATATCTATTATTTGTTCATTGTTTTTCAATTTCTCGACTTGGACCACTTTCATAGTAATGTGTACGAGATATGAAAGCAGTTTTTTTTATTTTATAATTTTTAAGATGAAGTAGAATTAATTACGCTATTTACTTTTTGACGCTTTACAACAATTGAAACTCAGTTGGACTATGTATATATATATATATATATATATATATATATATATAATATTGAATATACTCGTGTATCAGTAGTGACAGTGTGACACTGAGCCTTCCTTGTTGAGTTATCTGAACATTTTCCCGGGGGCATTATCAACGTTCAATTAGTTCTACGCCGGAGAAGAATGAATAGCCTACGTTGACGGTATCCTGCGATATAATCGGGGACGTGATATCGAATGCCTTCTAAGCCTTCAGGATGTAAATTAGACCTTTCAAATGTTTCTAGCGGCGACTTCTGCAACTCAAATATTATTTTATTATTTTTAAAAATTACAAATCACAAAAATATTCAACGGAGCGTAGATTATGCATTTATAAACGAGAGTGTCTCACTTTTTTAACATTTTCATAGGCCTAGGTATTTGTTTAAAGTTGTATGGAAAACTGAATAAGACTGTACCTTAAATACAAATTAAATGTATTTATTAGAAAGATGTACATATAAAATCAATTTTATCGAAAAATATTGTTGTTGCTACCGGGATTCGAATCTGGATCTCTTCCAATTCGAGGAACGTGCATTGACCGATTATGCTACAGCACACAGTATATTAACGACAAATTTTCGAACCTATAAGTTACGCTTTTCAAATTGATACATCTTTCGTTCCATTATTTGAAAGCCATAATCGGTTAAAGCACGTTCCCCGGATCGTAAGAGATCCAGGTTCAACAACAATATTTTTCGATAAAGTTGATTTTATATCTTTCTTATTTATTTATTTAATTAGTATTTAAAATATCACATACCTATGATCTGAATAATTTCAACTTCACAATAAGAATACGTTCTCCTTGATAAGACTATATCTTAATAAGATATGACGAGGTAAATCTGATTGGTAAAAAGTACAGAGACAAAAATTCATATACGTGTGACGTTTGATTTGAATGCGTTTCTACACAATAACGTGCACAAATATCACCTATAACTATTTATTCTGAAATGTTAGACATATTCATCATTTAATAATAAACATTTATTTCGATTTGCTGGGAGGATTCAAATTCACCCAATTGCCGAACATCAATGGTCAATGAACTGAAATATGATGGTCAGTATACAGCAAGCGTAACGTGAGACGCGAGATGACGAATTTCTGAGACTTCGTGTTTAGGTAATAGACTATGAAAATCTCATTCGTAGACAAGAGCTAGTAAATACAGACTACGCCCATGAGCAGATTCAGTGTCCAAAATCCATCGCAAATGAAGATAATACATAGTCACGTGACCTCCGCACTGTGCCTTCGGGTGAGTTAACTCCCCCAGTGCTTATTAGAACTTTTCCGAAAAATTCTGATGAATTTTAGAATATACCAATTTTTAATAACTTTTACATTTTTTATAGTTTTTCACATAAAGTGTCGTTTTTAAATCACATTCCAAAAAATACTAATTAAAATAATTTTAAAAATTGTTATAGGACCGGCTGTCTCGAAAAAGTCCCGAACCTGTCTTAGTTCGCCAATATAACCTTGATTGCACCCCTCCGGTTCAGTCACCAGATAACTGCATACACGGCAATTGCACGCACATAGTAGATTTATATAATTTATCTCGCGATAACTTACATTCCTTTAAGATAGGTTACACTACGTTACATTAAGTTAGGCTAGGTTAGGTTATATAATACTGAATTCCGGCAGCAAAGTAACAAATTAACTGTGTGCAGTTGTCTATGAGTGCACTATAAAATAAAATATGAGTTATAAAGGTGTTTTTTAAAGGTATAGAACTTTAAAATCTAATAAAAATCGTGGTAATGGCCATGGTATTGACTTTATTGGAAAGGTAATTTTATACCATTAGTGTTTAAATATGATTTCACGCATGCGAACCTCAAATATCTGGAAGTCTAATTTTTGACCAATTTTGGTGCAGCTGAGACCGTATATCGGCAATAACGCGACAAATATTGACTTTCAAGTCATCTATTGTCTCTGGTTTATTGGCGTAGACCAGCAGTTTCACATATCTCTACAGAAAATAATCCAAAGGTATATTAAATCACACGATCTTTGAGGCCAATTCACAGGTCTATTTCGTAAAATTATGTGCTAATCGAATGTCTCCTTCAATAAATCAATTATGGCGCGTGCTGTGTGGCATGTTGCGCCGTCTTTTTGAAATCACAGCTTTTCCAAATTAATACCATTCAATTGGGGAACGAAAAAGTGAGTAATCGTGGATCTATTGCTGTGCACGATGAATCAACTCATACGCTCCACTGCGGTAACAACTTCTTTGGTGCGCACTGTACAACATCTCTGCGGATGCGTATTATTAATTAAAGTATGCGTAGTGCGAAAATGATCCATGATCATTCGAATTACTCGGATGGACGATTATATCGACCATAAAATGAACGTGGCGCACGGTAAGTTTTGCAAACTGAACCACGATTTTCGAAATAAATTTGCAAGCGTTGTTATGGTGTAAGTCTACTCATGGTGAAACGGCAAACCAAACTGAGCACAAATCATCTGTCAGCTGTCAAATTTGTCTGTCGTTAACAACACCAAAACCAAACCTCTAATAAAACACCCTTTATATGTATCCATACATTCGACAATATGCAATTTTAGAGTTATGCACCCCCAAATAAGAATATAATAACATGATTAAGATCTATGATAATATAATGTGAAAATTACTAACAAAATAATATTTTATAAAAAATGTTAAAGAATTGAACAAATTACTACATGTTATTATCAGAAAGTTGTCCAATTATTTATTTATTTTAAATACCTTTTAGCCATTTTGGAACATCTTTATGTACATATATATTTTTTTTTCTGTTAAATTAATTGATTTTTGCCAGTTGGTTACACAGTCTAAGAACAATGTGCGATGCATGTATCACATAACCATATATTATCATTATATCTAAAGTAAACCGTACCAAAAGACTGAACTAAAATGAACGAAGGAGAATTCCCGCACGTTGTGTAACTCGTGCGTCACACTAGCGTTATACGTCACACAGCAGTAATATTGAACCAGACAAAATTTAATGCCCACGGCCCTTTGTACACAATAATATTTGCTAATGGTAACGTACCAACGGACCCAAAATTACCAATGCATAATGAAGTTTCTCTACTAACAAAAGCGTATGTAAATGAACTATGGAACCAACAAAGAGGAGATTATACTAAAAGCGGTAGAGATGCATTCTCACAAGCGACATAATATATGTACATATGTATACAAGAAGAAGAACTATATGTTCAAAATAAAGGTGAACATATTCAATTGAATGCAAGGTAAGCACAATTGAGAAAGGATCGGTAATTGTATATGAGAGATTACAGGCACTGGAGTAACTGAGGTACATTGGGGCCCACGTTTGACTAACTAATTAACTAAAAAACCAACTAACCAAAAAATAAAATAGTCTGCTAGGTTCTTAATCTGATGACTGTAGTACAATTTAATTAATTTGTCATCTTTCATAAATTAAATATCCGAAAAACCAAACATTGTTTTTTTTTTAATTTATTAGTGCACACACAGGCTCAAGGAACATAATTTACTTTTAAAAAACTTGTTTCATTTTTTTAACATTTTGTGATAATTAATTCATTATTAAAATAAAACAACTTTGTTTACTTCACACTCCACTTTAATTAAAAATCAAAACATTTTTGACGCTTAATGCGTCATCTTCAGTAATAAACTAAATCTTAAAACTAGAAGATAGACTATATAGATGGGGGGGCGGTAGAACGATTGGAGAAGGGGTGTTTCGGTGAAAAGTGAAAGGGGTTGTGGGCGAGGCTAATATGGACATGAGAGGAAATGTAATAAGTGTTTGTATGTTAAGAACATAATTTATGAAGACTATTATTTTACACTATTTTAATTTACAGTTGTTCCAAAATTAACAAAGGTTTATTTCTCTTTTTATAATGTCATTAAAATATATTATTAAGACAATTTTTTTTAATTAATAACTAACAAACTTACCATCGCGCCATTTAGTAGTTAAAAAGGATAAAGCACAACATTCTTCTATCCTGATACACAATTTTCCCTTCATTCACATCTGGGGTTTCCATGGAAATGCCAAAAATACCAGAACCTTAGAAGAGAACAATTTAGCAATTCCTAGAACGTGCACCACATACACGCAAGAAATGTGTGTTTTTGTCGCACCGAAATTGTATAATCCCTAAGTATTAAAAAAATATTAAGCTACACAGACAGTTCAAATGCGCAATAAAATGCTGGTTTTAAAAACTCAGATCGAATTTATGTTCATAGCATGGTCACCCCTTCAATATAAACACACGCAGAGTCAAGACTTCAGCTCTAACACCAGTGAGTGAGCAGCCTGTGTGTGTGTGTTTCACTAACCTGGAACATCTGTCATTAATTGTAACTGTGTATTAAATGTACAAATTTCAGATAGGTATTGTCTTTTATTTTTCTCATGTTCAAATACTGCATCATATCCTTCTTTCCTTTGTTATTTACAATTTCTATTTTCTTCTTTCTTTAATTATTCTAAATTTATATTTGTTAAACCAATTATGTATAATATGATTATTGATTAACAATCGAAAATTTTTAGCTCACAACGGCCGAAGCTCGGTGAGGCAGATGTTAAAATACTAAATGTACACACAACATATGAAATAAACAAATTCGTCGATCGTTGAGGCTTCTAAACGTGAATGCCTTCGATTATCTGTTTTACCTGGTCATGCAAAGTCTTCCACAGATATCCTCTATTTCTGATGATATCAAAACTTACGTCATATATAAGAGACAAGGGCCCTGCATAACTTTTGGTATTGATACTTCTTCTTCTTTTCCTTCCTTCATGACATATATTGGCCTCAATCAGATGAGATACGGCTCATCCACAAGTTTCGATCCTGGGTCTCTCTCCAGTTAGTTGGCACGCATCTATCCACCATTGTGGAACCATCCAGGTCTTTTTCGGCCCAGGATAATCTCAATTTGTTTGTTGCAAGATTGAAGCATTCGTATGTCGTGTGGCCATGAAATACAGAACAACCTTCTCTAGCGATACATTTCCAATGCGTCTATTTTAAGCTTGTCACTATTATAGACTCTCCAAATCTTCGCTGCGTATATAAAGTTTGAAAAGACACGAGTGTGGAACCAACATACTTTCAATCGATTCATTTGCGAGTATTAAACTTTTCCCGGCGCTAATAATGACTAATAATATTATTTTAAATCCACCACAGAATAAAACTGAATTATACTATTTTTAAAATCGTTTCTCATGCGTATTATAAAAAAAAACGTAAAAATGTTATCGATGTGCATCGTAAAACCAGACCACTGCCGTATAATAAAAATCGCCAAAAATCGAACGCTGAAAATTATTTTCAGGCGTTTACAAGCACTCTATTAGGTTAGGCCAGTAAAACCGCAAAAAAGTTAAATTATTTAGGTAATTAATAAATTAACTCCAGTAAATATTTGTAATCCTAGGATTATTAATTATTATTAATTGTTTCACCTCAAGGTGGATGCAAGCGCCCAAAATCATAATTATAATTTGCCCTTTTTTCTATTTTACATTTGGCTCATTTTTTTTAATTACGCCGCTGATTAAAATACCTTCCAATGGTAGTCTAATTATGATCTAGCATGTTTACGTTAACCTCAGACTATAGTGCCTGGCCATAATCAATCTTAATGTCAATAATTGTATAATCATGTACAATTCAACTCTTGTTGCCAACGTTAACATTAAAATTTAATTGCAACTTTATGGTTAGATATTTTTCATATTTAAATTAAAATTCGTTGTTTCGTTAATCATCTTATATTAAATTTGAATATTAAACATGCGATTTCACAATACAATGTTTCTCTTGCCATATTGTCTTCTTAGATTATAAAATTATATAGCGGTTCTTTTTCTACAAATTACCCAATACATTAAAATAATTCATATTAAATAATAATTAAAACTGAATGGTTACGTAGAATAATTAGAAGCATTCAATATGTATGGAAATCTTCATAATTTCAATGAATAATGTTTTCTCTTTTCGTCTTATGCAAATAAAATTCCATAGCTGTCTCCCATTATAGTTATAAATACAAGTTGGGTTAAATTGTTAGATTGATAATGTTCTTACAAGACGAAACGCGTCTCAAGTAAATTAAACGAGTAGAATCAAAAAACAAGTGTTTTATTTTCGCATATATAACAATAGTCACTTCGAGAATCGGATATTAAGAAGAAATTTTGTTTATTAGAAACATTCAGTATAATACTTCAGTTACCTTAATTAAATCTAAATTCAATACATACATTTTAATGGCCTTTATTTTTAATTTTATTTTTATCACAGATTTTATTCCCTATCCCATTTTTCTTTTCCTTTCCCCTCACCCTTCCGTTTCGCTCGAATATTTTCTTATTTTATTTTTTATAACTTCTTTCACTCTGTTTATATTTTTGTTCTCAACTTTTTCTCTCACATTTGTCCGCATTATAGTCCGTTTTAAATTTTAAATTGTACTCACTGTATAAAGTATATTGTATCTACTGCCTGTAAAAAATGTAATTACTGTCTAACTCTTATTATGATTTTCGTATTTACTGATAAACTATATGTTTTCCGAATAAAATAAAATTCTTATATTAATTAAATTCGTCGTTAAATTTACTTGGTGAGTTATTTACAATTGTTAGTTGCCATATTATCATATCGTTAATCCTATCTTTTTTATGTATAAAATAATGAGTTTATATCAAATTTATGGCCGGATTTTATTAAGTGGTTGGAAAACTCAGGACATTATTAATATTTAAGCATCTTAAATTTTCTTCAATACTTATATTGAATTACGCACACGTAAAGTTTTAAGTTTATCCATCCTGCGCTAGTTAAATTTATCGGATGATAGACAGAACAGATTTTGTGTCTTTGTTCACATTAAACTACACACATATATCTAAAAGTGAGTCTAGCATGTTAGAAATTGCTCTTCCCTTGTTATATTTAGGAAAGTAAGGATGCATACTTTTATCTTGCTTCTTCAGCTGATGTCTTAATCAAATCCTGTTAATGCAAATGCAACTTCCCTTACTTAATCTCATTTCAAGAGTACTTCCGCGAGAGATGTGACATGTAATACGCAGCGGCGGCAAATGAAACAAAAATAGAATCGTCTAGAATGTTGCTTAATTATATTTGATTTTCTTGGTTTGTGTGACCGTGCACCGACTGTTAAGTGCATTATCTCGACTGTATGTTTCTAAGTTATGGTGCAGTCTTCAACCACTTGAAATAAAGGGATGTGCTTCGCAAAATATTCGCGATTTTTTTTATTTATATTATTTTTAACTATGCCATTTATACATGTACTATGCCTGTTTCGATCGCAAAAATATATGTCGATACAGACAAAATTAACAATCAGTTACAAGCCAGTATAATAAAATATAAATTATAGAATAAAATACAGAGTCTAGACTAATGGATTTAAGGCCCGTATCCATGAGAGAGACACTATGAGATAATCTCAGAGATTTAATAGAGATACATCTTAATATTATGTACACGTATTGAGATTTTGATCTGGAGATAAACTCATAGATTAGCTTGAGAGTGGAAGAAAGAAACAAAAACCAATGTACCCGACATTCGATCCAACAGCTAGATTTGTCACGTCCACACAAACATAACCTAAAACCATCATTGATCCGTACAATTATCTATTCTAGGAAGTTAGCATAAGTTATTAAAGATTATTATGAATGCAAGGCGTTAAATTACAAACATTTTTTCACTTTTAACTGCTACTGAGGAGATTCAAAATCAACTGATGGACAACAATGACATTTAACGTTTGTCGAGCGTGAAGTATAGCGCTAGGCAGCGAATCTCTGAGACATGGTATGTACACGACGATTACGAAAGCTGAGAATTATCTTCAAAGAATCTTTCAAGAGAAAAATCTGTATCTCTTCAAAATCTTATCAAATTAATATTACAAAATAAAATCAAAATCAAAGTCATGGACATGGACCATTACAATGTTTACTTGATAAATTAAATAGTAGGAATCTTAAAAAAATTAATTATGGTCGTTGACATTACACATAGCAAATTTTGTGAAGTAATGTTACAATTCTTGGCCACCGACTATAAATTCGTTTGGAAAAATGCACCAATACCTGATCGACCAATCACACGAATCCATATTTATTTTATGGTAGAAAGAACCACTTTGATGTCGAGCCTTTGATTTATACCTCAGAGACCAGATATTCCTCGTGTCCAGCAAGTTCCGGTATCGACACAGTCCGGCGACATTCCGTGGACTATCTCTGCACGAACTATTTGTTTTGGCCTCAAAGTGGAGTCTTAATGAACTCAGGTGGCGCTAATCCAACTCAGTTCCGCTCCGTTTTTTAGTAATTAAAACTCCGCTGGCGTTATTATTTTTTGTAAAAAGCAAGAACAAATTGACTTTCATGCGGAGGTCGATTTACTTAATCTATTTTTATGGTCAGAAATAATTGAACGGCCCAGTGGCGCAGTGCGACAAAATCTCACTGACTTATTTAAAAGTTTATTTTTTTCAAAAATGATTGAGCTTACCCTAGTCAAATGTATCACGAAAATTAAGTTAAAAATAGTGCGCTCAAAAATTACGTAAAAACTTTATATTCTATCATTTTATTTTTACTAAACGCCCCAAAAAACCTTATAAAAATCAAAAAGATTTTTGGAAGCGCCGAGAATCGATCCCGCTACCTCTCACATACTAAGCGAGCGCTCTATACCATCTTTTTATTACAACTTTGGACTGTAATGTAATGCTACCATTTTTTTTAGTATTTTTATTTAATGCATTGATTTATATTTTGATAAACTGTACTATTTATACATTCTTGACATCAAATTCTAATACTTAGGTAATTTAATTTATTTTTAAAAAATAGTCACACCTGTTGCACTTCCTAAGAAGATAGAATTTATAAAGAGCTTAAGATACTTGTAAACTTCTTGTTTTCACATCTCATTGGCTTCATGACAGCGTAATGGCAAGTTTTGAGACAAATTAGATAACATTTTTCAGATAAATCTCATAACACATCTCAATGGTATGCCTTATCGATAAGGTGTCGCTCTGAAACGATCATGGAACTCGTCTTTTCAGGACGGCAGTTCAGCGCTAAATGTAACCACTAATTTTTGCATTATATAATTAGAATGTTTGATTTCTGGTAATTCTTCCAAAATATGTGAGGTCCAGAATCTAAAGCGGACATGTCCATTTTACTTGTTTTCGAGTAAAAGGCAAAAAAACATTATACGACAACTGTTACATTTGGGATTATATTAAACATGACCAGTAACCACTGAAATATTGGTCTGGATTTGATTTAATTGTTTATTGGACATATCTGCGATTGAAGTAACAAGCAAATTTTAAATGCGTCTTTATACGAAATTCAGCAACATTTGTCTAATTTCGATAGGCTAGTCATGTAGACATTAATTTGCTTTATATTTGTACATACTTAACTCAAAAATCATAAAAATTGGACATGTCTGATTATATATTAAATATGACTATATATTAAAGTGGACGAATTTATAATAATCGACATAAGTTTTATTTTATATACAACTGTTACACCCTGTCTGGTTGGCAAAGAGAAGCAGTCCTCGTCAGTAAAAAAAAATATACACACTACGTGTATGATGTGTAGTTATAGTGTTTAGAGAATAGTAAATACTGACGAATGCAAGATAGCATCAGCGCGGTCCACTGCGCTCGAGTGTGAGAAGTATATGAAGAAGGGGCTCCGTGCAGCGCAGGAGACGGAGGCGATATTAGCGGGCTTTGCTCCGATGGGTACCGCACTCATTATAACATTTACCTGTAGCCGTGATTACATTCGCATTACGTAATATTGTCGTTACGGGGGCCCGTGACGCGTCCCGCGTAATCAGAATGTGCTCACGCGTATTTAATTATAAATTAAGACTCGTTTAATCCGGTAATATCAACAAGGGGTTATGTTGTTCGCGTTCGGTTAAGTCGCTCGCTCAACAAATCTCAGGCTGACTTTCTTCTCAAAGTATAATCAAATATTACGGATACAGGGTGATCCTCTGTGTTTCGCGAAATTAATTTTAGATCGAGAATGTGCGATCAATTTATCTTATACATATATAATATCCCAGTGTCGTTCTACGGGCCGGTTGTGTGATCAGTGGTAACTTTTTACTATAGTGAAAAAAGTTACTAAAGTAAAAAAAATTTCGAAAACGGGTTGTTTGATCCATAGTAACAAAATATTTACTTCTCGAAAGTATATCCCGTAGCGAACTCATTTTACTCTGCGATATCCGATAGTAAAAACGAGAATCGATAGTTAAATATGGAGGACTTTTCACAGCTGTTCCAAAAGTCATCTGACACATTGATACTTTGAAAGTTGCAGTATACGACAATTAATAATTCAATATTCCGCTATTTTGGTGATGAGAGTTCGTCCGATGATGATTTCGTTGTTTAATATACATTATTACACATAATACGAAAAAATGTAATCACCAATGTGACAGATATCGAACGCCTAGGTGAAAATATCCATAGATAATGAATATTTCATGATTATTTGTCGCACCTACAGATATCTCCATCTATGCTTTGACTGTAATATATTTGATGTATCAACAACTCGCAAAGGATTTTTACTACGGACGTTAGTAAAAAGTTACTACTGAACACACAACCGGCCCTAGGTATTACGCGTTGGATAATTTGAAAAGAAATTGTACTAATTTTGAGGAAAGGTCATCAGTGACCTTTTTGAGATGGAGATACATTTTTCTTTTTCCATTGTCATTTTTTATTATAAACGCTTATATTTATTTGCTATAACTTTTTTTATTCTTATTTAATACTGAATGAACGTACAACCTTAGAGCTTTCAATATCAGAGAAGTTTGTTTAGTTGTATCGATATATCGGTATTGAGATAGTATATATGTATTAAAATCAATAAAGTGCTACTGAACAATTCCTCAAATAATTCATAATTTCTTCTTAGCTTTGAAATAAGTTTTTATTCTAGCTATAATATTTTTAATATGTTCATGGTCAGTATTTATGTATTTTGATTATTTTCTATATATTATTTCATACTGTTTCAAGACGATACTAAAAATTGATTTTTAAACTATATCAATACAATTTTAAAACTATATGAAGTCAATTTTTGAGAAAAAATGCTTTAATTATTGCAATTTTTGTGTAGTTTTTTTTTCTACTGATAAATTATATCTTATATATTGAATATAGCCCTTAGAGTTATTTATTCTGACTTCAAAATGTTATTAGTAAATTATTAACGATATTCCATTTCAATAACTGATACAAAATAAACAGGATATATGAAAAAGCCTTAAATAAATAATCTTTTTAATGTTTATTGTTTTACCTTTGTAGTTAGACATAATGTAAAAAAATAACTAACTTTTTATTAAATCAACGTTTGTGTCGCGAAATTGTTTATTTCACCCTTTAAATCAACCTTAAAAATAATTCTCGCCATCTGTATAATATAATATATATATATGTATGTAATATTTACATAACAATAATGTATATAAGCAGTGCACGAATAAAATAATTATATAATCGTCTGTCACCGCGTCACTTCACTGGATATGAAAGAAACGCTCTCTGAACGTTACATTATTTCAAATTATTCAAATGGGCTTTGCTTCTAGGTAGGTACCCAATTCTCGTTTGTTTAATAAAAATTTAATAAAAATATTTATTTATTTCGGTACCAGGAGGTATCTATCTACCAATTAATTTTGTGTATATTTGAAAATATGATTTTTTACTGTCATTATTAACGAGCTTTCACTGAGTTATATCATAAATTCGAATGTTTGCTTTGTAAATGATATATTTAGCATTTATAAAGCAAACTTTATTATTACAAAACGTTCCAGACTGTTTTTTAGTTTTATATTAATTTGAAGAAGGGTCATTAGGCGCTTGTCCAAGTAATGAGACACGATGAGATAAACCTCAGACATTTAGTTGAGATAAATTTCGGTATTATGTACACATAATACATATGTACATTGATAGAAAGAAGAAAAAATTCAAACCTGTGTTCACGACGTTCGATTTGATAGCGAAACTCGACTCGGGTGCAACCAAAGAACCAAACCAGAACCAAAGGTAAGTAAAATTAATTATTCTGAAAAGTTAGCCAAAACAGAAAAATAATAAATCACTAACATTTTTTCCGTTTTTACTGTTGGGGTGATTCAAATTCACCCAGCTGTCGAATAGAACAGCCGAGAGTTACTTGCAAAAAATCTCATGGCAGCCTAATTCCTTTAAAACCTCATTTGTGGACGCGGAGCCATAAAAATATTATCAATAAATAACGTTCAAGATAATCGAATCTAAAATATAAAATTGTATACAGCGCACCAAGATTACAAAACCTTGCTTAACTGTGCTCCCGTGAACTTTGGGATTTCAGAGAAGAATAGCTGTCAGAAGCAGAGGTCCAATAATAGGTTGAAGAAGGTGTGCGTAGGAAAAAATTCCAGATTTATTGTTTGTGAAAATTAATTAACGCCAGGCAAGATTTTTCCTCAAACTTGGATCAAATTCAATCCCAGTGTGTTCACCATGGGCGTGCACTACATACAAACAAAAAAACTGCATTACTAAAGTTTGTGAAAAATAAATTAACTTACTTAAGTAATCCTTATTTTCTGAAAAGACCCAACAAAAATCTAACCATTAGCGAAACCCACAGCTAGAGATTTCAATTCCGATAGTCCTTCTGCATGCAAAATCATGCTGTGAAATAATTATTTAGTTTGTGCGCATCCAATTTATTTCCAAGTTTAATCCGCATAACAATTTTACTGAACTAAATATTTCCCTACTAAAGCTATGTATATTAAGAACATCTCTGTGTCTACCAATTTTATGCATTTTTTTTTATTTTCTTACTGTACTCTGTTTTTTCAAAAGCGATATCTTGAATGAAAACTCCGTGCAATGGCATTATTACCAATGCAAGACTCCGGTAACACGGGGGGTGTGATGGGATCGGAAGAGAATGGAATGATGGGAAATATGAGAATGGGTGGATGAGTAGGGAAATGATTAGAGAATTCTTTGATTATTAATGAACCAGGTGTGAAAACTTACGGGATACAGAGGACACCTCGACTCACCTGATGATGACGCTGTCCTTTTCTTCTCTTGAAGTTCACACCAATTTTACACTGCAACAACACTGGCGACTCTGATGAATGGACTTCCAATATTTAAAATGAGTTGCACCACAGAAATACTATGTTTAATACTTTCCTACATTCACGAAATGAGGATTACAATTCTACTTCAATATTGGCCTTCCGAAACCGACAAGCTGAGCCGAAAGGTAAATGGGTACATTTACAAATGTTGCATAAAATGAATGATTCACTGAAATTCCACTACAAATCTCGACGCATTTCACAAATCCGAAAGAGACAACACGCTGAACTGAGAGGCAATTACGTACTGAGGGGATTGGGCCAGGCGAAAGGAATAAAATGTGATAACAATAAACTAAATTTAACAATAATAATTTGAGCAAGCGCATGGAGTACATATAAATTGTGTGTGTCCACCGTAACAATTGCGAATACTGAACAGGAACAGGTACTTCGTACTAATTCAACAGACTAAATGTTTTTCATGGTGTATTCCAACGTCATTTCGCAGTTCGTACGGTAATCTACAATTGTCTGTTAAGTGAGCTAGTTACCATTTTTAGGTTGATTATTAGCACTTGTATGGAAATATATTTCTTTCTATTTATTGAAAAATAAATGTTGAAATATATATGAGTTTCGATTATGGTAACTTGTAAAACTACTTATTTAAATATATGTTTTTGAGCACTATCTTAATTAAACGTTTTGAACGAGAAATCGTAAATAATAGTTTAAGCGAAATCAAAAGCAGAGAACTTAACTTACTTAGAAAATAACTTAACATTTTGAAGTAATGAAATCACAATTATTTTATATATTTAAATTGATTAAATTTTTCTCAAATTAGAATAATTTTTCCCACATTTTTTTGATACCCGTGTTTACCTAATTAGCATCGTCGGTGATAGCATAACCTAAATTTATGCCTACTGCACGCCACTGGTATTCACAATACGTGTTTTTTATGAAAGTATGGCGAAGAAATTTGGAGATTGAAAAAATGAGAAGGTAGTTGATTGGAAGAGGAAAAGTTTGAATTAGACGGAGGAAGGAGGGTGGCGTAATAATTAATAAAATATCTATACTAAGAATTACATTCACGATAATAAAGGCTGCAAAACTACGTGCACCCTTCAAGCCGACTCTCGTCAAGTTTTTTACGAAGAGCAAACTAATCTATATCTGAAAGTTGACGTGAATGTGGTCTAGTGGTTACGATATTCGCCTAGCGATCTAGTGGTCGGGGGGGTTCGAGCCTCGTTCCAGGAGGCTATTAATTTAGTTCTATTTTAGTTTACAAGTTCACTAGTTCCTTGTACGCATTTCTATATTTTTTTTTAATTAAAAAAAACAGACTTGTACGCTCTGTTCTTGAATTTACGTATAATTTCTAATGAAAGTATTGTTTTGAATAAATAAGGCTAAGGCCAACATAACTGTGAAATAAAAATAAGAATTAAATTATTCATATCATGAGACAACCGCAATTATAAATTTTAGCGTAAAATTTTGTAAATAATTTGATATTCTACAAGAAGAAAAGCTCGACGTTAAGTGCATCTGAGAGGATAATCCGCCTGCATCATATTAGGAGAATAACCGTCTGTATTATAACTGGGGAGTAATCCACCTGGAGGGATAATCTGGCAGCTAATGCAATTTACTAATTTACATCTAGATGAATAATATGTATGTTTTGCCTATTAATTTGCTATCCAGAGTGATAATCCAGCTGCATTTTATGTGGAGAGAAACTGGCTACATTGCATCGCAGGGGTAATTATCTCGGGGCGATAATGATAATCTACATGCATTACGTGTAATGAAATAATCGGCCCGAATTACGTGTCTTTAAATATTCCACTTGCATTCCATATGTACAAATATCTGCCAATATTACAGTAACGCATACATGTAATAAATAAATCCACCTATATTACGTTTGGAGACAATTGTACATAGAGAAATGTCCTTCCAGTATTACAAGTGGAGAAAAGATCCACCAGCATTACATAATATAATAAAATATTACATTCGGAGACATAACCTTCCAGCGTTACAAGTGGAGAAATGATCCACCTGCATCACATCTGGAGACAATGTACCAGCATTGCGTGTGGAGAAATAATCCGCCTGCATTAAAACTAGTAAAATAATCCGTCTACGTCACACTGAATGGGTGATTAATTGCTGAGATAAGGGAGAGGAAGAGGAAGCAGCGGAGCCGCGTCATTATGAAATAACGATTTCGTTTCGGAATTTTTTGTGAAAAGAGCTGGCACCGCTCAATGGCCATGTTTAATTCATGAAATAAAATCGAATGGAATTTTTTAAAAAGATAACAGTTTATTCAAATATTCCCGATCCAATTAAAAAAGCTCTCATTTTTCATCATTTTGCCCCATAAAACTTTATACCGTTTATTTCATCATCACAATCGGTGGTCGATGGCTACATTTTCCCAGAGCCGTTTTACAACCCCGCAAAGATTTCATCTTTTTTAATTCTAGCGCAGTAGGTGTCATTTTATGTAAATACTTCATTTACTTAATTTCTAATAATATTCTGAGAGTATAGAAAAGATAGGAGAATAGAGGAATATAGTTAAGAAAAAAAAAACTAACTCTCCGTAATATATTACTTGAGAGAAATATCTTACAATTCATCTATATTTTTTTAGTTAATTTTAGATCAGTTCAGTTTTTGTTTATTATATTCTTATGAATAAATAGAAATTGCAATCTTGTACAATATCACAATGATGTTCGTGTTTTTGAAATTTCTTCTGAAATTATGTATATTAATACAAATTAAATGAATCAATTTTTTAAAATACTAATAAAATGTATTAATTAGAAAGATACATAATCATATGTTATATTTTTCAAATTAATACATCTACCGTTCCATTATTTGAAAGCCATGTACTAAATTTGTCGATAAATGTACTGTATACTGTAGCATAGTTAGATAATGCACCTTCTCCGAATTGAAATAGATTCGAATCCCGATAGCAACAATAATGTATTTATCGACAGAATTGATTGAATATGTATATCTTTCTAATTAATACATTTAATTAGATTTAAAACATCTCAATCCTATGTTCTGAATAATTACAACTTCACAATAAAAATATGTTCTCCTTGATAAGAAAGATATACGTACAGAAAAAATCAATTCGAAACTGGACCTTTTCCTACCTGGGGAAACGTGTTGACCATTCCATTACATCAACCAATTAGGTTTACGACAAATTAAGAACTTATATTTTTATAATTAATATATCTATTAGACTGGCCAACACACATTTTGGTGCCTGAATAGTTTAACTTATTCCCATATACAGTTTAGCCGCTGATTTAAAAAGTGACATTAGATTGTTTCTATCACCTCTAGTTTTAAATACATAACATATCCAACTTTTTATTTTTTTACTCATACTCATGTCATTTTATTTACATGATGTAGAAAATTAATGTTACTTTATATTATATTTTGCAAAGAAAAACAACATCTTTAAAATAATAAGAAAATATCGAGAATATTTTAATCTAATTGTCAATCGAGTATACTAGATCAAAAGTTAACATGCCATAATATCTCAAAAACTAGAACTGATACAGAAAATCTAATGCAATTTTTGAAATATGTGATTCAAATGTAAGGTCTGATTTTCACGACACCAAAATAAAAATTTTTTTGGGCTGTGTTATTTTTAAAAGCAATCAACTATATATAGCGATGAATCCCATATACCAATGAGGTTAGAATTCCGGAAGCAACCAAATAGTTTTTCGATATATAGATTTTTTCTTTCCGATTGATTAATTTAATTTGTATTAAAAATACCGCACAACTATGTTCTGAAATCACAAAATCATAACAAAAATGCGTTTTTATTTTTTTTAAATGTGTATTTAATGACAGTATAATTATATGTTAACCCACAAAACTTCAAAATGCGATTTTTGAAAATTTTAAATACGAATGACTGAAAATATGAAAATTGAAGTCATATTTTTTATTTGCAAAAATAATTTAAGTAGCTTAGAGATTTTTTAATACCACAGTAAATTAACCCACAATCGTCCGAAGACACATAAATTGGTAATATTAGTTTAAGTACATAGCTTATGGCAGTGACGGGTTACACGCCATAGCGTTTTGGGCGACACGCCAGTGTTCACTAACATCAGACCTATCACAGAACACGTGTCTCGCCACCAGACGTCTACCCGATAACAACGTTCGAATTTATCACTACTTACATATCACATATGTATCTCTTTTGGGTCTCACTTTGTGAAAAATACAATTTATTGCATTAAGCAATTAATTAATTGACATCAAATCAAATACTATGGGTTTCGTATTTTTTTCAATTTAAATTTAAATTTTAAATATATAAATAAGTGTGTATTTTTTTATATAATTAAATATGTTAAAAAATCGCCCTAAAAGTAGGTACTCCATCACTGGCTGAAGATGTTATTGTAAATTAAGATAATTGTATTTTAACACCTATAGTTATCACCTACTGTTGCGTATAAGCATAGATGCCGGAAGAATTCAGATACGGAAGGAATTTGAAACTCACCACAAACCAGTTTTCCTGGCACCTCCAAATGTGGACTATATTTTAATTCACTATTTCGTCTTAGATTCCTTTAGACGACGACGAGTTCCGACACTATAGAAGTGAAGTCTCAATTAGTAATATTGTAATCGTTTAGGTAAACGTATACCGTACTTGTTCGAGGTCTCCAATCGCCTAATCGGCGGCGTGCCGGGAGGGAAAGGGAATGGGGGGGAATGCATAGTGCATTATTTTCGTTCAATATAAATACATATTTACACTAATAAATATATCTCGCAAACACCTACCTTCTATATTTATCACTTTGTATTATTAATTAAACATTTCTTTTAGTTGTGCGATACTGCGCAGTGAAGCACGCACTCGTATTTTTTTTATAATAAAGATATAAAATCTTTAACATCAAATAATTCAGTCTGAGTTGCGTGCGGCTTAACACATTATTGCTGAACACCATTTCAAATAAAATAAAAATGTAATTTATTATGTAAGTAGGTATTATATACATATATATCCATCGTTCCCCGGCAGACAGATTGTTGACGTTCGCACTAAGGTCTCATTTTATGAAAGTTTTATTACATTATACATTTTATGTCTTTACCTTAAAATGATCCCAACCATTAAAATAGACACGTTTGAACTTTATAATACACGAGCAACTTTATAATATGGACGCCATGTCGCACGCTTTTATTACTGGCATACTAATACAGCTACGTGCTTAATGCCATTGCCATAACAATATTCTAATACACCAACCGACACGAGCTGATGCTGGATACCGTGGTCCACTGGCTTTAGTCACCTATTTCCAGTCTCAAACCTGAAACAAAATTATTGTTAATAAATAAACAAACTTATAATTATTTATATTGTATATAATACGTAAGTACAGGGTGAATACTATGTTCCAGGCCGATTTTTTTTTGCCGTCATTGTGGTTTGGCAAACATTTGTCAGTTCACATTTGGTAGTCGTAGAGAGTAGTTGATTTCAATTTATCATGGTGCATCTAACGCCTTAAAAATGTGTTGAAATCATTAAAACATTTTATCTAAATAATAATGGCAATGTAATCATTCATGGTGGTCTCAACAAGACGGACCACCTCACGCACCACCTGAAATTTTGCGAGAATTTTTTCCCGGCCGCATAATGTCAAAAAGTAGTTACATCGATTGGCTTCCTCGATCACCTGATTTGACGGCTCCCGACTATTTTCTATGGGAGTACTTGAAAGGAAAGGTCTACGCCAATATGCCAACAATAATTTTGATGCTGCAGGGTAGTATTCTAAATGAAATTGTTGAAATAACACGTGAAATGTGTGAGAATGTTATGAAAAATTTGATTAAAAGAGCACGTATTTATGCCTCTGCCAGAAACCAGTTGGCCAATGTCATATTCCATACATACGTAATCGATAAATAAAAACCACATTAAAAAATTGTGTTTCATTTCTTACTTATTCAAAAATAACATCGGCCTAGTACATAATATTCACCCTATAGATGTCTCTAGTAAAAGTGGATGAAACACATTTTCCACGCTTCATTTTAAAAAAAACTACATTATTTTTTATTATATTGTATACAAAACATACACTACAATCTATTGCCAGATAGCGCTAACACAAGTAATCAATCAATTGTCTTTTGGCTATGATGCGTGGTGGACTTGTGTCAACACCGGAAAGGTACATTACGAATATAAGTTTACTCGGCAATCAAAGTGGAAGATGTGTGCTATCTTAACGCTGGAACGGTAATTTGTTTTCGTTAATTGATTGAATTAGTTTGTCTGTTGTAGATAACTTAACCTAACATGAAAAAATAGGTTTTACACAAACACTAGCAATGGTTGTGCAGCGGCGACCATCGGTCGCGACGAGTAAGCCTAGTAGAGATCGGCCTAGTAACAAGTAATTGACGATAGTCGATTGCTTTCTGCTACTCATTATTGTTTGATTTTCGAACGCATGCCCACTCCGTACTAACGCTTAAAAGGTGTGTCATAGCTTAATACATTCAGAAAATGATCGGATGACACGGCTATTTCCAAAATAAAAACTGATTTAAAATTAAGTACATACTTTATTGACGAATAACAATAGCTTATTAGTAACAAAATATGTTTTTATACGATATAAAATTTAGTATGTGAGGACCTCAATCAAAAGCAGAAATGTCCACTTTACCTATTTTTGAGTAAAATGCAAAAATCATTACAACACAACTGTTAGATTTGAAATCACATTGAAAATGACCAGTAACCAAATACTGTCGTCTTATTTGTCTGGGTTTTAATTGATTTATCAATTGGACATGTCTGCGGTTGAAAAAAAAAGCTAATTTTAATTACGTTTTATACGAAATTCTGTGATATTATTTTAATTTCAATTGACATTAATTTGCGTTATATTTATACATACCTAACTTCAAAGACCGTAAGAATTGGACTTGTCTGATTTTGATCCTATACCTCACATATACTCACTCGTACATTCCACATTCATATACACTGCGACACACGCGCGTGGGAAATGAAGAGAGATGGGACCTTCAGTCTCACCATGTACAAAACCTTCCGATCCGAGTGACTCGACAACTCAAAGATCACACACTTCGATTCATTCACAAGATAAATCTCGATACATCTCTGCTTCTGCCTATTAAAAAATGATGTTCTTGAAAGGTCTCAGTTATTGCTTTACATTTTATATACACATTGTCAATAGTTATTATTGACCCACCCTATACATTATCATATATTTAATAAGACATACATCGTACGCCATACATTATCTATGTTGTATTCAAAGATAATATACTAAATTAGGGTTCCGACGTGTTTCACCAAACAATACGATCTATTTCACACAATATTGTAATAAATAAAACCTCTAACAGAATATTTAAATGTTTTGGTTTAACCTCTTCTTATATTCTAAATTTAAAAATCGATTTTTGTTATAATTAAGGACTAATTGTACCGATAGACCAAACTACTAATTACTGTTGTTTGTTTGATGTGTGTTTCTCGAAATAATTAATTATATGTTGTACAAATATTTTCTATTGTTTACCACGTATAGTATTATACTGAGTTGCTAAATATTAACAATTTATCTAAGTAGTTCTATTTTATTACATCTTCTTTGAAACCTATAATTACTAGTGTTTCAATTCACTTTCACATTGTTAATTCAAATACAAGTATTTAAATATTAAACTTTAGACTTTGCTTTTGTAAAATATTTTATTTTTAATCTAGTGCATACATAAGTATCTATATGTATATATAGTGTTGGTGGGTGTGGTGGTGGGGGGGTGTGGGGGTGGTGGGTGGGGGGTATAGGGTTGGGGTGGGGGGACTCACTGTTCAGTAATCATTAAATAAAAATATTCAACTTATTTGTATTCACGTGTTTATAAAAAAGAATAATTAATAATAAAAAGAAAAATATGAATGGGTAATATTTAGGCGACTGTCGGCCGCGAGTTCGGAGCTTTCCGACTACCAGGCCCAATGCAAATAACTGTGAATAATAGCAGAAGACCGAGTATTGAGATTGAGAGATCCAAGAATTTTGACCCAAAAAATATAGAATTTTATTATTTACGCGCCTTGTTACTTCGATTAGCACCACTGGGTTTCCTGGTTTATAATAATGTACATGTGTGTGTGTGAGTGTTGTCGCCCTTTTTTCGGAAGCTAAAAACGGTAACCGACAGGCGTGATCCTTATTACATCTCGTGCTTCGGCAAGTCTAGCCATCCAAATAAACCACCAGTGTGCACTTCGGTCGGTCGAAATCTAAAAAAGACAACCCAGTTAAAAGAACAACAACATCGGGCCAGAAAGAGAGCAAAATTAAAAAGATTAGTGCAGTTCAAATATCATATGTATGCGTATTGTTAATCGGAAACCTGGGAATCAGCTTTCGAAGGCGTTTACATTAAACATTTGTTATCGAAAAATGGATTTGAAAGAAAAATATGTAAAAAGAAAAACTCTATTTAATAATAATAATACATTTATTAGGTTCACTTTTGACATATATTTTGTACTTATATTGATAAATAATGTCTAATGGTCTGACTCTTCCAAATTAATATTCATTAACTCACCTAGTTAATTACTATGAGTGTTGCGAAATATTTCAAATATCAGACAAACGTACCGAGGGTATGCATATAAAATTTGGCAAAGTAAATACAACATATCAGTAAGAAACTAAGACATTTATTTGGGTACCCTGCCTGCTACATTAGTAATTTACTGTATTATATAACTGTAAGTAAAGTGCAATGATCAATGTACAAATATATATATATATATACATGTGTGTGTGTGTATATTAATTAAACAAGATGTCATTAAATTAGATACATACTTTATAACACTTAACGTAAATGCATTGTTCAATGTATAAGATATAATATATATCTAAAGAGTAAAGCAAGATGCAATTTAATAACACATAATTACAATACGTTAAAATTACGTAAAACCCAAAGAAACGTAATACCCCTTAAGACTATATGCTGGTGTACAGTTCGGTAACCACCAAATATTCTGTATTCATTTGAATTTATTTCATATGGCGATTCTTTACTCATTATTATTTACTTGCTTTCACCAAGTATAGAATATAAGTGTCTCAGTGAGAGGTGACCCACCCGGGACTGTGAGGAGGGGACCCGCCGCTACCCAGGACCGTTTATAAGCAAAAGCCCCTACTCATCGCCGCCTGGTTGGCATTTTTTTAATACTATGTCTCGCACATAGTGACAAGACGGAGCCGAATAGCTGCCATCTCAAAAACCCTCCCAGTCTCAGACTCTTTACCACCCAGGACTAAGCTAATACTCTCATGTCGATCATTCTCATTCGTCGCCAGGTTGTCATTTTTTACATCGGCAACCGTGCTCCGCGACCGCGGCTACCAAACAAGATGAATCCCTCACTGTTCTCCGGCAAGAAATATATTTATTATTTAGCACCTATACTTTTACAACCTGTGGCAAGTGGAGTAATACAAAATTAATAAGTAATTAATAAGTACAAGCAATATAAGTGTTTCAAATACACTTCAAATTATTACACTTATTTAGAATGTGTGTTATTCAACAGTTTAATACTTGCAACACACACTAGATTTGAAGACGCGCCATAACTGATTACACTCACATAAACGGAGTTTAATGGTTTGGAATCATTAAAGACATTTTACGTCTTCGCTCACACTTTAACCCATTTACCAGGCTGTGGCTGTAGGTCTATCCCTCCTAGACCGAGGAGCGAGGAGCGACACTTTTAATACCGCGGACGTTATTCTCCGTAACGATGTAACTCGTGCGCATTAAATAGATTTAATCTTTTAAAAACAAACGTTGTCATTTGTCTTGCGAGTGTACACACACACATGTTCGTACATCTTCTTTAATTTATTAAGTTATTATTATTATTTATATCACGGGGAGAGGTGGGTAGCCAGGGGAAGGAGGATCGTGTCTAAGTTTTGCGCAGAGTTCTAGAGAATAACTCTGCAAAACGGTTTAGGTCGGTCAAAAGGTGTGGAATTAGATCATGATGTGTAAGATGAGTCATTGATCTCTTATCTCAGAGGTTTGTCGGTAATGCTCTGTATGTACCTATAAGTTGTGTGAATCTCCGAGGCAACTCTCAGTCGTGTACACACTCTATTAAGTATTTTATAATTTATTTAATTTTATACATTATTTTCCTCAATCTTTTGATTCTTTTACTTTTCATGCTTAAAATATTATAATTACTTCTTTAGCACTATATAAAAATATGCATAGGTATAGATAAAAATATTTTTTTCCTAATAGGACTACAATTAAAAATGTTTAAGTACCTCTAAGAAATCAATTTAACCCGATAAATTGCACTATTCATTTCTTTTCACTCTTACAACTTCGGGTAGGGGGTTATTAAATTGGGACAGGGGGTGAGTTGTGGAAGGGGTGCGGTAGTAAGAAAGACGAGTTAGGTATAGAAACAAAGCAGAGTTAAACTAGGTAAAAAAAAATTGCACTTGCACATGAAGGTAGCAAATTATGAAAGAGTATTCTTGACAAATTAATGAATAACAATTAAAAATTAACGTGTTATTTTCATTAATAATCCTTTAATCCACTAATACATGCTCAGTTGAATTGATAACAAAGGTTTAAAAACATATTGAAAAATATTTGTCTATCATTAGAGTATCGTTGAAGAATGACGGACATCTTAACCTTTCCCTTACAGTGCTAAAATAAAAACGCGCGTTCCGGTGCTGTAAACTCAGTGTACATGTAAACTTTTGCGATATTTGTCTGATAAACATGAATATTCTACATTTATTACTTGTACTGAATATTGTTATTGTATATCAATTATTGTGTAAAAGTGATAAAAATGAGAAAAAATGTTGATCGTCACAAATGGCAGCATAAATACGCATAAGACACGTCAACTCAGCCAGCGCACGCTCTGTCACTAAAGTGACGATCGGCATCCGGCACCACGCGTTCCACGCAGTACGCCTTCCGCACCTCTTCGCACGTACACATACACGTATTGACAAATTCACGTCAGATTCTTCGAGAAAACTTTTGTAATTATTTTATCCAATACCTAAAATATGAACTCTGTATTTAGTATATTCACATAATTAGAGGCAATATCAACTCAGTTTAAATCATCGAAGAGAAAGGGTTTTGATTAGGTACATTGAAAAAAAAAAGTTGATTTAGGGCTGCGAAGAATTTTGCGACATTTTTATGTTACGTTAATAACAATAATAATAACTACATAATAGTATTTTAATATTGACCTTCTCCCGTAATTCTCCCGTACTGATAGAAACATTTTACACTGTTGATGAATATACGAGTATGTATGTATAAATTGAAACAGATGATTTTATAGGGCATAAAAATTTAAACAAGAGGTAGGTAGTTATATTTTTAAAATCATTAAAAATTGCAGTTATGTAATATAAAACAACACAAAAGGACAAATATATAGATCTTTATAAATTAAACACTCGATACTGACAATTTATATTCTAAAGAAAAATATTAAGTCACATATTTTTTTTTTTTTGAATTTTTTTCATTCACATATAATTAAAGTAAGTCAATCATTAAATGTTACTGATCTTGAATAAAAAAAATATATAAAATCTATTATTTTAAAGATATATATTTAGGATTTATTGAAAGCATTTTCGTTTTGTAATATTATGAACAATATACCTAGGTCAAATACGTAGCTAAAAATATTTTTTTAAAACAAATCAGCTCGTGTATTCTTTATTAGTCACTGAATCCTCTCTTGTGTCTAGACAAAATATTGCTGGAAGCCTCATTACGGAACTTAAGGATAATTTAGATGCATTTTCTTCGACCATAACCAGGAGACCCCAAACCACACTCTGTTAAAAGTTTATAGTGAGATACAACGGATTTTGGAGGCACAGTAACTCCCGGAATTCTTGAGATTTAGGTATTTCTGAAAGATTGATATTGTACTTGAAAATTGAAAACTATCTCAATTAAATTTGTTGGCTAACCATCTTGATTCATAAAGGCGACTGTTAAAATTATTTTTTTTAATTCATAACTCTATTAATATTTTATACCTAGAGAAAAACAAAAAATATTGTTTTTCCTTTCTTTTTTCAGAAGTAGTGTTTGTAATGTATAATTTGTAAGTTTAAATCGAAAGAAGTTAAATATTGCACTAATTACTTTGATTGGTTATCTGTTTTGCGCAGTTGAAATACAGTTTAAAAATTTCTAAATATTTTTTAGGAAGTTCGCTAGTGAATTATATATGTATATAATATATAACAACGTTGTTACGGGTATGTATTTGTAGACATCAATGGCGAATAAATATATAGGAAAAAACAAGGTGTGCAGTGTATACAAGCAAAAAAGCTGTGTATAACTAATATTTCTGGGAAACAAATACGTATAAAATAAAAAATTGGATTAACATTAACGAAAACATTATTTTGCAATTAGTGCCATCTGTGTACCAGTAGAGGCTTTAATTATTTAGTTCTATAAACTCATCAATGTATTCATGGCGCTCTTTTTTTATTCGCCGCATCGTGTTATTTACATTACTCAGTTCTGTCTTTAAGCTAGTGAATTACTCAAGTCATATAAATGGCTATTTACTGAATCGAAAATTCCTTTCGGTTGATCCGTTTTGTATGGAGTCGTTACCTAAGCTGTTTATTAACAGAATAACATCAGAAAGGTTTTCAACCTGTTGATTTCATGATTGTTCTTTAAATTTGGTGCATGGATTGGATTTTGATTTGAGAAAAACAAAAAGCAATTGATAGAACTATTTCCTACCTTTAATAAAAATAATTATTTCCTTTAGTTATTACGTAAAGTATTTTCAAACAATAAATTAATCATGTTCAGTCATAGAAAGTATTCTTAAAAACGTCCTTACATTTTTTATATGGGTAAGAAAGTATTATTTTATGTTAAAACTTAAACTTTAAAAACACTATTAAAAGTACTCTAAAATTATAAATGAATACATCATAGGGTAGTATAAACGACGAATTTATTTTGTCCAAAGACGTTGGTTAAACGAAAGTACATATATTGTATTACATATATAATATATAATTGTATAATATCATTTGTAACAGCATAACCTAAATCTATACCTACTGCACGCCACTGGAAAAAACATATTGTGCAGGGGTGTTATATATTATATTATATACGTGCGTTCAAAGAGCGTTCTTGTAATTTATTTGTTTTCTAATGTTTTGAAATGTATATAGATAAGTAAACCTTGTACGATGTCATTATTTGGCGTCTTGAGGGCCGCGAGAACACAACAGTACACTAATTCGCTGTAATTAACAATCCGGGTTTTTCAACTTTTTCAGCGTCGCCCGGATCCGAGCCTGGCCAATTCTCACCAATTATTTTTGAGGAATTTCCCGAGCGGCGCTTATTGGCCGGGCTGGGGCGGGTGGCTAGGGGGTGGGGGCTGCCTGGACCAGTGTAAACATCGGGGACTAATTGCGAGATGTTTCACCGGCGCGCCTTCGACCGCCGCTGCCACATTTCCTCACATTTCTCGCCTGTTTTTATTAGACGCGGAAGGGTCGATCAGACAGGACTGTCTTGTTATTGCTCTTTTCTGTGTTTTTTTTTCATTTGAGGCACCAGGCTAATTGAATACTTGCTGTTAAAACTGGTGAAACTCCCCACCTCTTCCACCAGAGAAAGATGCTGGCCCTATGTAAGCACACAACATAATACTAACAAACAAATGGCATTAATTGACGTGGCAGTTAATCGTCCCATAGCGTACACAAAAAAATACAGTCCGCACACAGTTTTTACAAAGAATTATTGAATTTCCTTCTATCGAAGGTTGGCGGCCATGTTACAGTATAATGATTTATTCTGTGTGCTGGACATATGAGGAAGAAAGGAAGGCACTTACTTTTCGTCTGCCGGATGCTGGTTCATTGGTTGATTCTTCTCCACCACAAATACAAGCGTTGCGAAATGTATACTAACACTCGCGAAAAGGATTATTATATATAAGCGGGATTAAAATAAGATTAATTAATAAGCGTTAGCGAAGTAAAGCGGAGTGAATCGACGGTAGTTATCCGTACGAAAGTTCCAAGTGCTCTGCACTTGCTGCAGTTGGAAGACTTTTAATCACTGTGACATCTTCTTTCTTACTTGTGCTTAAGGATAGGTTAGGAAAGAAAGGGAAGGAGATATGCAGGTTAAAATTTGGTAAGCCGCGCATTAAATGTGTGCATGAGGCAATAAGTCAAACGCCAAAAAACTTAATAGAATTTAATTATCTTTAAACGACGCAAACACTATATAAAATTACAACTTCACAATAAGCATGTGTTCTCCTTAATAATCACTTGCCTTAATTCATTGAAGAGAATGTGTTCGAAGTGTGCAATTTTTATCGATAGCGGTCATTAGTTACCTTTAATTATTTTGAATACACTTTCAATAGTAACATGATCAGCCGCTAATAGCTTTATACTTGTATTGTAATGTTTTTCTTATTTTCTACCCCAGCGCACAAATAATATCTATGGTCCTTAAAATTGCACAAAAGATTTTTTTATGCGCACACCGTGATCCAAACTTAGACGAAACACTAGTGGAACACAGTTACTCTATGGTACAATATGATTATTTAATTTTTACTAAACTAAACTTTGCACAACACACGCGTTGAGTTGTTTTGTCACTTCTATAATTTCGAGAGGTGCAGTCTGCCAACATAACAGTTATAAATTATACCTGAGAATAAGAGGGGCACAACACAACGTGTATGTAGTCCAAAGTTTAGTGTAGTGAAATTAAAATAAACCAATACGTACATAATTTAAAAAAAAATTAAATGCATGGTGTTATATGATTTATGCCATCAAATACCTACTTATAAAAGACTCATGTCTGCCCTCTATTAGTGTCCGACCGAAGGTCAGTTATTACCGACTACAAAATATACATAGCAATGCAAATTTTGCACTGTTACTTAGTTTTCTGCATTATGGTGTTGATAATAATTGTAAATATATCCATTAATGAAATAAATTACAGTTTTTCAGAAATGACAAATTGAATTTTGTTTCATTCGTAATAGTTTGTGCCTTTCGGCACTTTTCGGCGGCCAAACCTTCGGCAGATTTGAGCCGAAGCCGAATGTGCAACCGAAGGTGTATTTTTGGACGAAGATGGCCGAAACCGAACCCAAACCTTCGGTCCGACTTTACCCTCTATTAGGTGAATACTTATCTCAAGGCAGACTTTGTGTACATTAATATTAGTAGGAAAATGCTCCACCATTATATTATATTATTAGTCTAGATTTATATAAGGGGGTAATCACTCACGTACGCAATCAAATAGCTACCCGACTTTTTTTTAATATATGACTCGATTGGAACGAAAATTTAAACACTGACAATATAGTATACATTAATGTAAAGAAAATACGTCTTGTTTACACAAATATTTAATTTTCGAAGAGTAAATACTTTTACTGTTGCGTAAATGTGTCATAAATTATCGGATTTATGTTTCCACAAATAATGTGTGTAGAGTACCCCCCGTTTCACAACTAATGTTCAGAATCCTTCTCCTAAATGTACACTTTATTTAAACTGTGTGCATTTTGTAAAACTAGTTTTCTGGATAATTTTATTAATACATTCCATAAATAAGGAAGAAATGACATCCCTACGCGCTGGTGTTGGTGTCACCTGAATAGTATATTACAGAACTAGTCCAAAATATCCACATAATCCTGACTAAATTACAAATTGAAAATGTTCAAGGAATATGTGCAAATTCTACACCGTTACGGAAAATTTTACACTTTATTTACAATATTGCAATACGCTTCAAGTCCACGAACATCGAAATAAATATTTGCGAAATATATCTATTATTAATCTATATCTCTCCTTTAGGCCCTAAATCATCTTATTTTTATTTTTTTATATTCAAATATAATAATACAATTAATCGAAATAATCGCATAATTACGATTTTTTTTTAAATGCTTATATATCTGACATGGTTGAGATTAGAAAATTATTCTTTAAACATTTTTAACTCGTGATTTAATCAGTTAGCAATCCATAGAATATTGTGGACTAGGTCTGTTACACCTGTATTTATGTAATATATTGCGCAATATAGAATCACGAGAAATAACATCAAAGAGGTGAGCCTTTTCCAACACTTAAAATAAACATAGTTTCATTACACACGTTCATACATTTTGGACTCTTCGAGGGCTCGAGTAGTTATTATTGTATGTAGCTATATATGCGTGAAACACTACGTTAGTTTAGGTTAGTTTGGGTCAAGTTAAGTTAGATTAAGTTAGGTTAGGTTGGATTTGGTCGGCTGGCGTCAGAGCTTTTAGTAACCAAGCAAATTGCCGAAAAACAAAACATGTCATTAAAAATACATCTTGGAAACGTTTCATTATTTTCTTTTGGACATTGGATATAGTAATTTGTAATGGATTCCTTCTGTATTATTCACTAAATCGAATGAATAATGATAGCTTGAGGGGAAAATATCATATTTCAAAAACTTTTGCCGTAATTGACTTTCTCTTCACTAAAAGCCTTGATCTTCCTCGTACCTCTGTACTTAAGCGGGGTTGCCACAATGGAAAACGAGGAAAAAATAGATTACAAAGTTGTTTCCCCTTATTATTATGTTTACCGCGATACTCCATTTTATTTCTGTCTCGTGGAAATGAATCGCGAAGAATAGAAATCCACTTCCTTATTTCACGGAAAGAACTGGTTTACGAATAAAAATTCTCACAGCATTGTTAAAACGGTAAACATTATGTCATCTTTCTTTGGAATGATTTTATTCGCGTTTCGCTGCGCGAGGTTTTAATCTTTTAAATGTTGACATTCTATTTCTTCCGTAAATTTATGGAATTCCTTTATTCGTGGTTTTACTAAATGTCTTTAAAAATTCTGATAAATGTATGCTTCGAAATAATAAAGCGGTGACCTACAAAATTGGAAACAACGCAACTTGCTTCGCGAAGTAAAATATAACAACGTTATTAGGTACGAAGTACTTTAATCTAGAATCAAGGTCTGTCTCATCACTATCGGATTAGTATCAATCTCCCACACTCGTGTATTATCCGATGTTTCATTTTAATCTGCAATTTCGATGTGAAATGTGTAGGAGTTGAGGTGTGTGTATCAAAAATATTCAAATATGATTGACTCGAGATTGTGTCCGAAGGTTATGATACTGTGAGACAGAAGCTCCCAACCTCTTCTTGTCTCACGCGTGTTGGTTGTGTGTCGCAGTGTAGGCCTGTTGTAACTTGAGCAGGGTATATAAACGAAAGAGCGCTTACAAGGTTTCGTTTATTGTGGTGATGAATTAATAGAATTTTAATGCGCGGTTGAACTCTGGAGTGGCTAGCTGGAGATGCGGTTGAATGCCGATGTTGGTGATAGGACGGCCTGCGGAGAAATGATGTTCGTTGCTTGAGCAATATCCGTCTCTGGTGCTAATGATTTATTTGCGTCTACTTATCGGTCGCTCTGGTTCAGGCCCTAATCGTAAACGGCCGCATATAGGGTCACCACAAATATATGGAGCAATTTGAGCGCTGCAGAAAAAATTAAGAAAAACTACCATACCAGTACATATAAGATTACTGGTAGGACCTGAGTTATCTACATTCTTCATTAGTAGATGTTATTAAGATGCATAAGTAAACAGAACCAGTAACAACTATCAAGGAAAGCTACATACTTCGGATACATTTTCCGCAATGAAAAATACTATATTTTACAACTCATACAGAGAACGATAGAAAGTAGCAAAGACGTAAGTAGAAATAGATTATCTTGGTTGTGTAACCTCAGAAATGAGAAAAATAAGAAATGATAAAAAATAATTGACCAAGATATTGATGATTTTATACAGGATAAATCAATACACCTCAACATGGTCGTCAACCTTCGAGAGAAGGAGGCACATCTTGAGACAGCTTGTTAAAAATTGATTGCGTTATGACGACTAATCGTGTGCGCGCACACACCCGCACACCTTAGAGGCAGCAAAGGTATTATCTGTCAAGATTTGTATATCCTGCAAAAAAGTACGGTTGTATCGTAACTTTTTGAGGCAACGCCTTGACAGTAGCACGCGTTACTGAGCCGAAACATCGTCTTAGGTCTCCTCGAAGATACCATTTACAAAAAACGCGATCTAAGAGGCGCTAGTTCCATACATTGGTGCTCGCGGAAGCTTTAAATTAAATATATACTATATACATAATATATGATCATCCTAATAGATAAGTACTAGATCCTAGGTCAGTGATGGCGAATATGGAACCCATAGTATTTGAGGTCAATTAATTGTTTTTTTCACAAAGTGAAACCTAAAAGAGATACATATGTATATGTACGTAGTGATAAATTCGAACATTGTTGTCGGGTAGACGTCTGGTGGTGGGACACACGTTCTTTAATATTAGTTAACGCTGGCGTGTCGCCCAAAACGCTGTGGTTCGCCTTCACTGTCCTAGGTCCTTTATTGAAACAATCAATTACCTTTACGTTCTACATAAAACGTTATCCAAAAATTATCCACATCAACACATCGCTGATCTTCTTCAATAATTACTGACATCTTGTGCTGAATCCAGCGCTCTGATAAAGCACCGTTGCACCGGCCGGCAGCAGGCGCTGAGAAACGGGTCACTTCAGTTAATTACCGAGTATTAAAGCACCATTTGACACACTGACGCGTGCGAGGCTTTCATTCGCGAGCCGCCATTCCGCGGGGAGGGTCCATTTCCTGTCTGGCGACACAAAGGCAGCACCTTCCTGTTTCCTGTCTCTCCACCCAGCAACCCTGAAGTGATGACTGCGTGGTACGTATTACGCCGTGAATTTTCCGACTTAAGAAAAAGAACAATCGACTGAAAAAGACGACTGATTCAATTGACGCAACAAGGCTGCCACTCGTGTTATGAAATGTACAAAACTAGGCTCGAAGGACCAAATGGACTTTAAATCTCTCAAGCCTGCTTCAGGAATTAGAACTTAATCTTAATTTATCTTTCATCATCCAATCCTACAGACTATTTATCCCAACAACACCTTCCGTTTGGAGTCGCAAAGATTCTTGTAATCGTTCCTTTGGCATTTGCAAGACGTATCCGAGCCATCTATAGAACTTCTATTTTTAGTAGAAGACGCTCCATATTGAGTTTCTCTTACCGTGATACTACTCACATCCGGTATAGGCAGTGCTGCAGTCGTAAACTTCACAAAGGGTATACGTTAACGCATTCTGTGTGATATCATATACATTATATACACCCATATTTATACGGTGTAAATAAAACCCTATTAACGTATTATTCCCGTATTGCACTTTACGGTACCGTGGATAAAAAAAATGGAAATGAAGTATAAAGATAAGAATTATTTTAATTATTGTCTAATGGTAGAATATTTTGATTTAACCAGAGGATATACACTATTTCTACGAATACAGCAGAATATATAGGTACTGCAGAGTGGGTATAAGGGTTAATTAACTAAATTATCTGTTCCACTTTAAATAATAATATTTAATAATATTTAATTAATAATATTTAAATAATAATATTGGATAATTTTTATAGAGCCATTTTTATAAAAACTTTCACCTCAAGGGTGCTTTACATAAACTATTTATAGTTATCTTTGTTTTCAAAATTAAAAATTGTTATTTTCACTTATGGAAATGATTTTTTGAAAAGGTGCGTTTTTAGTTTTTTCTTAAATAAAGCTCTTGAAGATATAGAGGCGCCATGTTATGTGTCATCTGATGATGTTATATGAGAGAATTTGGAAACTCCATGTATTATCCGTGCAGCCGCATTTAGAATGGATTGTAATCTATCCGCCTGAAACATTGGCAGACCAGCATACATAGATACTATTACAATAGTCTACACGTGACACCACAAATGCATTTATAAGTAGACGGGCTGCCTCAAAAGGAAGATGTCTCCGAATACTTTTAATCTGTCTCAAGTGATAAAAGCGTGCACTGACAGTTTTTCTGATTTGTGTATTCATTGAAAGATCTGAATCGATGTGCACGCCCAACAACTTAACTACAGATTGAATATTCGCAGACATTGATTCCTGTATTAAGTGTTGCCTTCTAGGTGTTGCTGTCCATAGTAGTTCTCTTTTGGATGAATTCAAAGTAATTCCATCTTGTGCCATCTACTGGCAGGTTTTTTCTACGCATCTTGCAATTTTTTCTTTTAATACCTCTCTGTCTCACCCGGCTTACAGAAAAAATAAATTTGCGTATCGTCTGAATAGTCTATGAGGCTTTTTAGCGGAGATTATCGCCGGGTTTATTTATTCGGTTCATTTTATTCCCAACCACCTAACAACAGGTGTATGAAATAGAGAAGAAAGAAGCGTAGGAAAAAATAATTCTTGATAAGGTTTGGTACATATTTTCGCTTAATACCTCGAGGGCGTACCGCACTGATTAAATGTATTCATTTCTAATTAGTTTTTTTTTAATAAATTCCAATAATTTAGAACGCTGATTTAGTTTCCTACAAGTGACATGTTCAATACAAACGCATTTTAAAAGTAGTGTACATTTTTAATGGCTTAAGTTATACTATCAAAACAATAAAGTATGCTGATACATTTAATTACATTTAGCAGGATATTCTTAAGACGAATAAATATAAAACAACAGTAATATGGGATACGTGGCTTTGACATAAACGATACGTTATAATACGTTATTTTAACTCTGATATAACGTTACACTATTCAGCTAATTATCTTAGCATGGATAAAGCGACACACACTTTTCTATTCTGACACACAATTCTCGCCTCATCCACATTCATACATCTTCTCATAGAAGCTCGTCGATTATTGAGGCTTTTAATAGGACCATCTTCTAGTATCTGATTTACCTGGTCATGCAAAGTCATCCGCGGACGTCCTCTATTTCTGGTGCCGTCAAAATTTGCGTCATATATTTTTCTAATCATTCTCTCCTCATTCATCCGTTCCATGTGATAAAAAATCACCTAAGCCATCCTTTTTAAATCTTATTTACTATGCTAAGACTAGTTTTACATTCTCTCCTAATGTCTTAATTCGTTGCTCTGTCATAAATGGTTCTGCCACATATACGTGTAAGTGATCTCATTTCCACTGCATTCAATCTACTTCCGTCCCCCTTCTACCGTATTAAATTATTTAATTACTAGCTGAAGTACCCGGCATTGCCCAGGCTTTACACAGAGTGAAGAGGCTTCATTTAAGGGAATGGGGGTAATTTTTTTTCGAAATCAGTTGTATACAGTAATTTTCCACTTATTTTTAACATCAAGTGTGCAAAATTTCATTAATAAGAACCAAAATTCTACTTTAAGATGTGGTAAAGAGGTGTGGGGGTGGTTTTTCGAAATCTCACGTAAACAGTGACCTTCCTCTTGTGTTTAAGGTCAAGTGTGCAAAATTTTATCAAGCTCGGAATAAAACGGTAGATTTTTTTAAAAAGCAAACGCGCCCACCCACCTACAGATACTCTTCTTTATATATATAGATAGATTCTATATACTTTTAAAAACAAAATACAGTGCAAATTATCAATTAACTATTTTTTTTATTTCTTATAATAAAAAAGACAATATTCTGACAAGTCTATAATATTATTCTACCTCTGCAAATCCATTTTTTTAACAGTTTTATGGCTAGTAACATTTTATGTAGGTACCTATTATTTGTTTATTTTTTTGATAAAAGCATTTTACACGTTTTTCTTATCGAGAGTCCACAAAGAAGCGAGCGGGTTCGGAACACCCAACGGACGTTAAATGCAAACCCACAGGTGTTTGCGACCCCCGCGGGCCACCACCGCCTTTAGCACCACCGCAACTGCCTGTTCCTGCTTCCCTAATACCCGGGACAACTTTGCCACAGCATGGCTGGCGCCACTCCTCGTTTAATGCTGAAGTTGTTACAAATGAACGCGAGAATAGCACACCTTCACCACTTTACATTTTATTAATTTCCGGCTTTATTGTGTTTATGTGTTCACCTTTAAAGATATTTTGGATTATTCCGAAACTTTGAATAAACCATCAGTCAATTATGGCCACACCCACAAGAAAAGCTTTAGAGAAACGTCTGAGATCGACATTAACATATTTATAAAATATAATAATCTCCATCCTAGAACGAGCTAGTAATGAAATAGGTCTCGCAATAAATCAAAATATAACAAAAATTATTAACATTAATAAGAAGTAAAATAGCACACGTGAATTAACACAAATCTGTAATTGTGAGGACCAGAATCAAAAGCAAACATGTCCATTTTATCTGTTTTCGAGTACAATGCAAAAAACCATTGTACCACAATGGTCACATTTGGGATCATATTGTACATGACCAGTTACCACAAGTCACATGGCCAAATAATAGCGCGGGAATACAAACGCTCTAAAAATGTGGTGCTGACGATGCACACTCCGCATAACACGGACAGCCCGCAGAACTAATAACTCAGTCATAGAGGAATTAAACATCAAACAGCGCCTATCCTCAACTATACGGCTCTGAATTCTCAGATACTTTGGTCGTATTTCCAGACATTAGGACACCATGGAAAAATTGATGATCCTAGGCAGGAGTGGGGTGGAGGGTGAACGGAGGGGCTCACGCGAGCCCCTTGCTAAATCAAGAAAAAAAAATATTCTCAGATCAAATCAGTACCTAACTGCAATTTCTGTAGATTGTTTAAATGTATTATGAAACATAAGATTTTGTTGCCTTTTGAAATTTCTCGTAAAATACATTTATTTTGGGTGCGTAATAAAAGAAACCCAGCAGGTTTTTTTTTCTATAGTCTAACAATGCTTAAAAATGACGATGTTTGATATATATTACTTCCAGATGTTATTAGATGTTCAACGCAACATTTTTGTGAACGACACTTTGAACGATCACATTCATACTTCACTCGTGCACATTTTTTTCCATTTACCGTAATTGTGCACAGTTTTGGACGGACGGTTCCTAATATTTATTTATTACTTTGTACTATCATTTACTTAGGAGAACTTCAATTTCAATCCAGTGATCAGTTTTGAAATATAAAATTGTAGCGAAAAGAACAGTGTCTGTTTCTGCGTTAATCTTGGAACTCTTCACTCTTGCAATCTAAGGTAGATAAGCACATATTTCAGCTATTGATTTTCAGATAATTATTTTACGGTATATTGCGAATTGTTACATAATATAAATAAATTAAGTAACATTCGATTGATATAATAATTATTGGGTATAATTGTATAAGTGTGAAAAAATCCGCCCGTCCCCCGGAACACCGCGAATAGCGCTCTGAGATTGAGCGAGCCCCTTGTTAACTTATTGGCCGCCCACCGCTGGTGCAAGGGAATGTGGAAGGGAAACGATATCGTGGAAGGTCACCAACATGACAGACCGATGGAATGCATAGCTCACTCCCGGAATGCACAGGAAATACCACGGACCCGAATAAATCAGGAAATAATCGCAGTTCTAATCAGACCGCTCTCATTAAGAATAATATGAAGACGAATTATAAGAACATGATTAGATCTAGATTTACCTACCCATATGATAAACAGAATTGTCCCTCTATTGTGATAGAAAGCTAACTTTTCACTATTAAATTACATTAACTAAAGATCACAGCATCAACAAAACAAATTCATTTAAGTTTATATTTATTACAGATCTTTTTGTAATATGATTTTATTTAACACCAATAAGGTGAACCTTTATTCACCCAACCCAAAAGTTTTCACGTATGTTGAAACAAAAGTTTTCCCATCCCCATTTTCTATTTTTTCAAGAGTTCTTTTCAGTTTATAAGATCATGAAAATACCTCACATATCGATTAATTGAAATCCATTACGGCTGTTACGATTGATATCGTACATGGATCGGTTGCACAACGCTAATTTTCAAGAATGAGATACTATTTTAATATATGTCTCGTCAATTTATTACGATAGCAGTTTGATGTAACATATTTTTTTGTATTGGGAGCGTTGAACATTTTGATAAGTGCCAATAATAACAATAATAATATCTACCATCAATCAATTTGAGTATCAAGATGTCAAGCATACTCGATGTGTTCCAGATCATTTCGAGCTTTCAAATTTTCCTTTTTACTAATTCACTTACCAGTATTTAAAATATTATGGAGGTCAATGGCCTTCACTCTCATTATCGACGCACGGCATGGTTGAACGCATTCTGCAAATACCGGTGCATGAAACGAAACGTACGTCAGCTATAAAGACACTCAGTACCGACGTCGTGTAGCAACAGCAACCCGTCTCTCGAACGCCACTCTTTCTACAACCACCTTCCCATCATCAACTCCAGGAATCGCCTCCGACTTTGTACACTTTAACTTCTTTATATTTATAAACTGTCTCTAACAATAAATCTATGAAATAAATTTATTATTTTCATAACCTGCTCTGGCGACATACACAACGTATACACAATACAACCCGTGACTATCAAATGGACACGAATGTGGTAGATGAATATTAGGGCATCCCCAACTCTCACAATAATCACTTCATATAACCTACAAAATCCTTGTAATTGTGAGAAATATAACAAACGTACACTCCTACATCATGTATTCTTTCAATATCACTCACATTTCTCTCCATACCGACAACACCAACCCCATAATGTATTTTCTATTTAATAAAGCCTAAAAATTTGTATGTATGTGTGCTAACACATTATTATTTCCATGTACCATTATCAAAAGCGCTGTGAAAAACAAATCACTAATGCAAATGTTTAACAGATTGAAAATAATAGTAGATGCAGGTCATTTATACGTAATAAACTAATGTGTGTATTATATGCATACAGACTGACTTTGCATTTACGATCATAGAACTATGGAAACTAAAATAAAAAGTTTTGTTTTCATAATTTTATTTGGTCGCGCAAAAATAACACATTAAAAATAAATTCATAATGGAAAGATTTTGTCAGTTCAAATAAGTGTGTGCTTTGTTTTGATATTTGATGATTTTTTTGTGAATATATGAACACGTGGAATCTACGGATTAGCTCGCCTACGTATAAAATTTTTCAAACTCACTAAGGTAAAGCAAAAAATCTACGATTAAAGATGTTTTTATCATCAGAATTGGTTAGAGTAAATAATATTATTGTAAATACAATAATATTGCGTCTATATTTAAAATAAATATATTTAAAATTACAACTTTATCATGACAATCGTCGTTCCTTTTAGAACAAAATAACGTAGGTACTGTAATTTTTTGTTGATGTGGAAACACTTCTCGAACGCAGCTGTCAAATAGCTGTCATTTCCACATTATTTCTCAGTTTTAAGGTTTGTTTTCATTAATGAAGCACGTGTATATTCCTATTTTCTAAGACAGGTAAAATGGTTGTGAATAACGACAATCTTGTCGAAATAGCGTATATTTCCAGTGCTTGCAATCGCACGCCATTCTGTGCCGATTGGAACTCCGAAAACATTATTTGTTTTGGCGCCTCCAATTCTGTTGCTCTTTTTGATACTAATGTAAGTATAATTAGTTTGATTCTCCTTTAATGTGCAGAAGCATTGCTAGACAACCATTCACTAGTTCATCATTGTTTTATCTTAAAAGAAACATTTTATTTATATAACCTAGAAAAATAATATCTGAAAATCAACATACATCTAGATAATTTGTGAATGTCCCACGCCACAGCCAATGGCTAGGAATCTATAAACATTATGGACAATCCTCAGAAACCTGTCAATAGTCAAATGTTTTTTTAGTAACGTTTACTTAGAATAATTTTTGGATCTTATTTTTTTTTATAATATTCACTATTTATTAAATCTCGTGTACCAAATGGAAAGTTATTTTAGTAATGTAATTCTAATTGGATTATTTTGTACAATATGATTTTAAACATTATCTTAAAAAAACCCTTCACTTTTCATTATAAAGTCCATCAGACTACAAACCTAGTCATATAATAATGTAAGTATAATTATTTATTGGTTTTGTACCAACATTCATTGATATTGCATACAACACAAAAATTATTGGATCTAATATCCACTTACTGTCCGTAATACCTTAATACCCAAATTGAGCAAGTAAATAGGTATAGATTTTTAATTAAAGTACATTTTATTTGTGAACAGCATAGTTTTGTGTTAGTTAAAACAAATTAGATAAATCACTTACAAAGAAGATACACAAAAAAAACTATCAAAAAGATAGTTTCCCATCCAGGACACGAACCCAAAACTTTAAACTATAAGTCATATTATAGCATAATTAATAATGCAATCTACCTTTAATAGTACGTTCCAGGTTCGAGTTCTGGTGGTAACTATATTTTTCGATAGATATGTGAACCTTTCTAAGTGAGTTATTTAATTTGTTTTAAATAGATAATATATACAAATTATTATTGAGTGATTATATTCAATTTTATATGTATGAATTGATATAATGTGAGAGAAAAAAAGTCATATTTCCTGATTTGTTATTATTGGCCTCTTAGGCCTGGTTGTGTGATCAGTAATAAATTTTGACCATAGTAAATTTTTTACTATAGTAACTTTTTACCATCACTCTTGCTAAAAACATTTGCAGGTTGTTCATACGTCAAATTTACTACCGCTAACATCATTCCCGCCTTATAGTGTGGCATGGTGAATAATCATCAAATATCTGTGAATTTTACCAAAATTGATTTATTTTAAATATTCACCATTGGCAATACTATGCAATCTATGGCTTTATTCACCCCTTCATTCGAAATCTGTCACTTTGCTGGTGAAAAATCTTCAGTAATATGAATTAAACAGTGACATTGTCATCAGACCAACATTCATCACCAAAATAGTGGGATATTGAATGATTCATTGTTGTATACTACAATTTTCAAATCATCAATGTGTCATATGACTTTTAAAACTGTGAAGAGTCCGCCATTTTTAACTAACGATTTACGGTTTTTACCATCCGATATTAGAGGGTAAAATTAATTTACTATCGAATGTACTTTCGATGAGTAAATACTTTTTACCAATGATCAAACAACCTGTTTTCGCAAAAAAAAATTACTAAAGTAACTTTTTTTACTATAGTAAAAATTTAGCGCTAATCACACAACCAAGCCTTAGTCAACAAATCAATGTCTTTCTACTTTTGTTGTTAACCTTTTGACTGCCAGCTCTTTCTGGAACATTAATAAATGCCAACATTATTACTCAAGCATACATCCTCCACAAAGACAACAGGTCGCGGGGAATGCTGGTTCAATACTGATGCAAATAAACATGTAAGGAAATGGTGCGCCCTTTAGCGTTGGTGGCACCTAGAAAGACAATGTAATAACATCCATGGCTGTGATCAGCAATCAATGTATTGAACGGTGTAATTTATAGTAGATTAATTGATGATTTAATCATTTTCAGTATGATGATAGTGCGAAAATCACTAACACGCTTGTCAAACATTCTGGGAAAGTTAACAGCGTACGGTGGATAAGATCTGATTCCGAATCTACTGATTGTGATATAATTTCTGGCTCGGTAGACGGAACTGCTATTGTTTGGACTAAAACGGGTGATGTTTACAAGCCGGCGAGTTTGGTCGGACACAAAGATGGAGTTACCATTGCCGATGCTAGATATATCAAATGTCAGAATGATGTAACTGTACTATATGCTGCTACCGCATCTGTGGATTCATCAATAAAAATTTGGAAAAAGAGTGAAAATGATGGTAGGTCCTCGATTAATTCATATTCATTTATGCTTTTTTTGTGTTTATGAATACTTTGACATTTTACATATACAATAATACTCTTATATCAATGAAATTACACAACAATAAGATTTCAGTAAATAATTTTAAACAAAGGCAGACTTTAAATCTGTCACAAAAATTTGAAATTTGGAACACATTTGATCTATTCGATAATTACGTAGGTACTTCCAGAGATGAAAGAAAATTGTGTAATTTGTAGAGAAATTTATAAACCAAAATATAATAGCAAAATAATTCAAATTTATGAATACATTTATTCAGATATTTTAATTATTTTGCTATTATATTTTGTTTAATTTTTTAATAAATTAAGGCTATTACAAGCATTAATTTCCCTTTGAAGATTTAATGTCATGTGAAGTCATTATTTTATACAAGATGCATTTCAACATTATATTTTTATCAAAAGTTGACAATCTAAAGATGGAAACAAATATATGCCCACATATGGTGTACTTTTTTCTACACTGACTCAAAATACTGTCTGCTAACAACAACTTTGTTTGCTTTTCAGATGAGCTCAAATGTATTCAGACAATCGAACTTGGCAATGGACTGTGTTTAACATTACAACTTTTTAGTTTACCTGGAGTAAACATTCCTGTGCTGGCGTGTGGATTGGACGATAATAAAATACATTTATATATTGAAAGAGTGGATAATCAGTATGAAAAAATATTTTTTAAAGTTCAGGTTTTATTAGGACATGAAGATTGGGTTCGTGGTCTGGACTTCGTCCAGATTGGTGAGTGAACATTTCAATAATTTTATTACGTCACGGTCATCAACACTCATTTCTGTCATTAGATATTCATTTAGAATTTGTAGCCCACAGACACCATGTACCTTACATTTTATATGCACAATTATATTTGAAATCATATTTTTAAATAATAATTTTACTGTAACTGCATCCGGTATGGAATTAATCTGTTTTATTAATTGGTTAAAAAATATTACTAGTCACAAAAAATAATAAAAATAAATAAAAGAGATGTGCATTATACACCGTAGATGTCTCTAGTACAGTAAAACTCCATCAATTCGTAACTCACAGGACCGAAATTTAAAAAAAACAATTCAAATTACAAATAATGAGAATAATTTTTAGAAGTCAACATTAGAATATATTTTAAAAACCGCGTCTACGTTTCCACATTTTTGCACACACCGTGTCAAAATCATGATTTTCATACTGAAAAATATGGCGGCTGTCTCTTATTTCAGCTTTTTATGTGTCGAAATGTTTATCAATTAATTAATTTCTCCTGAATAATGAAGGTGTGTGGCGACTTGGCGAGTCCAATATTAAAAATAGGCTTCTTCAAATGATTCATCAGTGCATGACGCAACAAAATTATGAACATTTTAATTTGATTAGCGGTCGATCTTGCCTTTTCCATCAAAATTGGGCAAGAAATTGGAATATTATAATGCCAGTAAAAAATAATGAAAAAGTTTTAAATCTTCATACTTTGTTGAAGCTTATTATTTTTCTGCGATTTTTCAAATTTGAACTTAGAGAGGTATTCAGGATTGACATTTTCCCACTGATTTTATCTTTGACATCAAATTTTTGTCAGTTTTTAAAATAAGTTCTATTTTTCAAATGGTTAAAGATTTACACAAATTACGAGATGTTTGTGCCATTTTAGAAAACGAAACACGAAAAAAAATTATTATAAAATAAGTTATGTATTTAAATACAAAGGTTTTTTCAGTTTCTTTATTACATTAAACAAATTGCAACATTTCATAAACAAAAAACTGGATATAAAATCAATAGAACTGTTGCACACAATTCATTTATAAATTACGAGATTCAATTAAAATTGTTCAAATTATTTTATTAGGGGTTACAAGGGTGAGTAGAAATATACAATTTGCAATGCGCTGACAATTATTGTCGAAATAACAACAAATTTTATAAAATGCATTGCAGAATTTGGTATACGTAAATATGCATCACTCAGTTCGGCCACGGTCTTGCGAGTTGCAAGCTCTAAGCGTACCGATCTATTGCGATATGGAACAGCACCGTGATTGGCTAGGGGGTGGAGCTAGCTACAGATGTTTATGAAAGGATGATTAATGCATAGTTGCACAAGTTTGAATTTAAAAACACGTGAAAATGCGAATTACGTGAACAAATTATTTACTTTGGGTAAAAAAAATGCATACGAACTATGAATAATAAGGTTTTACGAATTATCGGTAGAAATTAGTATGAAATGTTATTTTTGGGGCTAAAACTTTTGAAAAAAGTGTGAATTACGTGAAAATAGAAAATATGGGTACACAAATTAACGAAGTTTTACTGTATTTTATTCTGAATTACTGAACAGTATGAAAATATCAACACAACATATGTACATAGAGATAAATGTATGTGCTTTATGAAATAAATATAAAGAGATGTAATGTTTTATTTCAGAAAACAAATTAATGCTGGCTTCATGCTCTCAAGACACCCACATTAGACTATGGTCAATAGAACCTCATTCAGAAATAAAAACTAACAGCGAAGACATTAAAATAGAAAGAAAGATTTTTAAAGCCGGGAACATGGATTGGGCAGTGTCTTTAAATGCAGTCTTATCTGGACATGAAGGTTGGGTGTACGGTGTCCACTGGAACTATAGTGAGTGATTTTTTCCCTGAGTTTGAAATTTATTTAGACTAATCTTCAAAAAATTAACTTAAATATGTTAAAAATAGTATGTAACTAGCAAATAGGTCATTTGTGAGCTCTAGAATTTTGCGAATATTTGACACGTTTTAAATGGCAGCAATTTTTTTTATGTAGTGTATTCTATTATGTCCTATTGAACACAATATTTATTTTTAAATATGTACTGCCACTTAAAAATATATTAACTACATGTCAAATACTGAACAACTTAAAATATTGTACAAATTAAATTAATCAACTAGAAAGATTTAGAGAAAAATTCTGTTTATCGAAAAAATATTTTAGTTGCAATCAGGATTCGAACCTAGACCTTTTCCTATCCTAGGAAATGTGTTATCTAATTCCACCACATCAACTAAGTAGGTTTATGATAATTTTTTAAAATTATATTCTGTAGCTCTTTAAAATTGATACGTCTCTTAGAATATAAGTTCAAAACTTTGTTGTAAACCTACTTAGTTAATGTGGCAAAATTGGTAACACATTTCTCCAGATAGGAAAAAGTCCAGGTTCAAATCCCGGTAACAACTAAAATATATTTTCGAGAAATAGATTTTGTATATATATTTTTCTAGTTGATTATTTAATTTGTATTAAAATTACCACAGAACTATGTTCTGAAAAACTGCAACCTCACAATAATAATGTGAAATAAAAATAAAATGTATTTCTAGTATTTCGTAAAACTTTTTTACATTAGACGGTTAAATTTTAATTTTTAGAATCAAATCGCTAATTTTTTTTATCAATTTTTTTTTTTAAATGGCTGCCATATGCCATCGGATTAATTTTGAAAAAATTAATTAAAATATTTAATGAAATTCCCGACTGGAAAGATTAGGGCTAGTCGTACTCTTTTTTTTTTTTTTTTACATATAATTAAGTATTTGGAGGTATCAATGAAAGGAAGAAGAGAAATGGGAAGGAATTGTAAGATGATGTCATATGGAAAGCTGGTGGCATTGGGAACTTAAAATACTCGTTATAACGATGCGTCAGCCAAAGAATGTCAGGAGATAGTATGAGCTTGGTTGAAGAATGGTCAAAGGGTGGACTGGTTCAGTGTTCTTACTAATTACTTCTTCACATAATGCTTACAAAAGGTTACGATAGCAGTGTGTTATCCAACCATGGAATATGTCTAGTTTTTTCTGTGTTTGTACATACTCAAAAAAATGTTAGCTACTGGTTCAATGGGTTAGCAAATTACAATTTTGAAATTTTTGTAAATCAAAAATGTGGTAGAGGCAGGGGGAAATGTTGAAACAATAATTCTAGGTGACGCTTATTACCGGTGTTTACCTAAATATTATTATAAATACTGATCAGTACTTTTTCAGTTTTCTGGTAATTTTTTTAACCTGTTCGAAGCGATGAACGTGCTAAACTTTTCATGTCAGGCCGTGTCACTGTTCAATCTTAAATACTCTTAAAGAATCATGATTTTCATCACGTCATCTATGCACAACGATCCTAAGCTCTCACAATATTTCTGAAACCTTTAAATCTCGTAAATCTGTAATTTATCGATTCACTTCATTTGACAGCTGCCAGAGGTCGCTAGGATTGGCACTTAACAAGTTTTTTTAAAAGGGATTTCGAAAATCATCCAATTTAGTTAGGTTTGTTGTCATTGGCATGATTTTTTACTTGAAATTGTTTTCGATTATATTCGTTGTACGTCAGTTTCTTCGCAAAATTTTATTTTTTAGTTATTATTGATCTATCTAGTATGTCTATACAATTCACTTTTTATCTTTATGTAAGCGATATTTGACTGACTTTCTGTGTCTCACTTTGTTTCTTTATATTTTCTATAAAATTTTTTATATATTTCTTTTGGTGACTTGACATTAAAAAATAAGTTAGTTTTAGATTAAAAAAAGTAAAATTGCGATAACTGTTGTATATTTTCTTACAAGATTTTGATAAAGATTTTCATTAAAAAAATTTCATCATATATTTGCATAACCTAATTCTTTGGTAAGTTTTTTAACTTTTCTACCATGTTGTGTTTATTTTTATTGTTTTTTATTAAATTTATATTATTGAAAAATGGCTGGCCTACAGAGGTGTCTCCCATAATAAATAAAACTGGCATTCAAATGGTTAACAGTGAATTCAATATAATCCGTTATCTTGTAATTTATTTACCTTCAGACTGATATGATTCTCATTTAAACACACCGCATTACAGATCTCAGTGGTAACAGCAGTAAAATAAAACTTCTCTCGTCATCTATCGATAAATCATTAATTATTTGGGAGCCAGATATTACTGATGGCGTAGAAGGTGTTTGGATGGAGAAAGTTCGCGTGGGTGAAGTTGGAGGATCAGGTTTGGGCTTCTATGGTGGAAAATTTTCACATAATGGTAACTCTATCATGGGTCATGGTTATGCAGGGTCTTTTCATCTATGGAAATTGAAAGAGGTACAGTTTACTGCAAATTTTAGTCATTAATATTTTTAATTTTTCAAAAATATGTGTACAATAAATTTTGTGTATTAAAGACACAATATAGGAAGTTTTTATTGTACATGAAACATCAATAATCTAGTACATTATCTAATAATATATAATTTCAGTTTCTAGAGGTTGATATCATTTTAATATTCAAAATTGTAAATGATTTTGATAGATGATAAATTTTTACAATTATTTAGTATTATGAATTTATTTATTTTTTAATAGAGATGCGTACACGGAATATATGTCACATCAATATTCTTACTATTTTCTAACTAAACTAAATGCTTGTACTATGAAAATAAGACTAACTTGATAGCCTCCTGGAACAAGGCTCTAACCCCTGACCACTAGATCACTAGGCAAGTATCATAACCACTAAACTATGAGCATGTCTACAAAGCAATAACTTGAATCAGTGTAATTAACCTACCCTTGAATTTGTTTCTGAATATTTTACGAAAATAATACGTTTTCTTTGCCTGAGCATTAATTTTCATAATCGTTTTAGGATGTCGGTTCTTGGGAGCCAGCTGTTGTTTGTGGAGGCCACTTTAATGAAGTTGTTGATCTCGGATGGGAACCTGAAGGACAATTTTTAATCAGCGTCAGCACCGATCAAACGACCCGAGTTCACGCTCCATGGGTCAGAAACAATGGCACCAAAACAACCTGGCATGAACTGGCACGACCTCAGATTCACGGATTCGACATGTCGTGCTTAGCGATCATTTCTAAATTTAGTTTTGCATCAGGCGCAGAAGAAAAAGTCATAAGGACCTTCCAGGCTCCTAGCAACTTTGTTTCTAATTTCCACAGTATATGCGGCAACGATGATGCTAATACGCCTGGTAAGCTTGATACCATCATAAACAATTATTTTATACAGGATAAAACATTATTATTTTACCAGTTTAACCTTCATAATGATATCGCCACCCATTTGTATATTATTTTTAATAAACCAGATGAATCTATCAGAAAGCTACACAGAAAAAATATATAATTACCACCTTCATACCATCCCTTTCCTTCTATTTTAGTGAGACTTCTATTATTTACTATTAATTGCTTACTCATTATCCCAAGAAGGTTCTGAGTTTGAGTCCTGGTGGTAACTTAAGGCTTCCCTTTCAATAATAATTCATATTTTCGCATCGCTTTTTATTGTCATCTCTTTCTATCATAACTTTCCTCTAGCAAGATTTACATAACAAATAACGTCCTTTAGTATTTAGGTGACACATATAAGAAGTTTAACTATTAGACCCGTCTTGAAATATTATGTAATTCGCATAGAATTTCACAAATTTCAAACTGGAAAAATGAAAATACACCCTTAATATTTTTCGATGTATCTTTTTAAATTATGGAATCTAATTTGTTTTAATTATCAAAGGACTATGTTCTAAAATTGCAAGTCACAATTAAAATGTGAATTCATTATTTTTACTATACAGGTAACCCCCGTTGATCGCGGGGGATAAGTTCTGGAAATGGTTGTGATAAGTAAAATTTCACGATCAACGAGGGAGGTAAAAAAAATCATTTAAAATTAAAAAAAACATTTTATTTATTAAATAAACATAATTAATAACAAAAAAATGACATACATAACATAATTCATTCATTTTGTCTCAGCTTACAAAAAAGAATCTAGATTCCCTTGTTTGGGCTCTCTATGTTTATTATGCCAAATTTGCCGATTAGTGTTAAATAATTTGTTACAACCACGCTTTACAGCACTTACTCGCTCGTAATCCTTGTCGTTTTCTTCTAAAAACTCCTTGCATTGATTGTGAAGAGAGAGGTCCTTTTCAATAATTTTGACACTTCACTTGCGCACGGAAACTAGTTCAGAAACGTCATTTTCCTAAAGCCGACTGATTTTTTACATTATCTTTTTGTCATTTTAAAAATTACGAAGGGATAAAAAATATGTAGTCAATTTAGTTAGTTGATACTGCAGCTAAGATTGCACTGAAGAATAGATCCAAATGATGCACTGGTTCAACAATACCAGCGTTCTTTTGTCTTACTCACGCTCGTAACTTTACGTACGTGTATATGATGTGAGTGAGTAAGAAATAAAAATGGCACGCACATGCATCCACTTATTAGGACAATTCTTGGCATCTGTCAAAGCCAGACACGTGCCGAGACAAAAAAAAAATTAATAACAAATCCACACGCACTGGGGTCGCGATGAACGGGGGTTACCTGTACAATAAACCATGTAAAATTATCTCATTTAATGAGAGTTTTTCCTTTAACAAATAAAAAATCCCGAATGCATGTGGAAGTTAGAATATCACTTCAAATTTAATTATGAGGTACATATTTTGGAATGTGTGATTGTACAAAAATGCCATTGAGAATCTTGTTTTTAAATTATTCTCTTTCAGATTTACTAGGTGGGATTTGCCAGGGAGCTTCGGTGCCATCTTTAGGGTTATCAAACAAAGCTGTTTATTCAACTGAAAAGCCAACAGGTGTTGCTGTGGAAAAACATGTCAAGGATCAATATCCTGATAATTATTTTGTACCCGTTGAACTGCAAGGTATTATTGTAGAATCTTGTTAATTGATATTCCAATAGAATTCATTCCCTTCATATGATTTCATTATTTTGATGTAACCACATCATGCTATGGTTTTTATGTAAAAAAAAAATATCAAAATAAGTTGGGTTTTTTAATCATGTTTTAAATAAACAATAATAATTTTAACAATGTACTACATATTAATCACATAAAAAAATTATAAATCAAGATTTTTAAAAATAAGATTTGCTTTAAATTTTCTATATTGAACTATCAGCTTCTACAATATTTTGAAGAGAATGAAAATGAAATTTTTAATACAATGAACAATACATTCAAATCAAAAATAGCTTAAAAAAACTACATGAAATTATAAAATGGTTAAAAAAGTTGTGGTTCAAAAACTTTAATATTTAATATTTTAAAGGAAGAAAAATCACTAAAAATATAATGCATACGCAAGCCTTTATATATTTTCTAATAAATAACGCAATGTGCACAGTTACTACTGAACGGCGTGTAACAAATAAAAAAGTGAATGTGCTTGGTGACCATTTATCTTACTTTTATAGTTCGAATTGCGCAAATTGAGTCTCACGAACGTCACATGGGTCAGGTTTCCATTTGTTTATTTATATATGTCCAACACTCCGACCCAGAAACCATAGTTGACCGAATTGTTAAATATTCTGTAAAAATTATTTTTAAACATTTATTAGTGGAACCCTGATTTTACAAGCCCGAAATTCACGTTTTCCTTCCATTTGCTCATTATTTTTGCAGTCCCATGTCGTTTTAGTACATTACAAACTCTATTTTACGTTTGTCTTTCTCACGATTTACGTCTAAAAAATTTATTGAAATTTGTTTGCTATACACCATAGAGCCAAGAGTATGTTGATCGTCTGCTTGTTGTATATACGCATTTTATATGTTTCATTGTTTTTTACAAGCTGTAATCAGCAAGATAGATGCCTAGAAGATAGTAAAGACAACATTAATGGCTGAGAAAGAATTAATGAATAACCCTTGCAGATTTACGTAGATATTGACTCCAACGTAATAACATAGGATGTAGTGAAAATTGATGAAATAGTGAACAGCCACATAAACAAAAACTTGACAGAAGAAAAACCTTCCTACAAAGAAGAAGTGTCTACTCATCCCATAAACCCAGTTCCTACAAAGAACAATGCCATATTGAGGCATATCGAAGGCCTCAAAGCATATTCGACTAGTATTAGCAATGTACCACCAGAATCCTTTAATTTAATTCATAATATTGAAAGAACTATTTAAAAAAACATGCAGCAAAAAACATTGTTTAATTTTTTCAATAAAAAATCAGTTTTTTTTAATACCCCCAATTTTTATTTTCCCTCGGTTTACATTTTTATTTGTTGGTCCTTTCAAAAACTTAAAATCGGGATTTCACCGTATTTCGAAATTGTTAATTTCAACTCATTTTCAAGTGACTTTAACTTATTTTCAAGTACTTTTTGTAAAACTACTGTTTTCCAAAACTATATAAAATTTCACATTAAATCTCTTTTTTGCAGAAAAATTGATTTAGTATCAGTGTACTCTGTTGGGTTTTTTAAATTTTCAAGGAATAATTTTATTTAATTGACTTAATTATCTGTGATTTATTTCAGAACCGCCAACTGAAGAAACACTAATGCAGAATACTCTGTGGCCAGAGATGCACAAGTTGTACGGACATGGCTATGAAGTATTTTCCCTCGCTGCCAGCAGTGATAGTACATTACTCGCATCAGCTTGTAAAGCTACAACCGCACAACATGCAGTCATTTTAATATGGTAATAATTAATAATATACATACACCCCTTTCTTGGAATAGTAATACGGCAAGCTGGGTGAAATCCTGACAACGCACAACATAAAAATAATCTAATAATTTTTCAAAGGTTTTTGGTGGAACTTTGTGGAATTCCTTGATTATTTTGTAAGTTGAGTTAAAACACTGATTTATTCCACTATATTTTTATTTTGTTAAATGTTAAAACGTTTTCGGGAACATCTTCCATTATCAATATTATAATTCAACTAAAATTAAAAACACTTACAGACAGTAATATATGGTGTGTTTGGAGTTAACGGAAGTGGGGGTGGGGATGGAATTAAAATGGATAAGAGAGGGGATGTAATAGGCAGTATTTGAATATTTATTATGTTTTTATTTTTATTATTAAGTTTTTCTAAATTTTCTAGAATGTCTAACTTTCGTCCTTTGGCGCAACTCTGTATAAGTTGTAAATTAATATTATCTAATTAATGGCTCTCCATTCTTGCATGCTCGGCCATTTCGGAGTTTAGACTGAAAACATAATAAATATTCAAATACCACCCATTACATTCCCTCTCTTATCCATTTTAACTCCAAACACACCATATATTACTGTCTGAAAGTGTTTTTAATTTTAGTTGAATTATAATATTGATAATGGGAAGATGTTTAACACAATAAAAAATATACTGGAATAAAACAGTGTTTTAACTCAATTTACAAAATAATAATTTTATACTCCTTTGGATAATAACAAAGTATTTTCTCACAGCTATGGCAGAATAGTGTCGTGAAAAAATGTCGGATAATTATTGACAATCATATTCAAAATCACTCAATTAGCATAGCAGGTTGCTGCCCTACTTGTCATTTTGGAGAATGAGTGATCACACTCACTTGTCATCCTTTCTCTGGAGCCATTAAGTACTCAATTGTAAGTGCAGCATCTATAACTCTTCTCAGATAGTTCACACTGCTCTCATGTGTATGACACAAGGGTGGGTTGAAGAAGGGAGGCTCGAGTGAGCCCGTTGTGAAATAAAGAAAGGTTTAATATTCTCAGATCAAACTAGTACCATTTTGTCTGTTAAAAATATCATAGAACATAAGATGTCGTCGCCTTTTTGAAATTCCTCATTAAAAACTTAATTTATTACGGAAACATATAATACAAGAGACCCAACCAATTGTCTATAGCAATAATCCCTCTAATTTTAGATTTCGGTATGTGCATAAAAAATCTTTTGTGCGATTATTAGGAATGATGCTATTATTTGTGCGCTAGGGGAGAAAATAAGAAAAATATTACAGTACCAATTTAAAACTACTGGTAGGGTTGGCCTATGTAGACCACATTACTAATGAAGATGTATTAAAATGCATAAATAACTCGAGAGAACAATAACAACAACTATCAAGGAAAGCTGCATACTTCGGACATATTCTTTGCAATAAAAAATATATTTTACAACTTATTAATTCAGGGGAAGATAGAAAGTAGCAGAGCTAGTAGTGTGGATAGAAGGAGATTATCTCGGCTGTGTAACCGACAGAAAGTGGTTCTAAATCCAAAATGGTGATTTTATACAGGATAAATCAACATATTGCAATAGGTGGCCAACCTTCCGATAGAAGGTGGCTCAAAGACGCACTCACACTCGCACACCTTAAACGGAACATTGGTCAAGAGGACAATATAGCAGTGCTTAAAAGTGGGCAATGATTGATATATATATTGATATATCTTTAACTCCCCCTCCCCTCCTATTTCTCCTATTTCCAATAAACCAATGGCTTTGAGACACGAACCCCTTGTTCATATGTGACAGCCGACCCCTGATGTCTGGCCCCTGGACAAAGACAATTATTAACTTGCTATTTTAAAATTATTTTAATTATTATATCCATTCCCTTGAGAAGCGTAATTTAGTTTCTTAAAAACAATTTATCATTCTTCAGTGTATGCAACCAGATTGTTATTTTTATGCCTTAAATACTTATATTGCTTCTTTTTTTAAATATTCATGTACCTATCCCTTGCATTATTTTCCTTATTAAATTTATTTTGTTTTAAAATAATTATTATGTTATTTTCTTTCAGGGATACATCAACTTGGGTGCAGATACAGAGTCTCTCCTCACATCAATTGACTATAACTCAGCTCAGCTTCTCTCCTGACAGTCAGTCACTCCTGTCAGTCTCGAGAGACAGACGTTGGTCAGTCTTCCGAAGGGAAGCCAACAATCATTTCTCATTGGCTGGCTCAACAGACAAGTCAAATGGCATTCACACCCGCATAATTTGGTGCTGCGCTTGGACTCACGATTCGCTATTCTTTCTCACTGGGTCCAGAGATGGAAAGGTAAATATAATTTGCAATAAATTTGTGTTTGAAACTCAATTTTTCAAAAATTATTAGGTCTGGTTTTGGTATTTATAATATACTCCTCAATCTCTCTTTTTTGAATTGAAATGTTTTTATATGGGATAAAGCCAAAGCCTCTGGTTTATATTGACCAAATCCTAAATCTATGTGCTCAATCATTTTAAACAATATCAATTGTTAGTTTATGGTACATCTATGTTCACATTGTATTCTATGGTTATAACTCTGTATTTCTTGATGGCGCCTGAGTGAAGATATAATATCTAATAAAAACATTTCCTGCGTCACTAAATCATATTTCATTCGATATTCCATCATCAATGAATAATGTTTTATTGATTTTATTATTATAAATCAAAAACATAATAATTTTAATGTTTTTGCAATTATTGAAAATCTAATGTTTTTAGGGCATTGAAAATAATTTAGATGCAAATAATACGGTTGAAAATAATTTCTTTGTTTTTAATTTTTGTTTTATGTATTTATATTTGGTATAGGCAAATTTAACATTTTTTACCCTCATGTCTTAGAAAGTATAAAAATAATAAATACTATTATGTAATTATGTATTCTTAGTCCATCATTTCAATTTTAAAGCATAAAAATGCATTTAATGTTTATGTAATGTTAGTTGAGTTAACATTTATTTATGTCGCTGTGAGTCGATGTGCTCATGACTTTGTATCATGGTCCTCTAATCTACTTCTACAGAACAAACTGCTTGTAATCCTGGCTCTTGTTTAGTGTAGCGGTCATGTTGGTCAGTCCACCTTGTTTGAGATCGACTTCAAATGAAATGTTTCATCAAAAATATTCAATTTCATTTAATTCCGATCATTAAATTCCGAAATTCGAATAAAAGTCAAACACAAAAACACGTATTTTATGACTGTTTGTGAGTCAGCCAGTTCAAGATCTGTGTTATGGTGCATGCCACAAAGATATTATTTGTCAGTCAATATGTATCGGTTCCATCATTGTACTCTGCAAACGAGATACATGGCTCACTTCACGCTCAATTCTGTACTGTCCTCACGCGCTTATGAAATAAGTCTCATCTCTGTACATTACATATTTTGTCATTTTGGAAATATTCTATGAAAATATTTAGTTTGTAAGACTGAGTTTAAGTTTGTAAATCAAAATTTTTAATACTTTTCATCTTGCAGATCGTGTAATCAATCAGACCTTTGTAAAAGGAGATATCACTGCACCATCAAATATGAACTTTTAACCCTTTCTACCCCGAATTATTCAATTTGAGTACCTAGAAACTGTATATTCTTCGAACATAAAATAAGCAAGTTGTGATAGAAAATTTAAAAAAAACCATGGTATATAAATATTATTAATTATATTTTGTGGTACTTCTAAGTACAGTCAGATCTTACATGATATATACAAAAAATAAATAAATATAGCATAGTACAAAACATACGTAAAAAATATTCCAAAACATTAAAAGAATAGTTGAAAATTTAAAATGAAAAAAATTTGGTCAAAATAACTACAATAATAATAATCACAAGGAATACTTTTCATTGAAAATCTTCATCACACTGTACATCACCGATTTTTGAGATTTAGACTTTTTTCTGAATAGCAGTTTCATTCCATCTCTCGATGTTCATGCTCATGTTGACTAGCATAAATTTTTCTTATAAATTCTGCAAATATTTTTTAGAAAGGATTTCTAAATAAAATGCTGCTGTTGTAGTTGTGAGGAATAATATCATAGTTGTATACTATTTGACAAGACTCAGTACTAATGACTCTTCTAATCCTTCCCAGAAGTGAGATTTTTTTAGCAATCTTTTTAGTAACGTGTCTTAAGTGGACCTCCCACAATCATTAAAAATGACATTCACTAGTGATATTGACATTCGGACTGACGATGTATGGTAATGATTGAAGGAATGATGACCGTAAATGACAAATATCTAGATATTTTTAAATCCAAGCTTCAATCATAGCATAGTCACCTCTTCAATATGTACACATACAGAGTCAAGACTTTAGACCCAACACCAATAACTGAGCAGCCTGTGCATTCGTGTGTGTGTGTGTGTGTGTTAATTTAAATTTGTTAAAATGTGTATTATCGTAACAAATATAAGCTAGGTTATAAACTTCTCAAGCATTTCTTTGCATCATATTTTGTTACTCACTATGATATAATTGTTGATTTAAAAATGTAAAATGTTTGCTTCAGCATGAGTGAAGCCTAGTGAGGCAAATACCAGATACCAAATGTACTTACAACATATGATATGAAATAAATAAAATAATAATAAATCATGCTGGGTGGAGGAGAGACCGTCAGTCTTGTGTCAACTTGCAATGATGGAGAATAGTGAAAGCGTTGAGGTTGACAATTCTATCCTATCCTAACAAACTATGAAGAAGATAATGTATTGAAACGATTTATTGAACTACAGGAAACTTTGCCATGCAGGCTGTTTTGTTAGTTACAGTGATCTCTAATCTCTCTTTATTAATGTAACTAAACCAATGTAAATATAATTATAAAAATATAAACTGTTTGAATTAATAAAGAAATAAAAGCATTATTTTCTTTTTGGCTCACATTCATGTAGTCTTGGAGAACAAAGACAGTTACCTGACATGTTTCCATTATAGGTTGCAAAATAATTGTTTTGGATATTATGACTGAAAACTCAAGATCTTCATAAGAACATTCAGCTGCACCACAGTGTGCGAGATAATCGTTTCTCAACTGACAAGGATTCCTTCATTACTGTATTTTGTCTAATTAAATGTAGTGTTACTATCTTGAGTAATTTTTCCAAAAGCATTTTGTTCATATGGTGGTAGTCACTATAATCATCTTCGGCTAACGACTGTGAAATCTCACGCAGCAGGATCAAATGTGTATTTTTTTTTGAGCCATTTATTCTATCAAATTTTACGGTTTACTTTTCTTTTGTAGAGCTAATATAATTGCCAAACACACCTTTTTCTTTTTACTAATTTTCATTATTTTAACTAACCAGCTACTCAGCACGATAGTCTGGGGTAAACTGATCTAAAGTAATATCACTACGAATGACTATCAGAATGATATACTCTGAGGTTCCTCGTCAGTCCATGGCAAAATATCACTCTTGATTGATTCGCTGTGAATATCATTCTAAATGATTGTGTGCAGTCTGATTTATATTTTGTGAAAAAATCAATTTAGTACCTATTATGACACTCAAATATTTAATTTCAGTAACTTTCTTCAGACTTTCACCATCTGTGATAATTGCTGGTGTAATTAGTATTCTTTTATTTTCAATGTTCATGAATTGCAAGATTCATTTTTTCCGCTGAATAATCAGATAACTTATATTGGACTTCGTTGCGAGAGAGAAATTCTAAAATACTAATTACAATACCTAGACCAATAATTTTGCTTTTTATTTTTTGTCATTTTTTAATTATTCTATTTCAGATTGTGATGTGGGGAAAATCAGAAAACATTACAAAAGAATCATCGATTGGCCCATATCAGAGTGTTAATCCGCCTTTAGAACTGAAATCACAGTCTGTCACGGCATTGGCAGTGGCCCCGCGTCAGCTGTCTGAATGTTATTTATTGGCTGCTGGTTTCGAGACAGGATTGATTTCAATATATAGAACGCTCTCTGGGAAAATGTGGGATCTACTTATTACTCTAGATAACAAGTGAGTTTTATCAATTTTTACTCAAGTCACTAGTTTAAAAAAAATTGCTTTATTTTTTTAACAGTGTAAAATATGAAAAATTTATTATTAGCAAAATGCTTTTAATTAAATGTCACATCCACTTCTTTTCGGTTTTCCAATTATTTATGTCAATTTTTTTAAAGAATATTGCAATTTTGAAAATTGTTGAATCTTATTTCAAAATGTATACATATATTTCACATTGCACAAAGTCTATTCACAAAGCAAAAAATCTCGTAAAATTCTCTGATATGACTTTTATAATCTAAAAAGGATCTAATCAGCAAATTAAACAAGATAAAACCCAATTTAGCACTTCACAATAAAAATATGTTTTTAAGATCGACCAAGTTCAGGATCATCCAAGATATTAATATTTTTCTGATCACATTCAGTCCAATTGCCAAAAATTCACATGAAATTTTATGCAGGCATAAGTATGCTAATTTACCTTTTTATGAATGGTGAAAACATTAGCTCACTAAAATTCTTTAAATATTACCAGTATTTTTAACCTTCATTTAACTTTTTTAGAATTATTGAATAATATTTGAATTTTCAATGCATTTCTGAACACTTCGTCTAGTATATATAATAGAGATGCGTACACGAAATACAGTGAAACCCTCTTAATAAGTTTTCCCGCCAAATAGGATTACATTATTTGGTCCCAAAAAAGCCCCATACAAATTACCTATTTTTTTTTATGCTTAATACATTTTCCAAATGCTAAGTTTCCGCCTGAGAAATTAAAATATTTATGGCAGAACTCAATTTATCAATACAAAAAAACCTTTGTAATACGTTTTTCGGCAGAAGTAATTTTGTTTGACATTTCTAAAAATGAATGTGGTATTGTTTCGATGGGTTCAATTAACTCTCTTTAAATGGGTTTTGCCGTGTGTCATAAAAGTTTATCCATTTTCAAAGATAATATTTGAATAGGCCAATAATACATACTGCCCAAACAAAATAACAAATTCCAAAAATTAACAAAATACATTCAACATGTACAATTCACTTAATTATTACGACGATCAACATTAAATTAGGCCTCATTTTATGACAAGCTTGTCTTTTCAGATAACATATAGATAAAATAACAAAATATGTAGTGCATTGACATTCTTATTTTCATCTCTTTGCTTGTATTACCCCAATTACCTCTTCAATTTATTTCAGGAATTACTTCATCAAATTTTGAATTTATAATTGTATGAATAAATTTTGTGTAATTATATTACACAAAATTAAAGTGTAACACAATATTTTAGGGGTAGACACATATGTATTAAAAATACGAGTTGAAAATGTTCAAGCTGCATGCGCCTAATCTCAATCATGTCAGAGATACAAGTGTTTAAAAATATTGTAATTATGCAATTATTTCATTAATTGAATATTTTTTTGATTCCAAATGAGATTCAGTAAGGGTGAATATTCCGTGTTTAAACATAATTCTATCGCCCCTCTTGACATTGTGAGTGATGTCTCGATTACATTGATCAGGGTGATATGTTGAGTGTACAGATAATTTATGTAAAAATCATCAAAAGTGATAAATTTTAAGTATACAGGTGATATGTTGAGTGTACAGATAATTTATGTAAAAATCATCAAAAGTGATAAATTTTAAGTATACAGGTTTATATTCACAAACAGTACTTTTTTTAAATGTGCATTTTTCAAGTTGGCCAGGAAGAGATACGATACGTCTTATCGTGCAAAATTCGTCAATAACAAAGGATGTCATTTTATCTCCTATTACCTTTGACCTACCTTTATTCTACTATAAAAATGATGAATAATTTTAATTTTGGTCTTGTGGTTCTACTTTTACATTTTGTTATTTTTTTTATTTAGGTAGTTAGATATTTTATGTCAGTTTAATTTTAATTTTGTTTTAATAATATTAATTTTTTTTTATACTTTTTTTTACAATTAGATAGTAATTCTTTTATGTACCAGAAAAAATTATGGATAATGTATTGGAAATAGACAATTTTACGTCACAATTATATTTTTAAAAAATAAAACAATCTAGTATGAACAACTATTTTAAAAATAATTAAATTGCTATATTATTCTTCTTTTTATTTATCTACCTGTGGCGGTTAAAATTAAAAATATTTTCATTTCTTAGTTATCATAATGTAAGTGTTAGTTAAAATACAATATTAGATGTTATGTTCAAATAAAGCATGAAAATATTGAAATCACTGTTAATAAGTTTAAGAAGTTTTTATTTGATGCTCCCTTAGAAAACGTATTAAGATGGTTTCGTTGTACATGTAACGATGTTCTTTACTATTTTCAAACTAAGCTGGACTCTTGGGTCAAACCCCTGATCACTCGATCACTGGGCCAAATTATAAAAGGTATCATTCCACTGGACCATATTATTGGACAGTCAAGAATCTAAATATCAAATTTTTTCATCAATGTAATAATAAAACTAAACTATTTTATTTTCTAGCACTGCCCATCATCTGACTGTGAAGAGATTGTCATTTCGACCATTCAAATGCCCTGAAAAGAATTTTGATTCAAATATAATCCAGTTGGCGAGTGGTTCCTGTGATCATGCAGTTAAAATATATGAATTCAATCTAGCCAGATAAAGTGGAACCTCTATATACGTCATTAATCTGTTTCCATCTCTTAAAAATAGTACATAAATGAAAAAAATGTTGTTTATACTTTAACTTTATTGTACTGAATAGATATACATAGTGGTAGAAGTGGAAGAGGAGGAAGGTTACTGTTAAGACCAAGAGTTGCTATCAATTAAAACAAAATAGCTAATAGTAATCTTAATTGTGATCATGGGGTCCGTTTTGCCAATGATTCCCCAACCAATCCCTCTACATCTTCATTATCAACATCCAAACCCATAGACCTTCCCACATAATTTTTATCAACAATAAGCCTTCAAGACCCTGAATATCCTATCCCTGATTGGTGTGCGATTGCAGTGCCAGTGCCGACTGTGGGAGTAACGACGAATACGTAAAATACCAACGAATATGGAGGGAAAAAAATGTTGTCAAAATGTGACAAATATTACGAATATGAGGATTGACAAATGTAGACGTTCCAATGTATATTTAATTATAACATTCAACTTGAATAAATCATTATACATACATTTCTAACCATTTATTTTAATTAAGGGTGTACTTTCATTTTTCTAGTTTGAAATTTGAGAAATTTTATGTAAATTACTCTCTATGTGAATTACTATTTCAAACCAGAACTAATAGTTAAACTTCTTATAAGTGTCGCCTAAATACTAAAGAACGTTATCTGTTCATAAATCTTGCTAGAAAGGAAAGTTATGATAGAAAGAGATGACAATAAAATTGTCAATTTTCTCGTGTTAAAGACAAGTGTCAAAAATAACTCCTTTCTATAGCATCTAGTCTTATCCACGTTTTTTCATATTAATATTATGAAATGAAATAAAATGTGTGTTGTCATTTCAACTAATTCATCGAAAATTAAATAATTTATTGAAGTACCCACCTAATTGATATATACGAAAACATTTTGAAATCAATCATAGCACCTACCTACATATTGACACTTAGCACAATGTTCTACATTAAAAATTATCATGTCAGATGCAGTTGGTGGTTTTATTTAATATTATAAATTTAAAACACTATGCTGCTATTTGTTTCATAATTACATAGTATTTTTCTATGTTTAAAAGACAATGGTGCTACATATGTATGGAATTTTCATACAAAATAATGTACATAAAATGTTAACTTTGTTCAAGAAAACATTTTCCGTTAAATTGGTGAAATACCATCTAATATACGAAATTTATAACTCGTGTTGTGAATATGTTCAATATTTATTCATATTCTAGCTAAAATATGCATGAAAATATATCTTATTGACGTACTTAACCAAAAATTAGATTCCACATTCGCTGTTTCTGGATCGAGTAACGGTAAACATGATTGTAAAACTAATCATCCCACCACCCTATTTTTATCTAAATACAGTAAGACAGTAATTCGTGAGATGCGGGACCGACAACAACTGTTTTGAACCAATTATTGACTTTTGAAATTACTGTTGAAACCGTTTCACAAAAATGAACACACTGCAAACGTTAAGTATTTTTTTTTATACTTTCAATTTATTTATTTTATTTCTATAAATAAATTTTCTATAACAATTCTTTAGTCCGAAAATACTGCAAAATATTTTATTTAATATAATATAAATTTATTCCCAAATATATGAGTGACCAACTGATCATGCTCATCCTTTGTCGTCAGAAAAATTTTGTGTGGTGAAAAAGAAGATGAAATTTGGGTTTGTTGGTGAATGGATAATTAAACAATATTAGGTTGGGTATGATTAATAAGAACGTTATGGGTTTAATTTCAACTTTATTTTCAAGGCACGCTCAGACTACGAACGACACACACGGCAAAGGCGGTAAGAAGAGTGAAGAGTGAATTTAGAGTCTTTCAATTGTAAAGTCAAAAACCAATCAGCATGGTTAATCGAGCAAACATTAGGGATGGTTAATTCAATGGGATTACGACTTAATGCATCCACATGCTTCATTTTGTCTCCTGGCCTGTATACGATCTCCATATCGAAATCCTGAATACTTAGCCACCATCTAGCTATTCGCAGTATTATATCTCGTTTGGTTAAGGTAGATTTAACTGCAACACAATCAGTTACCACTTTAAATCGCAACCCCACCAAATATATTCTAAAACGTTTTAAAGATTCTACGACAGCAAGTGTTTCCAATTCATAACTATGGTAATACTTCTCTTCTCTTGTAGTGACACGACTAAAATAATAAACTGGTTTTAAACAAGCTATCTGATTGTCTCTGTAATAAGATTCCCCCCAATCCATTCTTGCATGCATCGGTATGCACTTCAGTCGCTAAAGATCTATCATAAAGGGCTAACACCGGCTTGGAAGTAAGAATGGTTTTTAATTCTTGGAATGAATTTTCTTGGGAGTCTCCCCAACCCCAGACAGTGTGTTTTCTAGTAAGCAATGTTAACAGTTGAGCAATAATGGCAAAATTGCGAACAAACTTCCGAAAGTAACTTGCAAGTCCAATAAATTGTTGAACTTGGTGAACATTAGTAGGTTTCTGAAAATCTAGAACCGCACTAATTTTCCTATTTCCTGGCCTGATTTCCCCGGCTTTGACTTCGTGACCCGGATAACTAATCCCAGTCTTTAAGAAGGAACATTTACTCAGATTAAGTTTTAAGTTGGCCGCTCTTATACGTGCAAGTATCTTGTCTAACAACCGGATACCTTCTGGAATATCTATTGATGGTATCAGGATGTCATCCATAAATGCCAGGACTCTTTCATCCTTCATGCTTCCCAGCATCCTATTAATCAAGCGTTGGAATACTGCTGGGCCATTGGCGAGTCCAAATGGTGTTTTCACATACTCGTATTGGCCATCAGGAGTTACAAATGACGTCTTATTAATAGATTCCTTAGCCAGAGGTACCTGGTGGTATCCCTGCGCCAAATCTAGATTCGAGAAATATTTACATATTCCCAATTTATTTAGTTGATCCTCGATGTGAGGTAATGGAAAACGGTATTTTATAGTAATAGCATTGAGTGCTCGATAGTCTACGCAGAGTCTATAGTCACCTGATTTCTTTTTTACAAGAATCACTGGAGAGGCATAATTCGAGTTTGATTCGCGAATGATATTGGCTTCTAATAGTGAATTTACTTTGGACCTAACAACTTGGTTTTCTGCAAATGACAATCTGTATGGCTTATGGTAAATCGGTTTTGTAGTTGTTAAATCAATTGTCATCTTAGTTAGGTTTGTGGTTTCCAAATCATACTCATGCTTTGCAAATACTCTCGTGTGATTGTTCAACACCATCAACCTGGAGTCTGAAGATAACTTCACCCAGTGATAATGTTATGCCTCCAGCAAACCCAACCAGTGGTTCCTGGTTCTTGTCAACTTTCAGATTGAGAGCGGCTGCCACTTTCATTGACAGGATATTCATTTGACTACCACTGTCTAGGTATGCTGTTATTTTATGCTGATTTATTTTTACTTCCTTGAAAAATGCGTTATCTGTTAACCCCACGAGTAAGACGTTGGTTCCTCCTACTTTTGCAACCTCAGGTTTTTTTTTCATCCAGCAGTCCTTTGGGATGTGCCCCCGTCCTCCACATCCCTTACAGCTTCACTGATCTAATCGGCGACACTCCTTGGAAGAGTGCTCCCGTCACCCACAGTTGTGGCAGCTGATCATTCTGCCCAAGTGAAGTCATAGTCTTCAAGCCGGTTGAACCACTCTTTGGCTTTGCACGCTCAGACTATGAATGACACACACGGCAAAGGCGGTAAGGAGAGTGCCATGTCCCCGAAGTTAGTTGCGCATCCTTCCTTCTAACGGCAATCCTGGTAATCTCTTGTAGTGGTTATCCTAGAATGCAGCCTTTGAGTATTTGGCGCGTAATAACAGTTAAAATCACTTCAACCACACATGGCGTCCCTCCTGTAAATTAAGTGAGACGGTATCCGTCCAAAGAGAAAAGATTCCTGACTGTTTCTCAGCCTTTAACTATTGCAATAAACATATGATAGGGACCGATAGGATGGACGAAGACAATGGAAGATATCGCATTTCCGTAAGAGGAAAGAAATGGTGGTGGCCAATTTTCATTTGGTAAACAATGCTTGGACATTATATCGAAGGTCGGTGAAAAATAGATTTTAAAAGACAAATTGCAATTACTTATCTGACAAGATATAATACTGTTAAAAAGTCAGCAGGAGGCTCTGCTTCTAATTCTTTAGAAAATAGGGTAATTCCAGACCTGTGATATGACCGCTTATCTAGATCACTTAGTTGGGCCTACGATGTAGATAATGAAAAACAAAGGTGCCCTGCACATAATTGTACCTCAGTCATAAAAACCAAGTGTGAAAAGTGTTGTATGGGTTTGTGTATCACACATTTTACAAAATTTCATGTAAAATAAATATATTTTGTAATCAACTAATTGTTTTGTTTCTAAATAACCCTTCTTCCTATTGTCAGAATTGTTTGTTTCGTGCCCTGCTTGAAGTATAATGGAGAATCCTGGAACTCTGGGAAAACCTGTATGTTATAGAGGGCCAGCTACTTAACATAATTGACACCATAACAACACCACTGAATATTTATTACTATGACTAATTGGTTAGATTTGGATTTAATTTCTTCAGTCTAGGTAATTCTTTTTGACCGAAAACCTCATTTTGTTTATGAATGATATTGCTGAAATATTAAAATGGTTCATTTAATAGTCAAAAATTTTATTAAAAAATTTTTGACTATTTTTATTTGATTTTAATGATCATTTTCTAAAAAAAATCATGATAAAAATATTTTTTTTGTTAAAATAATTTTCTCGTCTCTGACAGGTTAATAAGATTGATACAAATATTATTTAGTAAAAAATTATAGCATTTTTATAAACTTGCGTGAAAACACATATTTTCAGCATTTTTAATGAAAATTACGAGTGTAGACTAGACGTCATTACGGCCACTGTCGATCGGCGATCTGAAGCTAATAAAGAAAATAAAAAATACACATTATTAGGATTGATATAAATATTATTTAGTAAAAAAATTATTACATTTTTGATATCAAACTTGATTTTAAATAGTACAATATATTATTTTTAATTGTTTTCACTAAAACAAGAAGTATTTTGAAAATGTAGAAAATCCTGCAATTTTAACGGTTTATAACTCTATTAATTTTTAACATTTTGTTGATTTGTCTTAATGGAAATTTGTCTCCATAATATTGGCTTCAAGATTATAAGAAAATATATTTTGTATATCCAAGAATTTTCAATGTTAGCAATTTTCGGCATGCGGAAAATAAATTCTTAATAATTTATATAAAATAAGTCTTTCTCATAATGCTTGTATTGTCAAAACATTCAGTTTATGAGTTTTAAATTAATTTAAAAGTCCTATCTAAGTAATAATTTTTTTTAAAGTTGAATCTAATGTATAAGTTTTGATATAAATTAATAATTAAAACCCATTTTTGTAAAAAAACCGCAAAAGGATGAATTATTATTGAAAGCTCCTTAACAGAACAGATGTTTCCATAAAAGCCAATATATGTTTTATATGGAGGAAGTAGTGCATGTGTAATAAGGAATGGATCATTCATTTACACTTTCACATAATGTTACTTGTACATGGACAACTGATGAAGTTGAAGTAAAGCAATAAACGAATGTGTACATGTAGAAAATTTGATTATGCTATTCTCTAAAACTCTGTTTAGATGTTGCAGTGTCAGTGAACATAATTTACAGGATCTGATATGTGCTTAGAATGTGAACTCTGAATATATTAATGAAATTGAAATAAGTGTATTATTCAAATATTTGGGAGTTCACCGAGACGAGATAATAGAGATGAAATAATAGTTTCCAAAATATATACCAATACAGAGAGTGAAAATGACATATGTCTTAGGAGTCAAAATTTCTGAAGAGAAACAAGAGAAGGCTTTCCAAGTAATTGTAAGCAAAAATTATTGACGATGACCTGGCGTAATTAAACAAATCAGAACACGATAAATGTGCATGAGATAATCTGTGAATGTAGATGACTGAAGCCTCAAAGCATGTGAGTAAATATACAATATATTATTTAAATACATATATTTTCACTAAAAAAAAGTATTTTTAAAATGTTGAAAACTGGTAATATGTGCTGCAAATTGAATGATTTATAACTAGCGGTGCGTCGTTCGCGAACTAAACAGCTCACTGAGCCGGATCTTTTTGTTGAGCCGGTTCAACGGATCACATAATGGCTCACTGGCAGATCAGTCGAAAATCGACTCGTGGAACTACAGCCAGCATGGATCGCTCTGTGATTTATGAAAGTTGACACCTGAAAACGATCCCAGATAAAATTGTTAGGACAAAGCATCGCAGAGTTACCTATTGTTATCAGAATGTTCGGTTATAAAACAAACCACTTTTAAAAGTGAATTATCAAAATATTTGTTTTAATTACTTACTGCTTACGTTCTCAAACCACATGTAACGTTATTTAAAAAATAATAATGAGGTCACTAAATGACTGAAACATTACGACAAAAAATAATATTGCTATATCTATTTAGTACAATCTTCCAAAGCATTTTTATTTTTAAGAATGTTAATTTTTGATTAATACAGATTTTCTTTGTTTTTTTTAATATTAATGTAAAATGTAAATGAACTGGTTCAATTTGGATGATTGAGCGGATGAACCGGTTCAGTTATCTGAGCCATATCGCCCATGGCTATTTATAACACTATTAATTTTTAACATTTTGTTAATTTGTCTCAATTGAGATTTGTATCTGTAGTCTAGGCTTCAAGATTATAAAATATATTTTGTTTATGCAATGATTCATCAAAATTAAGATAATTTTGTGGCACGCAGAAAATGCATCTAATGGTCACGATCTTTCTTATAATGCTTGTATTGTCTTAATAATATTCAGTTTATTAGTTTTAAATTAATATAAAGGTATTATCAAAGTAATGGTTTTAAAAAAAGGCAAATCTAGTGCATAACTTCTAATACAAATGAATTATAAAAAAAAACCCTCATTTTCATAAAAAATGTAAAAATTTGAATTATTATTGAAAGCACCGCCTTAAACTCTATATTTGTCAGATTCAATATTTGTCACATTTTGATAACAAATGTTTTTATATTAGTCACTTCCACTACTAACTGAGCCAAAACACAGAATATGGTCAAAAACTGGTACCCAAATGTTGCCAGTCAACCAAAACATGAATACATTTAATGATAATTTCTTCAGGAAGGTTTTAAAAACAGACAAAAATATACATTGGATGAGTTCTTTGTCAAATCGGGTGCTACTGAATCATCGGTAAAACGAAAACCATCACTAGAATTAGTGCTACCTGATGTTTTAATTGATGACTCCTAAATAAAAGTAACTTTCCTCCTTTTCCGCTTCTGCCATAATGTCTTCTCAATACAATAAAGGTAAAATTTTAACAAAAATTTTATTCAGTTATTTCTTATGACAAAAACTGTTTCTATATTCGTCAGGTCCTCAAGAACGAATTAATGATGAATATGTAGGTTCCACTGTACTTTTAAACTGCTGATATCAAAAAATCATCCATTATCACCGCTGCTTTTCTGTTATTTTCTTCTTAATAAAAGATAAATGTTAACATTTCAATTTTTAAACTGGACTCAAGCATCCTGCCTTAGGAATTGCCGGGTGGAATCCTCAAGGTCTTTATATCCATAAAATAAGTTAACGGTATTGAATTGCCTTAAGAAAATAATTACATTTTTGACAATTCGACACTTTGAATACAGGTTTTAATATCATAATGCTATGTAGAAATAAAACAATTTATTTATTTATTTTATATTTGGTACCATGTCAACACATGAGGAATCTGCACAGTGGTAATTCAATAAATCAATGTACACTTGCTGAGAAGTTTATTTAAATAATGTTTAATGTATACCTTCTTTGTAAATTTTTTTATTTACAAAAATATATATTTTATATTTTACCCAAAAATAGAGCACCGATCATTATAAATTAAACTGAAACTCCTGAAAACTCTATCACAAGAACACAAATGTTTACCTTTTTTTACTAATTATGCATAATTTCTTATTTCTCATATTTACACAACAAAAATACAGGAAACTAAAATAAATATCAAAGAGATCAAAATTAAAATATATAATCATGTCCACAATCAAAGTTTCTTAACAATTCCTTCAAAAGTCAATTAAACTACTTTTTCTTGCAAGCGGGAATAGCTGTCGATAATATGTAAAATAATACAAATACATACATATATTAATGTAAATGCAGCAGTGTACCATACATTTAAAAGGTAATTGTGACTATTCATAAAATAGGATGCAAGAATCATAAACAAAACAATAAAAATGTTCAAACGTAAGCTGGTAAAACCATTAAGAACAATTGTTTGCATGATCTTACATGTTTTTAATATTGATTTCATTATAATTAAAATCATTTTTTGTACAATCACATACACAATTTTTTTGTACCAAACTGTAGCCTCCATTATTTAAAAAAAAATTAATTTGCATCTATGTGTTAAAATATATGCATATTAACAATAAATCAATCGAGCCTGTTAAAATGTAGACACATGAAACAGCAAGTCACTGAACAAAATATTTATTAATTTCTGGCATTAAAATAAATATAGAGTTCCTTCTAGAATTTTTAATAAAAAATATACACATTTTTCTATACATTGTGTCACATACTTAGTGGTACTTAAGAAAGTAGGAAAATATAGAATCGAATTTTAAATATTCCTTTCTTTAAGACTGTATTTTTTTAAATGTTAGCTCAAAAAAATCTAAATAAAACTTAAAATTAAATTAAATCTAATTTAAAAAAAATTTAAAACTTACATAGAGTATCTTTGTCATATTTAAAATTTGATAATATTAAATATTATCCTAGATTTGGGCCCTGAGTTATCCATAAAAAAATCATTTTAAACTTTTATACAAGAGGAAGTAGTTAAGTCACTACATCTGATAATGTATTACAATATTTTGTGAGACAAAAGCAAAATGTAAATATATCTTATGGTTCTGTGGCTTTATGTTATTGAGATTTATTTATTTTGTTTCTTTACATATTGTTGTCTCTCATATTTTGTATTAGGAACATATTGTTCCGTTTATATACTATCATTACTAACAAACTCTATAATTAGAATAATTTTAGTTCATTTTAAATTAATATTATCTTCAAAATGATTAATTCAAAACACAATTCTATATTCCCCCCATTGTCGGTTTGTACGATTAATTATGTAACATGTATAAAAGAAAATATGCATGAGAAAATAAATTATTTTTGGATACTTCTGCCTTCAAACCAAGCCTAATTGATGTTACAACACTACTAAGTAGTTTTAAACCTTTTTGATCTGAAATTCGTTGGCTTTTTTCAATATGATAATGATAATTTGTATTGGAAAGGAACAAGATTGTTAAAATGTTAATAATTGTGTAATGTAATGTAATAAACTAAACTAATTTCATTGAATCGCGGGACTGACATAAGATAAATTATAACAGGAAATTAAAAAAAAACCTGAACAAAATTGTTGAAATGTTCAAAATGTTTAGAGAATTAAACAATATAAAATCATATTAATAGCAATAAAAATAATAATAATAAAATTATATTTCTTCTAAACACAGTTTACAAGTCATTCCAGCGAGATTGATAATTTTTATAACAAATGTTTTATTACTAATAAGCAACAATTCATTGAAAAATCCATTTTTTATATTCTTGGCTATTGATTTTCGGGCCAATTAAATGAAAAAAATCAATTAATATTGTAAAAAAAAAAATTTATAATGATTTTTAATTTATATGTTTGAAACGCTGCATAATTTATTTTTTTTAATCTTTAAATTTTGGTCATGATGATATTACACACCGGGTCTTGATAATTCCGTATTTATTAATCAAGTTCATAAGTTTAGTAAATAAGAAGTTTTAACAATACATAATCATGTTAACCAGTTGGCCAAGGCCAAAACCTCTCAGATAAAAACAAAAAATATATTATATATAAAACACAAATAAAAATTAAAAAAATTTAATTTACAAAAAAAATACATTAAGCTCAGGAAACACTTTTTGTACATATAATAACGTCTTTGGGCGCTAAACAGGTTAAAACTCTAAAACGTTCAGACATACTGAATTATACAATATCATTTTGAAAACAAAACAGTCATGTAGAATGGGATATTTTTTATGTATGCGAGACACCATTGGTCAAACGCATTAACAAATAACACGGCATTTTCGCTTCTCTAGATTTTGATATCATTATAAATTTCAAAATTAGGAATGAACATTTTTTATATCGCTTTTCTAAAATATCACGAATCAGCATAATAACTTTACCTGTTTTAAATTACATTCAGTGTAAATGAGACTGTCCTATTGTAATGGAAATATCATTGTCAATATATTTCTGGATACTTGTATTAGAAAGTAAATTTAAGTTAACGAGACAATGAATGTGCACGGTTACCTAGTTTATTTGTTCTAAAGTACTCGTTCAATAGGTTTAATTTGAAGGCAAACAGTAAATATCACATATTTGAAGAAAAATATTATCTGATTAGTATTTTTAAAATGTATTAATATTAATTTGTTAAAGAGGAAAACTAAATTCATTTTATTGATCAATTTGCTTTCTTCTGATTACGAGATAAGACTGTAACATAATTAATCATTTCTCATAGTCGGTGAGGTTGCGTAATTATTTTCGACCACCTTGCGTGTTAAAGTTTAAACTCCATAACTATAATGACCGTACTTAACAATAATTATAATTTTAAAATCTTGACTAGCTAAGATAAATTCTCGCAGCGTGTTGGAATGAAAATACATTATTTAAGACTAAAACAAAAAATATACATATTGAAAAGATTCCACAAAATTAGATTTCTAATTTTTCAATACGATGGCAATAACAATAATTTTTTAATACGTGGCGCAATCGCACAAGATTGACAAGTATCTTTACTTACTATAAAAATATATTCATTTTGAATACTGGATACTGATGGAAATGAATAATACATAATATTAAATATAAATAAAGCAGCCACAAACATAAAATGATGCACCTGAAACAATATTTGCTGCTGGAATCCTGTCTCTGAATATGGATCGAGTGATTTAAAGAGTTTTATCTTAGAGACATTTGAAAATGTTTTACATAAAAAAAACTTTTAAAATCTTAACAATGCTACTCTGTCCAATTAATTTTAGACAGTTTCTGTCTCTTAACTAAGTAATATAACAATTAAAATTTATACAAAAATCATTTATTACACAACCCAAAAATTGGAATCGTATCCAAACGACACAAGAGTCTTAAAGATTCCATAACAGGTCTCTGATGATACGCTCACATGGTAAAATATTCAACACCAAACTGGTTCACCTAATTACAAATTTAATACCCAAACGATCACGCAGTAATCTTCTTTCTCAGTTGAATGATGGAGCCGTAGAGCTTGATAGCTGGCCCCAGCTTCATTCCCAGAATGTTCACGAGATCCTCCTGCGAGAGCATCAATAATGATTCTCCATCGATACGACCTTTACAGAATCCCAAAAGTATATCTCTGGACTTGGAAACCTTCTCCACAAAGTCCTGAACGTCGGTTTGGCTCCAGTTTCGAGGGTCAGCGCGAAGCGCCTGGCTCTGCAGAATGTCCTCTAGGGGTACGCAGTGCTGACTCCAAGCCGGCGGAGCAGTCCAACTGGGATTGGGAAGGTAGCCAGGCTCGAACACGGACCGCTCTACTTTTTCTTGAGTGACTGGAGAAATGGCACGTCTCCTTTTCTTGGACTGATTACTATTTGTTTCCTCATCAGATTCCTAAAATATATCTTGGTCAGTACGGCCACGGTGGAATTTAAATATTTATAGTATTTTAAAATTAGTATGCTTTGATAATACACGTATGTATATGAAAATAGTCTTATAAATTATTGGGTGTTTGACTGAAAGTCGATAAAACAATTTAAATTAAATAAATTAACTTGAAATCTTACATTATTACATAATACATACCATAACTTCCGTTTTTATTTCATCTTCTTTCTTGAATTTCAAAGGGCGACCCCGGTTTGTTGTTCTAATACAAAAATTAAAATAGTGTGAGCCATCACAATTGAATGAACACAATAAATTTCAGTGCAGATTGATACTGAATATGACCACATGAATGGTTGATTATTATGATTAAAGCATTATTTTATGAATGAAAAGATGTGGGTGTCCAAAATATTAAAACATATTTGATTTGAATGTTATTATAATTTCTACGAGTTTTAATTTTTGTTTAGGGCACAATGACCTATTTGAAGATTGTGGCTCATTCATTAATTTAGAAAAATATGGATTATTATGAGAAGAAAAAAACTAATTACTTCTCTTGCTTGACTGCTTCCGAACTGCTTCCACTCTGATAATCTGATTTATTGAAATTTGGAGGTCTTCCCCGTTGAGGAAGGACCTGAATTGACCTGAGAAAACAGATATGATAATATTATAAATACAGCCGATGTTCAGTGTACATTTCTTTATATTTTTCATTTGAAATTGTGCACATTTCATACTCTTTCAAACCAACACTAATAGTTAATTTATTAGCAATATCATTTATATATTAACGTGCCTTATTTTTTATAAAATTAAGAACGTCAGGACAAAAATAGCATTGGATCTACCCTCCCCGAATATTTATGCGTAAATGTGGTGTGATTATATGCATGTATGAATTTCCACATCAAGGAGTTATCATATTCAAAAATGTTTTAATCTAAATAATATGGACTCACCTTGGGCGAGGTTCACTATGCAGGGGAGGAGGCAGCGCCCCGGCCAGCCGGTCTCTCAGCACGGGACTGCTGGGCGGCAGGCGGTAAGGGCACTCTGCTGCCAAGCTGTGGGTGGTGCGTTTGGCCCCCATGGAATTACCCAGGCCTTGACAACCCCCTGTGCCGCACTGGCCAGGTATAGCCAATTCTTCAGGGGCTATAAAAAAATAAAAAATATATATACCACATTTTATTAATCATGTAACCTATCTCATCATTTTCGAAAAGTTTTCATGTTACTGAGTGCTAAATTCATCATCACAAAGACCTCCATAAGTTCTGCTTTAAGTTGCAAACGTTTATGATTCAAAAATGCAATATTAACAAGAATAGTCTTACTTAATGGAGGTTCCAGAGGGTGGGATGTGCGCAAACACCAGTCCATGGGATGAATATCTGGAGAATCATCATCCACCCAGAAGGATAAATCATCCGGCCAGCCATCGAAGGATATCCGAATTTGATGGAAGCGAGTATCACTTATGGTTGCCACACGAATCAAAAATGGAACCTGATAAGTAAAATGACATGAAACTAATTAATATATAAAATATTAATTTGAAAGTATAATATAAACAATCATTAATACACATAGATTTAAAATGTTAGTATTATAAAATATAACCTAGTAAATATTTTAATTTTTCATTAAAAATGCTTAGTTCTACAAATACTGTACTTCAACAGTTGAACATCTGGAAAGAATTGGAATAACTCAGAAATATATGTGGAAATTCAAATTCATTTGCATAAATAAAATGCCTCCGTCGACATTTCAATGAAAAACATTCCTAATACAACAAAAAATAATGATATGTGTACTTAATATTTTATGTCTCGCCCTAGATATGTAAATATCTAAACCCTCACCCTCACACAGTAGAATGCACATATATTTAAACCAATCACAATAAACTAAAGAAGATCGACCAAATAAAATTTTAAAAACTAACATTTATAATTCAAATAAATAAAGTACTTTAAATATGTACTAGCATGCCCGCACAGCTACCGCACGGTAGCAGACGTATCCTGCAGAGACGCAGTACTCTGTTTTCAATCTCACCCAACAAAAAAAAAAACACTTTTCTCGGTATCCCAGAATTGGAAGAAACAGAGCCGACGTACATAGCCAACAACCTAAGGGGTGGTGGAGAAATTGTGCAGGAGCTACACAGACTCACCCCGTGCACCTAAAAAAAATACCACTTTTCTCGGTATCCCAGAATTGTAAAAAATAGACCCGACGTATACAACTAACAACCCAAAAGGGTCAAAGGCCTGATGATCTTTGAGAAGCGTTAGGTTAGATTACTAACCACGTAAAAAAAAACACCACTATTCTCGGCATCCTAAAATTGTAAAAAACAGAGCTGACATATACAACCATCAACCCATCTCTCCAGGTTTTAATAAAAACAAACATTTTGTTAATACTCATTGATAAAACCATGAAAAGTGATTTGACAGAAAAAGAAGAAGAAAAATAAAGGAAAAGAATAATAATCCATCACTCATCGAGCTTGTATGAGAAGATGTATGAATGTGGTTGAGGCAAGAATTATGTGTCAGGACAGAAGAGTGTGGCGCTCTATCCTCTCTGTCTACCCCGGAAACGGCGTGATGGTAAGTAAGTTACAGGTTTATCTATCACCAGAACTGTTCAATCTAAATATTGAATAACAGACGCGTAAAAGAACAAACTCCTTCGACCGGTCTGTAGTAAGACGGGCGTATTTAAGTCACGTGTACAACTGCGAAATAATAATTAATTCAATTACGCTTTTAAAAAATCATCATTGTGTCGTTCTAGACATAACCTATAAAAATCCAAAAAAACGTACAGAAAATTTTTCTAAGTATAATGTATGATTTCACCTTAATTAACCAAATTCCGGAGTGAAATCATCAATTTTATCTTGTGCGGGAAAATATAAAATATCTATGACTATTGTAAGCTGTGAAATCTGAATCTCGATACATGACATAAAAAACGCGCGAAAATCAACAGCTGTTTATTACAATGCCGAGTCGAAATAAAGTCATACATTTGAAACGTCAAAAAAAAAATTGCGCGAAAATTACGCACTGCAATAATGACAGGTAAAACAGCTGTTTATTTAATTTTCAGGCAGCCATGTATGAAATGTAACCAATGAGGGTATTGACCAATTACAGCCCACGGTTGCTGCTTGAAAATATGAAGTGTTGCGTTTATTAAGAAAATATCAAGGTTTTTCTTCATTTCATTTGTATGTAGGTAGGTACGTCGATTTTTCATATAAAAATTATGCGTTTTTTAGATTTTAAAGGTGAATTTTAAACGATAGAAGCTTACAAATACGAAAATAAATTATATTCCATTGTGATGTATGCACAGATGTAATAAAATTGTATTTTGGTCGTAAACTCGCAGAGAAAAGCTCAAAAACACGAAATTTCACTTAATCAAGCTTCACAAATAAATTAGAAGAAGAAGTTTTTTTTTTAAAGTGTGCAACGATACTACTCATCGGTGGCAATTGCCAAAAAATATTAAAGTGATTTTAGCTCTTAAACTCGCAGACTTATAAGCGAATGAAAAAAAAGTTAGGCTAATTAAAAAGTTAAAATTTCCAAAAATCACCAAACTAAAAGAGTTGTAACAAATAGAGGAGAAGAAGAAGAATGAAAAGAAAAAAATGTAAAGACTCAGTCAACCTTCGGACGTCTGGGAAAAATATCAGAATGCGGATAGAACGCCTAATAAGCGAGATATTAACCAAAACGTGTGTGACAAAATCGGTTACATATAAACATATATATAAACATATAAACATCGCGAAATAGGGCCTATTATTTTAATATATATGAATATAAATAATAAAGTACTTTAAATATGTATTACAAATAATAAAGTCCTATTTAATATTAACTTAAATACAGTAAAACCTCGCTAAATGCACAAAAAACATTATTATTAAAATTCATGAAAAAAGTAACATCTCGTAATTTTACAGACCGGTGACCGAGATTTTAACTTTTTTTAAATGTACTCAAATACAGTGTGTATAAAAGTTTGTACAAAAGTAAATACTCACGAAATGCACCAATATGAAGAATCTTCGATACATAAATCAGAAACACCAAGAACGAGTCAATACCGTGAACTATTATTTATGAACATCGAATGTTGAAGTTAAGAACAAATTATCAAAAAAAAAACAAGAAGTATTTTATTATTTTAATTTTATTCATTAAATTTATTAATTCTATCAAACCACCATCTCAGAATAGGTTGAATTCACACACTGAACTGAAATTTACATAGTTCTTATAATTATTATGAATTAAAAATTAACAGGCTGTCCAAATTAAACACTGATAATTTGAATTTTGAAATTAATTGCACTAAATTTTGAATTAATGCAGTTTTGCTGTTTAATATTTTTGACCTCAAAGTTGTACTACAAAAATAAAAATTCACATCTTATCAATCAGCAAATAAAAAATTACCCTTTTGTCGACAGTCTCTAATTTCATGCCAACTTTGAAGTTGTGTGGAGGCCGTGGTCTGAACGCTCGTGGAGGAACAGCCACAGAGTTGGTCTCCTTCAGGTATTCATCCCAAGTGAAATGATCCGGGTCCTTGTAAGCTAAAGAAAATTAAAACAGTTTAAATAAGCACAAATTGTAAAATATTTGTTAAGCAATAATTCAAGAGCATAATCTATTGAGAAGAGATTAAAAAATTTGATGTATTTCAGAATGAACCAAGTCAGGACTCCATGTAGAAAATCAAACATAAAGAGTCGGAACAGATAAAAATATCCACAGTACAATAAGAATATGGTAAAAAATATATATGGTAAAGAAGCAACTGGAACATCGTACTAATATACATACTGTTAGGGGGTGTTAGACTGTATCCATGTTCATCGCACCACCCCACAGGGTGGATGTAGGGAGAAGTGGGATCTACCCAATAATCGTATATGTCATCCCAACTGTCGAAATGAATCAGGACTCGGCTCTCCATCACATCCGCCACGGTGGCCACACACGTCAGAGAATTCTTTCTATCCTCCGCCTCCAACTTCAATCCAATTCGGAATCCATTGGGGCAAATTTTCTGAAACTGTCAATTTATAACATCATTCAGTAATAATATCAAGTGACAAAATATTTATAAAGCCCAGCGTGTAAAGCCGTGTGAGGTGTTATCAGTGGTGCTCGCTAACTGTTAATAGTAATTAAATTCATATTCTAATATTAAAAATAATAATAAAGCTCATCTTAAATGTCATTTATTTATCTTCTTATTAGTACTTTACACATATACAAACTCAAGTAAATAGCCTAACTCCTTGGCCGCCTACATCGCAAGTTTCCGACAAAAAAGAGATGAATGAGAACTGTCAGAATTTAAGTTGGCTATTGTGAGTACAGTGGGCAATCATGTGACATTCTGCAGCGTCTTATTTTTCACAGCAAATAACCATTAAATAACGCATGATATTACCGGCGCCGCGGATCAGATCTTTAACCAAATTATTATTTCCAGTAGTGATATCGTACGGCGCCCCATAGAAATCTGTTTCAACTCAAGAACACAACGAATTACGTCTGAAATCGTGTGTAAAAATCATCATTTTTCCTCCAAACTAAATTGGTAGTTGACGCTTACTTTTGCGTTGCCAGATCGCAATTTTATTAAATTTGGGAATTTAACACACATGTTGATGTCTAAATGCTGATATTTTTACAGTTATTGAATTTCCGAAAACTTTTTTGATTTTATTTTTACTTTACAAAATGAAGGAGGGTAACTTATTTCATTAGTGGAAACTACCGACTTAGACATTCCTGATATGCTTGTTACTACTGTAGAGTTCGATTATGAGAAGGCCGCAATAAGTTGGAAAGTATCTAGAACGTTCCAATTTGAGTAAATTGTTAGCTAGATTTTGACGTACATTTGAGATATTTTTTGTTTTTGTTGCCAAGTAATTCAAGTGAATAAGATATTATTTTTTAGTTATTAATTAAAATTAATATATGAGTGTTTTATTATAAATACAGTGAGTACGCCGTCAGGCAGCATTGGCCAGGTGGCATCATTTTATGCATGTTGTTAGCGATATATAAGTGTGATGTGTAATGTGTACGCAGTTGTGGTGTGAAGTGCTAAATTTTTTTTATTTGAAGCATCACATTAAACACAATAATGTTAATAAAATCTGAGGTCGTCCTTTCAATAAAATAAATAATAATGTTCCAAGTGTTATGGCTTGACAACACTATCAACCGTTATTTTTTCCTTTTTTTCATCTCAAAACCGTACGAAATCGCGGTCAATAGACGCTTATGGTGAAATAGTACCTGCATATTTTTATTTTTTTAGTTATTCCGATGTTTTCATGGTTTTTTAGTAAAAATAAAATTTGAAAATGCTAGCCTGTGAATTTTGAATTTTAAAAATTTTGGCACCAATATGGTACCATGATGCTGTTTCACCTACGATTTTTTCGGGCAGCCAACAGGTTAAAACGTAATGTTTTTCTTAATTTCTCCCTCTCAATGTTCCAAATTTTAGAGCGAATGTAACGTAAGAGTCAAATTACAGAATCGATTTTTAATTTAGATGGTCTTCGCATTATATAAAAAACAAGCCTCTCAAGTCCAATGGACAGTGTTTGCACTAATCTGATACCTTTTTTTATGACAATTCTTTATCCTTCGTATTTTGCTTTTCTCGTATAAATTTTAAAAATCATAAAATATAATATAAACAGATAGAAAAATTTAATTGGTATGTAATGTAAAACAAAAACTCACAGTTGAAGAGACGTGGGAAAAGAGATGTTTGGGAGCCGCAATAGCTCTCACTTGCTTGAGGTAGAGTGGCCAAGAGAAGGAACTCGGTGTAAATCCCATAGGAGGTCTGAGAACGCGGCCATTCTTTTCACACCAACCAGGGGGGAATATATCGCAAGAGTCAGCGTTTACCCAGAAGTCATAGTCCTCGTGATAACCATCAAAGTGCAGCTTCAGCCTGTATCCTTGAACCTCAGTTATGGTAACCACGGCGAACAGTGATGGATGGACCGGATCTATAGCCTCAACTTTCATTCCAATTTTGAAGCAATTCTTCATAGAAAGAGACTCTTTAAATAAATTGACCGGAGCAGCTTTAGCCTTGTAATAATCCAAATATTTCATCCAAGAGAATCCAACCTTATCACATATCCACAAGGGTTTCTTGGGCAGCGTTTCCACATTGCTGGATACATCAGTTATATTTGCCGGAGTGGTTAATTGAACAGTTACATCGGCTGAAAGTGATTCTAATAATTTTGCTTCATCAATCGTAACATTACTCTCACCGACACTATTATTTAAATCTTTAATTTTAATTTTTTGATTTAATGTTTTCTTTTGTCTTCGTTTCTTCTTGAAATCAAAAGAATCTTTATCCTTCTTTTCTTGACTTTTACTATGGTTCCTTTGGCAGGTATGACTGCAGAAATTGGGAGTAATAAACTCAGCGGCCATACCGTGACACCCGCATCCGTCGCAGCAGTACAAATCTTCCGGAGATGAAGGCTTTTTGTCTCGATTTATTCTTTGCTTCAATGGAGCGTGGTATTTAGTCAAAGATATAGCGTTATCTTTAGCGTCTATAATATCAATGAGGCCAAATTCGTTGGTACGAATCTGTAAACAACTGCCGTTCAATAAAGCAATGTCATTTTGCCATTGCAATCCTAGAGAATCTTCTTCTGTGTGAATCTCTATTTTGGATAAATCTTTGTTTTGATTGGAAAATTGGAATAATGTTTTATCATTTCCAGCTTTGTCCAATGAGATATTTTTATTATAGGTGTCTGCAGACAAACGACTCTTTCGTCTATCTTTATTGATTTGAGGGTTGCGTTGAACATTTGAATACCCATTATTCTTATTTGAGGTTTCGCAGATGTTGGATTTATCTTTGTTATTATTTGTTTTATTTTCCGACTCTTGTTCTAATTTCTCATCACAAAACAAAGATGGCAATTTGGTTTCTTCAACCTTTTCCAACATCGGTTTGTTTAATATTGTTAAATTTTGACTAAACAATTTATTTTTGGCCTTTTCAATTTTATTCTCAATGTCGTCATTACATTTTTTATCTTCGGTACACAGAGAGATTCTACGCTTTTCATTTAATATATTTCTTTTTTCAACACTGTCCGAGTTTGACCTTCTTAAGATTGTGGGAACTGGAGCAGATAAATTAATGTTTTCTACCTCTTGAAGGACGGCTTCTACACTCGCATTCTTGCTAAGTAAACTTTTACCCTTTTCAGGAATAGAAATTGTGTATGATTTTTCAGGTAAACTATCACTATCGTCCGCAATAGACACTGTATACACATCATCGGTCAATGATGAGTTTGTTTCGGGTATGGACAGAGCATATTCCTGCTCCCCGATCAACTCCGCTCTCGATCCAGGAATGGATGTTGTAAATGTATTGTCAGTAGCTGAAATAGATGTGCTAAAACAGCTGTCTGTGATGGAGTTTTGGGTCTGCACAGTGGCGTTAGGCAAAGAAACTGAACTAGGCATAGTCACATTTTTGCTCAGTGGCTGAAGTGGTGGTATCTCAGTAGACGAACTAGTGAACGAAGCTGCATCCTGCATCACGGTGACATTACCCTGAGGGTCACTCTGCAGCTGCCCATTTGCTATTTGAAAGTTGATAACCGGACCCTTGGCCGCTATCGAAGCCGGGTATATATACTTTCCACTTTGCTGAATTTTAGGTACGTGCATCGGTGTAAGAAACAACTTTTGATTAGGAGTTGTCGGTGTAGTATTTGGACTCACCAAAATTGATTGATTTTCTTGAGTTTTTGTAACAGATGAAGGTTTTTTCACTGCACTCACATAAGAAGCAAAAGTGTGTTTTCCACCAGGCACAGCGATACTGACAGGTGAAACATTTGGAGGATTGGTTTTTGGTTTTTGAATTACAATCGATTGAGTCGGCATATTTGGATTCAATATTGATGTTTTGGGTAAAGCTTTGGGTGCTGTGGTGTACTTCGGGGTTACATTAACTGAAGAAATAATTTGAATCGCATTACCTGTTGTCACCTAAAACAATATTAAACTGTTTAGTAAAAAATCAGTGTTTTACAATAAATAATCTAAAATATTATTACAGGATCGTCAATAATTAATAGTTTAGAGTGAAATTATATTTTAATGTTAATAAATTGACTGTAAAGTAATAATATAATTGTAAAACAAAGAATTTAATCAAAAATAGAATAATGATGACTTCAAATACAAAAAAATTATTTAATACAAATAATGCATTAGAAGAGCAGACTCATATTCATGTGTGTGATTAAGTCACGCACCAAGGTTAAAAAATAATAATCTCACATAGAATACTAAATATGTATTGCCTATCAAAATTGAAATTTTAAATAAACAACTAATTATCTTTTTAATTTTATTAAACAGTACATAAATAAAATTACCAAAAATAGTAAAGTTTCATATGAGTTCAATATGAAATTTAAATATTTGCTGACAACTGCAGTTTAGATAAAATAATTGAATGAATCATTTTATTTATCAAAACAAAAGATCGATAAGTAGGTCGACCCAAACTAAATACAGTAATATAAACATTTCTTCATAATAGGAATTCTTAAAAAATGTCACTAACCGGACGTCTGACTATAATCTGTGAAGAATTTCCGGAGGAACTAGTGTTGGCAATCTCAGCGCTCGTGACAGGCTTCAGACCTGAAGTTGTTTGTATGTAAACCACGTGAGGTAGCGGTCGAGTATTACCCCTGATCTGAATATTATTGTTGGAAGTAGGAACCTGCAAGTGGACAGGTGGACCGGAGTTCTGCAATTGAAGCTGCAGCTGCGATTGTGGCATGGGCCCGTTAGCTGCTTGCATTTTCATTTGCGCAGAATTATTATGTTCTTGTAACTGGATAGCCACATTTCCTTGCAAATTTGTACCAAGTATCTGTTCTGATGACTTTTCTGAATTAGGAGTCACTTGTGTCGTTACCGTTCGGCCAGAATTGTGCGCCCCACTTGTGTGGAACTGAATTACCTGACCGTGCAAGCCCTGCTGAGAGACATGATTAGATAACAAAGGGACAGATCCTTGAGAAAGGTGCAACGGCACATTGATGGTCCCCCCAGAAGGAAGTTGTACAGGAACATTAGTATTCGACAGCTGCATTGGTACATTTCCAGATGAACCAGGTATTTGAAGGGATAAATGACCAGGTGATGCTGGAACATTTCCAGATGGACTTGGTATATTATTTGGATTTCCTGTTAAATGCAATTGTAATGGATATCCCGGATTATTATTCGATATTTTTCCATCTTTCATTTGCTGAGAGTTCATTTTTACATAATTTGTCAATTCACTGTAACAAAATATATAATAAATATGAAAATTACAATACAAATATTTAAGTGAATGACATTTACATTTTCCATAAAGTTAAAATCAAAAGATGGAAAATATAATTAATGTTTTTGTTGAAAATTGCCAGCATTAAGTGCGTGTGTGATTTCGATAAAGAAATTTACAGAAAACAGTCAAAGAATAATTTACCTTTGAAATGTAGAAATGAGATTTGAAATATTCCACCAGTTAAACTATTTTCCAAATTACTTGTTTTTGTCCAAGTCAAATAAAGTTGTCGACATTTTCGAAGGTATCCATGAGTATTTGACAGATAATATTGACGCTATTAAAGAGGAATAAAGAAGTGATATATTATAACACATCTATCAAAACTCGGACAAATTCGCAACACTAGCAAGACTTTCGGAAATATTTCTTTCAAATAAATTGAAAATGTATAAATAATATGACAATTCAATCAATTCTAACTGTACCAAATTATACATTTTAATACCTTTATTCGAGTTCACTACTTCCGCAATCTTAATATTTCAAATAATGTTTTAACTTTATAACAATCGCGATCGCGTGTATCGCATCTTCCTACTGGATTCACTTTTTACATCAATCGGACCTCGTATGTATAACTTCGGGAAAATGTTACGAATGCTGTATAAACTTGGTACGCGCTGATTTCATAAAAAGCACTAAAAAAATTAGAATACGTAGTTATCAAGCTAAATTTAAATATTCAATTATTATTAAATATTAAATAAATACAAAGTGAGAGATGACAATATTTACCTGCAATCAGCCTTTTCCACACTGCAGATGTGACAACATAGCAGGATTGTGAAATGGGTGGATTTTAGAATAGTGTTTGTATTGACCAATGGCAGTCCGCTATTCTTGTGACGCATTTCGCGCCATTGGCAAAAATGTAAACGGACACTCGGAACGCATAAAGGATATTTTATTTATTTTTTTCTCTTTGAAAATAACAATCCTACGTTCGGAAAATATGTATTTACACGCAACAAAATAAACTCTTTATGAAAATTACCAATTTCTAAAATACCGTCATTTTTATATTTTCAATCGCACCTTAGCCACATGCTTGATAAATTTTATACATCGTTGCCAAACGTATTTGCATTGGCTTCTGCACCTCTTCGATTATTTTTAAATGGAGGGAAATATTTACGCGTAAATATGTTACCAAATATTAGAGTTTACATATAATCAGCCTTTCGAAAATATATAGAAATAGAGCATTTAAATATAATTTACGAGGATTTTTCTATTTCCTGAAGACATTATGCTAATTGAGATATGAATTATATTTTTTTCATTATTATCTTAACATTAATAAACATAACGAGAACCGATTCTAAACTCTTTTCTACAATACAGTATAGAATACCATAACATTATACGATGGTTATGTTAATAAAATGACTATGGAGACAACGAAAACATTATAATATTAAATTTGATTTTACATCAATTTGTTTCACAAGTTCGGACAATTAATACAACAATGTAAACCTAGTCAACCAAGTTTTAGAGGGAACATTAAAAATAAGATATACTATTATACATTATTTTTATTCTGTTACGGTAAAATTAATTTGCATTTCATTTATTTTCAAAATCATCAAAATTTTATTTAGAAACGTTTCTGACATTGAACTCGTTCATAATTTCCCCACATTATCTTAACATGTTGAACGTCTCCCACTGCGTTTTCCGAACAGAAAATAAAAAAAATTGAATAAGAGAATAAACATATGAAATCTGGATTCAACAAAATTAATTTTTTGGGTTGCAGGAGTACATTTTTATTTTCACCTGATTAGTTTTTATAATTTCATTACAGATAATTTCATACCCCGCATTATGATTATTCGCGCCGCATGCATGTCACACGCTGATAATTCGCACCGCTATTCATTTCCAGGTAACACATTTTTATGACATCATGATTATAAGGGAACAAACAAATGAACTATATAAAACATTGATAACACGATTCAATTTTTTTTCTAATCTATGTATAAGTGGGCAGGTTTACATCCTTATACTAACTTAATTCTAAATTAATCTACCTCGTACTAGTCCGCGGCGCTGCATTCTCCATTCATTTTTCTCCAGAGACCCGATCTTTGGCCGGGCGATGCGGTGTCGTCAACGATTACTCCCGGGTTGATATGAACGGTTATGCCCAGGCTGATGTGGCAGCGGGAAAAGCGGCTGCGTGATGACTGGCTGCTCGTGGCTGGTCTCCAGACTAACTTGGCAGCAGGCAGGACGACCGAGTTCTGGATTCTGTGGCTGACTGTCTCGATTTCTAAACGAGTCTTCCTGATTGCTAGGTGAATTCTCTTTATTTTTCAAGCGCGCTCTCACAATTTCTCAAGTGGACTGTGCCAATTGTCCAAAGCGAACTGTATTGACTAACGGGTCCTTCTAAAATCTGAAACCAACTGTGTTAACTGAAAAGTTTTTCACAGAGGGCCATTTTTACGACCTCTTCCGAATTCTGAGACCAACTGTCTAGAACAACGATCTCTTCCAAATCCTGATATCAACTACCTTGAACAATTCTGGCGTTCTATCCGTTTTAAATGCTCGCGGTAAGGGCGTTTCTTAGCCTGTTAGTTAGTTCTATTTCTTCTGAGACTGGCAATCTCTCATTGATCTATTCTCCGACCGAAGCGTTATGCTTATGTTGTAAGCCTAATTCAGACTCCGCCTTCGTCTTATAATTAAATTACGAATGAACTTATTTCTATACATTTTACGTAGTAATTACATTGTTTATCAAAATCTCACATTTGATTGCACATGGAGATTTTTTATGTGGTTTGTTCGTTTATTATCACAACTTTACATACAATTATAACTGGTGTACATGAATTAATTTACTATAAAATCACTTAACGTAAAAATCTACGTATGGTCTAATTATTTATATCCCTTCACAAGAGAAAAAACTTATTACGTATAGGGGTTTTTAATGCATAAAATTACTTCAATTAATTAAATTTTTAAAAAGTAATTAAACTCTCGTAGACAAACTAAACTTGTTTGAAAAGAGATAATGTTTTTAATAGTTTTAAGCTGAACTTATAATTAATATATAAAAAGTACAGATAAATAACCGTTCAAAAATTATCAGCCTATTCCACAAAATATTTATTCATATTAAGTATTAAAACTAGTACTTTACCGTATTCGCATTTATTGCCCTTGGCTTATATTTAATTTATCTGGAAATATATTTCTTTAAAAAATTGAATTGTGGACATTTCAATAATAATCATCAAACTATGCCAATTTCACATGACATAATAAAACAAATGACCGTGATGGGTCACCGCGCGAGCCCAGGAAGCTCTCTTGCCTTTTGACCGCTCTGCACGCCGGACCCGCCGAACAACTAGAGGATCAGAGGCCAACCAGATGGGATGACCGGATGGGGCAATGAAACCCACGTTGCGAAGACACGTGGCGTGGGCAAATTTGCAGAGCCCGTGCTCGTTAACTGGACCAGGGGCGGGCTCCAATCCGCAGCTGGTTGCTCGCGCCCACAGCGGGCCGTACGCAGTTGGCTACATGTGGCCGCATGGGCGAAGACGAACAAGATAGTGAGTATGTGACAATCTTCAAAACACGTACTGTCGGGATTAAGACAGATAAAGTTGAGTTGTTTTATAATAAATTAAGCAATCAATTCGAAGATTTATCTATCATTAACAGATATGTTATTTTTGGATTAATTATTTATCCCTTACACCTACTTACGATTAATCGATATAATCCTAGTTTCGCACACACTCCTATAAAAACTATCCCAAAGCGTCGTTAGCCTGCCCATATCTACTATTACTAGTTCTGCAGGATATTTTATTTTAACCCTAAATTTGCTATCTTAATCTATATCGGATTATTTCTGTGCATACGTATAAAAGTATGATTTTCAGTATCTGTGGGCCATTTACGTTGGCTCACACATGTATTTGGACGACTTGGGTAACAAAGGCAGCTCCCGGACTTGTAGCAACTTTCCAATTATTGTATTTCTTATGTCCTTTGTCCTTCTTGAGAACAGAAGAACCTTAGAAACAATTTATCTGATTGCGACGCCAGCTACACGGTCTGGCATGTCACTGCGAGCTACTGGTCGTTCATTATGTCCGCTCTACCGATTCGTATTTCGTCCCTTTAGAACAATACGTTCAGTGCACCAAAAAAAAAAACAAAACAACCATCTGACCATGGTCTGACCTCTTACCTATGCGTCTGATTTTGAATGCCAGGCCCGGTCTATTACATAGATAAGGAAAGAAAGTCTATTAAGAATATAACGACTGTTACAATCATATATAAGATATATACATGATATATACTGATGCCATGATCTCTTATCTATGATACCATGTGGCCCCAATAACAGTGGTGGTCTGTGCGTGATGGGTAAAGTGAAATTGTCCTTACTATTTTTTTGTATATCTAATTAATATGATAGCGCCGCGTTATCGCACAATTCACCATTTTTATTTTACTTTATATTTTTTCGCATAACGAAGAAATTTTACAATAAAAAATATGTCTGTGTCGCATTAAAATATTTTTTGTTCACTAAGAGCCGGTTGTATGATCAGTAGTAACTTTTAATTAACGCCCATAGTAAAAATCCGTTGCGGGTTGATACATCAAATTTATTACTGTCTATAGGCGCGTCAAATAATCATGAAATATGCTTTATTTTATGTACTGTCTATGGATTTTTTCGCCTGCATTCAAAATGTCACTGGTGGTGAAAAATTTTCGTATTATGCGTACATTAATATATTAAACAACGACGAATTCTCATCACTAAAATAGCGGGATATTAAATGATTAATTGTTGTACTGCAAGTTTAAAAGTATCAATATGTCAGATGACTTTTAGAACAGCTGTGAAAAGTCCGCCATATTTAACCGTCGATTATCGTTTTTGCTATCGGATATCGGAGAGAAATGAGTTTACTGCGGGTGTACTTTCGAGAAGTAAATATTTTTTTACTAACGATCATACAACCCGTTTTCGCAAATTTTTTTACTTTAGTAAAAAGTTACTACTGACCACACTTCCAACCCTTACTGGAACTATATATTTATCAATAAACTTCTTATTAATATTTTGTATACATATATACAAACTCAAACAATTACATCCTTATACTGGTATGATTTTATTAATTTCTCCCCCAGTGCAAATTTATTTAATTCAACCTCTGGCTTCAGATCCCACTGCAGGGTCCATCTTCAGGACTGATATTGGTGTTACAAGCCAATACTTACCACCGCACCAACAGTCGTGATGCAACTTGTAATGGGATTTGAAACGTCAGAAAGAATGGATACACACAGCAGAACGGCCCAGAAAACTCTATAAAGAAGATTTTGAATGGCCGGAAAACCAGAGAATATTTTATTTGATTATATCAGAATTATTCTATTCAGAGTATGCATGCACATTGTTTACATTCACAGACCATTATTAAAAGTGCAAAGTACAAATGGTGAGAATTATATATTTATGTAGATTATATACAATTATAATTGTGTTGCCACAAGTAAAAGTACAAATGGTTAATCTCCTCATCAAATGAAATATGGTACATACAATGTAAACCCATACACCAAATAACACTCACTGCTACAATGCACTTGAGACAAATATACTTTTTAAATGGGTCCCTGACATGTCTCGTGGCGTTACATTTAATTATTTTAATTATGTAACCGGTATTTGTTGAGACTATTTAGTTTTACATTTTTAATTAGAATAGGAATATACACAGGAATTAAATAGAAGATTGTTTATGAAAAGATTTCTTTATTGTAAATCAACATATTTAAATGCACAAATAAACGGCGGACTCACGAAACATGTAGCGCAAAATAATGCATGATTAAAAGATAAAATATATTATGTACAAACAAAATTAAAAGTATTAACTCAAAAATCTCTATTCATATTTACAAAAATCTTTAACGGTGTGGGTAATGGTAATTTGTAAACTTTAGTCTTCAGGAGATTTGACAGCAAGAGTCTTTGAGCATCGCAAGGGTTTGGGGGTGGGGGTGATTTACGTTTCATCTTCTTGACTTTGACTGCTTGTGCAGGCGGGGAACCATCCACATCCGGCTCGGATGAGTCTCCCTCCTCTCCATCGGCATCCTGTTCCTCATCTGTATAGTGGCGTTTCCTTTGACGTCTCGAGCGCCGTGATTTGTTGCTATCTATAAAAATATATAAAACAAAAAATAGACAATATACATTCTGTAAAAATAATGTGACTTATCTGCGATGTACCGGGTCTAGGTGTCAGAATACTGGGTCTTGTTTGTGACATTTGCGATGATGGTTATCATGACAGGGTTATTACTATGAATATATTTTTTTATTAATCCTACCCAACGCTTTTAACAAAATGTACAATGTAGCGATTTGATTTCTTCAAATAAAAATATTCAGTACAAATGATTTTTTTATTTTGCTGTTGAATTTAACTCATTTATTCTAAATTTTAATATTAGGCAGATTAATATTCTTAAACTGTAGAAATGCTATTAATCTCTTTCATTTAACATTCATCCAAAATATAAATTTGTTCTTTTTTTGCATCATAAGGGAGTAATGTACAAGCAGCACCTGATATCCCTATTTGTAAAAGCACACTCAAACAACAAAGAGCATGCACATATCACTTTCAATATTTACTGCTTGTTCTACTGTTCCACGGTTGTCAAAAATGACAAGACTGAAATAATATTTTTTTGTTGAAGTTATTGAAAATAATCTTTGTGTATACATATAATTATATTAGAAAAAATGATCAAAACGTCATGGAAAAAATACTAAATAATAATTCTATGGCACAAACTGACTGAAGAAGTTTCAATTGGCTGCTTTTTTGAAAAACACTTGACGCAAACTGAATATTTTTGATTTTCTGATACTATTTTATGTCTCCTATAAGAGACACTAGGAACGAGGAGGTTAAGAGATTTTCACTGTATAATATTTTATATCTAAGTAGAAAAATATCTTGTATAATATTTTGGGTTTTAATATTCCTTCTATGTCCCACTATATTTTATACAATTTTTAAAATAATGGGAACTAAATGAAAACTTGAAGTGTCCACACATTTGCACCCTCTTTTTTACAAAAATCAGCTGGTTTTCTGCAGAATTCTTGAGAATATTGAATTTAAAGAATGTAAACTAAATAAAATTTTTGAAAAAAAGTAATTTTACTAAAATAATCAAAAATTCCCCACATTTACCTTGTTTGTCTGCTGACATTTTTTGTTCGTTATCACCTAAGTACTCTTCACTAGAGTTTACGTCCATTTGTTCTGATCCTGTAGTTGTGTCTGGTGATGAACCGCAATTCTCCACCGGTGAAGCAACTTCATCTACATCTTCGATAATACCACTATCAAATTTTTCTCTTTTTTTAGCAACACCGACCTTTGGCTTGTGTACATCACTACTTGTCGATTGACATGAATCCACTTCTTCCTTTGCTTGATGAGGTTTGCTACTGCATGCAATATCCAATTTATCAGAATTTTTATTCTCCACAGAATCATTTTTACATAGAGAATCTTTTTTATGTTCTTCCATTTTACTGATTTTATTTACTGAACAGCTAGATTCTGAAGTTTGCTGTTCTTTCTGTTCAGCTGCATCAGGTCCACTGGAAGTTGTAGTCTTATTCTCTACATCATCACTCGAAGTTGAATTATTTTTGCTGTCTCCTGGATAGTCTTCTGGTAAAGTTTCATCAAAATTTTCATCCTGTTCATTATCGGTGCCGTTATTTTCATCTATTGTACTATTGTCCGATTCATAATTCAGGTCCGCAGCTACTACGTCATTTTCCATACTCAAGACCAAATTTAACAGGGCATTCATTTCGCGTGATCCAGTTTCTCTGTCAAGGTTATGTAATAAGCTAAAATCATCTGCAAGTGAACAAAAACATATTAACAAATATATCAATTTATCAAAATGCGATGTTTTATCAATTATCAAAATTAATGACAGGGAGGGGAGTGCATGAATAATCCAAAGTATATATATATAGGAAAGAAACAACCTTGTTATAAAAATGGGATAAAAAGAAATCCAGAAATCGGTCAGATAAATAATTAATGACGTTATTTGTTTGTAAATCATGAGAGAGTGGAAGGGTTAAAAAGAAATAGACGACAATAAAATTGTTGATTTTCTCGCTTTCAATATGAGTTGTCAAAAATAACTCATGTCAAGAGGCTTATCTGGGCTTATCTAAGTTTTTTCATGTTAATATTATGGAATAAGTGTAATTTGAATTAATCTATCGAAAACTAAATAATTTATCAAAGTACTCAATGAATACGTTTTGAAATCAGACACAAAGTATCCATATATATATATATTAATGGTCAATAATCAATATGCTGCTTAAATCAATGTGCTAAATTTAAAATCATTATGTCAAATAGAAACGTCAATTGTCGTGGTGAAAAGATCTCGGTAGTGCGTTCTGTCGTTCGGCAAAAATAGAACTCAGAAACCCCTAAAAATATTACCATTACAAAAATGAATTCCTGTGTCGCAGCATCAGTGTAGTAGACGGATGACTGGCGGTTAGGAGTAATTTTCGTATAGAATCCAAAGAATTCAAAGTTCAAAAGTTAGAAGGGGTAATTTTCATATAAAAATCAGTCAAACATTAAAAAAATTTACATCGAGTAAGTAGTGTGTCCCTTTTTACATTTCTTCATTACAAGCATATGTACTCGCTCATGACTAAACATGACAATGATGAACGTACATAACTGGGATTATAAAGCTGGCATGTTGAAAATTCAAGATACGTGTTGAGTTTTTGAAAGAAAAGAGTGAAATTCAAAATATCACACATAAAAATCAATGAATGTAGATTTGGGATGTTGAATTTTCGTAAATTTTCAGTGTAAAATCGAGGAAACATAAAAATTTTATCCACATAAATTGCGAGTAATATTTGTATGAGAATGTATAAAGATAAAACGGGACTTTGACTTTTCAGCGTAAATAATGGCTAAATGTAAAATCATGGAATGTAAAACTGAGGTTTCACTGTATATATGAAATAAACAGCTAGTGTTTAAAAGACAACAGTGTTATATATAAAACAAAATAATTAATTGTGACTTACTTAAAAATAACACACGTAAAATATTTACTTTGTTCAAGAAAACATTGTTTTCCTTTAAAATCAATAAAAAAAAATATATCTAAATTACGAAATTTGCTTCTAATGTTGTGAATAAGTTCAATATTAATTCATATTGAGGATTAAATATGCATGAAAACATATATTTTCAGCATTTTTTTAATGAAAATAATGATAGTGCGAATTGACGTCTGTCATGGCCGGATAGACAAGCGTATTGAAATTCGATGGACAATTAAAATTATCATCTTTTATAAGACTGAAAATATATTATTTAAAAACTAATTATTGTGTTTTTGATACAATACTTAGTTTTAAATAGCAGCTGACAGTTCAAAGCATGTGAGTATTTTAATACTATTAGTATTATTTAAAAAAGTATCTAACAAAGTATTTTAAAAATGTCAAAAATTGATATATGTCCTGTAAATTGAACTATCAATTTTTAACATTTCGTTAATTTGTCTCAATCGAGATTTGTCTCCATATTAGATTATAAAAAAATAATATATTTCATAATACAAGAATTTTCCATATTTAGACAATTTTATGGCGAGCGGAAAATGTATCCAATTATTTGTAGACATTCACTTATTGTTCCCTGTGTAAAAAATGTAACAATTATAAGGATAATAATTCCATCTTACCAGTATCACTTTCTTCATCTTCTATAGGTATAGATATTCTCCTTACTCTATACGCTTCAAATTTGGGCTTCGCCCTGACCTTTTTCGATTTCAACGGGGTATTCCGGAACTGAGAGTTTTCTTCGTAGACAACATTGCGCAATACATTGCGGATTAAAGTGCGACACAAGACTTGGAGCGAGGCAGGGGCAACATCCACTAGCAAACAATAAATTAATAAACATATTTTTTTCATATAAGACAAGAAAATAAAAAATTGTACAAAGAAATCATCACAGGATAACTTCGTGAGCTTTGTACTTTGTAGAAGTTTCTGTTAATTATGATATGAAGCTATTTACAATATAAAGAACAGATGTCTTTAATTATTACACAAAAACAATAGCAAAGACCTATCCTTTTAAATAATCCTTACTGGTGAATGCATATTCATTTTAATATTAGCTTTCTATTGTATACTTTCGTATAGTTAATAAAAAGCATAACCCTGATTCTATCTATACTCACACATTGTGACATGGTGACTGCCCTGTTCCGGGGTTGGTGTAACAAGGGTGGCAAACGACACGCATTGAATGCTTTTTGTGGCCCATTCTCTTTCTGATATCCTTTTAATCTGAAGGAGTTTATCATCAAGCGGCATCACCAGTATGCCTCCCACCTTCAAGATAAGGAAAGTCATTTTATTTGAGAAGCATTATATACCTAGTGAGAAGGTAATGCAACTCGATATGTTTGATATTTCGTTTGCGTAACTTGTGGATGGCTGGACATTCGAATCCCAGTATGAGCGGCAGTCAAGTCAGTGTTACTCAAATCTGTGATGCTTTTTTACAATAATTTTTTAATGTTTAAATAACAACAAATTGCGAATTACAACTACAGTTATTTATTCAGTTTAGGTGAGTTAGCAATTAATATTGTATTGTTTAGACACACGATAATTTTTATAATTTCTTTATGGGTCACAATCCGGAGTGTAGTAAAATTTAATCTAAATTGACAATAAAATTTCATAAACATGACATTTTCAAAAAGTTTATATGTAAGTAAGAAAATTGAATAACACATGTAAAACCAGTTTTGTACTGGAGTTATATGTTCATGTTCTACTGAATTCCAATAAAATAAGAAAAATGCAAGTGCGCATGTAAAACCAGTTTTGTACTGGTAAGAAATCTAAAACAATTGAATCACTTCAAAATAAGGTGAAAGTTGTTATATCTCTTTCAACAGCACTTTGAATTGAGCCAATGGGAGTTTAATTGACTCGATAGTTTAATTTTATCTAAGAAATGCGTGCTAATTTTAGGTACCCAATTACTGTAAATCAATGAATCAATGAAAATGAATGCTTTTCTGTTCATGTGGAATGAACAAAATAAAAGAATTATATTATTGAATATACTATTGATATGATAGTTAGAGGTGGCACTTTATTTGCAAATAGTTGACTATATTGTATTACCTTTATTAAATTTTTAAGATAGTTTTCAAAATTTTTGGGACAGGCGGCGCCACAATAGACTCTGTCATATTGTTGTACTGAAGGTGATAAACAGAGGCAATTACCTGAAAATATACAACAACAATTGAATTGTCTTTGTTTATTAAACAATGGCGGTCTTGGTGAAACGTCGACAATCCAATTGTGGCATCGGTCATCACTCGGTTGCCACCTCTGACCATTTTATTTTATTTTTGATGACGTATCAATTTGGAATTTGTTCTACCTCACATAATACGTTAAAGAAGCAAACGATCCTTTGTGATAGGTAGCGCATGGTGAAATGCAAAATGGTACCATTGAAGAACGAATTTAATTATTATGCGAAGAATTGTTACAATTTTTCGAAAGAGTACAAAAGAAAATATTTAGTAAGGGGATAATAAAATACTAACATTTATAAAAATAAGATTTTAAAGAAAGTTTATACAGATTGTGATACTTTTAAAATGACTTTATATTATGATGTCTATTAATTTGTATGTAGATATTAAAATACATTGTAGATGGTGTAAATGTTTTCTTTCTTAAAGTGTGTACACTAATTATGTAAATGTATATAAGAATAAAAAAATGAAATTGGAAATAGTATCCTCTTCATATTCATAGACGACTCTGTTGATGAAAGGAAAAAAAATTGCAATTATTCATATCATTTTACAAGATTAATAATTGGCCTTAAAATATGTTTTTTTTTCCATTCATAGCCCAGGAATTATTTATAATTTCCTTTCCACGCTGACGGTTAATAATACCACTGTAAAATGCAGATATTTTCTAAATACACAGCTACAAGACATTCAAAACCAGAATGCATCACATCAAATCTTCAGAATTTGCATAAATGTTGTTTTAACTGTAATTTTGAAGTCTTCCAATCATTTATAGAAGTCAACAATTAGAGGACTACATGTCATATTAAAAAAAAGTCAATACAGGTGGATATTCTGAAGAAAATGCAGTATATTTTATTGCTTCTCAACTCAAATACATTATCTTAAAATAAATAACATAAAATCAATATTGCATTATTGATAAAAAAAATTTAAAAAACCACTTGAATCACGTTATCAGTTTGCTCACAAAGGTCAAATTTATATTTATTGGATCATTCGTTTCCAGCACAACATTGTGTGTAGAAACGAATAGTCGACCTGAGCGGATAAGGTGCCTTTCTGCTAAAATGTTAGAAGATTATAACGTATCGTGTGATTTGTGGCAGTGATATAAATACAACCATAGATGGCATTATGTTAGGTGTCAGTGAGGACAATAGAGGAATGCCATACGTTCCGCTTAACATGCATGCTCTCAAATGTCATCAGAATGCTTTTGGATTTTTGATTTGAACAAATAAAACCCGCTAGGAAAATAATATTGCAATATTTTATCATTTTTTTATATGCACATTTTCCCACAAATAAATAAATTTCATTGAAAATGACAAAATTATTATGGTTTAATATTATTGAATTTATTGTAATTAAATTTTAATTAATTTAATCATTAATCCTAATTTCTGACTATTATTCTTTTAATACTTTTCAGATTTCAAATTTCATTTGCGTTTGCAAAATTGATCCACGTTTAATTATGCACTTATAGATATGAAATACAGTAGAACATGGATATTTCGAAAATTGTTAATTAAAATTTATCATTAATTCTAACATTTTTGTTGGTTCCACGATTTTTTTTAAACAGTACAGAAGGAACATGGATATTTCAAACAATTTTATTTAATTCGAAGTTAGCATCGACAAAATTCACGAGTATCAATCAACAAGCTCGCGTAACAATCCGTCCATCAGCAAAATAAAATTGTGGAAATTTTGTCATTTTGAAAACACCGACGCACAATGTGTCACAGCAATGAAGTGAGGCAATTTATTATGATTATTATGATGTGGATGAAGATTTGTTCCAGTCCTTAAATAAGTAGGAAGCCCAAATAATTTGTGCAAAAAATCTTTCTATTTTCAACGTTTAAAATTATATTATTCAAAAAATTTATATAAGTGTGAAATCTGTTTTGCTGCGCCATATTACTTTATGATGCTTTAAGTGTTTTAACAATCTCATACATGCACAATTTTGAATAAATATTTAGTAATAGGTATGTACTTGTGTTTTCTTAACAACCTTACTTACTTTTCTTTAATTCATATTTTTCTGGTGGTCCCTTGAGGTTCGAGATATCCACGTTCTACTGTATGTATAACATATCTAGTGATGTGTATTATTTCCTTAACACAAGCGTATCAAAAGATGTCCAATCATAAGCCAAAGGTAATTTTCGTCAAAATTTGCAAGTCTGTTGCAAAACATATACCATTTTTATTAAATATTTTGGTATTTATAAATATTCTACTAAGTATCTGCCAAGTGTAACAACTGATGAGTTGACTTTATGGAAAAGGTCCATGTTTATTGTAGAAAGTATTCTAAAAGTAATTTCAATTTTTTTTTTTCTCATAGATTTTTTTTTAAATACACTGGACCGCCACACCAGCAAAAAATATCCCATGGCACAAGCTGAACGATAAAGGGAAGTTTGAACTGTGCATGAAGAGGTTTGGGAACTTATCTTTAGAAACATTAACAAGGATTCCTAGTTTAGCAAAAAAGTCAAAGAAAAGATTACTCTATGGATTTGAGTATTCGGATATTGAAAAAAGCCACCATCAAAAGATTGGAGTGACTATAGATGTATCTTCTAGGTTGACCGTATTATCAATGAAGCTGTATGATGCATAAATAAATCAAGACAACTAATAACAACTATCAAACGAAGAAAACTGCATACATAGAACACATGCTCCGGGTTGAGAAATATGATATCTTACAATTCATTATGGAAAAAATAAAAATAGATAAACAAAAGATAGAAAATCCAAAATGCCAGTGGTCTCATACATCTTGCATGTGATAAATCAATACATTGTAACACGGGTCACCAACCTTTAATAGAGGAAGTCTCTAACTTTAGAACATAAAAGCACATTGATAAATTTCTTGTGGCTTCTAACTCCCATATACAACCTGTATATATAACATGGTTGTATACAGCGATGAGTTGATTTACTTTTTAAAAATCACACATAAAGTGGTTTTAAAATCAATGAACACGCATGATGAGGTTAGAAGCCATAAGAAATTTATTAATGTGCTTTTATATATGCTCTAAAGTTAGAGACTTCTTCTATTATCTGTAATATACTATATATATTTATTACAGTATACTACAGATATTTAAATTGACTTCAGTAACACTTGATTTGTTTTCAATAAAGCAAAACATTACTCACCTATGACAAATTTTGGATGACAGAAATCAAACTCGTCTATAGCAGGTGAGGTTTGGATGAAATCTTCTAATCTGTCTATGGCATAGTTAACAACAGTGGTATTCAATTCCACTCCGTGATTTATTCCATTAGTACCAAGAATCAATCCAGCCATAGTACTGAGGTAGCCTGTACCAGATCCCAAGTTCAGAAAACTCAAGCCAGCTCTCAACTTCAACCACTCCATAACATCACTGAAAATATAGATAATATCACATATTGCAACTATAAAATGCTTGCTACTCTATCGTCTCTGTCCATAGCTGTGGTGTACAGCTTGATAATAAAGAAAATTTGTATAAGATATTCATTATCTCCTCGATATAAATAAGGGCATGAATTATGACCCACTTGGCAAACAAAGAAAACAATGCCTGAATATACATTGTTTTTCACATAAATGCAAACACAATCAAGAAATTGTAACAATATATTATTTTACCTGTAAATGCACGGGGCAGAAAGATGAAATGATCCACATTTCCATGCGATGTCTTTATAAGCGCTGTGCCTAGACCCTGGCAGAAAGTAATCGGCTCTGTCCACGGCGCGGAAAACCCTTTCGACTAAATCAGTTTTGATGTAGCTGCTTTCCACCAAATTATCAACCAAATCATTATTGTCACGACCAGCACTGACTGCGCCACCCATTATAGATATTATTGTTTATAAACCCAGCTGATTTATGTTTGTGACGTCACACCTGAACAAATTTGCTGAAACAACAACAGATAACCGATTGTTGAAAATATATCACTTGTACATCACATCTACGTTAGCTTAAATTCACAAGACATGTTTTCTGATAAGATATTATTACAATTCATTAAAATAGAACGCCATCAGCCCAAAATAAGGACGACACGAATCGACGAATCAACACCAACCAACATACCACCAACCTAACCACACAATCATAGACATAGAAATAATCTTATCTATGTATTAGACATAAAGCTATGACATAAAGTCACGGAATATGTCTGCACGGCATTTCTGAATAAAACTATTTCGAATTTGTTTGAATTTTAAACATGAACCAGGAATGAATATTAATACAGTTTCAAATTAGAAATACGAAAATAAAATAAATAAAAAATTTACGCATAGATAAAAACTATTTGAAAAAATATATGTTGACGTCGTACGCCGTAAGTTTTGATAAAAAATCATTTAGACTTTATTAGCATACATGTTTTTGTTGTAACAGAGGTAAATATAAAATATTATACTATACATGATAAACTTATTACAATTATAATACAAATTAAATGCATCAATTAAAAAGATATACACACAGATAAACTCAATTTATCGAAATAATATTTTAGCTGCCACCGGGATCTGAACCAGGATCTCTTCCTTATCTATAATCTCTTCTTATTTGGGGAAGTGCGATATCCAATTACAGTACGTCAGCCTCGTAAATAGTCGACAAACTTTTGAATTTATATGTAGCAACTATTTCAAATTGATACATCTTACTTGAAACCTATCACCTTTTTATTACATATAGATAAATTGAGTTTATTTGTATGTATATATTTCTAATTGATGCATTTAATCTGTATTAAAATATCACAGAACTATGTTCTGAAAAAAATTACGACTTCACAAATAATAATGCGTTCTCTTTCAAATATTACAATTATATTGCTATTAAGTATACTCGTAGTTTATTGTATGGGATGCAGTAAGTATCCACCTTTGATATGTACAGCATTTTGCTTGCTACTGTATTAGATTGCCGTCTATGTTAAAGTAGTAATTTTTTTTTTCGTGCTGTTTTGGTGTTATTTAATTAAAACGTAAGTCGATAGAGATATAAAAAAAATGTGGTGAATGCGTTGCAAATCTAAAGTGAATTATTAGTGTATTATATTGTGATTAAGTTGGAATGTTGAATAACGATGCTTCTGACTGATCTCTATCTAATTGAATCATATATTGAATCCATATTTGTGTAATTTTTTTGAAAGTTAGTTAGCGTTAAGTGTTTAGTACAGTTTCGGAGCTAAAAACATGTAGAAACGTTGAAAGAATGTCGCTGATGCTCTCGGAACTGGTATGTAGATATTTTTTCGTTGTCTTGTGTTATGACCATGATTATTGCTAGATGTAAGTTATTGTTTGAATGGAAATGAATATATTATATGGAATGGACTGCAACATCACGATAATTATAATCCCAATTCCCGCAATTACTTATTCTCTTCAATAACCATCACATTTTCCTCCGTAATAATAATTTTAAAAATGTTTTCTGCATTAAAATTGAATAATGGGTGCAAATGTACCATAATAATGTAAGAAAATAATAATAATAATATCAATTATAAAATCGTGGACACATATATCTGTATTTATTATTTTATGTTTTGATATGCCCCAACGATAATTTGTGTCACAAGCCTATTTTGATTCGGACCGACCGATTGATATTTCGATACCCGTGAATGCTGGAAATTCTTAGGAGTGCGTTTCGCAGGGACCCCCGTTTCACGGGAACCTTTTCTTCCATCATTAGAAAGCCTTTTTTTTATCTCGGGCATTCATCTGGGAGATTTATCTTTTCCGTAATTACGAAGCGACGACCATACGCGTTACACAATACATTATATTCGGGTGACAGACATAATAGCGTTTTTCCAGGATCAAGTCAATCAGTTGCCTTTTGTCTAAGAATAAATTGTTTCAAGAAATATCGCACTCGGGAACATTTAATGGCATAACAACATATCTTCGCCAGTCGGTAAATCAAGTGGGTCGACAATAAGACAATTATCGCACCAAAAAAGCCCATTAGGATACGAGCGCATTGTCACCCTAGGATAATTAACTCTTGGGTAATAAAGTAACTTTTGTTGGATTCGGGCCGGAACCCATGCGATGGCCCACCGTGAGCGGCAACTGACTGCCGCGTCATTCCTCTGTAGGGGTAAATAGAGAGGAATGACGCGGCACATACCCACAAGTCGATGTACTCGGATTTACATCTTCCACCTTTATGCACCTTATGCAGTGCGAAAATCGGACTATGCCGTCAGCAGTTGTTCGTTTCATAAGGCAGAACGATTTGAGAGAGTTTCTTAATCAATCGCGAATTAGATCTAATTAAAGTGTTCCAATGTTGCCGCTACTTTCTACTAATCTACTAGAATAATAATAATGAAGGCGGGCAAGGAGATTACAATATAAATAAATTATAATGATAATGATGATGTGCAATCATAACTGGGCAGGTATGAAAATATATAATAGGTATAAGGCGATGCGAAAAATTACCCATGTAACAATGTGATAATGTAAAAACAATGTAATAAAGAAACGACCGGACCCCATGTGTAGCTAATTGTAATAAAAGAAAAATCAATGTATAACTAGAGGTAATAATTCTGTTAAGGAGTAGGCTTAATATGGAAATTAATGAAAATGTATAGAATATAAGTTATTCATAGTTTTATATAGGTCGATGGATTATTATGGGGGGTTAAAAGTAAATAATTTATGTGATTAGTAATATCGTTAGGTTATTATACTATAATAAAGCAAACTGTAATTAATTATGAAGAAAGTGGGCGTAACCGAAAATTAGGCCCACAAGCAGAGGCTTAACATCACGGTCACAGATGGACCAATAAGGTATTCCCAATCTTGTGAGGATGGACCAACCCTCGAGCGAGAGGTACTTTAAAAGGGCCAGAACGCCATTTTGAGAGGTCAGTTAAAACGAGGTCCGGAAGAAGTTAGTTGAAGCTTAATTACACATGAAGAAATTGCAGACCTTCCAGAATAAGTCCATGGTTAAGGATCACACAACTACATCACGAGTCGGGCATTCTCCCCGTAAAAGAGTTCATTACACAGATTTCCAAACGTTTTTACGATGGACTCCCAAAGCACCAAAGTTCCACCTTACCGTCACTCTTCAAGCGACCCAAATCCGTCCTCCTTTAGAGGCAATAATTCACTGTACCAGCTAACAGTTCCCTACCACATTAATTGCAGATTGTTGATTCTAATAATAATTTAAAATAATAATAAAATTTATCAGGCCATTAAGGTATACTTCCGATGAAGGAGCAAGGGGTCCTACGGACCCGGTACTCCGATGCGCCTAAGTCAAAGTCAAAAAATTTGTTGAAAACGAAGTTCAGAAGATTTAGTTAAAAACGAAGTTCGGAAGAGTCAATTGATAACCAGGTCCGGAAAGTCAGTTGTAAACAAGACCTGAAAGTGGAGAGTTCTAACCAAAGTTGAAGACGACCAATAGAAATCAGAGTTGTAAACAAGACCTAAAAGTGAAGAGTTGAAAACGCGCAGTCGGAAAAACAAACAGCCACCAAAAATCCGACCGAACATAACAGAGAATCGGAGGATAGACAGCCCCGGTTCACTGCACTCTACCCAGGAGTAGCCGCCCAGTCCGTGGTCTAGCAGATCAGTCAGCAGGTAGCCGCTTACGCCATCACTTCGCCGGCCTGAGACCAGGTCTCCGGGAGAAGACCCGGAGGAACATCGCGAGATAATCCGAGGTAGAAATAGTTATAAGTATTTTCACCTGCCCGTGAATGTAAACGTGTGATTAATAAACGTCCAATTTGTGTATCTTCCGTGCGTTTGCATTCACCTGTACATTCCTATAACTATGGTACTAATGAAGGCCTGATACCTGATGAATGGGTCGCGAAGCGAACATTCCATCAGAGAGCGAGGTGTCGTTCTGACGACCGATCAGAAGCGCGATACATGTTCGATTAATCATCGATTAATTAAATATAACTCCTAATGAACTCCCGCCTTAATGTCAGTTCCTCGTTGATCTATTGTATATTGATGCACTATATATCTTAATAATTTTTTTGTCATTATTACCCACGGAAGTAAGTACTATTAAAAGTACCATCAAGTAAATTTGTGACTGTAAAAAATATATGTTTACGATTTTTACAATAAAATTATAGTGATGAGCATAGAATGTGATAGCGGATGAGAGTCCAGTTTTTTTCTGTGGTCACGTACGTCATTTAATTATCAGAATACGTGTTTAATATTTCTGTTTATTGTCGTGTAAAAGGAAACAAGGTAAATAAATATGATTTTTGTTAAAATGTTTTTTATTGTTACGTCAAAACATAAATACGAAAAGTCTCGGTTTTCTTCTTTGGCCGTGTGAATAATTCAGTTTACACAAATCACATGATATATTAGTTTTTTTTTTTAAATATTGTTTTATTCCTGAATTTTATTATTTATAGAAAACATTAACGTAAATGGCTACCACAAGTAAGACGCGTCCTAAAAAGGAACCGCCTGGTGGTAATGGCGAAGAGGAAAAAAGCGACGATAGAATGCTGGAATGCAACATCTGCTTAGACACTGCTCGGGATGCTGTTGTTAGTATGTGCGGACACTTGTTTTGGTAAGCGAGCTACTTACTCGTGTCAACGTATATTACATGATTATAACTTATTATAATTAACTCGCTATACTATAATGTAACATGTTGAATTTGCATTGAAGTGGCATGTTGTTAAAACATTTTCAGGCATTGAAAAAGAGTTTAATGAAAGTATTCTAAACTCTTTCTCAAAATCAATATTATTTTGTCATGCCTAATGCTTGTAATTCTCATAAAATCATCTTGTTTGCACTTTTGGTACAGTATTTATACATATAAATATATGCATAAAAGTCAAATTAATGCCTAATATTATTGTGATTTTCTGGTGTGATGTGTCTTTGCACAGTTTTAGAATGGCTATAAATTTTGAAACATTTACTAGCCGATATAGTTGTCTCGTTGATCTCGTAGAGTATTTAAGACTCAACAGTAAGTTGAGTACAGGTAATTTAATCCTAGGTCCTCGCAGTTATTTAACAAAATTGATAGAATAAAGATAGAATAGAATAAAAGGAGAGGAGGTTTCCACGCATACGTATCATAGTTACCTTTTACCGCAGAGATCATGAATAATATGTTTATTCCAGCGTGGTCGGGTTGTTTGTGCAAGACCCGAATTTCCATATAAATAATACAATATATAGAAGTTACAAAATAATATTTATGTTAAAAATAAGAAAATAATATACACATATGAGGTTTGATAAAAAATAAACAATTTTTGTTTATTAAAATAAATATTTATTTATTTTTAATCTCCTTCAAAGTAGTTTCTGTCGGATATAGTGCACTTATGCCACCATTTTTTCCATTGTTAAAAACACCTCACGAGCACGGTTTTTGAGATGGTGTTTAGCTGCTATGCGATTTTTGTATTTTCTCATCCATGTTCAAAACATCCTTTCAATGTTTTTTTGATCTTTGGAAAGAGAAAGAAGTCACAGGGAGCTAAATCAGATGAATACGGAGGCTGTTACAGCATTGTGATCATGTTTTTGGCCAAAAATGAACAATTAAGCAGTGAAGCGTGAGCCGGTGCATTATCGTGATGCAAAATCTAAGATAGGCCCATAATTCTGGCTTACGACGGATATTCTCACACAATAGTCGTAAAACTTCAAGATAATACTCCTTATTAACCGTACAACCCCTTGGCAAGAATTTATGATGCACTATGCCATTATAATCAAAGAAAACAATAAGAAGAACTTTCACATTTGATCAAATTTAATGGGCTTTTTTCGGTCTTGGCTCCTGTGATAGCTTCCATTGTGAAGATTGGGTCTTTATTTTAACGTCGTAGCCATACATTCATGTTTTGTCACTTATTATGATGCGTTGAAGCAAGTTTGGGTCAGTATCAACACTAGCCAACGATTCCTCATAGAGATTTTTACGATACTCTTTTTGTTTATAATTCAACAATTTTGGAACAAATTTCTCATGCCCAAACTATCGGTTAAAATTGTTTCACTGACCCGAATGACATATTAACTTCTTCTGCAAGCTCTCTACGTTTTCACCACTTCACTGCAATTAATTTTATTTTTAACGCAAAATTTGATTGGTCATTAATTAATAAAAACAAAAAATCCTAGAGCTTTACAAAAGTGGTGTTAGTTAATTGGTTGTCAAACAGAAACTATGCATTGAATAGGGTCGAAATTTGACACGTATGTCGCTTACATAGTCACCAACCTGATAAAAAAAAACAAAAACTCAATCGGTAACAACTGCTCTCAAAATTCTAATTTTGTCATTTCTTTTTGATCAAACCTCGTATATCATACATAAACAAAAAATTAGTAATATATGTCAATTATGGATATTATTAAATATGTAGCTACTCTGCAGTCGATATCATTTTCTGATAAGGGAGTCAACCTTCCACGAGAGCACTGTTTGCATTAAAGTGTTGGTGCCGAGCTCCAGCCGCAGCTTTACGTCAGCAACTTGATGTCTCAGAAACGGAATGAATTCATGCACACGGCCATTATACATTGTAAATATGTTACAATAACGCGCCAACCCGAACAATATTCTGTATGAGTTGTTATATTGAATTTGTAGATGGTTGTACGCGTCACTTGCTTGTATTCTGCTTGTACACTTATTGCAATAGTTCGGCCAGAACTCGCAGATATACATGCTGGTAAAGAACGATTTAAAAATAATGCTCTTCACCTCCTTGCTCTTAAAGCATTAAATATTTTATGCTGACTCATACCATACCAGAACACAACAGGATTTATTTACACTGAAATGTCAGGTACCCACTATGGACAAGAGAATCAGTGACATAGTGATAGTCTTTTCCAGATTCAATTTTACGTGAAAACTTATTAAGCATGAAAGTTCAATATTCTTGTGCATTGTTTATACTTGACATCTAATTTTGCATTTTAACTAAAGTTTCATTGATATTATGATTATTTAACAATGTTTTATTATTTAAAAATACTTTTAGAAATGTTTGTATAGTACACAAAAAAGTAAGTTAAAAGGATAGCTATCTAAACTCCAAAAATAATGCTAGGAAATATCAAATAAATAATATTAAAAGTAAAATAAATCAGAAATAAAAATAAAATCCCGGACAAGACAAAAATGTGAAATTGATTTCAGAATTCAAATTATTTGACGTTTTTTCTTCTATCCTAAAGGGTAGGTCTCCCCTAATATGAGATAAAATATGAAAAAAGATTACTATAAGTCTGACATTATTTTATTATCTTGCCTTAAGTTTATTTCTTTTTACAAAGTGTAATTTTTTTTACTTGTTTTAGAAAACGTTCTGTATTTGTGCTGAAGAATGCATATTTTTTAAAAAGTACTGTTTGTAAATAGTTACCTATTTGACTTACGTACCTAAAACTGATCCCTTTTGGTGATTTTTACATAATTTACACGTCCCCTAGATGAAGGGAACACATAATATTCACCCTTAATGAATCTCATTTACAGCGCATTTTCTGAGAAATTATTGAAAGCAGTAGGGCATTGAACATTGGCAGGCCCGAACTTTATTCAAAAATACGTTATTTTATACGTAATTAAAATTTTTAATTACAAATATGATTACAATATTATTTTTTGTTTTGTTTATTTACTATATTTTGTGCCAATGTAAAAAACACAAAAAGTTCAAGCAAACATAAAAATCAGCTGGATAAATTTTTTCAAAGTTAATTCAGTTGTCAGTACATATTTAAACGCTCTGCTTTGTTTATTTTTATTTGTCAAGAAATGTGACTAAACTTGAGAAAACCGTAACAAAGATTTCTGCAAAAGGCATGTTTTTCGGTAGAGTTATGTCCTCTGATTTCAAAAAAGAAAAAATGGTCAGGTCACAAATATTTAAAAAAAGTTATTATAGTTTAAAGATTCAAAGTTTTTTGACAGTAAAAATCTCCCTTGAATCGTAATACACGATGACAAATGCGGTAACTTCTAGAAGTTGCCCTACTTGCCATTATACCATTCGAAAAGCAACCGTATTCGCTATTGCGAATTTGTTTCTACCAGAAAACATGTTTTTTGTAAAAATCTGAGAAGTTACGTATTCTCAATATACAGCAGAAATGCTAATTAAAGCTCCCAATGAAACGGGGTATAGTATCTCCGAAAACTGAACATAATCGGATTTCGAACATCATTAATATATAGTTTTTTTAAATAATTTCTTGAACTAAAACTAACTAATAGCAATAAAAAATTAAGTATTTTGCAAAAAAATTGTTGATTGGTTGCGTATTATTTATATATACATAATATTATACAAAATCTATTTATACAATTAAAAAGTGTTGAAACAATATGATATTTTAAATTCCCAAAACATATTGAGGTTCAGTTAATACAGAATAGTGTACAATTAGAGTAATACATAGAAGTCATTATTTTGTTCTCTGAAAGAATAAGCTTGCCATAAAACGACCATTAATCTAAGCTATTTTAAGAATTGGGTTTTTCGGCCAGGAATGTTTGCGTAGTTAAAGTTAAAAATTAATAAAAATAAAACAAGATATTAGTGTTACCAATGCGGCTCTTATATTGTGAAGATGCATGAGTAAAAGCGCAGCTGTGGCAATTCCTTGTTTCCAAAAAGCAAGGCAGTAAATTTTATTGGCCTATTCAAATATGTTCCTTTTGTTTTTGTGAGTGGATAGATCTTTTATGATGAGGGCAAAACCCAAAATGCTAATTTTATTGCACCCATCTAAAGAATACCACTTTCATTTTTGAGAATGTCAAACAAAATTTATTCTGCCGAAAAACTATTACAAAGGTATTTTTGTAGGGATAAACTGAGTTCTGTCATAAATATTTTAATTTCTTAGGACAGGAACTTATTATTTAGAAAACATATTAAGCATAAAAAAAAAACATAATTTGCATGGGACTTTGTTGGGACCGAAGAATGTGATCTTATTAGGCGGGAAAACTTATTAAGAGGGTTTCACTGTAATTATATGAGACATCACAGCAGCCTACCTCATGGGGAACCTCTCCCCCTGAGTATGAGAAGTTATCATCAAACTGTATAAGTATCTTCTCTCTGGTTAACCCTTAACATACTGTGGTAGAAAATATGCGCATACATCAAAAATGTAGACTTATGTTACCGTAAAGAATGTGGGATTGTTATGTGTTTTAAATGTGAATAAAAATGCTTAAAAGTTTCAATGACTGTAAAATTGAGTACTTAAAGTGAAATATTGATAAATATAGTATTATCATTCGGAGCATTCATTCAGTTTCATTCGGTACAACCTCCGGCTATGTCGGTGTATTGAGAACTGAAACTGTTTGATTCGACCGGGGCAGGGGCGGGGGAGACATAATTTTTTTATACGGTTGCTCATGTAACTGTAGTCTCAATACAATTTTAAAAAATAATTACTGGTTTGTCACTTGAACTCGAAGTAGAGCCATTGCGTGAAATGACATCAATAATAATATGATCCATTTATTGCTCCGTGTCTCCGGCAATAGATTTCAGGAATATTTGTATATGTTAGAGGATAATCAAAAATCAGCTTTGTCTTAACACTTCTTTATACTGATGATACCGTGCTCAGGTTCTAATAGCCTTTCATTAAAAATAGTCTGTAAATAAAAGTGGAATTTCTTGAATCACCAACTGTCATTAGGTGATTTTATTTCTAAAAATTATTTAAGCGCCTTGAGCCCAAGTAACGCATAATTCATGGTTTGCCCGTGATAATTACATTTATTATTTAACCACTGTAAGTTATATTTACGTCAACCGGTTTCGATACTAACGTATCATCGTCAGGACTGGCATTCAACTGAACTTTTCCATAAAAATAAAATATTAAAAGTACATCAAGTACGGGGCGGGCACTCCAATTCGCCGGCGGTCACAGCTCCAATTTTGCTTCCTCGAAAGCGAAAGTGCGGGTGCAGTACGGTCTGAACGGTGAGGACTTCAGGAAAGCGAGAGGACTCGTAAATGAAAACACAGAGTGTACTTTTTGCCGCGGTAGGAACTGTGCTCCATATTGCAGCCCTGCACTATTTATAATCGCAGGATCTAAGCAGAACACGCCGAGCGCCCCCCCAACCCGGTCTCAACATTGAGCCAATTGGGGTGCGTTTACATGCCTGCCGTAGTGCGGCGGGTGGCAGAAATGACATCTGTTATTGTTTTTTAACATTAAAAATTATATCTACATATTTTGGGATGCCACGGCTAAGGTAATTAGTTTGTTTTGTCTTGGCCCGTGATATCCTGTACAAACTAGTGCCAGGTCAGTGCTCATTCTTCAGCTTTTGGCCAATTGTAATTTTTCGGCGGGCCTGACGAGGGGATCTTTTTATGGTGTTTTTAACCACTGACCCGATGGGGTGGGATAACTCCTCAGAGATTTTACACAGCGTAATAAATTCATGCGATGTGATGCCTTTCACCAAAACATTTATTTAAACTACACTGTCCACGGCACCCATCAAATCTAAGGATATTTTGTAAATTTATAAACAATGACAATGGTGACGTGCTTGCGGGCGGGTAAGCATTTAGTTATTCCCAGCCCGCGGCATGCCACAACAAGAAAACAATAAATGTACAAGAAAAAAAGATTGGGGATCTCTGTACGCAACAATATTCCCTATTTTAATGTATCCCTGTTAATCCTACCAAGACTCTGCCCCCCCCCCCCCCCCCCCGCCCGTAATTGATGTTGTATATTTTATTTTTATGAAATAGTTCAGTTGTACCCCAGTCCTGACGAAAATACGAAAATACGTTAGTGTCGAAACCGGTTGACATAAAAATAGCTCAAAGTGGTTTATGCAATTTTTAATTATGTCTAACCACAAAGTTAATACTACAAACATCAACAATAAAATTAATGTTTTGAGAGACCGTTTGACACACGTGTTTAGTCATCATGAGTAATGTGGAACAATTTTATCTAAAAAAAATTTTTCAATGACTTTCGATTTGATATTTATTATCCGTCCCGGTTAATTTGATCCCGGAAAATTGGGAGTCTGCTGTATATTAATTTTACTGAATGTTGCGCGTATATTGTAACATACCCTCGAACCTCCCTTTTGTCCTCATCCCTTACACACCCTCTTTTTGCGTATTTATGAATTACTCCATTACACTCCAGCTGGCCGTGCTTACATCAGTGGTTGGAAACGAGACCTAATCGACAAGTGTGCCCCGTCTGCAAGGCAGCCATCAGTAAAGAGAAGGTCATTCCATTGTACGGGCGTGGAAGTTCCAAGCAAGAGGATCCCAGAAATAAGGTAAAATGTTTCATTGTTTGCTACATCTCACATACCATTGGAATTTAGAATTTAATATAATAACATTAATGAAAATAAAACTCAACTATTTTATGAAAATTGAAACATCTCACCATCATTACTGACTATTTTCATTTTCTTAAAAGTTGAGAAGTTTAGATTATCTGTCAACAAATTCACTATATTTATTACCCAGCCTATGCAGCCTGGGTGAGTGAATGTGGTAGTTTGTCTTCATATTATTGTATTATCTTATTACACATAGGCAATATTATCTTAGTGCAAACATAGGCCGCATAGCAGCCGGCATAACAACAGGCATTCAATGACAGCTTAGACCCATACTCCGTATCTCTTCCATTAATTTTAACGGTGCTAAAAACACTATTTTAACATTTCGCTAATTTGAAATCTGAAATTTCGTATTCCGTATTGTACATTTTGTCAGCTCTATTAAACGCACATATTTTAGTGGCTACTAAAAAAGCTACCATGGAATATGAGGTGCAATTGTCTAGAATTCGACTGTATAGAAAAAAATGTGCGCCGTCGCAGGAGTCGTATTTTGTTTATCACGTGTCAACTTTTATTGTGTTAATGTAAATAATTTCTCAATATTTTTACAACATTTACATTCGTTCGACATGTGCTTGCATTATTGATTGTATATTATTTGAGTCAAGCTCGCGTTCCTGTTAGTTTCTATCTAGAATCTTTTTGGTTAACATGCGTTTATTCAGTTTTTTAAAGAATCCAAATCTGGTCGAATGACAAAGAAACAAAAAAATCATGTTAGTGGAATTTATTGAAGTTAATGCCGTGGTTTTCAATGCAGTTACTTCACACACTGATCTAGAAGTCGTAAATGTAAAATGGCTAGAGATTACCGCCGCTCTGAATAACCATGGACCAGTGAATACAGTTAAGCAATGGAAAGAAGTAAGTAGATTCATCAACTTCCTTCAATCTATTTATCATTACACTAGAGTGCATTTATACTTTCCCTTTTATACCACACAAATTTTTAATCTAATGATTCAAAGAAATTTATATGTCTCGCTTACTAAGTGAATGAATGTTGATATTTTTTCTCACTGTTAACTAGTTTCATGAAAATTTTAGAAATAAAATTGTGCGTTATCCATTTTATATTATACCAGACCACAATTTTTATTATTTTCTTCACTTTCAGGTATTTGGGAAATTGAACACCAAGGTGAAGAGAATGGTGCGAGAATTGTTATACGATGTGCAAAGCACTGAGGGTGGTCCAGCAATCAAAAAACCTTTGACCAAACTGGAAGAACGTTTGCTAAATACATTATGCCAAACAGTTATAACAGGAGTCTCCAATGTTCCAGAACCGGGAAATGTTTATTACATTGCAGAAATTCCAAATTCTTCAATAATATTATCTACAATTATTGAAGCTAATTCTACTGTAACGGAGGTATATAATTTATAATGATTATATTTAAAATGAATTTATCATGATTATTAAATAATAAAGTTTTAGTACATTGTAATGATTTAGCATTATCATGTTTTATCATTTTAACATGATTTTATCTTAATCAAACTGGAAAAAGTAATAACATGCACCATATTCTGAAAATCTATTTATTAAATTATTATTTTTTCATTTTTATGTGGGCCATGATCTCGTTTTGAAAATATTAATGTTTTCAGATCCAAGAAGATTCATCCTCAGGACAATTCAAACCAATGGAAACCATAATCATGTACCAAAAAAATAAAAAACTTTCACAAAAATATAACTCAAAGCTTCTCGGAGAATTAAATCAGAGCAGCTTGGTGGTAGGTGGCCCAAGGATTAGTTGAATTGGCTCATGCTTTCAATAATATGGCATCTGCGATCAAGATGGCTACGTTCAATGAAGGCAGTAATAAAAAAATCCTACATTATTAAATAAAATATTTGCCTGTATTATGAACATATTATTTAAGTATTTACGAAGATCACCGTTGAACCAAAAATTGTCTGATTAAACAGTAAATGTTTAATACTTTGATTAAATATATACACAATACTTTATTTTTAAGGACTATTGTATTTTAGCACTAGGTATTATGTAATATAAATAAGTAATTATTTATAATCTTGAAATATATGCACCCTTGTCCATAACTTATTGCCTGAATTATACACATGATCCCATATCCTAAAATTATTTGTAAATGCTAATTAAAATGTGAAACTGAAGCATTTCTTCTTAGTTGGACCCCCGACAAGTCACTAATTATTTTGAGAAATATTGTAATTTGTATTATCCTCTGATATTTCATTATCTGAATTTTGTTTGAATTCTGAATCATTCGGTGTTTCCTCATTATGATGGTTCACCATATTATGTAGGACAGCGCAGCTATAAATTATATTTGCTGCTTTCACAGGATCGTAATGCAAGATTCTAGGTTATAAATTTCTAAACCTACTTTTTAAAATACCATTCAAATGTTCTACGTTGTTTCTTGCTTTAGCATGAGTCTTATTGCATCGGGCTTCGGGGATACCTTGAGCTGAATCATGAAATGGCACCATAAGCCCAAATAACGAAGCAATATTTGTGTGCTATGGCTTTCAATATATTGCTGTCTTAGGTATTGTTTTATATTTGACATGACATCCAAATGGCAGAGTCGTGAACCAATCCTGAAAAGTGAGCGTTAATGTTGATTATTTTCAAAGATGCATCACAAATTATCTGCACATTGATGCTAAAATATCCCTTGCGACTGAAGTGCAGAACTTCTGGGTATACTGGGTGAAAGTATGATGATGTGGGTACAATCTATTACTCCCATGGTATTGGAAATAATGAATTTGATTAAGAATTTGTCCTCGCTTCCTACTGGAGAACAATCTCGTTAGAAACAATAGTTAACGAGCGTGCATGAGAAAGATGTATATGGTGTGGTACAGAAATGTGTGATATTTTATTTTCGTTACCTACCACTAAAGAGAAATGGTCTGATGGTGAGTTAGGTTAGCCTTTAGACCTGTACAAAATATTTTTTTTAATCTAACTTAATATTTAGTTTTTTACCCAAATGTATATTATTTCTACCGATGAAATTATCGTTGATCATGGAAAATATACTATTATGATAATTTTTCATTTCAACAATGTCTATGTCAATTTTGACTCGAAATTCATTAATACTTAGGATTAAAATAGTTTTAAATCAGATATTAACCTAAAATAATCATAGTTGAATTATTGTGTGATAACAATTACATTAATCTTTTCATGATTCTTCCTAAATTTAAAATATTATTCATAATATGATTATCAAAAGGTGACATTTGTCACTTTTCATATGAAAATAACCGCTGCTAAAAATTCAAAGGCACAAAATTCCTACTCACTAAAATTACGATGTTAGCGATCGATTTTAGCGGGAGCCCTCAAATTTTTAATAGAAACGTCAGTTACGGAATACAAAATCGACGACATTGGCGCTAAACAATTTTAACACACGCTAAAATTTTGCAGTTGGCTTAAGGAATACGGATATTGCTTTATATTAATTAGGCTTAGTAAAATATATGTGTAACGTATTGATGAGCATATATTGAAAAATCCAAAGACTTGTAGGACAACCTAATATGATATAATCATGGCTAATCAGATCCACTGACTAGCCATTCTATTTAAAACCGTACTAATCGAGGAACTAACTACATACATACAATAAATGATATTTGATACCAAACAATTTTTTTTCCTGTTTTTCAATAAATGAAATGAAGATAATATATTCAAATATATGTATGTACATATATTATACATTTCTTTGTAGCAACGAATTGCATTGTTTATTATTTGGCAAATTGTAAGGCTATGTTAGATATCGGGATCAACTTCATAATATGATCTGACACTTTTTCAACCATTTCAATAATTTTTTTAAGTTGTTCAGCCGTTAAGTCTTGTGCAGTCCCTTCAATGCAGTAATCATTGTCTAAGTTGTCCTCCCGTTCTTGATAAGTTTGTTGCTTGTCTATTTCCCTAAAAACTTCACATATTATTTATTTTATTTATTTCTTACACATCTATATATTTATCGTCTATGTAAATTCAATACTGCGTATGAGCCTGAATGGCACATGCCGTATTGATTGGAGCATTCAAATTTTGAAATTGAACATTTTGACAAATTGTTCTTCTGTGGTATTGGACTTACACCAACTATATATTGTATAGCTAAAAAAACTTTTACATATAAGTTATTTAAAACAGATTTTAAAAATGCAATCCACGTCTTTTGAATCAATTTACGATATATGTTTTCATAAAAAGGAGAAAAACCGAAGATTTGCATATAAAAATATTTTTATGCATGTAAAAAAAAACTTTGGTAGATTTTTTGTTTTTCAAAGCCGGTCTTTGCGAAGTATTTCTATACGTTGAAGCATCATTGAGAAAATATCAAGAAGATTGATAATATTAAAATATAAATATGTTTCAAAATATATTCTAGTTCAGGGCTGTCAAAGTCACGACCTGTGATATATTTTGTGCAGCCTGTCACTTTGCTCAACCTTTGAAGCAGGGTTTCAGCAGAACAACTTTCGAGGCTGCTAATTTTTCAGCCTACCCTCATACCTTAAATATCAAATTGAATTATCATCATCATTTTCTTCTATCTACGAGGGCAAACCAAAAATTATGTACATTTTTCGTTCTACAATTTATTTACACAGATTTTATGGAAGCTGACTGATGTTCAAGGACACTTCCTCACTGATGGTGGAGGTTGACGAGCGTCCTGCTCTCTCTTCGTGCGTGACACTCGTCCGGCCACTTTTAAACATTTCAATCCACAAAAAAACACTTTTACGTGATAAAGCATTGTCCCCATATTGTGATAAAAGTCTACTATGAATTTCAGCCTCTTTCACACCCTCCGACCAGTGGAATCGGATCACTGCTCGTTGTTTCTCCATGGTGCAAAACTCCTAGCGGAGTGGACATGTAAACTGCAAGGCAAATGACGCGATCGGGATCAAATTTCACACATGTGACCGCAGTCGTATCAACTCTAAGCATGCATGTGCAGAAGGCAGTATGACAGACAACCTTGAAGGTGTGATGGCGAAACTGTAGATAATTTTTGACTCGCCCTCATATTTTTAGTTATAAATTAATGTGTAATACTTTTGTTTGATATTTGATATTTTTAATACTTTTGTTTTTAGGAAAATTTAGCATTTACAATGTATGCAGATAGTTTTCTTTTATGTTGACCAGCTGATTTGTTTTTTAAGCATTCCAATTTTATGTTACAATATTTATTTAAATGATATATTTCTTCAGGTTCCTCCACGACCTGCCGGTCAGAGAACAGAGCCGGAAAACACTGGCACATTTCCCGGATTTGGTTTTGGCGATGGTTTTCATATGTCTTTTGGTATCGGAGCTTTTCCATTTGGCTTAATTACTTCCACGTTTAACTTTGGAGACCCTCGCCCCAATGCTGGTAAAAATACTCATACAACATTTTTTATTTGTTTATTTATATGTTGGTAAAATTTTAATATACAAAAATAATAACTTAATTACAGTATAATATCCCACCTGGCAATCCTTTAAGAGTTAAGTACACACATAAGTTTTTCAAATGTCAAAACAATTTTTTTAACCCACAATGACTGGTAGACTCATATATGACTAGCAGTATTTTGCAGACCACTAGTATGTAAATATGAGCTTAGAAGTAAAAGAACTCCAAAAATACTAATATTGTTATTTTAAATATTTATCCTACTAACATCTCCTCATATATGCTCTAACACATTGTACTAAAAATTAAATAATAGTAAATTATCCATTGTTAATTCTTTCCCAGTTCTGTTGTAAACATGCATTTACAATATTAAAATTATATATTTATGTTTTTTTTTTTTCATAATAAGGCAATATATAATTTCATGAATCATTAATTTATGTAATTATATATCAGTTTTTCATAATACACCTTGCAATAAATGTCTGCTACTTCCATACTTCTGCTCCATGGTATGGTAGCTTCTTTAATTATTATTTATGTCTCAAAAATAAACAATTTTGGGCAAGCTCTATCCGACATTATAAATGTAAAAGAATTAAATTGACGATTAGAAAAATATTTTCAACTGCCAGTACAATTAAGTTGTGTAAATATTACATTCAGTAATATTCCTCAAAGACTAGCATCTCCACATTGTTAGTGTTTTGTATGTGTAACTTGGAAATAAGGGTAAAAATTATATTAGAAACTAAATTCATACATGTAGAATACAATGTATCACTGCACTCTGAAAATTGTTTCAAAGATAATTTGAATAAGAATGAATAAATAAAAACTTTGTAAATAATATACGTTAATTACAGATATAAGAATACACAGGTGGTTAAGGAGGCCTATCAATCCTATTGCATTTTTTATCAGATTTTTATAATTCATATCGGAAGTTATAAACAAAATTTGATTTTTTTAAACTAAAACTTAGACAGGACCTTTACATACACTAATGTAAAACTAATAAACTAAATACTATTTGCCATAATTAAGATAATACAAGCATTACATTCAGTGGCTTGCAGTAGGCACAAACTTAGGTTATGCTGTTACTCTGACGATACTAAGTATACTAGGTATCAAAAAAAAGTTAGAAATTTTTTTCTAATTTTGAGAACAATTCTATTTTAATTTAGAATGTTATTGTAAATTTATTACTTTAAAAAAAGGCAATCTATTTTATTGTTTGGTACCGTACTCTACTTTCGATTTGGCTTAAAATATTTTCTACGATTTCTCCTTCAGAAAACGAATTTAAAATGTTTAATTAACAGTGTTCAAAAACATTTATCTAAATAACTAATTTTACAAATTAGTATAGCCGAAACTCATAACAGTAATAATTTAATTTAATATTGGTAATAATTTAACTTAATAATATCCCAAAAAATACAAACTCGCTCGCTTGACAGATAATAAATTATAACATAAATTTTATCTACGCAAACACCGAAATACGGAATCATGCACTATGAAAACAAAACGTTTTGTCGGTCAAGCAAAACAAATACATATGTAGATGTATCATTGTATGCAGTTGTCATTAAGAATTTCTGGCTGATGACTGACCCTGCAATGGAATCTGAAACGTCGGTCAGAAAGGTCAGATGTACATGGCAGATTAGGCCAAAAGATTCAGAACGGCCATGGAAACCTAACGTTATATTTTCTTATGAGATATTTGCAAATGAATTTTAATATTATTTTTTGACAATATTTTGAAGATGTTAGTGGTACTTAGCATAGGCTCTTCAAAGTATCTTCGTTTTCACTTGGTAAACGAATATAAGTGTGAAAGCAAATTAATTTTTATTAATTATTTTTTTTATTATTCATTTTAAGTATGTGGCTATTGAGGTAATTTGTTAATTATTTTTCAATTTTACAAATATAAGTAATAGGCATTTGACAAAGTCATACTTTCACAGTTTTTTATTTTACTAGTACATAATGCAATTATTTCCTTTCAGCGCCTCGTGGTACAGCACAATATGAAGACGAACAATTTTTATCAAAAATCTTCCTTTGGGTCGCCGTACTGTTTCTTCTTTGGTTACTGTTTGCGTAGTGGATTACCCATTTTTTTTATATATCTTTTTTTAAAGGCATTATAGATCCCAGGGGATGGTTCCAATGCATTTTAAAATTTATTTTAAGATGTTGAAATAATCTTCTTTTTATAATAAAATTATTATGTTTTGTTTGAGTCTCATACAAATATAATTTTACAGTTTGTTTGTTGCTACTACAGAAATTGTGAAATATCCCAGTAATTTATTTAGATTTAAAAGATAAAGCTTGACCCTGTAAATTAATCTTTTTAAAATTTATATTAACTTTTAAGCTGTAATTTTCACTCTTCTATTAGGAAGACTCTTCTATTACATATCGATGATGTTTTATAGCCATTAAGATTTTTGTATCACTTTGATAGTTTTTGTTCATTAGTGTTGATGTGCGAAGTAATTGTTTCAACTCCACGGTCTTCTCTTCATTACTTTATGGCTATGTCTTCCGTGGTCCCAGTTACTAATGCAAATATTAAGTGGTACAAATGCGTAAAGCATTGCACAGAATTATTCAAGATTGGATAGACTTCGCTTTAGTTCAATGTTTTATAATTAACTTAAAATAGAATGCACAAAACAATAACATTTTGATTTGATGGAGTGAGAAAATTCATTAACTAATCTAAACGCATTGTCTCAAAATAGTCAAATCCGTGTGTAGAAAGTATGCGAGATTAAAATATGCTGGTCGACTTAACTGTTCCCGCTTTAAATTCTGTTTTTTTTAACACTAATTTAATTAATTATATTAGAGAACAGAATAAATATTTTCAGCAGAAAATATATTAAAATTTTAAAAGATTATCTATAAATTAACCTGATTAAATAAACTACTATTTGTTTTTATAAATATGTATATGTATTAATTGTTTTTATTTAATTAGGATAATGAGATTTCATCACTGCCAGCAATCATATTAGCCTTATGTTTGTAGTTGCCGCGTAGGATTAGTCTGAAAGAAAGAAAAGGGATTTTTTTTATTATATATTTGAAAAAATTAACCTGTTCTAGGTAAAATATTAATGTATGTAATTGTTTAACATGCATTATTTCTTATACACAATATATCAATTTAAAAATACTTGTTGAAGTTAATAAGTCAAGTATTTGATTTGTACTGTGTTCAGCAGATCATAATAAAATGTAATACATAAAAAAATTACTGCCACTTAAAATATGTATTAATTGTATGTGAAATACTAGAACAACTAAAAACGATCTATTTGTTAGTTCCGAGTCAATTTTTCTTCTCGGCCAATACAACCAGTTATATATTTTGTCACAATATAATGCATCTGGCACAATCATTCTTAACAGAATTAAAATATTGGTATTGTTGTTGATTGTAAAATAATAAATATGAATAATTTGTACATCTCTTGATGTAATTATGGTGTCAGCCATCTTTAATCATAGCAACAAGCAAACTGCCGTTACGGATGCAAAAGAATGGAAATGTTTTGATGGAATTGTTATCTTTTCTGTAAAATATTTATTGCCTACATAATTATAGGGGATTGGAATAATTATTAATTAATTGTGTGTTTTAAATAAGTTTTAACAGAATATGACTTATAAAAAGGAATTTTAATATTCATCAGACAATTTATTTTATATTTCATTATGTGAATTGAAAAAAAATGGATTTGTACTTTAGTTGACTTTGACAGTTGTCATATTTTCCTTCCAATTTTTTTTTTTTTTTTTGCCACATTTAAATTTCTCGGTGTTATACAGTGAAAAATCAATTATCAAGCCCCTAGAACAAAAATATGTATTAAGAAGCATTGTATACATTATTGTTGGATTAAAAAATTACAATCTATTGAATTTTGATCTTTCTGAAGACATGCTGAAGTGATCTACAACAGAGTGTATAAGAATTATCAGGAAACCTCAACTTTTTGCCAATAATGTGTGAATGACTGCAATGCTTTAACTAAACAAAAGAATGAGCCCATTTTCATCAAATTGCCACTGTGGTGAAAAAGAGCCCCTATATCGACCCTGAAATATAGATTAGATACACATGATTGATTTCTTTTTTTTCCATATTATACAAAAATAAAGAAGTACATTAATCATATTTATTAAACATTGTTTCACACATCAGTTTAAGAACTGACACAAATGTGAAATTGATAAAAAAAATTATGTTTTCTACAGATAACCAACTGCCAGCCATTATATTTTATTTACCAATAAATAGTTCATACATAATTCTTATGGTATACAATTAATATTGAATAGGGCGGATGATTTTGAAGTTTTATTTCACTTCTAAAGAAAGCTGTGCACCTAAAATTATTTAGTTTTTTGTGTTGTTGAAGTTAATCTTGATAAATTAAATATTATCTAGTAATAATTGTGAAATCTGTATTTTTATACATTCAAACTTAAAAGCTTGGGCAGGACATAATAATTAACATTTTTTTGTGATGTAGGTAATGTGAATGTGTGCGAGATAAATATATAGTAACGTTTGGATTATTTTAATGCGAGAATTGTAGGCAAATAGTATTTGCGCTATTTGTATTTGCAATAAAATTAAAAAAAGTTTATTATTATTCATTTTGTATGTGTACGCATTGTTAAACAATATTTTATGTGTATAAACTAAGGTTATATATACTACTACGATAGTATTGTTAAGGTACAAGGTAGGCTGTTTATAATTGATCTTTATGTATAAAATTCCTCTTTTTTTTACATTATTTGTAAATATTACATTTCAAGTAATTCCGGGAGAAAAGTTAAATGTTTACATTGTGTTGTGGATATTGGTTAAACATGTTTGAAAATAACTACAATATATTCCACAAGGTGGTTGATTGTACAGTGGACACTGCTTCATGCTACTTATATTCCATATTTTTCGAGTTTTCTATTTCTTGTTTAACAATGTATTTGATATGCACACGGAAATACATACATAGACTGAGCTTATATTTTATGCTAACTGATGTTACACAATATTTAGGTTGGCTTCTCTTATTATCCAAAGAATGATTATTTATCCAATTAAATGCATAATAAATATCAGATTTAAATGGTCCACCCGTACAGGTATAATGATTCAATGTAAATAATGTTCCAATGAAGGAGTTTTGTATATTAGAATAGAGTGATGGGATATTAGGACTGAAAATTCTTCTCTGATGTCATTTTTTAAATTGATTTCAGTCTTATGTAAATTATTTACTATATTATATATATATTCTACAAATCATTGGTTTCATTAATTTATTTGTGTTTTCTAGGCACTCATTTTCAAACAACAAACAAATGCAACATGGGTAACAAATTTAAAAATAAATAACTAATATGCATTCCTATTAGAATCAATCCTTTTTTTTATAAATAGAAAATGTACAATATCTATATAAATAAAACTCCCTGTTCTCTATACAATGCCACACCCTTTAAAATGTCTAAACCAAATTCTGCATCGTTTCTGAGATTCTACACGAAACACAAGCAACCTCCATCTTACCTCTGGCTGCTTCACTCCTTCCCCCTCAATGTAAATGTGTTTAATATTTTTAAAATGCCGTCAGTCTAAAGTTTTACACAGTTACTCTTTAGGACACTCGGATAAACATATGCACTCTCCCCCTAGCTACAATTTTTTCTCAGTTGCACTCTTGGAAAATATAGTCCACAGTCTCCCGGACATATCATATAATACCACACCCTCCCAGACTTATCATCTTCCCCTGCCTGGACCAAATTTTACACACATTGTTTCTCTTTAGGCCCTTTTTTGCACAAAACAAAGGTTTAAATTATAACCCATTAGTAACGGTTAAACTGGTTTTATTTTTCATCTTTATTACATACGAGTATATATCATATTATAATTGTTCAACATTTGTCAAACTGCGGAACAGTTTTTCGGTAAGGATTGCCCTTCACACAGTAGTCAACAACATAAATTAAATATATAAAATAATCAATTACAAGATTCTTTCATTTGGTTTATGATTATTGGTAACCAGCTTGGTTAGTGAGTTTTAAACTACCAATCTTTATCGTCTTGACTACTTGGCCACGCGAGCTAGACAAAAATGTAATAATATAATTTAATAGATAATAAATCTTATAAGTTTGTTTTTTATAAAAATAAAGTTAATGCTATTTCGACTTTGTATGACTGAACATGAGCCGAACGCTAATGAGTGTTAGAATGATAATCACTGTGTAGGACCATTGTCCCTGACTGGGAAATATTTGTTTTACCTTGTCAAACCACCATTCAATCAGTTTTGAAATATTCATGTTAATATGCAACTGCTTTACTATATTTAGTGACCGGATATACATAAATAGCAATAGCTTCTCTCTGATTTTACAGCACCCAATTAAAATACAGCTGGCTCTCAATTACCCTGAGCACACTAGAGGGAATAAGTGCCCCGGATAAAAAAGAAACAAAAACTTTGTTTTTCATCTGTTTACTTTTCATAAAATGCTTCTACGCATATTTCGCAACATTAGCTTATCAGCGAGGGAATTTTATTGTTGCTTCAAGCGATTGAGTAGGCATTCTATCAGTTAAAGCAGCATTTAACAAATTATTTTTATCATGTCACTTTAAAACACACGTGATAGTTTTGCCATCTCTGTTATGGGTCAACGCATACTCGGGTCAGTGACTGCATTTGTCTTGTTTCTGAGTACATTACACTCTTAGTGGACACAAACAAAATAAGCTCAAATAGTATGTATTTGTTTTAAAATCAACTACAGCATTCTTTATTTACACATCAGAGAGAACTATATTTGATTATTTACCAATTTAGAAATGTGATTCTAAAAGTTCGAATGTATACAGGCGGTCCTCGACTTTCATACGTAATTGGTTCCTGAAATGTGTACGAAAGTAGAACAATGTAAAAAAACATGAAAGAGTTTTTTAAATATTTTAGAATGAGGTACATTAGCATGTAAGTAAATAACACTTTATTGATTGGTATCTGATGTTTTCTTTATAAATTTATAGAGTTCTGTAACATTCTGTCTTTTCTATTGCCCTTCGTACATGAAATATACGCTCTCCATGATGGATAAAATTTTATCAAGATGCATGAAGGCTTCGTTCATATTCTTGGTTGTCAAAGTTTTAACAGTGAGTTCATTATCACGTTCTTTTTCTTCTCCTTTTTGTAGTTCATTTATCTTTTGTAAATTAATTGAATCTTCATTTGACAAAGGTTTTGTGTGAGATTCCATTAACTCATTAATATCTTCGTTGTTGACATTGAAGATTTAATTAATTAATTATATGAACTATTTGAGTTGCTATAGTTTGAAGAGTTTCTTCCAAGTTCACATAATTATTTTTCATTTGTGGATGTACTTTTTACCAGTTTTTACGTTTCCAAGAGGAGGGGAGAATGACTACATGGAAGTACAAGTGTTTTTGAGATACATATTGATAAAAATCTTAATTGTAAATATGTACGAAATAGGAAATTGTACGAAAGTCGAAGACCGCCTGTATTTAATTATCTAGTTGGTTAGATTTTGGATCCAACATACATTTGTGTTTCGAATAAAATAAATACAAAATTAATGTTCACAAATGACAATTTGCCAATTTCTGGTGCAGGCAAACTCTAATCTTGACTAATCGCACGCATCCAAATGTCACTTGTCTCCTCTGGGTTAATGTTAATTATTTTATTTTTATCTTCTTTATGATAGGACTGAATTTTTAATAAAAAAATAAATTTGGGATTACATTTTATTCAGTGATATATACATGTTTAAGTCACTTATTGGGGTTCAAATTACTGCACTTTACTGTCTTCAACACACTATAAATTTCTACAAATTAAAGAAATCCATTTACGCATACAGACATTTATAAAACAATTCAAAAGTGTTTTGTCATTTTACCGATTTCCATAATATAATCCAGTAATTTTCTGAGCAAAACAATACCTACACACGCACACGTAATAACTGAAGGTATTACAAATGAAAAAGATGTTACGTATATATCACATATAGGCACTTAAATAAAATGTAACAGTTCTGAAATGAGTACATATTTAATTGAGTTAAAACTTATTTCTATACAGATTACTGTTCTTATCAGCACTCGTTAAATTATCCTCGTTTGCTATTCTTATCTTTACATAATGTGATAATAGTTAGTCCTGATAACAATGTTTAAAACTCAGATTTTGCTTTGGGATCTAATTCAGGTTCAATTTCATCATCTGGTTGAGATTTTTTGAAGCCGTGAGTTTCAAGAAGTTCGTTGCACTCGAGTCGTGTGAGGCGAGATAGCGGCAATCTTTGTATTTCTTCAGTTGCATCACTTAACAAAACCAATTCTGGTGGAGCGCCGTGTATGGCTTTGAATTCTACCTTTTCATACTGAGGAAGGTCCACGTAAATAAATTGCTTTACTTCGGGTAGCCGATTCAATGAACATCCTCGACAACTCTGAAATAAATTAAAACAATTGATTAAACATTCAACAATATTCACAATCTTATTTGATTAGCATGAAATTTTATATTTTTTATATACCTCTACTCTGGCGGAAGTGATAGTTCTATCATAGGCGCTGACGCATGTTACTGCAAGCAATGCAAAACAAAGTAAAATTAAATTCGACATGTTGTTGTGCGTTTTTATTAGTTTCAAGATTAGATAGTTTCAGACTATGACACACGGCGGTCTATCAAATACAGGCGCGACAAAGACCAACGACGACCAAAAAAACATCAATAAAAAAATCATAGAATTTGAAATGTCAATCTGTGTGAAGGCTCTCTTCTTCTTTGAAAATATTTTAAGCTGTAAAAATGTATAATATTCTTCAATTATAGAGAGGAAAGCTGATCAAACAAGTTGATAGGCCTAAGCCCGAGGTGACGCGAAGTATCACATTTATTAGCCGAATAAATGAAATAAAATAAAGGCTGGAAATCGCGTCTCACAAATACAGGCAAGTCGCTGACGGCAGGCTCATATGAAAGGGACCGGACGTCTCTCAACAAAAAAAAACCTAGCGGTTCGTTCAAAAGCGAGTTGCGACCGTAGTGACCTCCAGCCCACGTGTTGTGCAATGAACGAAAAACGACGGGGGCTGAAAATAACGGGATTATGAAGGTTTTCTGAGAAGCGATAGAAAATCTGCAAGGGCACGCATTGTTTCGAGGAGACGCATCCTGCCGACAAATAGAACCGAAGGTCGTAGGGCCATTAAAGCTAGACACGTTGTACCGGCGAGAATAGGGAATGCACCGTTACGTGCCCGTTAGCTAGCGTCCAGGGTCGAAACGTGACGAGAACAAAAGACGCCGTTTCTTTGTGCAATCTGCTCTTTAAATACAACGTTGGACGAACCACATGGCTCGAAATGTAAATGAAAATTGCAAGAAATAACATTCCCGCCAATTCAGTCTTTAATTTAATCACTAGAATATAATAAATAATATGTTTTGACGCGTGAATATGTCTAATCTAGTAATCGCTTAATGAATATGATAATCGATCACGGTGGGCCTAGTGTTAAGTAGAATAAGAATGATTAAATGATATATGTAACTAGATATAAGATTTCTGTAAAGTAGCGTAAGAAATAACTAAATTGACCAAAGGGTAAATAATTAGAATATAAGATTAATTATAGTCAGCGATAAGACGAAGGAGGAATCAGTTCGGGTTTGGATCGGGCGTGGTCTCCAGAAGAAGCGAATGGACCAATGGGATGATGGCCCGTCCCATGACGGGAAGAAAGCAGATCGGCAGATGGGAGACACCCCACTGTTGAGGTATAAAAATGGCCTACACACGGCCCGGGGGCTCAGTTGAAAAAAAGGTGGTAAACAGGGAGAGTTGTCGAAACCCGGAGGAGTGGGTCGGACACGAGATCCGGGAGGATCGAAGTTGTAGAGAAGAAGTTGTAACAGAGAGTTGTCGAAACGAGGTCCGGAAGAGTGAGTCAGAAACTGCACCCATTCACATGACCCCTCCGGCCCACATGCAACAAAAGCTGCTTTATTACCCCGGAATCAATTATCCTCGGGCAGAAAAAAAATGGATCCGCATCTTAATGATCCCTTTTTTTCTATGCGGTCATTGTCTTATTGTTGACTCCCCAATTTACTGAAGGTACATTGTTATCAGGCCGCTCCCGAGCGCGACATTTCTCGAAACGATTTCTTCTCGGACAAAAGGCTACCAATTGACTTCATAACGTATTGCGTAAAACGTGTGGTCATCCCTCGCAATTGGGGAAGAGATAAATCTTCCCGATTAATGGTCTAGAAAACAAAGGACAGCTTTCCAATGACGGAAGAAAAGGTCCTCGTGTGACGTGGGTTCTTGCAAAATGCACTTCCAAGAAGACAAAGTATCCGCAGATGACAAATAACGATAGGTCGGTCCGAATCAAAATCGACCCGCGACACAGATTACCGTTCAGGCATATCACCAGAATACAAAACATTTCACAATTTTCACGAGCCGTTATTTCTACGATTTCCATAGTAGATTTCTCTTTCATTTCTTGTTTCTTATTGACAGGCGCATGTTTTCTCTGTGATTCTACGCATGCCCGTTTTGTCTATGGAACAGTATATCTCGTATATCTCTTATCTATGTATATCTCTTATCTATGTATGGAACCTTCTTGCATTTTGGACGTTTTTGCTTGTGTGTTTTCGTTTGATGTGTTATTTTGTAGTAAATAACGAAAAATGGCTCTGTGCTGCGCTAGTAAGCTAATTAATTATATCTTTCGATCTTGCATTGTTCTTTTTCTTTTATTGATTTTATCTTAATAATTACGAATTTCTTACATTTTAGTCTCCAATGAAGTCCCGGAGCATCCAGTGGTATCACCCTCTTCTGGAGCCATATTCGAGAGACGATTGATAGAAAAGTATATAATAGAAAATGGTGTTGACCCTATTACCGGAAAAGACCTATCCGCCGAAGAACTTGTTGAAATCAAAGGTATACATAATATTTTATTTTAAGTGTGCTTTACTAACTAGTGCCAACTTTATCGTTTCAATAAAAAAAACATCTGTTTTCCAGTGACACCGATAGTAAAGCCAAAGCCTCCCAGTGCCACCAGTATACCGGCTACCCTAAAGAGTATGCAGGATGAATGGGATGCACTCATGCTGCACGCCTTCACTCAAAGGCAACAGCTACAGACAGCCCGACAGGTCAGTCTTGCAGATATTGTTGTTAATATTGCTAGAGACGTTGCTGCCTAATTGGAGGCGTAACATATCTGGCGAATCATATCACAGTGAAATTTCGACCAGTTAATTCTTTTCCAAAATTTGTTAATTTTTTAGTCTGAAGAATGTTCATACAAAGTTTGTCTTATTTATTTATTAATACTTTTTACGCGAGTGTCGCTGTCGGGTCACAGGTAGTGGGAAAAAATCATTAGAATGTGATAAAAACGAACTTTAAAAATCGCTCAATCTTCTAAACTACTACATATTTTTTAATAAAATTTTGAATATTTACTCACTGTAATATGCTCCTTGATTCTGTGCATCTTTTGAAAACCAGTTAACAATTAAAGTTTGACAAGTTCGTAGAGGTAATCACATATTTACAGCAGGTTCTTATAAAAAATATCCCCCTACACAAGCCCCACAAAAGTGTCGTGTTAGTATTTTGTACGACACAATGACAAAAGGGAATGTTATAATTATATTAGGATTTTTTGTTAATATTGATATAGTTTGGACCCTTTTCAAGAGATTGGTATAAAATACGTTCTCACCTTTAAAGTGGAGTAAAGTTGATATATCAAAGCGGCATAGATGATTGCGTAAATAATAAATTATATGCAACTGTAGAATTAAGAACTTTTGCTTATATATTTAAAATTTAAATCAATATATAATTCTAATAAATTAAAATTCTGCCTTATTTCATTAATCCCAGGTTCTTTTTAGGTGTTTTTTAATACAATCTATTCTTTATTTGAATGGCCGTAGGAGCTGAGTCACGCCTTATACCAACATGACGCAGCTTGCCGAGTGATCGCTCGCCTGACGAAGGAAGTGACGGCAGCCAGAGAAGCCCTGGCCACGCTCAAGCCCCAGGCCGGCATTACTACAGCCAATCCTCCTCATCCACAGCAGGTAAAATTACAATTTTATATCTGATATTATTTCAGTTCAGTCTTAAATCGTTTGTTAACTGCTAGCACTCAAGGACGTCATAGCAACTATTTAAAGTTTCTTTTCCAACTCGAGGACGTCGCAACAGCAACATCATTACAAGTCAAAAATCCATGAACTGGTACTTGTTGAATCATGTAATAAACTATTAACTGAATTAAAATAAAGAATGTGTGCATGTTAACCTTCACTACGTGTCATCTTTCAACAACAACATTTTCAGTATGTGGCACCGTTTCAAGAATATTTATACTTTGATTTAAATCATAAATACGAGAATAAAAAATAATTGGTATCACTTGAGAAGATCAATAATACATAAAGATATTTTCTGTTTACTAAAAGAAACAGAAACATGCTTTGAATTGACAGAATATATAAACAAAAATATCTCATACTGATGCCTCACCACTCGAGTGACTTTGCCATGTTGGTCCGTTGTACAAGGTCGGAACAGTGCGCTGCGCGCCTTATATTACAGACACCTTTTCAAGTGGAACAACAATAAATCACACGCAAATGTTGTTTATCATTAAAATAATTTTATCTTGAACAGTTTAGGGGCAGAGACACTTCATTATTATTAATAGTCCGAACGCTGTTAAGTTTTAAAAATGTTTTGAGGTGTGATATATTTTAAAACAAGGATATACACATAAGGACACTTTACAAGCACCACATATAAATCTTGTAAGTGACAATTTTTTTCCCCGAATTTTCGTATTGCCGCAAACATGACATCGCCTTCGGGGTTTGTTATTTTTATGTGTTGGTAGAATGGGTTCTGGCATATGGTCGGCTAGTGTTTTGGGCAAGTCTGTGTGGAGTATGGCTTGTTGAAGGTGTTAGATGTGGTATATTGATAATTGGTACAGAGTATTTTTCTAAGAGCTGCCTAATTACGTTCAGCTGAAATTCAGGTAATGTTTTTTTGTTACCTGTGACAAATTTATACATATTATATAGCCATTCAATAAATATAAATCAATCATGTGAAATGCTACTTTTTTGTACCATTTTACAGATTTCCTCATACATGATAAGCTACTAAGCATCATGTCAGTTTTGTCCACCGCACCCATAGATTTATTGTACTCGATTATGCACTTTGACTTCAGTATAGGCTCACCCGTTTGATAATGGTTTTTCCCAGTGCATTCAAAAGATTCATCATGTAACGTCGTAAGGATATGCACATTCTTCTGTCACACCATTTGAGGGCCAATAATGGACTGTTCTTCTTAGCCTCTATTTCTCCCTTTTTTAATTTTTTAAAATCTGGCATCCCTTTCCAATTTTTCTCACCATCCCACACGCATTCGTTCGGTTAGTATGAAGGTATTTAAATAACATCAAACTTGTGTACCAATTATCACACCACAAATTATAGCCTTTACCGATATAATCATTTAAGAGGGTAGTGACAACAGCTCCAGAAACTCCAATATTTTGATCATCCACTATTTCCGTCCGGTATTGTTTTTTTGGAAGATATTGTTTGAATTTAAGCCGGCCTTTAAAAACAATAATACTTTCGTCGATACATAAATTTTCATATGGGGGACCATTGTTTCTTTAAATATTTTATGGGTATGTTCTAATAATAATCGAAGTTTAACGAGTTTATCTTGCGAAGCTAGTTCATATGGGTCAGAGAAATGTGGCATCTTTAGTAACAATTGGTAATGATCTCTCGGCATTGTTTTGCCGAAAATTGGACTCACGAGTAAGGGATTAGTACTCTAGTGTTCTTCAATAGACAAATGCTTATTTCTTGTCATAAGCATTGCTGTTGCAAAAAATACATACATTTCTTGTACTGTAGTATCTTTCCATTTATCTGAATGTGATTTTGGCCCGTGTTCCTTCTTATTGAAATTAAAATAATAAAATTTATTAGTTTCCTCCACAATTTTTGACATGATCGAAAAGTTGAGGAAATGTTCGAAAAAAATTGATTCTGATGAATTTTCAGAAAAAATGTTGGTTGTTATGGCAGATTGGAAGTCATCAAATTCATAAAAGACGAGAATTTTATGTCCAGAAGTCCGAGATTTCAAATATTCTCCAACGTCTTCCTCGACAGGTTGTGCTTCGGTATATAAATCGTTACTAACTATGTCACATGGCTCTAAGTCTTTTTCACTCATTTCATAATCAGTCTAATTCTTGAATAAGGTTTTTCATGCAAATTTTGTCTAACAAAATAATCTTGAGTGTATCTTGGAGATGTCGCTAAGGCGACGAAATAAGGAATTTTACTGTAAAAATTTGACAATTCTATAACGAATACTCCCGATTTTACTGACATCAAAATGTCATATACCAAATATGATACAACTGCAGTGTGGGCCAACAGCATGGCGCGACAAATGTGATACAACTGCACCAGGCGGGTTAAACACCCTTTGATAGCGCAATTCCTAGGTCCTGGGTTTTCTATTGATAATATAAAATGTGTTCGCTTAGTACAGTCAGATTGCCACTAATTTTGACAGTTAGCCGATCTCCTAGAAGCAATCTGGACTGCTGGTTTTACAGGCTGCTCTGCTGAATCTTCTACTAGATTCTCCTGATGTTGTATGTTTGGTGGCTGGTCTCCGAAATTCGCCGCCGATATTTCTAGAGCATTTCTAGTAGTGGACCGACCCGATGGTAGGTAATTTCGGATCAAGTTAAGCAGTATACCCGCTAATACCAAAAGTATATAGTCGTAACAAAAAAAACCAGTGCTACCAATTGAAGGATGTAAAAATACATACTAGGTTGTACACCATACTACAACAGTTTTGGCAAAATGGCATTTTTAATGTACAATTTGTCATGATGACTAACTCAAAACAACGGATTCAAAAAATTTATTTTGCTGAATATTAAATTTGGCATTAAAATTAAGAAAAAAACTTTGGAGGATTAATTAAAAACAATTATTTATTTTTATCAAGTCTTATAGAATATAGCAACAAACAATGGTCAAATTAAATGCTTACTTCAGAGATGACCTTGTATTATACGTGTTTGGTAATTGTTATTTTCAGGCGGCGGAAGCAGGAGGCTGGGCAGCCCAACCCGTTGCACAGGCTGGCATGGGTCCCGAAGTGGTGCAGAAGCTGCAGGAAAGGGCTACGGTACTCACGCAGGAGCGCAAGCGTCGCGGCCGCACCGTTCCAGAAGAGCTCGCCACACCTGACTCCCTGCAAGCTTTCCTCACACTTGCCTCTCATCCCGTAAGTAGTAGATTCTACGTGACACCATCATTGTATCTCATAATTTTTTTTTTCCATATTGTTTTTTTAAGCCAATCTCTTCACTGATGGACATACATGTGAGCACAAATTGGACAATGTCATTATTCAATTTGTACGCTTTTTATTTTTTTAAGTAACGTTATAATCACAAGATATAAATTCTTCCTACTTTTGTCTAACATATAATCGCAGTCATAAAATAAAATTGAAGAAATGTTCTTAAGGGGCCCCCTTTTAAAACGAATCCATATTTCTGTACCTACAAAGTGAATGGATGGATAGTCACTAATGATCAACTTTCCAGGATAGCAACTTTTTGTATTCTGCTTCGATTTATTTTTACTTTACGACTGTTTTAGCGAGGGTATATTTTTAAAAATTTCCCCCAATCGATAGATTTGGTAATCCCTCACTATGTAAAAGTGGTATTATAATAATATTTTAAAGTAGATCAAAAGGTAGAGGTATTTTTTAATGAAAAACATTAGTTTGTATGGACTTCCATTTATTTAGCATAATAAATTACAGTAAAAAAAAACACATTATAGTTTCGCTTGGCTCAAGTTTCGTTAAGGCGTATTTAAAACTAACAATTAATACAAAAAAGTGCACTTATATATATATTCATAAAGAGGGAGATAGAATATAAAATTACACGTGAAAGAGAGAGACAGAAAACATATACCTGTATGAAAAAGAGGGAGACAAACTAAGAAAATAGACAGAACATCAAGGGAGGGGAAAGTACAATGTTGATGGATATTTAATTGATTTAAAAGGAACCACCTAATTTACCACTATTCACATTGGTATTTAATAAAATTTGTGGTTTTATACAAAGTGATTGCTTTCTACGAAAATACATTATAATGGTGTTATTTCTGGTTTTAATGTACTGTAGAAACATTTTTTTTATGTAATAACAAACATCCTTATAATTATTATTTAACTGAGAATAGAGATAGTTATTTGCTATTGTTTTGTCTCTCTTCTTGACAAAACTTCTACAAGTAGGAATATTCAAATCAAAGGTTTGTTGAGTTCGTAAATTCTCATAAACTGAGCCTGGTCCCTGGGCACTTCAAATCACATATATAGTAGGCAATTTGTTCTTAAATATTTTGATAATCAAATGGACAGCATCTACCTCGGAATGGGTGTGGGCTTTTAATATAAATCTGTGACGAATCAAAGACAATCTAGGAGGATGCTGTACGAGTACATGGAAATCATATCAGAATTTCTGTTTTGTCCAGAACAATTATCTTGGACCCCATGAGGATATTTCATTCATTACCTATTTTATAAAACAGCTTGCCTTTTTGTTTCCTCAACTTTCTAAAATTAAAGGATGAACTGTTCATCAACATTTGAGTTAGAAGATATTTTTGTAGGTCAACCATTACTAATATTTTATTTATTGTTTGCAACGGTGACAGATGGATGGGTACGAATGTCTCGAAAGACAAGTAGATGGGTTCGAATGTCTGGCGACACAGGTAGATGAGTACTGAGGGTGTAAGCAGACTTCCATCCGTTTGTTTCGTCCACTTGGACTACAACCCTTTTTGAATACTTATAATTGTGAAAGTGCTCAAAGGACTTCCATCTTTTTGCTATACATAAACAATATATTTTTAAAGATTTTTGAAGAAATACTGCGATTTTGGAAAATTTGATGCAAAAATTTTGAAAATTCGGGATGCGTCTTGTCAGTCATAAACCTTTTTAAACTTACTTTTTACTTTAACTACTTAAATTACTTTTTGAATAAAAAAAATAATTGAGGTTATTGACCTACATTAAGTATTAAAAAACAGCATGTAAAAATCTAAATATAAATATAAAGTATAATAATTGTCAACAATTATCTAAAGCTGGATTTATTTGAAAAAAAATTTACGGCACATGTACACAAATTAAACTTATCACAAAACTCGCATAAAGGACAGTACATAGTAGAGCCGAAGCAAGCTGCCATTCGTTGTATTTCGTATGCAGAGCAGAATGACTCAACTGACACATCCCAATCTTTACCATCAAATCATCAAAAAATGAGAGAGTAATCCTTGTACATGCGCCATTACATTTGTTGCACATGGTGAGTTCTTGATTCTATGTGTATCACATATCTGTATATTTTTGTATTTAATGCAAACAATTTTTTTTGATTCACAGGGGTTGCATTCAGCGAGTGTTCCTGGTATACTAGCATTGGATATTAATCCTTCCGACCATAGCAAAATATTGACAGGAGGAAATGATAGAAATGCCACAGTCTTCAATAAAGACACAGAGCAAGTAGTCGTCATTCTAAAGGGCCATACCAAGAAAGTCACTCGAGTTATTTATCATCCCGATGAAGACACAGTCGTGACAGCTTCACCCGATTCCACTATTAGAGTTTGGAACGTACCAACGTTAGTAGTATATTTTTTATAATATGATAATGTTAAATTCAATAACATGATAGACAAATGTATAATTATTATATTTTTGCAAATACGTTATAATCAAAACTTAGTGATCGAAATCATGCAGTGTAGAAGGATCTGACCTGTGTCTAGTCAAATAATAATCCAGGTAGACTCCTGGATCCTGACCGGCGCATATTAAAAATTTGCTTGACAGTCAAAATTACTTTTCATCAGAAGACGGGATTTTAAAAATACTTTTGTCCATTTTTCAGATCCCAAACAATTGTACTGCTGCGTTCTCACGAAGGGCCCGTAACCGGATTATCTCTACATCCGACTGGAGACTACGTACTCTCCACTTCTACCGACCAGCATTGGGCATTTTCTGATATCCGCACCGGAACTCTCCTCACTAAAGTGTCAGACTCTTCCGGAGTCGGACTCACCACTGCACAGTTTCATCCTGATGGCCTTATATTCGGCACCGGTACGGAGGATTCTCTGGTGAAAATTTGGGATCTCAAGGAACAAAGTAATGTTGCTAATTTCTCGGGACACACTGGACCCATCAGTGCTATTTCATTTTCTGAGAATGGTTACTACCTGGCTACTGCCGCGGACGACGCGTGCGTCAAGTTGTGGGATTTGAGAAAACTTAAAAATTTCAAAACTATCCAGTTGGAGGAAGGATATCAGATAAAGGACTTATGCTTTGACCAAAGCGGCTATTATTTAGCAATTGCAGGCACAGACGTCAGAGTGTATCTCTGTAAACAGTGGCAAGAGTTAAAGGTGTTTAATGACCACACTGCCATGGCCACCGGAGTAAGATTTGGTAGGAATGCACAGTATATAGCTTCTACAAGCATGGATCGTACTCTAAAACTTTATGGGCTCGAATAACGTCATCTAATTCTTGTTTAAATGTTGAGGTTTAGCATGGATAATTAATGATTTGTTGATTTATGTCAATTAAAATTCAAAGTAACGCGAAACAATTTTATTGTGATTTAAGATCCGCCAAATGCAAGCTGATGGGTACAATATTTTTAAATTAGGATATAATTATTCTTTTTAACAGTAATAAAGTGTTTGAGTTGATTAATTCTGTGTTTTGAAAGTCCACATTCAATATTGATCAACCTGTTGACAGACATAGGTTGGCAATTTTTAAAATTTATTCTGCATTATAAAAAGTCAGACCAGCTTCGACCCCGATAAATATTTTCTTTGTAAAATCTGTACAGCATCACGACCAGTGTCGCAATAAATATTTGAGAAATGCCTAAATCAGCTATATGTCTGTCAGCAGGTTGAAAAATATTGTGGAAACTGTTTTTTTTTGTGGAAAAAATGATCAATTTCAGTAATAAACTTTTTATTATATTTTATTTGTTTTCATTTCAATTGAATCACTTATTTGAGAAACAACACTTGCCCATACATTCTGCATAATGGAGTTATGAATAACACATTTTCCCATCAGAATAGAGCTACAAATTATATGTGAAATAACTCTTGTCCTTTACCCTTATTTTCTATATCTTTCAAAATTGTTTGTTTGAAAAACACTTGTTTTGGACAAGTGTTGTTTCTCAAGTTAACCATTGAAGGCGACCATTTTGTTTAAAGAGCTGTCTAAATGTAGAACCCTGCTTGCATTGATAGTAGTCCAATTAAACGCAAAAAAGGCATTAAGAATATAGAATTTAAGCGTGAGAAAAAAAAAAAAGGAAACAGTTACAAGCCTAGCTTTTAACTTTATGTAGAATTTAAGCTTGCCATGAATCCCAATGTAAGAAATTTTTTACCTTTGCCAATTAACAGTGAATGTTTTCAACATTGATAACATCAAGTCTGCATCCAGCAAATTGTATGTGTATCATGAAAGTGAAGCTAAGAAGGGCCCAAATGAAGTACATATAAGTTCATTCATTTTGAATTATATCATCCAATACAATGTAAAACATCTGCATTTGTTTTCTGATGGGTGCCCTGGTCGAAGCGAAAATCATACCATAGTTTGATTTTTATTGGCTTTGGCTCCAATGGGAAAATTCAGTACAATCACGCATTATTTTCCCATTTGAAACATTTTACAATACAGCAGAAATTTTGCAGTAGTAAAGAGAAAACTGAAAACAATAGATAGGTTCCACACGGTTAATGAATATATAGACATGATTGTAAGCTCTAAAAAAGTTTACAGTAAAGACATTTTGAATTTTAAAAAATGGTGGCCATCAAAGTATAAAAAAGTAAGTCTTTCACTGGAGTCTATTAGTAAAAAAGTACCCAGAAATATGAAGTTTAGAGTAGCATAGTTTACCCATTTTAAGTATAGTAGATTCTCTCCAAGATATTTTAACAGCCTGTCAATTTGTTGATAGACCGGTAATCATCTAACTTTTAGTTGGCCATAAAAAATTATATTTCACTACCTAGTAAACAAGCGAATGAAAATGATTGTAAAGTTCCAATAAATAAATAATAAAATAATGGCAAAGCAGGTTAGTCTCCATATCCCGGATAAGGAATTTTATGATAAATTGTTTTAGTTTTGTTATCTGAAGATATTGACGAGTAATTGTTGTAGATAATATATTGATAAATAATCTTCATACACTATAAACACAAGTTTTTGATATTTTATCAAAGTACAATACATAAAATTTGTTCACTTTCATTACATATATTTGAGAAACAACACTTGTCCAAATTTATTTGAAAAACACTTGTCCAGACATTTAACTTCCAAATTTTAAGAATATGTCTTTATAAAAAAACAAAACAGAGTATCTGTATATTCTATTCTCTGATCAATTTAGTGTGTATGCCTATCACTTGATACTGAAAATAACTTGACAGTTTTTATTGATTATCTCAGAAGTAAGTTTGGTGTTATTTCTCAAATAAGAAGTTCAATTGTAAAATGCACAATGGATTCCCGTGCTGCCTTTGATATTCAATGATTGCGAAATTCACACCTTCCTATATAAGTTCGTAATATAAAAGGATTATAAACCAACAGTAGGGTCTATTCTACGAATGAAAGAAAAAAGTTTAATTGAAATATTATTTATTATTCCTTCTCTTTCAACACCCCGCTACATGTGATTTTTTTTTGATATTTTAAAATGGTTCGTTTAAGTTAGTTTTTGATTTTCATATTAGATAAAAATAGACACATATTTTATATGGTTGCACATTTCATAAACATGATGACAGATGAAGACTTTTTTATTTCATATTTGATAAAAATAAACACATATTTTATATGGTTGCACATTTCATAAATATGACAACTGATGAAAACGACAGCACAGGTTAGACATCCAGATATAAAATTGTAGACAACCGATAATGCCCAGCACTGTGATGCGAACACCGTCAGCCATCAAGTTATAAGGGTACAATCTAATTCTTCTTCCTTTCCTTCTGGTTGGTTGAGAGCTTTCTTTAAAACTTTACTAACAACATCATTTAATGATTCACAAGCACCGACTTCTAACAACTGAAGGCAGCGCTGTAAATTAAAATAAAATACCAGTAAAAGCAATAAGTACACGATTAAAAAATTATAACACATGGTAAAACAATGAAACATTTTATTAGGTTCAAAAGTCCACACCACCAAAAACTTAATCTCTCAATTGTATCTAGTTAGCTCGTAGAGTTTCCAATTCACAGACTGTCCATAAAAAAAAAAGTTTTAAGCAGGTTGTCTTAATGGAACTTATCTTTAATACAAATTAGATGTATTAATTAGAAATATATACAGTAAAACTGTTAATTTGTAACCCTTTGTTTTGTATTTTCACGGAATTTGCACTGTTTAAAAAAAAAATTGCCCCGAAAATAACATTTCATATTAATTTCTACCGATAATTCGTAAAATCTGATTATTCGCAGTTCGTATGCGTTTTTGACACCCAAAATAAATAATTTATTCACGCACACACCTTTCTTATTCGGGAGAAATACATTATTTGATAAACATTTCGACATATAAGAAGCTGAATTAATGGAATCATCATGTTTCAATATTAAAATCGCGATGTCAACAATGGCGGCGCGCACTAAATACGGACGCAGTAAATTAATGTGTTTTTATAAAAATTTCTTTCTAATGTTGCCTTTAAAAAACTTTGTTCTCATTATTTGTAATTCAGATTTTTTTTTAAATTTCGGTCACGTGAGTTACGAATTAATGGAGTTTTACTGTACGTATAAAATCAATTTATCGAAAAAAATTGCAGCTTCACAATAAGAATGTGTTCTCATTAAAAAAAAACTTATTTTGTCTAGCAGGTTTGGATGGTCGATGATTTTAAGTAATAAATAAAGTATGACAGTTCATCTAGTAGATAGATGGTTAAAACAGATGTTAAAACAATTGTCTTCAATCGAGAAGCCAGTTTTATAATTAACAAATCTCTAAAATGTATGTTGAATGTCAATACCTGTTGTACTTCCTCGCCTTGCCTCAACCTTAAAACAGTGATTAAAGCAATTTCAGAGTTAGCTTTCACATATCCGTTCTTTTCTTTTGTGCCGTTGACTAGGGTAGGTAATAACAGTTTCAGTAATTCTGGGGCCATATTTTCAGGCGGTACATATCTTCCTACCATCGTGCACACTCTGGCCAGTAATTGCTTTACATCATTGTTTGCATGGTTCATCGTCTGGAAAACAGAGAGATTAATGTGTAAATGTGTAACTTGCAAACTTCATAAAATAATACATTCACATAAATATAATAAAAAAAAACTCACCCTGACAAATGGAGTGAGAAGAACAGATGGAATTGGCAACTTATTGCACTGTAAATACCTCAGCAAGTAACCTATGCCCCGGATCCCATTGCACGTTATCGGGACTTTGTCACTTGCGAGGTAACTCAATAATGTTTTGCACACTTTGTCTTGATACTGATCTGTGAAGATAGTTTCTGGGTGTTCTTTGAGAGCAACAAAGATAGCGCACGAGCGACCATGCTTCAATGTCCAGTCGGGAGCATCGTCACACAAGAGCTGTCCCAATAAAGCGGATTCCCGCGCCCCCTCTGGCAGACAGTGCAGTAGAGCTCCCAGACAACCTCCTACCGCACTCCTCGGCGGATCCTCTGAGTGACCTAGTAGACCCGGGGATGTCAATGTAACCAGGACACTTAAAACTAAAGATTCTGACATTTTGTCTCCTCCGCCGGTGATGATACTTCTCAGAGCCTGTAGCATAGTTTCCTTGACTGCTAGGTCATCTGAATTCTTTATACCATTATGCATTTCCACAAACAACGGATCGGCTCTCGTGTGGATGACTACTAGTTGACTCAGAGCGTAACCAGCCTTAATGCGCACCTGTCTGTTTGGATCATTGAGCGCCTTCAAGAAAGTTGTTTGAAGTTGTGGTAAGAATTGTTTTAACATCACTCCCACCTGAAAATCAATAAATTGACAAATTTAACATTATTACCAAAGTATATGAATGAATACTCAATGAATTGTAATGTAACAAAAAAAGATGGGTAACCTTGGCAAGTAGCAATGCTAGAGTTTCCAAAACAGCAGCTTTCACGCTTGCATTGAATCGATCACCTAAAATCCTAATCAATGGACCCGTTATGTGCACGACGGATGGTTGAAGAGCAGGAGCTGATGTCAATCGAATAACTTCTCCCAACATTAGAGCTGCTGCTTCTTTTTCCTCGGGTAATCCATTTAGTATAGATTCTCGGAACAAGGGAAGAATTGGTGTGATTCCCTGAACAGATTTAAAAGATGATTAGATAGTTTCAATTTTACACCAAATTAATTATTATAAAAGTTAAAAACAATTTTTACCTTAGGTAAGCAGAATCCTGGTAAAAGATCTACTCCTTTAAGATCGCTAACAGCGTACCTAACTGCTTGTCTAATATCTGATACATGCTGAATCTGTTGTTCCGCATCCATACTCTTTGTGACAGCTTGCAGTGCCTCCCAGGCCATCTGTAAGACATCTTGGTCCTCATCACCAAACAGGTGGATGAGCCCACGCAGCAGTTGCGGGATGTAATGGGTATAGTCTGCTCGGGTGTGGGAACAGAAGGCGGCTAGCAGAGTGGCTGCGGCCCTACGCTGCGGGGCTGCGGGAGCCCGAGACCCCTCCAGGAGAGCGTCCATCACAGCTCTCACGCCAGCCTCATCATTCACCGACAATACTACTCCTCGACAGTATTCCAGCTCTCGAGCTTCCCCCGGAGTACCCTGGGCGCTGCAAAGTGCACTTAACAAGGCAGGTAGGATCTTATGCAAATATTTTGTCAATGCATCACCAGCTACAGAAGCCAGAATTGAAAGTGCCTTTGTGTTGACTGGTGGGGCGGAAAGTTGAGGAACAAGATAAGGTAATACAACCCTCGATTTAATAGCCATGACTTGTCGCAAACCATCGAGAGTAGCTTCAGCAACATCGGGGTCGGGATTGTTGAGGCCGTTTAACATAGCCGGAAGAATGTCATCCAGCGCTCTGACTCCAACAGTTGCGTGCAAACTGTCAAACGTTTTAGCTGCGGCGCATCGCACTTCTGGAAGTGGGTCGCAGAGAGCTTTTCGTACAGTGGGGACTAAACTGTTTACAAATGATAATACCATATCCTTGGAAGTGGAGGCCATTATTTCACTCAAGCCGATGCATACACCTTGACGCTGATCGGCTCTGTCAGACTGTAAGCCTCTCTCTAAAATCGGAATGATTTCAGGAAGAACTCTCTCACCCAACTTGCGTACAAGGTCACCTAGGGTTCTAGCGGCTACTTGTCTTTTATCAAAGCTGGTCGAAGCTAGGCAACCCAGCAATAAACCAAAAAGCGTAGGTAAGATTTCTCGCAGAGTGCGAGGGGTGTTTGTGACGACCACCTTCCAAACGTGGAGTGCCGCTTGACGCACCATAAGTGCAACATCACTACGGCCCATATACAGACCGGCCAGTACTCTGTTCCTTCTCTCGGCGCCCAAAGCCACCATGATGGCTGAATGGGACTGTTCTGTACCAAAGTTATCATCTTCGGAAGCAGTTTCTGTGCTCATCTTACCGGACACTCCAGAAATTCGATAAAGTAAATCTCCCAACAGTTGAACAGAACTATATCGAATACGCCAATCATCATCGAACAGGCCTTTTTCTAACTCTGGCAGGAGTAACATAATGGCAGAGTCTGCGTACAAGTTGACAATTCTTTGACCGGCTTTCAGAGCAGTATCTCTAACATATTCATTTTCATCTGCCAAAGCTTTAAGAATAGGATTAATTATCTGACCAATGTACGGTGTAAATTCGTTGGTGAAAGCTCCCGGCATATAAATGAACATCATGATGTATCCATCCTTTACGTGAGGAGCAATATCAGTACGCTCAGATGTTGCAATGATATCTGTCAACAATAAATCATATAAATACTCTTGTTTTTTTTTATGTCAATTCATTTAGTAAATGTCATATACATATATAAAAATTACCTGGCATTAGTTTATGTAACTTTTCAACTCCTAATCCTGCGACAACTTCCGACAAGCCCTGAGCGGCTCCAGAACGGTCCACGCTGCTGCTTTCCGATGTGAGGGTCTGCATTAACCACGGGAGCAAGTCCTCGAAACTGGCTTCACCCATACCACGGACCATTGCACCCAAAGCCCTTGCAGACACACTTCGCACCTGTAATCATTAATGATTGTTATTATGAAAATTAAGGTGAACTACGATCTTGTTGAAAACTATCATGTTGCCCCAATCTTAATACTAGAATAATACAAAACAGTTTGTTAGCATATTAGTAATGTGAAAAAATTTAACAGCAAAATCAACTCCAATTGATAATAATATTTAAATATAGTCATATAAAATTGTTGATGTTTGTACAAATGTTAACTGACACGTAAATACAAAAATTACAATAAAATGATAGTAACCTCTGGCACAGGATCTAACAAGGATGACTTGAGCCCCGGAATGATATTGGGCAGGTAAGGCATCAGGTCCTTTTGGTCCGTCAATGAATACATATTGCCGATAATTTGCGCGGCCATTTTTCTAGTTTCCGTAGATCGGTCCATAAAAGCTCTTTGGACAACTGGCATAATCAAAGCGAGGGACGGAGCATCGATGAAGTGCACAAACTGCGTGTCCAAAAGTGTCTGCAGACATGCTGAAGTCTTATTGGACGGATCTTGCAGTGCTTCCAGCAACGGTGGTACAATGGCTGGAATGATAATGGTAATTAAAATGACACTCATGCATTTAGTGTGAAAATGAACAAAGCCTAGTAAAAACCTCATTAATTCAAAGGTGGGGGGAGAGGAAACAAAAAAAGTATTACACGGTAGAACACACTTAATTCAACATTATTCAAATATTTTATGATCCAAATTATCAATTTTGTACTAAACTAATAGCTGAGTTTTGTCCAATTCGAAATTTGCCCTTGAATTTCATATTAACGAGGTTCTACTGTATATATTTTATTCTATTTGAATATCGAAGTTTGTACAGTCTACAAAGGATTATCATTTTGAGAGATTGTTGATGTAAAGATATTACAGTGAAACCTCAGTTTTACGTAGTGGTAAGTTAATTAAGTAGTGACTGACAACCAAGAGAATATAGTTTCTGTAGTCTGTATATTCATAGTATAAATTATTAAAAGTTTTATTTAAGTAGTTAATTTTATTTTTATAAAAAGTCTATTATTCCATACATTTTTCATTTCCTCACTTTTACATTTTCCTCAGTTTTACACTGTTTTTTGCCATTTCCCAGAGAAGTGCAAAACCGAGGTCTCACTGTATTTCAAAATATGTACATAGTAGACATAAAAATATTATGCCAAATTACAAATGTACGCATTTTTTTTCTTTTTCATAAAACTAATTTTCAATTAAACAAAATATCTGCACTTGAATTAGCGAGATATTGTTGTACATAGTATTTATAAATTATTTTACATGTGGCATTCATGAGCGATTTAACTTCATAACATTCAAGGTTACATTATGAACACCAAGATGATTGCATTTTTGGTAATACAGTAGAATCGCGATATAACGAAACCCGATATAGCGAAAAATGACGTATATCGAAAAAAAAATCGAAATTTAGTCCCTAAAACCAATTTTTCATACAAAAATGCATTTATATAACGAAATCCCGTTAATATTTATAACAAAATCATTTTTGTCCCGTACAAAAAAATGCCAATACATTTACGTAAATTTATAACGAAATAAAAAAATGTTAAAAGATGAAAATATTATTTCGCACTTACAAAGCCGCGCCGATGCATCTGCCTTTTCGGCGGTGCGCAGCGGTCGGCCGACAAGGTAGTAAAACAATTCAAACTTCTTCTCGGGTTCATAGTAGGCCCATAAAACCATTTGACATAATTCTTGCGGCGTTCTCTGACACGTTTTACGTACGCATACGCCTCTAATATGATTGCAACCCAGACCCAAACAGCTGTAAAATACAAAAATTAACAGGAACCCCCGAAAGTTGCAGTATGTACTTATTGGAAATGTCAGTCTCAGTCAGTGTAACGTCTGTAGAGTTAAGTTTGTTCAGCTTTTAACGCGATTATTGCATGACCGAATTGAATATTTACATAAATTAATTTTCGTTTGACAATTGTTTTCGTGTGAACTCGTCAATAATATAAATAATTCATTAAAATATTTTATGAACTATTTTTGTACGGTATTTTGTATTTCTATTAACTATTGTTTTCGTGTATTTTAAGTGTACAATGTTAACGATAATTTTTAAGTGAACAATTTTAACGATTATAAATATATTTTCAAGTGAACAATTTTAACGATTATAAATATATTTTGAAGTGGTTGCCGCCGTTATCGGTAAATACCTTCGTAATTTATATACGACTCATTTTATAAAAATGCTGCGATTCAACTGTAAGATTGTTATTTTTTAATTATTTTGTATGTTTCATGCCCAAAACTATGTTTGAAGCGGCTCTACATTTAAACACAATTAAAATATTGTTTTGTGTTTGCAATATTCTGGAATTTACAAAAATATCTTCCAATTGGTGTTGAATGGATTCTGTTCTTAATTTAATTCCTTTGATTATCCATTTGCTTATCTGTTTTAATAACAAAACTACTAAAAATATGTAGGTATTCAGTTCCCTGTGGCCATTTTCCTCTTTTGTTTGCAGAATTTGCGATCTTTTTTGAAGCCGCGCAACATTTTTTTGCGACGGCGCGTAACATATAGTAGGTTTTTTATTTTTTTCGTTATATGTGGGAATTCGTTATTACGAATTTTTATTTTTTGGTCCCTTGGATTTCGTTATATCGCGGTTTTACTGTATATGAGTACGTATATACATTTGAAAAGATTCAATTATCAAATGATAAGAAGTGATTGAGGAGGAAAATGTAAAACCAATCTCATAGGAACAGGTATGGAAAGATAATGCTGCACGCAAGTTTTGAAATGTATGAAAATTTCATTACCCAAAAAAGTTTATTTTGGATTACTTGTATAATAACGCACCTTGAATTTCTGGATTACGAATGACAGAGCCGATGACTTTGAGAGCTTCAGCACCTGCCTCCTGTACTTTGACATGGGAATCACTCAACACTTCGATGAGCTTGGGTACAATACTCGGCAGGCAGGAAGACAACTGCTTGGGTGCACAATACGCCATTGCTCCGAGCAATTCTATGGAACCTGTTCATTAAAAAATAAGCAGTAAGCACTACATATTTCTATAAACTATGTTATGGAACACATGTATATTTAAATTATTTAACACAAAATATAGTAAAACACTGATAAGGCATAATAATATGGTTCTTATAAAGGTCATTCAGAAAAATTCATAATTCAATTTCAGAAAAAAATACAAAAAATTATTGTCTCAAATTTTTTGTAATTTAATGATAAAGACTACTGGGTGATTCCGCCGGTTCAGTTTTTGTCATGCAAGAATGAATCCTTGGGAGAATAACTCTTTAAAGAATATTTTTTTTTATAAGTGAATAAAAATGATTGCATCTATTCCTTATTTTGATTGGAACATAAGTGATTTTCTCATTACAGTGGACCTTTAATATTCGTTCTGTTTTTTCATTGAAATTTTTGTTTGTTTGATTTGCCTAAAAAGTCGATATTTGTCCCATCTGCCATGCGAGTCATATCAATTCATTTGATAAGAGTGCGTTTGGACACTTTCGGAAAATTAAAAAAAAATAGAACACAACAAACAACATTGGATAAGTTCTTTAAAAAAACGAGTGCTGGTGAATCGTCTGGAAATGCTGGTGAACCATCAGGACATCAATCACTAGAATTGACATTACCTGATGTCATAATGGAAGGTCCCCTTTCAAACAATAGTCTAACCCAGCTATACTCAACCTGCGGCCCGCCAAGCTTTTATATGCGGCCCGAAACACATTTATTATCAGGAACGTGATTTAAAAAAATCTGGTATTCTAAGTTTTGAATATCTTAAGATACACCCGAATAATATTTGTTGATTTATCAAGTGGCGGCGCTCTAATCTTGAATCAAACGGGTTTCAACCAATGTTTTTCCTATATGAATTTTTTTCTCGTCATATCAGTATAATAATGTTGCAGCGCGTGTAACTTAGCCTGTGGCCTTGTATGTGGCCTGAAGAAAAAAAGGTTGAGTATGACTGGTCTAACCTTTATAAAAAAAAAAATTCGTAACAATCACTGTCTTTTTCATCGAAAAGGTAAATTTCTGGTTAAAATTCTATTTATGTAGGCCTACAGTATATTTATGGCATCACAATGAGTAAATCTCTGTCATAACGATAAAGATTTAATAAGTAGTGGTTAATACGTAATTAAAATGTATTTGCGATGATTTCCGAGTGAAATTTTTTTTAGTAAAGAATAGATTGGTAAAATTCAGGACTGGGAATGGATTAAACTATTTTTAGTTAATTTGTTTGATATTTGTTTTTCTTTATATTCATCCTTCTCTTGGGAACAGATGTATGATGAATATTGAGGGTCCAAATCATTATCTAATACCATCAAATGTATAAATGCATCCCACCTGTTTCATTAAAGTGTTCAAATGAAATTGCAACATTGAAAAGTTTTAATTTCCGGAGAACTTTTAATCATATTTTTACTAGAGATAAACATATTTGTATCTCGGTGTAGAAAATGCAAATGAAAAATTTTAAGGCTAGCGAAATAATAAGGAGAAATCTTTATTTTCTAACCTGTCTTAGTTCTCCAGCTGTCGTCCTCGAGAGCAGCCAGCAGTGACGGCAGAACAAGCTTGACTCCGTGCGCAGATAGTTTGCTCATAACAACTTTGGCAGTGTCATCAGTGGCCGTCCTTACATACTGTGAGGAATCACCAAAGCAGAGAAGCAAATGCGGCAAGACATGGACAATGTAAGGCTCAAACAGACGACCCAACTTGGTGCACAGCATCTCAAATGCAAATAAGGCACCTGGAAGACATGAAAGTTAATTAATTTAAATGTGAATAATTGACAATTGAAACGAGTGCTTAATTTCTAAGCGCATACATTTAAAATAAGTTTAAATCAATAAATGACCAATTAATCTAGTTGAAAAGGTCCCGACATTCATTCAATGAAACAAATCTTAGAGTGTTACAGGACACTGATGTTTATTATATATTATCCTGTTGATTGATATAATAAATGATAATTAAAAGAGACTATTAGTGCTTGGGCGAGTTTGGAAAATTTGAGATGGAATACTTTGGATACGTAAAATAAGTCAAAACTAACCTTCACGGTGTTTGTAATTCTTCTTATCCTGAATAGCTTCGGTGAGTCTCGTCATGATGTCTAACTGTTTTAAGGCAAGGATACCGAGTCCCTTCACCACACCAGCTAAACCGTAAGCAGCACCCTAAAGTAAAATCAAACAAATATAAAACTATTCTAAACGTATTATACATAAATAAAATGTTTTCAGGCACATTCCGATTTGTGCTGAAGTGAAATCAATGCCTTACCTTTCGCTCGCCATACTTTTCAGCTTTAAGAAGTTTCTGCATCAGTTTGTTGACGATGACTGTGGTTTCATCTCGAAGGATCGGAGAAGTTATCAGATGGGGTAGGCAGTTGCTGACAGCTTCTTGAACCTGCAAATATATATTATTAACAAAGATGGAAAAGGAGTAGTCAAATACGTTCCAAAAAATAAAATAAATAATAACCGGTTGCGAAGGTGTAGACAGAGCAGCCACGAGACGCAAAGTTATGGGTTTAATGCGAGGATCCTCCGGAGACAGATGGCGAGCCAAGGACCCCACCAAGATGACTACAGCCTGGCGCACAACATCAAAGCTCCCGGTCTTGGGAGCTTTGTCCAGGAACTCTTCGAATACAGGAAGCTGATCACTCACTGTCGTCTGATAGAAAAATAAATTTTAAAATATTAATTTTTTATTAGTATTTCTAAGATAATTTTTTATTAGTATTTCTCAGTAAGAAATATGCTATGGACAAAAATAGATTACCATAATGTGTGTATAGCTTTCTCACCTTTCCGTGTAGGTCGACCACAGCCATTGCAGCGTTGAACATCTCCAACCGGACATTTTCCGCTCGATCTCCGAGACCTTTGGACACAAAGAAGTGCACGAGTCGAGCCACATGATCACTGCCTAAATGGGGCGCGCAAGCCACCAACGCCAAAGCCACACCCCTTCGACCACCCCACTCGTCTACGGGTTTCTCTATCACATGACCAAACTCATCCAACTTCGGTGGGATCATCTGGAACGCATAGAACACAATGAGATTAAGACCTGTTTTATTTATTTATAATAATGCCTTTACAATATATTAGGGGTACCAGTCGAAAATGTCGCATTTCGGTATGGCCCTTGTTTGATCCTCAGTCGCGTCCGTCTCGTCGAGTCGTCAGCACGTAATATATATTACTTTTGTTCCTTAACATTTGGAGATCATCTTTCGAAAGTTATTTTTATTTTTGTTAGCGATACATTTAAAATGGAAGGGTTTATACCAGATAAGAATTTTGTGCGCAATTGCTTGATCAAGAGTTCCACCAAAAAAACTCTGCGAGGAAGGCTGCAGAAAAAATTTGCAGTATATACGGTGATGTGATATCCATTCGCCAATCGCAAAAGTGGTTTAAAAAATTTCAGAGTGGGAATTTTGATACGGAAAACCAGCCTCGAGAAGAAAAGGTCTTTAAAGTGGATGATGACATTTTAATGTGTGAAGTCGAAGCAAATCCAACAAAATCAATTCAGCAGATTGCAGACACACTCGGATACTCCTGGTCGAGTGTAAAAGCCATTTGAAAAAAAACGTCTAAATAAAAGTTAAGCGACCCAGAATGCACGCAGAACACAAAGTTTTTTTTCAACACGTCAACGCAAGACCCCACACTGCAGCGATTACTCGAAAAAAATAAACGCCTTTGGCTGGAAACAAATCGATCACCCCCCATATTCACCGGATTTAGCCCCATCAGATTACCATTTATTTAGATCCCTACAGCATTTTTTATCGGGAAAAAATTTCAACAACTTAGACGAAATGAAATCTGCCCTTGACGACTATTTCCAGTCGAAACCAGAAACTTTCTATTCAAAGGGCATAAAAATGCTTGAAAATAGATGGAAGACTGTATTAGAAAGTAATGGGGAATATATAAAATAAATTTTTTCAAATAATAAATGATTTAAATTTATATTTGCCTTTTTATTTAAAATGCGACATTTTCGACTGGTACCCCTAATATGTCATCTCGTCAGTATAGACATACATGATTCTTATGCACACTTTGTTTTATTTAATATTAAGCCAGGAGCCATCTTTTATTTATAGCCATTTTAAAGTACCATATTTTCTGGATTAAGACACTAAAACAACATTGTGTCATAAGAGATCTTTCATTACTAAGATAATACACTGCAATACTTTGTTTTTAAATACAGTGGTACATAGATTTTCGAAAAAAAAGGTGCCTTCCATTTTACAGACTTTCCGCTTACAGGCCATTTGAAATAAGTTGAGTTCCTAGCAGATTAAACATAAGCTCACATTAAGTTTTTCTTTGTACACGTTGAGCAGGATATCAAGTGTAGAGGTGACGAGCGAAGTATCCATTTGCAACAGAGCAGACAGGGCCGAGGCAGCAGCCCGCTGCACAGCCTCCACAGGATGAGTCACATCGGTGGTCACGCTATCCACGAGGAGCACGCTTGCTTCCAACCCACTACTGCTCCACAGGGTTTCCGCTAGGCATCTGGAACCAAGAGACAAAACAGGTTTTTCATGGTTGTTCAAAAATTTCTACCACGAGTTCTAGATTATTTTGTCATGATTCACCCCAACAATACAAAGGCTATTGCGGAGGCCATCATCCTCCAATGTTTTTCAAAATGTAGCCTAAAGAAATCATGAAAGAAAACAGGTATATAATGAACAAATTATTTTCTAAACTAGTGTTAATTTTGTTTATCTCATATATTATATAATATCAAAAAAGGAGAGGTTTTTATATTTTTTAATAATTGAAGCAGTAACTTTGTTATTAGCTATATTTATGCACCTGGCAATATAGCATTTTCGAAACGCTTCTTCGAAATATGCGAAAATATGCGTACTTTTTAACAAAATTGGTTCACAATTATTGACTAATTATGCAATGTTTTCGCAAATTCCAAATTCATTCATTTGATTGCTTCAATCGGCTCTGCAATGTAACAATTTTATGATCTCATGAATTTTGAGTTTCGCATAATTTAAAATGAATTTTTTTGATCTCTTGAAGTTCAAATTAATGAGGTTTTTCTGTATTTAGTCACTGTATAAATGTGGAGAAAAGACAAAGGATTTTAATGTTAACCGTCGACAAGCCACAAAGAAGTCTCAGTTAACTTTGTAAACTAAACTTACTGATTTTCTTCAAATACATCAAACTTGGCTATCCACAGACGCTTGGTCAGCAGGAGGGCTTGTTGCATGTCATCCTTGAGGGATGGGAAAGTGTTCACCAGACATATCAAGGCACGGAGAGAAGCATCTCTGACTACCTGAAAATAATACCAAATTATCAATCCTGTTCTAAAAATAACAAATCCCAACACTTAAAAATAGACTGAATGTAGACCCTTTCGCGTGTGTAATGATTTTATTTGAATATTTCAAAACAAACCACCATCTGTCAAATAGAGTTTCACTGAATATTTCCCGTGATTTATTGTCATTTTTTAAAATAAGATCTAAAACAAAATAACCTTATCCAATTGTTTAATAATAAGTATATTCTTTTTGTCTAGTTTTTCAATCCAACGATTATAACTGTTTTCTTTAGATAGTACTATTTTTGAATAAAGAAGTTATCTTCCGAGGAAAAAATAATCTCAGTCGGAACAAAGAGCTGAAACTTTACTAATATTAAAATTTACAAATTGATTCTCGCTAGCAGAAGAGGCCAGCGCCAAACAAACCTCGTATCATTATGGCGGCAAAAATGGTTTTAACACTATTAAATCTAAACATGTTACAATTAAAGAAACATTCAATACTACATAAGAGCATTTGAAATATAATTATTAAGAGAGGGTAGAGTTGGTGGTATTTGAGATAAATTGAAACCTAAGTAACACAGATTAAAATGGATGAAATCCAAGAATACAGTAAAAGCTCTGTAATACGAAATTGAGGAGACCGAAAAAAATAAAATAGGATTAGGATAAGGGATAATATGTATTAGGAAAGTAGAATTTCATATAAAGTTTTCAAAACATCATATACAGTAAAACCGCGATATAACGAAACCCGGTATAGCAAAAAATTACGTATATCGAAAAAAAAATCAAAATTTAGTCCCTAAAACCAATTTTTCATACAAAAATGCATTTATATAACGAAATCCCGTTAATATGTATAACAAAATCATTTTTGTCCCGTACAATGCCAATACATTTACGTAAATTTATAACGAAATAAAAAAATGTTAAAAGATGAAAATATTATTTCGCACTTACAAAGCCGCGCCGATGCATCTGCCGTATGCGAACAGTTTTATGGCCTTTTCGGCGGTGCGCGGCGGTCGGCCGACAAGGTAGTAAAACAATTCAAACTTCTTCTTGGGTTCATAGTAGGTCCATAAAACCATTTGACATAATTCTTGCGGCGTTCTCTTAGATACGTTTTATGTACGCATACGCCTCTAATATGTATTGAAATCCCAGACCCAAACAGCTGTAAAATACAAAAATTAACAGGAACCCCCCGAAAGTTGCAGTATGTACTTATTGGAAATGTCAGTCTCAGTGTAACGTCTGTAGAGTTAAGTTTGTTCAGCTTTTAACGCGATTATTGCATGACCGAACTGAATATTTACATAAATTCATTTTCGTTTGACAATTGTTTTCGTGTGAACTCGTCAATAATACAAATAATCCGTTAAAATATTTTATGGACTATTTTTGTACGGCATTTTGTATTTCTATTAACTATTGTTTTCGTGTATTTTAAGTGAACAATGTTAACGATAATTTTTAAGTGAACAATTTTAACGATTATAAATATATTTTGAAGTGGTTGCCGCCGTTACCGGTAAGTACTTTCGTAATTTATATACGACTCATTTTATAAAAATGCCGCGATTCAACTGTAAAATTGTTATTTTTGAATTATTTTGTATGTTTCATGCCCAAAACTATGTTTGAAGCGGCTCTACATTTAAACACAATTAAAATATCGTTTTGTGTTTGCAATATTCTGGAATTTACAAAAATATCTTCCAATTGGTGTTGAATAGGTTCTGTTCTTAATTTAATTCCTTTGATTATCCATTTGCTTATCTGTTTTAATAACAAAACTACTAAAAATATGTAGGTATTCAGTTCCCTATGGCCTTTTTCCTCCTTTGTTTGCAGAATTTGCGATCTTTTTTGAAGCCGCGCAACATTTTTTTGCGACGGCGCGTAACATATAGTAGGTTTTTTTATTTTTTCGTTATATGTGGGAATTCGTCATTACGAATTTTTATTTTTTGGTCCCTTGGATTTCGTTATATCGCGGTTTTACTGTATACATTTTCTCAAAACAATTTTCTTAAATACATGTATTTGGCCAATGTTGTTTCATTTTTGTCAGTCTCCCACGTTTATTTTGTCAACTTTTTGACTTTTCCCACAAACCTACTGGCAAGCATTTTATGTTGAACCTTGAATTAAATCTGTAGAGCCAACCATAGGAGGCAACAAAAAAAATTAATCACCAATGCATTAGTTAATGAACATCCTTTCTAGATGAGAATTAGACCAGAAATTAGAATATTGACCACACACATTTGAGAAAACAATTCAAACAGCCTGCTTTCCAGTTCTTTCCTGTTTTACCGGGCAAATGTGTTGACGCGTGTTACTTTCCTTTACTTATGATATGATTCTTCAATTTTAGTGCAATTTTTCAAAATTGTTGAAACAATTGAGTTGGTGATACCATATTTTTTCGCGATATTCGTACTGTCAATTTTACTATCCATATAATTAAAATTCATTTTCTTAGAAATTGTTAATGTTTTATACGTACTGTGAACTGACGGCATTTTAAATTTATAATGAAACTAAAGGCAAAATAAAATACGAAAAAGATTTAAATTTAACACAAGGACGTAATAAAAATACACAATATTCCTTACACTTTTCAAATAATACTTAATAAAAAGTCTAAAATCTCAAAAAAGTGTCAGTTTTCACAAAATTCAAAAATAAAAATATATACAAAAAAGAGTCAACATGTCAGTCAGATGACAATAATATTTTCACGCTATTTGACACAAAAATAATTCAGAATTGTTTTAAATGCAGATAAACACAAAGATAGGCATATTAAAATGAAAATAAATTCTAAGACTTCGAACCGGCACACAAGATTGACAACTTCAACTAAAGTCATCTTTTGGCAGGATTTCGATTAGTGCACGGTGGCCGTTTGTGGTGTATTTACTGTTATACGGGTGGTCAAACCGGTCACGGCGAAGTCGGCACGAGTATACAAATACTCGCAAATGTTCAGATTTATACGACAGCATGTAAAAAAAATTCTATTTTGTGTTAAAATTATTTCATGTAATGAATTATTGAGTTTTTCAAATTATAAGTAGAATTTTATATGAAAAGTCATTTGAGGGCGATAAAATATGACAATATTTTTAAAATAAACTTGTTTGTATTAACAAGCTTTTACTGTATATGTACCTCTGAAGGATTTTGTAATCCTGATAGGAGACAGTCTATTTCTGATGGTGTAGCCCGACCACAACCCTCTTCTCCAGACACGGCCGTCGCCACTTCCAGAAGTGTCGCACTACTCTGAGATTGTATTCTTCCACCATTCCTGCCTAAACAATTTGCAGAATACAAATACAAAATATTTTTTACACATACACATTAATTTTTGTTTTTCAAAGATCCATAAGACAAAAATAAAATTTTCAGTAAAAAGGAAAAATCGGGGTACCAAACATTTTAAAGTTCTCTTTTAGTTTTAATATAATAATTAGCAGTGCTTTTGTGTTTTAAAATACATATTTTTATTTTTCTTTAGCTAACTGTTATGGTGTAAAAAAAATTGTGCATTTTTGTCAATATAGTATTTTTTTCTAGAAGAATTTAGATTAAAACTATGTAAAATACTATAGAAAAAATTAATTATGATCATGAGTAACTATGCACTACAAAACTCGCAGTAGGTAATCCAAGTCCCTAGAGTGCACATTATTGCAACTTGTTAATTATGTACATCATTCTGAACAAACATTTTCATTAATTTTTATCAAATATCAAAATATGAATTTGTTAGAAAAGGAATTGCATTATTTTAATATAAAAAAATAAACAGAAAGGTTTTGTTCACCTCTCACCGGGATAGAAATGATATAAAGATATAAAGTAAATTGACAATACCAAAAGAAACATAAGCAATAGTATTTTGTTAAAATCATCTCTGTAATTGATATGAAAATAATCAATCACTCATCAATCAAAACAATCATTTTCAATTCAAATTGACTTTGACAGTTGGTGATTGATAAAAAATGTACTCACTGATTACTTCCAAAAGCAGTTGAAATATTTGCCTAATCGGTAACAACCCGGGATGGTTCAAGTCATTGTAGAGAGTTCCGCTGTCACGTAACTTTGCGTGATGAGAAATGATTTGCAATCCTTCCGACACCATTTTTTCATCACTTTTGGCATATGAAGATGTCAGGCTCAATCGCAGCAAGTTGAAGCAGTAACAAAATGCCGGAGCATTGAGGAAACAATTGACTTGCTTGGTGGGAAAGTCTGATGATTCTTTCAAGGAGTCGTGGTACCTCTTTCTGAATACTGTTCTACAATGGAGTAACTCAATAGTTCTGGAGACAGCATCTTTTAAGTTTTCTCCTTCCCAGTTGGGGTCCAAATCACACTGAGGTTTGTATAACCTGAAAATTCAATAAAATATATAAAATTACATGAGGAAGATTAAATTTTCAGCCACCAGATACATATTAATCTCTCAGCCGCTAAACAAATGTACTCCAAGTATACCTCCCTATGCGGGTCTCTTTTTGAAAGCTGTGTATTCGGTTGAACACCACTTTTAAAACGACATTTAGACATCCATAAAGGCATCCTGTTACGATTTATTACTTGATAGGACTTCACAGATAATGTTGTTAATATAAACAATCACTTGAGATGTTCAAATCCTTAAGATAATGTAAATATTGACTGAACAAAATAATCGATCTCCAAAAAAGCCACTGTCTTACGAATATTATCACACGGCCACCAATACAATCACATTGTTTGTACGATCATAGCTATCACATTCAACCGGATTGCTGCGCCGATCTTCAATATGCACCTACGGTGTATTTTTTTTAACATTTCTTATAGTTGTTTGAAAATAATGTTTAAAGTCTCATAAAGTCCTTTGAAATACATAAATAAGCAAAAGAGCACAGATACGGCTAGAATATGTAAACATTAAGATATCACAAGTCAAGTATCGGCCTAAGAGATGTCCGCTCATGTAATAAATAATAAACGTTGATACTAACCCGCTATAATATTTTTATTCGTTATCGTTTTGTAAAGTATTTGAGCGTTTGATAAAATCAAATTAATTATATGGAAAGCCATTTTCTTGTACCACTTTATTGTTTTCCATGAGCAATTTAAATTACTCAACATTATGTTCACAGAATCTTTACACTTACTATAGTCATTTGACACATTTCGGTTTAATAATAGGTTGACTAATGTATTTCGGCTATCGTTTCCATGGAATCGACACGCAAGGTTGTTAGAATGTGGACTTCTCTTTTATCGCGCCATTTTAATGCCAAAAGAGGTCCACGATATTTGGGGTCCATTTAAATTTTTTTAAATTTACAAAATGTGGCCCTATCTTTCCGTGTTTTACGTACTGTACAACACGCATTAGTATTTTTCTTGTGCATAAAATCAAATAAGTGAGGGCTACTATCCTAATTGACGAAAAGAGTAGATTCACTTTAACTGACATCTTCATTAATTATTTCATCTTGCTCATCTTCACTTACGTATTTCTAAATCGGAGTCCACATCTAAAAATGTTTCTAATATTTCTTTCTCCGCAAGTCTACAGTCCGCCATTTTAAAAGGTATACAATTATTAAATTTAAATAATTTTGATATATATACGTAGCACAATACAGGCTTCTGTTTTCTAAAGAAAAGTAAAAGAATATTGTCAGAAAATACAATCGTTCACCATCAAAACACAAATGCAGTCAAAACAATATCAACATTTCAAACCATTTTAAATAAGATCACGTAGTAATAATAAATGTATTTTCCGATACAATATATTGATTCAATTGTCCATAAAATACGGATCGCGATGTCAATATTTCGTATCAACGCACAGTTCCGACAAATACTAGTGACCTCGAACACATAACGAGAGGACGATAATTCAGCGCCACGAAATTCAAATAACCGGACGGCGTTTCAAGATGTCTTCGTTTTTAAACTGATTTATATAAACAAATAACAATATATCACTCGACTAACACAAGATGTCAGCAACAGTACGGATTGAACTAATTTTTGGTATATTTTCCTGCTTGATTTGCCGCGCTGTCACATAGTACATGACAAAATAAATCAAAAACACCATATGATGCGCGCCGCGCTGGGAGAGCGATTACCTCTCGCATCATATGATGCGCATAGCGGGGATCGGGTTATAGTATGGGTAATTTTGTCCTCATAATCTCATCATGCAATTTGGGAAAAAATTAAAATTGTAATGTTGTGTATGAAATAAAGTTGGAATAAAAAAAAATTTTAAAACTGATCACACAATTAGACATAAAATTTAAAAAAACTGGTAGAAATAACAGGAGATAAATGAGGAAGTCTCAGGAACTTGTGAATAATAAGCAAAATAATGTGAACATACACATAAATATATTTTGGATGATTGTGATATTGGATCAATGTCCAAAAATTGCACAAATTTAAGAGGCTACTTTCATTTTTCCAGTTTGAATTTCGAGATATTTTTGCATTTTGCATACCCTTTCAAGACGAGACTAATAGTTAATTCATTTACAATATCAAGTAAACATAAAAGTGCGTTATTTTTTACGTAAATATTGCTAGAGTGAAAGGTATCAATAGAAAAGGACAAGTATATAATTGTTGGTTTTTTAAAATTCCTAGGTAATAAAGCTATTAGAAAATAGGCATTTCTTCAACATTGATAATACATATGTGTTGCCATTTGAAATTATCAGGCGAAAATTAAATAATTTGTTAAAGTTCTCACCTAAGAATTGTTATTTTTATGATAAAAACCATTGTTTGTGTGGATAAACATGATTATTACAATTATGCCCCCGATTTATAAGGAAAAAATTGACGTAAATTCATACTAATAAATAATATTGACAACTTTTGAAGCAGCCGTATTTGTGAAGAGAAAACTATTTATGCTAATATTATATAATAATCATACTATGGTTGTAATAAAAAAAAAGTTTTTTTTTAAAATATTTATTTATTGTTTTAATAAATTACATATATATTTAATATTAAAATATAAATAAAAATATGACAAAAGTATCATTATTCACTGTTAAATAATTAGTTGTTCATCGAGCACATTATCGTTATTCAGAATTTCGTTATTTTTTTTCTTTACACGTATTCAAAACAAAATTTGATTCACACTTATTACAATTTAAACTGAATTTAGAAATAAAATTTTATGTTCTTTCACATATTCAATATTCGTTCATGCGCACCCAAACATCGATTTGTGGGAGTAAATGTCGTCGACCACTCTTTTGCCATCCAATTTAGGAAGTTCACACGAGTTCGCACATTCAATACTCAGTTCGGGAACATCCTGAAAATAATTAATAATATTATTATTGTTATTTAGTTATCAGTATTTTTATGTCTAAAATATTAAAATACATGTTTATTCATTTATATGACTATAACAAATACATTTGTATCAGACAGGTCTGTCATGTATAATTCTTTTGATAAGATTATTTATCTTTAAGGATATGTATTTCCAATAAAAAATAATTTATCTGCACTACATAATATATGTATATTGAACTATGCAATTTGTATTGTTAAATCAAATAGATAATTGTTATAGAAATGGTAAAAATTATCAACTTACGTTGCGATTTTTATTCCAAGAAGATAACCATTTAAAATTTTGTTGGAATATTTCGTAGAGCGTGTCAATGGATACTTTTTGACCTTAGGTATCTTGAGTCACAGGAGGCAGTAATTTCAGAACAATAATTTGTATAATAAAATATAATGAGAACCAAACCCAACAAAAAAAAACACGGGTTCGCGAATGTCACGTTGAATCTTATCTATGCGTTGAATCATGTTTATGCCCTTGAGGCGCATGCGTTAGATGCGCAATGCCATAGATAAGAGACGCAATGCGATGCAAGCCGCGCATGCGTTGTCAGATTCTTAGCGCTCAGATCCGTAACGTAGGTTTTGACACATGTATTATGTTCAGAAGTCAAAATTATAATCTGTTTTCGTATAAAAACAGCCCAAAACCATATAATTTACAAAAATAAGCAATTGGTATCGAGAATAAGTATAATATTCATTCATAGTGTAGTCAAAATTTGTAATAAAATGTGTTTTATAGGCAAATTTAATGAAAATCCAACGGAGCATAAATCCGACCTCTATCATTGCCGAATTCAACGGTGTTCTGAAGGTCCGCTAGACAATTAAAATTATCGTGTTTCATAAGACTGGAAATATATTATTTAAAAAATGATTATTGTGTTTCTGATATTAAACTTAGTTTTAAATAGTAGTTGAAGCCTCAAAGCATGTGAGTAAATATAGTATATTATTTAAAAACGTATGTTTTTACTAAAACAAAGTATTTTAAAAACGTCAAAAATTCATCAAATGTACTGCAAATTGAATGATTTATAACTATATTAATTTTTAACATTTTGCTGATTTGGTTTCCTACAGATTTGTCTCCGTAATCTTGGCTTTAAGATTATAAGAAAATATATTTCGTCTACGCATTCGTTTAGCGCATTGACTCAATTTTGTACAATGCCTAAAATGCATCTAATGGTCACGGTCTTTCTTATAATATTTGTATCGTCTTAATTATGACAAATAACATTCAGTTTATTAGTTTTATATTAATGTAAAGATCCAATCCAAGTAATAGTTGAAAAAAAAGTCAAATCTATTGAATAATTTCTGATATAAATGAATAATAAAAACCCACATTTTCGTAAAAAACGCCAAAATAGGAATTATTATTGCAAGTGGCGCCTTAAAACCATATTTTATTCAATTTACAGAGTTTAGGTTTAGGAAACTTTTTTTTGTCGTTAGGCAGTCAAATGGTTAATATTGTTTTTTTATCGTTCTCCATTGGATTTTATCTTTTTTTTAAATGAAAACGTATCTTTATTATGAAGTTGCAATTTCAGACCACTTTCATTATAACATTTTACAAAGTTATACGTATGTGTTTGGCCATCTTCAATATATGTACATATATGTAAATGGAACATTATTTCAGAAATGGGAATAGGATTATTCTAATGAAACAGGCAAAGTACAATTTTTTATAAAACTCGCCTAAGTGTTACATGCGCAATGGTGTCACCCAGTGTGGCCATATCTGTCGGCCATAAAGCTTTGCGCAAGCCGAGGATAAGGTCGGCAGAGCGGGGTGCTGCTAGTGGAGAGCGCAGGGCGGCTAACAAGGACCGCATCAGCGCAGCGGCATGCAAGCCCAAGGACAAGGGATCACCGGCACTAGCGGAGGTCACCAACCTCTCCACGCAGCTTAAGCGCTCTTCCAGCTATTTGAAAAGTCAAATTTTAGTCATTAGATCATGTGCAGGAGAAATAATTTGAAATTGCGAGGAACAAGATTTGACCGGACTCTCACATATTTGGTGGTAAAATTAATAACCGTGACTCTTCGTCAGTGCTGGAAATAATTATGAGATAATTTTAACTTTGCATTGTTTTGTTCAACATTTGTCTAAGTTTTGTCAAAGATAAAATAATAGGGTACTTATTATTACTAAAGTTAGTTTTTCATTACAAATTAATGAAGTAGAAAAATAATTACCATTGTAAGCTTTTGTCTGATGAGGTTTTCTTTATTGGTCTGAATCCTAATGGCATCCTTTTGTTTAGCGGTGAGCTCCTTGGGTGTTTTATTCTTGCCCTCTGACCTCTTCCTCTCTTCGAGCTCCCTGCGAAGCTGAAGTTCTTCCTGTTGGTCTTTAAATGAGTAAGCCTTGCTCTCTCGTTTCATGTTCAACTCTGAGTTATCTTCGCTCCTATAAATTATTAAAAATATTCTCAGATCTTCCCAACATAATTTCCTCAATATTTTGAGTATGTCCAAATCTTTGAAGGAATCAATTCAATAGGGGATTGTCATCAAGATATAGATGTCTCACAGAGACGAAGCTATTATTTTTATATACATGGGAAGGTAAATTGGAAGTTGTCTTGAACGTTTCATTGTGTAAAGTGATTACTGAAGCCAGCCGATGACAGATCGTAAGCCCTGTAATGCCCAAGACTTCCATACTTACCTTCCCATGTAAATAATAGCTTCGTCTCTGTGAGACATCTATATCATAATTTCCTCAGTTGATTTGTTAACAATTCACCATTACAAAACTATAATATTTTTAATGAAATCATTCAAAAACTTTTGAACAAATGAAATATAGATTTTAGCAAAGGTGGGATGTCATAAGACATATAGTAAAATCCCGTTTATTCGAAATTTATCACATGTCGAAGTTTTGCAGGAGATAGACAATTTTCATAATAATTGTACTTATAAATTGAATATCGTTATTCAAAGATATTTTTGGACCCTATTAGATGAATTTGTCGATCTATTTTTCACCTAATCCGATTTTTTTGTCAAATGTCCATAATCTAAGTTACGCGATGTGCCTGTGAAGAATGTGTGGTTGATATTTCTCAGATTTTCTCATATCTTGTTAATTATTTTATTGCCATTGTTTTATATGTAAAGACAATTATTTGTATTTCTCTAATATTTACACATTCGACATTTTGAAATTCGCGAATGCATGGTTTGAGTTCCTCAGACTTTTCTGTATTTCATTAAATTAAAATTACAACATTTTTATGATTTTGACTGATAATTTCATATTCTCGAAAATAGCATCAAAGCGAAACTCGTACAAAACTCCATTAGTTGCTAAAAAATAGAATTAATATGAGATTGACAATAAATTTAACAGAAAAATACACGACCTCATTAATGTCATTGTCAACAATATGACAGATAGAACTTTAGCATTGAAAGGCGAGAAATGGCACGGAGAAAAAGAGTAAGAAAGCGGCGAGTGAACAAGATGTTACAGGTGAGTGCAAAATGCGCTACGACCACCGCAAAACAGTTTTAAAAGCGCTGAAAATGTTTGTTGTTAACTTCAATACTTATGTTATTTTAAAATGTGTGGATATAAGTATATATAATTACTTTGAGTTGTAATGTAAAAGTAAAAAAAATAAAAATGTTTGAAATTTTCATTATCGTAAATCGTTTTTAGAACTCTTTTCTTGATTTTTGGTCCCCTCAACTTCGAATAAATGGGATTTTACTGTATAACCTTTATAAGAAAATTTATTTACTCACCCTGGAATTACACTCTTGTCGTACAACTCCCCCTCAGGGGTGAGGTAAGTGAAGTATTCATCCCTAGTGATTCTGAGCAGTTCCGGATCTTCTAATGTGTCCGTTACGTATGACATCAGGCTGGGCAATATTACCTCAGGATTCTGTTCTACTAGGGTTGATATTACATTGTTGTAGCTCTAAAATAGTAGAAGCGAAACGTCAAAACTAAACCAAATTAAATTTCATATTTTATGTTGTTAATTACACTTCAAGGCATTTATAATGAAGTTTCTTATGTATGAACTTTATTTACTTCTCAGAAATATAAAATATACACAATTGTCCCTGGGTTGATACAGCAAGGGATTTGGGGAAAGCTATTTGAGTATATAGTTTATGTCTACGTAATATGTAATCTATTTTGATTGATCACAATGATAATATAATCATTGAATGTTTTATATATTAACTAAAGGAGTTAAAAAAAAAACATAATGTAGGACAACAGATGAGTATAATAATATAACAGCAATATTAGACAAGACCAATAGGACTTAATTTTTATAAAATTACAACTCCATAAGAAATCAAAATACAGTAAAACCTTGATAATTCAAACCCTCTTTATTCGAAATTTGACATAATTCGAAAATTTTCTTACACACAATACCTAAAATGTAAATTTTATAGTTGATTAACCCCGGTAATTCATAGTGCGAGATAATTTTGAGACCCTTAATAATTTATATCTTTTTACGTCATACAATTCAAAATATTTTTTTAATTTATAAGAAATTTACAATGCGCATAGTTTTTTGTGTGGTCTCTTTTATATGCCTACTTGCCGACACACCGCACGTTTGTGTGGGACCTCCTTCAGGTCTCGGTCCTGCTGCTGCTAATTTTCAAATAGATGCTCTCAAACTAGAAGCTCTCGCCTTGACCCGTGTGAATAGTTTGCACTAATTACTCCTACTAACAGTGTTTTCAAGATGTTTCCTAAGAATTTGTAAATAAATTAGCACCATTGTTTACTAATTTGGCAAATTTCAAAACCAAAAATTTGATTGATTCTATCAGTTTCTTTTCGAGTTTCGAATGGAGTTTCGCATAATTTTAATTAAAATTTGTCTGGTCCTTGAATTTTGAATTAACGAGGTTTTATTGTACAATGGAATCAAAATATTACATTTTCACATGATTCATAAAAATTTTCTGATTCCATTTCAGTTTTCAGATAATAAAATTAGCTGTGGTGTAACATAAAACATTTTCAATAAAAAACAGTCCACAAATATTTAAAAACATTCTTTTATAAATTTTAGAGTATTGAGAATTACTTTGTTTAATATTTTGGTAGCTCATGATGCTCATATGGGGGGATCGCTGATGTGTGATATGAGACTTCTTGATTTTTAAATTCAATCCTTGATCATGTTACTTACAATACTCCAAATATGTCCAATTTTATTTTCTATCATCTACTTTATCACTACTAAAGATTCTAAATCTAATAAAGATAGAGGTAATACTAACATCATTACATCGGAAACCGGCGATATAACTATTTTTAATATTGTTTGAGAACAGGCTTATTAGTTGCCTTGGCTGCAGATCTAGATATTTGACCATCTTGAGCCAGAGTGTGCGATTGGTGGCAATCACCAGCGGGTGATGACACGCTAGTAGCGCATCCACCGCCAATAGCTGTCTGTCTTCGAGTGAGTATTCTGTAAAATAACAAAATCAAATAAATCAATCATAGAATAATCTCAAAATGGTATTTTTTTATTTTTATTAAAACATTTATATGCTTTCTTATTGTCACACACTTTCTCCTGTTTCTAAAATTTAATTAGAAATTAAGACTACTTCTGTAGGTAAGCACTGTTTCATAGTTTCATGTTAAGTGTGATTGGAAAAATGACTGAATTAAAGGTTTCTTAAAATTAAATAGTGTGATAAATAAATAGACTAATATTATCAACACCAATCTGATTAAAATAAAAAATAAGTTGGTGCATTGAGTATTTAGAATGTGATAATTGTGATTCTGATTTTGAAATTTACAGGTCACTTTTACGAAGAAAAACAAATAAAATATACCTTTATAAGAACAAATTGTGGTTATTGCTTCGATGATCGCCTTTCCTAAAACGTCTGCGGCACATGTCTCCACCCCGTTATCCGTCACGTTGGTGATAGGTTGTGAGGACTTGTTACCCTCTAGATTAATGGCTAGTTGGATGATCAAAGCTCGGGTGAGTTGGGCGGCCTCGGGTTTGCAAAGGAGGGTCCTACGAAGGCCTTGAAGAGCAATGTCCCTCACTGTCTTGTTGGGAGACACGAGACAGGAAACCAACGCACGGTACACTATAGAAGTCTTGCTGTCTAGTTCACTCGAGTAGTGTTTGAGCACTTCTTGGCAGATGTACACAATAGAGGTGAGAACTAAAACATTTAACACAATTTGAATACATGTCAGTTCTGAATTCCTAAGAGAAAACTTTTATTTTGTAATTGTCAAATACAGTAAAACTTTGTTAATTCATAACTCTCGGGATCGAAATTAAAAAAAAAACCCTAATTATGAAACAATGAGAATAAATTCTTTTGAAGGGAACTATAAAAAGATTTTTTTTAAAAATACATTAGTTTGCTGCATTCGTATTTTTGCGAACGCCACCGCTGTTGAGATTGTGATTTTCATTTTGAAACATGGTGACTGTCCATTATTTCATCTTCTTATGTGTCGAAATGTTTATCTAATAACCTTTTTTTTTTCTTCAGCGGTCCTTCGTTATCCAAGTGTGGCTGAGGAGTCTTATTCTCTAACCGCACACCCTTCCACATGTTATGCACGTACATCTAATAACCAATTTCTCTTGAATATAGGTGTATGGTGATATAGTCAGTCCAATATTAAAAACAGACTTCTTGAAGCGATTCACAAATCACTTGATACAACAAAATCACAAATATTAATTTGAGTGGTGATCGAACTCACCTTTTCCATCAAAATTGGGTAAAAAATTGGAATATTTAAAATGTGTGTGAAAAATAATCAAGAACTTTTATATCCTTATACTTCACTGGCCTTAATAAGTTTATGATTTGCCTGCGATTTTTCAAGTTCGAACCCAGGAAGATATCAGAGATTCAAATTTTTCTGCCAATTTTATCTTTGATATCAATTTATTGTTGGTTTTTAAAATAAACTGCATTCTTTCAAATGGTCAAGGTTACAAAGTGTTGGTGCCATTTTAGAGATTGAAAAATGAAAAAATAAAATAATAAACAAGACTTGATATGTGTACACTTTGAATCATTGCCCGAGACTGACTGACTCACGTGGCAGGTGGGATGAATATTAAAAAAGATGAATATCGAAGGTCCACTGTATTTGAATATTTTAAGACCCAAAATAAAAATTATTACAGCAGAATCTCACTAATCTGGCATTATATAAAACTGGTGCCGGATTACTGGAGTGTATAACTGCAAAATGAAAAACATTAAAAAGTGTAGGTATTTGTATTTTTATTTAAGATATGTAATATATATTTCTTACACATGAATTAAAAAAATTAGTCATGTTTTATGGGTAGTAGCAAAACATTGTTTTACCAAAATAGTTATGAGATATGATCACCCACCTCGCTCCGGCCCAGATAGTGTCAGATTACTGGGTGTGCTGATTAGTGAGATTCTACCATACATATGAGTAATTAGATACAGTACTCTAGATAATCCGGAACGTTTCGAATTTCGAAAGCCATTGAATATTTTTTTATAAAAACCAAAATGTTTCACATGCTCATAAGAGCTAAACATGTCTTTAAAGTCGAGCACATCAGCTGCCATCGTGTCCGAAAACATTTATTGTTATTATGTAGCTTTCAGTTCGTTTTAAAGTTTTATTGGGGTTGGGTTGTGTTCGGTTGTGTTATTAAGTCACTCGTTTGCAATAGAGTGCTGGTAAATTACAAAAGTGACATCGCGTTTTCTCTATGTACATCCAGGGGTGTCACAGTTTTTTTATTGTAAAAAGGTGTTTTATTTTTAATAATGGATAAACGCTAACGAGTTGTGCTTGCAATTGAACAAAAGCTAGAAATTATTTAAAAGTTCGAAAACAGTGCAACAGTTAAATTTTTAATAAACCAATATAATGTTGGTGACCAAACCATATGCGACATCGTGAAAAAAAAAGAGAAAACTGATAGATTTTATAGGCATATCAGATAGTGTTATAGGCATGACCAGCAGAAAAACAATGAAATTATCAACACATGAGGATCTCGATAAGGCCATGGTTTTGTGGTTCAACCAATTAAGGGCGGAGGTATTCCTGTCCCTGGGGCTATTTGCGCAGCCAAATCAAAATATTTTTACAACAAATTAAAGTTGCATGGCGATTTTAACGTGTCTTCTGGATGGTTAACTCAGTTTAAACAGATAAATTTGCCCATAAAACACATTTTAATACAAATTTTGACTACAATATGAATGAATATTATACTTATTCTTGATACCAATTGCTTATTTTTGTAAATTGTATGGTTTTGGGCTGTTTTTATACGAAAACAGATTATAATTTTGATATTTCAACATTAAACATTCGTCATCTGCCCGGTTTTAGAATCTGACAGCTCGTGCATGGCTAACGAATGCGTGGCCAGTGCATGATGGCTAACGATTTGCGGCCAATGCGTGGTGGCTAACGAATTCGCGGCCAGTGCATGGCAGCCAGCGCATGCGCATGAATCAATCAATAATGAAATGAAAAGTCAATAATATATTATTATATACATTATTGTTCTGAAATTACTGCCTCCTGTGACTCAAGATGCCTAAGGTCAAAAAGCATCCATTAACACGCTCTAGGAAATGTTCCAATAAAATTTTAAATGGTTATAAACTTCTTGAAAAAAAATCGTGACGTAAGTTGATAATTTTTACCATTTCTATAACAATTATCTATTTGATTTAACAATATAAATTACATAGTACAATATACATATATTATGTAGTGAAGATAAATTATTTTTTATTGGAAATATATATCCTTAAAGATAAATTATTTTATCAAAAGAATTATATATGACAGACCTGCCTCATTGATACAAATATATTTGTTATAGTCATATAAATGAATAAACATGTATTTTAATATTTTATACATAAAAATACTGATAACTAAATAACAATATTAATAATATTATAAATTATTTTCAGAATGTTCCCGAATTGAGCATTGACTCATGTAAACTTCGTAAATTGGATGGTAAAAGAGTGGTCGACATACACCAATTCTTTTCTCAAATTAATCAAATTTACTCCCACAAATCGATATTTGGGTGCACATGAATGAATATTGAATATGTGAAAGAACAAAGTTTTGTTTCTAAATTCAGTTTAAAATGTAATATGTGTTAACCAAATTTTGTTTTGAATACGTGTAAAGAAAAAACCAACGAAATTCTGAAGAACGATAATATGCTCGATGAACAACTAATTATTTAACAGTGAATAATAATACTTTTGTCATATTTTCATTTATATTTTAATATTAAATATATATGTAATTTATTAAAACAATAAATAAATATTAAAAAAAAACAGTTTTTTTTTATTACAACCGGAGTATGATTATTATATAATATTATCATAAATAGTTTTCTCTTCACAAATACCGCTGCTTCAAAAGTTATCAATATTATTTATCAGTATGAATTTACGTCAATTTTTTCCTTATAAATCGGGGAAAAATTGTAGTATTTTATAATCATATGTTTATCGACACAAACAATGGTTTTTATCATAAACATAACAAATTCTTAGGTGAGAACTTTAACAAATTATTTAATTTTCGCTTGATAATTTCAAATGGCAACACATATGTATTATGAATGTTGAAGAAATGCCTATTTTCTGATAGCTTTATTACCTAGGAATTTAAGAAAACCAACAATTGTATACTTGTCATTTTCTATTGATACCTTTCACTCTAGCAATATTTACGTAAAAAATATTGCACTTTTATGTTTACTTGATATTGTAAATGAATTAACTATTAGTCTCATCTTGAAAGGGTATGCAAAATGCAAAAATATCTCGAAATTCAAACTGGAAAAATGAAAGTAGCCTCTTAACATTTTGGAAAAAACTGACAGTTTTGGATATAATTTATGAAATCTCAGTAGGCGTGGAGATAAGAAGCATTACTCTTAAAAGGTCTTGGCTTAAAATTTTGCCAGGGAAATGATAATGAATTTTTCGGATTTGAAGAAAACCACGAAGAAGTGTTAAAAAATTAGCGACAAATTGATGAGTGCAGGGATGTTGATGAGCAATCAGTATGTGTTTGGTTTAATGCAGATGACAATGGAGCTGGTCACGAAGTATTAAATGACGAAGACATTTTTCAACATGCGACAAATGATACTGTGCAACCTGATAATGACGAAGAAGATGAGTTGATTGTATTAGAAAAAATCAATCATGGTGTCGGTTTAAATCACGTGGAATCACTTCTTAAATATCTTGACCAGCAGAATGACAGCACACTTGCTGAAAAAATGATGTTGAGAAATATTCAAAGTAAAATTTGTCAAAAAACAGCAAAGTGCAAAAAACAATCTTCTATAGTTTCTTAATTCTCTAAATGCTTCCATATTTTATTTACTCATCTTATTTTTAAAACTATTATTATTGTGTTAAATTTTATGGCCGATATGGACTTGAATTTAATTGAACTTATGGTGATGAATAGACTTTTAATTCAAAAATAATTGTGAAAAATAATATATATAGTGGAAGTTATTTGACAACCCTGCAATAATACCCCCTTTGCGCTGTTCATAAATGCACACGTGTGTGCCTTTTTTTGGTAAGTACATACTTACATATGTCAATAGATGTGCGGAGTGTGTGATTTTTGTATATTGTAGAACATTTTTTTATGTTTTTGGATTAATTGGGAATTCGATTATCTGGGATTTTTTTTACCATCCATCCCGGATAATCGAGAGTCTACTGTATAAAAAAATAATTTGCGATGGGGGCAGGTTACTACTTGCGCAACACCATATCAGATAGTATCTATATAATTACCGTCATCTGTTGCAGTCAAGAGAAATTTTTCTTGCAGGAAAACCTGCTTCTCTTTGGAAGTGATAGCGTTCCATATTGGCGTGTTTTTGGTTGGAAGTTCCCTGTTGTCATCGAGTTTTAGCAATATGTAAGCGGCACAAGCTCCCTCACTTACAATGGCGTTCTATAAAATAAGCAGTAAACATACTAAAGAGCAAACAAAACAATAATAAATCCTGAAAACATAAACTAATTAATACAGTTCCTATTATAAAAGTAAAGTAACAATGAAACAAGAGCAATCAATATCATAAATACTCTTAAAAGTAAATTTTGTAATAGAGTTTGACCTCACCTGAAGTGGTTGTTGTATTGCCTTTTCAACAGACTTTACGAGTATTGGTGTTAAAATTTCCTTATTCTTTTGTGAGATTGTAGATTTATTGAAACACTGCCCGAGCCACTGAAGATAACTTATTTTAACCAACTGGGTGGAAGATTTTAAATTGATACCTTTCTGCAAATATTTTATTATACAAATCAATTAATTTCATTATTAAATAATTTCAAGAGATCAATATTATAATTTGTTAAGTAGTTTTCTGACTCAAAAATATTATTTATCAAATTTATAAAATACACACCTTAAAAGCTTCAACAATGTAATCGGGTAGTTCTCCAGTGATTTTAATTGAACTCCATAATGTAAGCATTTCTAAACAATAACACAAAGTTTTTTCATGACTCTCTGTTTCCAAAGCTTTGAAGAATTGCTTCGAGACATCAGCATACAGATTCATATATTTGTCCCCGGCTACGACAGCATTACAGCTGAAGAGTCCAGCTCCCTAGAAATAGTACAAACAATTTATTATGAATACACAGATCTTCACTTTATATTTTTATACATGCTTGGCTACTTTTCTCTTACTGTCTTTCTGTAAAAATCGTCACCCCTGATATGTTGCATAATCTACACTTTTATTTGTTTTGAATATTAATTCATGAATCTGTTCTAAAGCTTTCTTCATCACATGCTTTTATTAAATTCATCTTTACTATTCTCATTAGCTTATTGTTACACTCATATACAGTAGAACCTCGGTTTATGAACAATTTGGATTACAAACAATATCCTCAGCAAAAAAATGTCTCAGTTTGTGGCCAGAATTTCAGATAAATTTGAATTAATTCTGGTTCAAGAAATGAGAGGGCGTTAGTTTCTAGAGAAGGGCAAAATTTCATAACGGAATGAACGCCTCGTAAAGTATACGCTCACCTTCTTGAAGGGTTCAACACGGACAAATGTGCCTGTCTTTTATTGTTTTTGTAAATGTATTGATTCAAAATTTAATTAACACTTAATTAAAGTGTTTTCTCCTTTGTAAGATAATTTGAAATAAAGTTTATTTTTATGTATATTCTTTTTGTTTTATTACTTTCAATTCCTTTTAAGTTAATTATGAATTTCCATTGTTACCATATAGAATTTCAAGCATTTAAAGCAGAATAAAAGGCCATTTTCAGAGGGTTCGGAATGAATTGATCCTTTTTACATTGATTCTTATGAGACAAATTAAATTTGTAATCCGAATTTTCTTAGCATTTAATGTGCTTTTAGAAAACAAATTTTTTTTTAAAAATATTCTTGAATGTTGATTTATGATGAAATGCTTTTAAAAAATGAGTAAAATTAAAAAAAGAAGACACATTACCAATAAAACCCCAGCCTTGTGTTCAGCCAATGTGAGCTTTCCATTGGAACCATTGAAAACATCAAATATTTGTTTAACAATAGCTCCAATTGGTTCAGGCTCTGACAGTTTTGCTGCCAACAAATTGCAAGTTTTAGCCGCTTCCGATCGAACAACCTCTTCCTTGGAGTGTAAATTTCCTGAAAGAATCCAGAAATCAAAGTCATTCCAATAAGAAAAATGCTAATATATAAATCACAAAATATTTAAAAATTATTTGTTTAGCATTTAGACAATCAAAATCGTATACGTTTTTCATTGTAGTGTGCCTGTTTTATTAGAAAACAAATGGTACAATATCATCGAAAGAGGTTGGACTTGTCGATCACACACTTTAAGATCTAAACTTTATAGATTAGGTTAAGTTAGAAGTCGATAATCGATAATTGGGTTACTTTTGAAATTAGCAAAATTAACTTTGTGGTTAAAATTCATTATTTTTATTTGTTAACTTTGTTTTATTAACCACTTATTGAGTTTAAATACATCTACCGGTTTCAAGGATTGTGCTGCATTTTATATTGGTAAAATGGGTAAAAATTTTAATGCAAGAGTAAAGGAGCATTTAAGATGTTTGAATAATAGTGGGTTTTCAGAATTTTTTAATCATTTGATAGAAAATGGTCATGGTTTTGATAAAAAAATTGGGATTGTCAATTTCGCATGTAAATAGTGTTGGTCATAAATTAAATAATTTGGAATCGTTGGAGATAAATAAAGCGTGTAAAACTAATAAAAAAATAATAAACAACCAACTAATTTTAACTACGAGTCCCATTTTAAAATTTTTTCCTAAAAATTATTAGAGTAAATTTGTATTAAGTAACAATTTGAGTTAGGTACTAAATTTATTTTTTAAATAATTGTTGTTTTTATAAATAGATTCTGGTAAAGAAACAATATCATATGTTTTTAGTTAGTATTGATATCTTGAAGAAGAAAATTGTATTTTTCGAAACTGGTAAATGTATTTAAACTCAATAAGTGGTTAATAAAACAAAATTAACAAATAAAAAAATGATAATTAGGTTTCTTTAAATAATTCAAAAATGAATAAACAAACCTATTAGATTTTTAGTAATATCTACAGCAAATGGGTTTAAATCACATTCAATATTCATAACAACATAGCCAATGGCTTCAATAATTATTTCTGGATTTCTGAGCATAGATTTTTGCAATGCTGGCAAAATAGAATTCTTGAAGTCATCGCTGGTCAGTTCTTGGAGAAACTCATTACAGCCTTCAATCAGCATCGGGTTTGGTCTAGTTTTTACACTAATAAGGCTCTTTATAAAAATGTCTGTTATTTTATCCTAAAACAAAATAAATAATTAATAATAAATAAAAATTTATCATAAATATATTTTTTTATCCTTGCAAAACTAGAGAAAATCCATAATTCTAGTAATTTGCTAAAAAAAATTACAGGTAGAAAGAGAAGTAATTTATTTTAATTCACATTATTTTTTTAAATATTCAGTGGTGTGTGAAAATTCTTTACCATTATGGAAATAATTAAGATAAATTTTTCATTTATTTGAATATTTGGTTAATTTCATTGATCATCAACATTCATATTATAATTGTGCTTGGTATCCATTGGATACGTACATATGTTAATGTCATTGTCAGTAAGAAAAATACCAAAGTTGCGAATATGTCAAACGTGTTTTTAATAGTTCTATAAGTTAATATTATTTAAATGTTTTTTCTTTAATATATTCAATCAATAGCAGTACACAAACATATATTGAATTTGAAATCAAGTGTACATTGTCTTTATTACAAGTAAAAAAAATACATAACAAAATCGTATTAATTTTTCTGACTGCCAAGTATATTGACCATTTGTCATCTCGCGTAGTCTATTATCTGTCAAATATATATTCGTAATGTAATTTTATTCAGTAATTATTTATTGTAAACATGATCTGTTTTTTCAAGAATATTCTCATTCTACTTAATGATGAATAATAATTAATTAGATATTTATAATTCAAAATTGATACATAAGAACACCGTTTGTACAATTCAAGGGATGGTAAAACAGAATGCATTAGCAGAAAAGTAGTCACTAGTGGTGACTGCTGTGCGGCCAGGGCTTCCGTAGAACTATATTTCACCATTGTTAAAGCAATATACAACAGTTAAAATAATTCTCCCTATTTGTACACTTTTAACACATTTAATGCTGATTAAAATCTATTCACGTGACAAACAATCCAAACGACATATCAATCCTTACTTACTCAGATGTACCATACCTGAACCATTTTGCGTAATAATAATGCAAATTCTAATAAATTAATTCTACAATCATCTGACACTTATGTCACTTGAAATTAATCAACTGATCTTTATGTATCCAACCTTCCTTACCTTTTTTTAAAATTTTATTTTAATATTAGAAAATATAATACATTTTTAGAATAATCAGTAGGATATATATATATTTCTTTTAACATTTATTTCTTCTCTGAGAGTAAGACTCGCATATAGAGAAAGAGTATATATGAGAATTTATATTTCAGTTAGTCTGTGTACATATTTTTTTACTTCAAATACAAATTTACAGTATTCTGTAATTTTTCTAATTCTGATGGGGAGATTGTTAAAAAATTTGATGCCGTGATAAATATAGTGATTTTGAGTTGCGGTATATTTTTGTTTTGGAATATCAATTTAGTCTCTAAATCTTGTAGATAGGAATTCGCTTCTAAAATTTAATTGATTTTTAATTTTGAAAATTTGGATTATCGAATTTTGGTACTCTGAAATCTGTGAATAGTTGTATACTCGGAAAGTCTTACTTACTTCCCTTGCGTTCAATAATCATTGAATTTGATACCAGAAGATAGGTAGGCACCTACCAACTAATCTGTGTAAATTTGAGAATATGTTTTTTTTTCCTGTCACTATTGACAGGCACCTAGTTTATAACAATCAACGCTAAAACCACAACATAATAAAATTACTGAAAAGAAAACTGAGAATTGCTGAAATTAATAATATCAAAGTTATTTCATTCTACTCAGAATACGGACAAAATAATGTCTTCTACTTCTGTGTAAACATTTTCAATGGTCCAACAGTATTTCTGAATAAAAAGTATTCCAATCTTATTTTACCTTATAATCAGTAATTAGTGGTTTTTTAAGGTCATCGAGATGCCTGTAAACGGCAGCTGCCATTATAGGTACCTGTGGACCCTCTACTCCAGAGCCTATGATCGTCTTCAGCCAGAGTTCACAGTCATGCCCAAGTTTTATCCACATGTGATGAAGCTGAAAGGAAAAATAATAAAATATTAATGAAGGAATCATTTATTTTAACTACATATTAAGTATTTTTCAAAATTAGATCATTGTACTGTAGTCACCTGGATTACTGTGCTGAGTGTTGCAAGTATTGATTTACGTATGCTAATATAAGATAAAATAAAGTACCCATTTCAACCAGAGATCAGAGTTTCAACTCAGAGATGAGGATTTGGTGATAATCGCTGCCCAGCGATCATTTGAAGGACCGTCGAGAGTATAGCATATTTTGAAGTTGAATTACATTAATTTGCAATATAGATTCAAACTACATAAAACAATGGAAAGAACCTAAGGCTTCCCTTTCAACAATAATTCATTCGCATTTTTTACAACAATGTGGGTTTTTATTATTCATTTATATCTGAAGTTATACACTAAATTGGACTTTTTTTTAAACTAATAAACTGAATGTTATTTGTCATAATTAAGACAATACAAGCATTATAAAAAAGACTCCGACCATTAAATTTGTTTTTTGCGTGCCACAAAATTGCATTAATATGGAAAATTCTTGCACATATGAAATATATTTTTTTATAATCTTGAAGCCAAGATTATGGAGACAAATTAACAAAATGTTATAAACCATTCAATTTGCAGAACATATTATCAATTTTGAACATTTTTAAAACACTTTGTGTCGGTAAAACAAATTATTTTAAATAATATATTGTATTTATTTACATGCTCTGAGGCTAGCATGTTAGCTACTATTTAAAACAGGGTTTCAAACCGGAACTGAACTGAAAAAAACATTATTTTTGTCAGAACGAAAACGGTTTATTTCGGTTTGATACATTTTCGCACATGCGCATTAACACTATCTTACTCTCCACTTCAGTTGCCATAGTCGCGACTCGTCTTACGCAAAAAAGAAATTGGTTTGATTTTTGTGTTGATATAATATGTGAGTTTCACATTCCTTATGCAGAATTTAATGTTTTAATCGTTGGTTTAGTACTGATATTTTGATTTACAGATAACGTAAGTATTAATTTAAAAAATTGTAAACGATTTAGAAGATTATTTAAAAAGTAAGGAATTTGCAATAGACACATAGATTCCCTATTTCTATAGATGTGGACATTGAATTCATATTGAATAACTTAAACCATGTATATACAAAGATTAGACAGAAAAAAACATATTTTAGAATTTTAAAGAAAATAAAAATACATATCCTCATTAATACAAAATTGCAATGGTAGCTTTAGGAATTCCAGCAACACAAGTTAGTATTGAAAGGGCCTTATCTGGTTTAAAAGTCATTTTACGAATATAAATGAAAATACATTGGAAGATATTTTACTTTTAAAATTAGCAATATTAACTTGGTGGTTAAGATTCATATTTTTTATTTATTATCGTAGTTTTATTATATTATTATATTTTAATAATTAAAAGTAACTTTCATCTTTTATAATTATAAATAAATAAACCCTATAATCCTATATACTTTAACCGTGAATATATTAATTTGTTTAGTTTATATTTGTTTCATTTAATAAATTATATTATTGTATATTATATACTTTTAGTTCTAATTTACGAGTGTGATTGACATTTGGACTGATTGAATGACGGCTGATGACTGAATGGCTGATGAATGATTGGCTGATGACCATGAATGACGAATATCTAGATATTTTGAAATCCGAGCATCAATTATGCTGGGTGGAAGAGAGACTGTCAGTCGGAATTATCGTGTAGTGGGACATGTCAGTCTAATCGTCAGCCTTGCGTCAACTCGCAATAATGGAGGATGGTGCAAATATTGACAATGATTCTACCAAGAAGAAGTGTTAGAACGTTTTATTGAACTGTACGAAATGTAAACATATGTATATAAACATAAGACTGTTTGAATTAATAATGTAGTAAAAGCATTGTTTTCATTTGGGCTTGCATTCATGTAGTCTTGGAGAACGAAGACAATTGGTGGACATTTATAACTGACAACTTGGGAAGTTCGTAAGAACGTTCAGTTGTAAGAAACCACAATGTACAGAATTTCCTCATTAATGTATTTTGTCTAAATGTGGTGTCATCATCTTAAACAATTTTTCAAAAAGCGTTTTGTTCATATGGTAGTAGTTTGTATAGTCATTTTCGGCCAACGTCTGTGAAATCTCATGCAGTAAGTTCAGATGTATTTTTTAAGCCATTCTTTCTCCCAGATTTTACGGTTCACTTTTCTTGAAATGGATAAACACCCTTTTCTTTTTACTAATCTTCATAATTTTGGCTAACTAGCTACTTAACACGATAGTCTGGGGTAAACTGATCTAATAAAATATCATTCTGAATGATAGTGTAAGGTTCCTTGTAATTCTGATTGAATATCATTCTGAATGATTTTGTACAGTCCGATTTATAGCTTTAATTAATTATTATTATTTATATAATATTATTGTATGTATCAATTCATGTAGTACGCTTATTACAAAAGAATGAATAAAATGTTCTAAATTATGGTGGAAAAAAAATTTATAATACAAATGAAAACATTAAAAATTAATTCACTGTGAGCTGAACCAAGAACCGAAAAACCATTATTTTTTCCAGAACAGAACGATATATTATTTTTAAATTTAACCGTAATGAAAACTGAAATGAAAAAATAACAGTTCGAAGCCCTGATTTAAAATCAAGTTTTATATCAAAAACACAATAATTCTTTACTAAATAATATTTACATCGATCCTATTAATGTAGGTTTTTTGTTGTTTTTATTAGTGTCATTCTGCCGTTCGATCCGGCTATGACGGGCTTCCTTAATTTTTGGTTAAATACGTTAAGGGGCAACTTTCATTTTTCCAGTTTGAATTTCGAGATATTTTTGCATTTTGAATACTCTTCAAGATGAGACTAATAGTTAATTCTTTTACAATATCAAGTAAACATATAAGTGTTTTATTTTTTACGTAAATATTGCTAGAGTGAAAAGTATAAAAAAGGACAAGTGAACAATTGTTGGTTTTCTTAAATTCCTAGGTAAATAAGCTATCAGAAAATAACCATTTCTTCTACATTCATAATACATATGTGTTGCCATTTGAAATTATCAAGCGAAAATTAAATAATTTGTTCAAAGTTCTCACCTAAGAATTGTTATGTTTATACTATGAAGAATTATTATGTTTATGATAAAAATCATTGTTTGTATCGATAAACATATGATCATAAAATATTACAATTTTTCCCTGATTTATAAGGAAAAAATTGATGTAAATTCATACTTATAAATAAGATTGATAACTTTTGAAGCAGCTGTATTTGTGAAGAGAAAACTATTTATGCTAATATTATATTATATAATAATCATACTCCGGTTGTAAAAAAAAAAAAAGTTTTTGTTTTAAATATTTATTTATTGTTTTAATAAATTACATATATATTTAATATTAAAATATAAATGAAAATATGATGAAAGTATTATTATTCACTGTTAAATAATTAGTTGTTCATCGAACATATTATCGTTCTTCAGAATTTCGTTTTTTTCTTTACACATATTCAAAATAAAATTTGATCCACACATATTACACTTTAAACTGAATTTAGAAATAAAACCTTACGTTCTTTCATATATTCAATATTCATTCTTATGCACCTAAAACCGATTTGTGGGAGTAAATTTAATTAATTTGATAAAAGAATTTTTGTATGTCGATCACTCTTTTGCTATCCAATTTAGGAAATTCACACATTCAATGCTCAGTTCAGGAACATCCTGAAAATAATTTATAATATTATTATTATTGTTATTTAGTTATGAGTATTTTTATGTATAAAATATTTAAATATATGTTTATTCATTTATATGACTATAACAAATACATTTGTCTGTCATGTATAATTCTTTTGATAAAATAATTTATCTTTAAGGATATGTATTTCCAATAGAAAATAATTTATCTGCACTACATAATATATGCTTATTGAACTATGTAATTTATATTGTTAAATCAAATAGATAATTGTTATAGGAATGGTAAAAATTATTAACTTACGTTACGATTTTTTTTCCAAGACGTTTATAACCATTTAAAATTTAGTTGGAACATTTCCTAGAGCATGTCAATAGATACTTTTTGGTCTTAGGCATCTTGAGTCACAGGAGGCAGTAATTTCAGAACAATAACGTATATAAAAATATATTATTGATTTTTAATGAGAACCAAACACAACAAAAAAATGACAGGTTCGCAAATTTCACGTTGAATCTTGTGAATGAATGGATTTCATGCTTTGTCAGATTCTAAAACGCTCCTGAGATGAAGTTTGACATATGTTTTATATTTAAATGTCAAAATTATAATCTGTTTTCGTATAAAAACAGCTCAAAACCATACAATTTACAAAAATAAGCAATTGGTATCGAGAATACGTATAATATTCATTCATATTGTAGTTAAAATTTGTATTAAAATGTGTTTTATAGGCAAATTTAATTAAAATCTATCGGAGCGCAGATTTCACGACCACCGTGATCGACCGCTGTGTCGATCGGCATACTAATACTGTGAGAGATAATTAATAATATCGTATTTCATAAGGATGGAATTATTTAAAAAATGATTATTGTGTTTCTGATATTAAACTTAGTTTCAAATAGTAGTTGAAGCCTCAAAGCATGTGAGTAAATATAGTATATTATTTAAAAACATATGTTTTTACTAAAACAAAGTATTTTAAAAACATCAAAAATTCATCAAATGTACTGCAAACTGAATGATTTATAACTTTATTTATTTGTAACATTTTGTTAATTTGGTTTCCAGCAGATTTGTCTCCGTAGTCTTGGCTTCGAGATTATAAGGAAATATATTTTGTTTATGCATTAATTTAGCGTATTAACTCAATTTCGTAGCATGCGGAAAATGCATCTAATGGTCGAGGTCTTTTTTATAATATTTGTACCGTATTAATTATGGCAAATAACATTCAGTTTATTAGTTTTATATTAATGTAAAGGTCCAATCTAAGTAATAGTTGAAAATAAAGTCTAATCTATTGAATAACATCTGATATAAATGAATAATAAAAACCCACATTTTCGTAAAAAATGTGAAAATATGAATTGTTATTGCAAGTCGCGCCTTAAGAAAAAAGTAAAGTAAGTAACTGTCAGGTAAAAATAAGTAATTTTGTGAACATGTGCCTATTAGTTATTTTTATTAAATTTTTTATGATTGGTGAATCCCATGCATCAGTCATAAAAAAAATCCAGCCCAAGAGAGGGTCCATTTTATCAAAAGTGCTGGCAGACAAAGGTAATAATTTAAATATAAATTTAATTAATGTTGGCCAAACTTACAGCAGAATATGCCTTGTTATTTTTTTTCATCTTTCCATGAGCATTAACGGCCATGAAAAGCAGCGCTTGAGTGGAGACCAGAGATGGAACACTGGCGTCATCCATGTTGTTGAGCAATCCATTTTCAATAAGTACACAAGACCATCGCAGAGCGTATAAACTACTCTGACACGTACTTGAACTGAAAAAAGAAACTTCATTAATTGCAAACCAACATTTTAATTAATTAAAAGTGATATTTAGATAAAAAGGCATTTAAAAAATGTTGAACATTTTTTCTTGCAATATGACTATACTTTTTCAGTTGCTTCTCCAATATGAATGAGGACATATTTTAGACAAAATATTGTTTTAATAATGGCAAGCGGTTTTTGTTTCATGTAATATTGACAAAAAGTGAAGATAATAAATCATAATCATTATTGTAGAACAGTGCTCAAGCTTGACAGTGGTTATGTGGGTATTTAGCTATTTATAATAAATTAAATATTTACAATGTCTTCTCACTTATAATCGATGACACTCTGGAGAAATTGAGAGTATGTGGATTGTACAATGGGGGAAAACATTTTATTGACTAATTATTACGAATTGAACATTCTAAAAACAAGATTAATTTAAAATATGATCATTTTTTGGATGTGTGACAATTATCATCAGCACTTTACTGATCAATTAATTTGGAAATTTAAGTTAAAGCTCTTGTCAATAACGTAAATTCATTTCATATCATAAATTATAATAAGATCAGCCATGTTTTTATTACATATAACCTAAAAAGTCATTTGATTAAAATTTGAAATACCCAATCAGAAATATTTTTACACTCACGATGGAACAAGGTTCTTGTGCTGCTCCGCAATGTCCGCAAGAACTGGAGTAAAGTGTTTCAGCATCCATTCTCTGTGTTGCTTGACCAAATTCTCTATCAATTTCAGCACAAAAGATTGTGAAGTCGCATCTCGATATCGCTGGAGTGTGGTTTGAATCGCTCGACATAGCCCTCTTATTATTTGTTCATTTATACCTGTAAACGCATATTACCATATTGAGTAGTGGTTAATCAGACATTCAGCAGGTATATTTGAAAGTTTGTATAGATGACAACTTACCGGGATTTGACAACACATCGCAGACAACCTGTATAACTTGCCGCCTTTCTTTTAAACTTGATGTTTGGATTTTTACTGGCAGGTCTTTGAAAGCCTTTGCAAGCTGCAATAAAGAACTAATTAAACATATGCACCAATTAACAATAATATATATTTTTCAAATACACGTGACAAATACCTCAACTTCTGCCATGTTTTCTGACAACCATAGAAAAAATTCGTGAATACTGAAAACAGGTAAAGAGAAAATATTAGTAAAAAAAATGAGTACCTACATGCACGTGAACTTAAAAAACCATTTAAGGGCGAGCTTTCATTTTTCCAGTTTGAAATTCGAGAAATTCTACACGAATTAAATATGCATTCAGGATAAGGTTAATAGTTAAATTTTTATAAGTTCCAGATAAATAATAAATGATGTTATTTGTTACGTAAATCATGCGTGAGAGGAAGGTTTAAATAGAAAGAGACGACAATAAAAATGTTGATTTTCTTGCATTCGGTACAAGTGTCAAAAATCTTCGAACATTGATATCATTTCTTACGGAGTACCGGTTCCATACCGGGTCTGGTAGTCCCTTTGCTCCTTCATCGTGATGTATGCCTTATGGGCTTGGTTCGAGTCGGGGTTTGTCTAGAAGTCATGATTCGTTCTGATCAGCTCCTGATCGCTCATCAAAACGATATCCCACACTCTAATGGAATGTTCACTTCGCAACCCATCCATCAGATATCACACATTCATTAGTACCATGGTTATAGGAAGAATAATATAGGTGAATATGAATACACGAAAGGTGGTCAAATTATACATTTATTAAACACACATTTAAATTCACGGGCAAGTGGAAATACTTATAACTTAATCTAAAACTCATTCTACCTCGGGTTATCGTGTGATGTTCCTCTGGATCTTCTGGCCGGCGAAGTGATGCCGTGAGCACTCGGTGTGGGCGGCTACCTGCTGGTTCCGCGGCAGCTCCGGCGACAGACTATCAGACCGGTTGCTCGGAACTGAACTGAACTGTGGCTGTCTATCCTCCGACTCTCTATTACGTTTGATCGGGTTTCTGGTGTTGACTGTCTGCTTCTGCTGGTCAACCTCGCGACGTCTTCTGGCTTCCGAGATTGACTTTCATCTTTTCACTCCCAACTTCTGTTTTCAATTGGCCCCTTCCAAATCCTGTCTTCATTTCTAACTTCTGAATCTTGTTCACAACTTCCTGTTTTTAATTGCGCTTTTTAAACTTCGCTCCACTCGTCCTCCCAGACCTTGTGTCCAACTTACTCCTCCGGGTTTCGTTACATAACTCCATGCTTCCGACTTCGTTCCACTCGTCCTCCCGGACCTCGTGTCCGACTCACTCCTCCGGGCTTTGTTTCGCGACTACGTGCTTCCGACTGTCCTTTTACAACCCAAATCCCGGACTGTGCGTAGGCCATTCTTATACCTTAACAGTGGGGTGTTTCCCATCTGCCGATCTGCCCTCTTCTCGTCATGGGACGGGCCACCATCCCATTGGTCCATCCGCTTCTTCTAGAGACCACACCCAATCCAAACCCAAACTGACTCCTCCTTCGTCTTATCGCTAACTATAATTAATCTTATATTCTGATTATTTACACTTTAGTTATTTCTTACGCTAATTTACAGAATCTTATATCTAGTCACACATATTATTTAATTATTCTTATTCTACTTAGTTTATTTTTATTCTTTTTATGAATGGAACGTTCCATTTACTTTAAATTATACACAATATCTCTACGCTATCATTTGCATCTTGTTCTTCCCTACATATTTTTTTACTCCTAATATGCATTGAACACTAGGTCCACCGTGATCGATTGTCATCGCTTCAAAACGCGTTCTGTCAGGATCATATTCGCACGTCAAAACATATTACTTATTATATTATAGGTGATTAAAATAAAGACTGAATCGGTGGACATGTTATTTCTTGCAATATTCTAGGATCTAGGGATACATTCAGTACATTTCGAATCGAGCCATGTGATTCGTTCAACGTTGTACTAAAAGCAGATTACACAAAAGAACTGCGTCTTTTGTTTTCATTGCGTTTCGACCCTGGACGCTAGCTAATGGGCACATAACGGTGCATTCCCTAAATCTTTCTTCGGAAATCGATTGTCTCGCCGGTACAATGGGTCCAGCTTTAATGGTCGGTTTCGGTTTTATCTGTCGGCAGGGTGCGTCTCCTCGAAACAATGCGCGCCCTTACAGGTTTGTCATCGCTTTTCAAGAAACCTTCATATTCCCGTTATTTTCAGCCCCCCCGTTTTACGCGCATTGCACAACACTTGGGCTGGAGGTCACTACGGTCGTTATTCGCTTTTGAACGAGCCGCTAGGTTTTTTTTGTTATGAGACGTCCGGTCCCGTTTATATGGGCCTACCATCAGCGACTTGCATGTACTTGCGAGACGCGATTTCCAGCATTTATTTTATTTCATTTTTACGGCTAATAAATGTGATGACTTCACGTCACTTCGCGCTGAGGCATATCAGACTTATCAAATTTTATTATTAGTTTTTATTTAGAATTTTTTCTGTAAAAGGGGGCAGGGATTGCTAGATGGCGCAGTAATAAGTGACCTCTAAAGGAGGAAGGTCTTGTGGCGATTAATACGCGAGGGGATAGTTATGTCATAATTTGATAGAATGTTAATCGTGAGGTTTTGGTGCTTGGGGAGGCTAGTATAAAAATGCTTGGAGAGGTGTTTTATGAACTCTTTTATGGGAAGAATGCCCGAATCGTGATAGAATTGTGTGATCCTCATTCTACCAAAAATCCAGTATTTTCCATATTAATATATGGAACCAAATAAAAACGCAATAGTCATTTGAATAAATCCATCGAAAATTAAATAATTTATTGAGTTCCTAATTCATATATCAAAACATATTCATATATATATATATGAATACGTTTTGAAATCAGACAAAATACCTACATATATTTAGATGGTCGCTAAAATCAATGTTCTAAATTTAAAATTATTATTATGACAGCTTTAATTTATTATTTTGTTTAAAATTATTGATTTAAAACCCCACGTTGGCGTTTTAGTTTTGTGATACGTCTGTTTCATAATTACATACCATTTATGAAACAGACAGCTTGTGTTTAAAATCATACAGTGTTATACATAAACAAAATACTTAATTGCGACATACATAAAAATTATGCTTATTTATGCATCAGTGTAATGTTCGTATCCAAGCAATAGTTTTAAAAAAGTCAAATTTAGTGTATAACTTTTGATATAAATGAATAATAAAAACCAATATTTTCATAAAAAACACGAAAATATGAATTATTTTTGAAGCACGCCCTTAATCAAATATTATTTAGGTAAATTTATATATCTTAAGTAATAAGGGGTTTCTATATGAATGAAAAGAATCAAGCTCTTGATTCTTATCTATGAACCATTTCCAGGTATTACATTTTTATTATACTATGATTATGAGAGAGAGAGGTTAACTATATAAAAAATGGAAGACACATGAATCAGATATTTATTCTCTACTACATATATACATGGGCATGCAGATACTTATAACTGACTTAATTTAATTATGAACTACCTTATAGGTACTATGCGTGCTGGTCGTAGTATCCGGTCTTCAACTGGATGAAAAACTTTGTCTCCTTGGTGTCTGCCTGGCTGGACATCCGCGTTGGTCACGCCGTGGTGTTGGCTGCCTCTAAATGACAGCCGTCATGTCTCCCCTTGATCAGCTAGGTTCCATTCTTCACTGCTTTCCCCGTTCTGCAATTTCTTTCGTTTGTCCGTGATATCCATGAACTCCCGCCCTCTCGACTATGCTCCTCTACTTTTCTCAGTATATTGCAGATCTGAGGGTTGTCACCAGAGAAATGTCTGTTGCCTCTTTCACTTGGTCAGTCCAACGGGTAGGGGATATTTCTCTTTCTCTTCGTTCTTCGATGTGGCCCACCACAACAAGCTATTTTCCCTTCTCGCAAGATGTCTGTCTTTGATGTTCAGTTCCTGCAAAATGGAGATATTTGAGTGTCTCACCATCCACAGTATGAACAACATTTTATATACTACATTATACAAAAATATAGAATGCATCAAATGATATACAAGTCCGACCTTCGTTGTCTTTGAAATGCCGCTGTCTTTCCATTTTTTGTCAAGTCTGGATGTCTTTTAATTTCTGACTCGCAGCTACCGTCGTCAGTAATTACGGACCCGAGATATATTGGATTTTTTATTAATATAATTGGAAATGAATTTTATATGAAATTCGTATTAAATAAATGAACCATTATACGGCATTTCGCCTTACAGCCAGCTTTCCCGGAACCTATCTATCTATCTAGGCCATAAAGCGAGTTATCGGTGTATGTATAATATAAAAAATTATTAAACATAGTATAATCGAAAGCAATCAACTCAGGCCTCTGCGCAGCATGATAGTAAGTTAGTTATGCGCAATATAATACTGGAAAAATTTTTTAATGTTCATTTTATATGCAGAAGTTACTTACAATACACTTAATATTATAGCTCAACATGATTATAAGGTTGATGCTGTTTTCTAGTCATTCTGTAGGTCCCAATATTTGTGAGTGGTTATAAGAAGTAGTAGTTCTAGTAGAAGTAGTATAAATGAGGGGGTTCTCTCGGGAACAATGAGTACATGACCAAGGGATAAGCAGGTATTTTGTGAAAACACTGTTTATTGAAGTCATCTAACGCTGGGCATGGGTAGCATAGTTAAGAGGTATACTGTATTAATTTTATATAAATGGATGAACTACTGTGGGTGAATGTGTAGTGTAGTATTATGTGTTAAAATGCATGACATGTTCCCTACATATTATAAAAGGTGGATCTTTCAACCTTGTGTAGATCAAGAAAAGCACACTATAAAGGTCTAGAGATGACTGAGAAGTTGGATGATTGAATGACATGAAAAACTAGTAACGATAATTTGTTTTTATGTATTTATTTTTTCTGACTGTTTTAATTACATTATTTACAAGCAATATGAATGATATACAATATGTAGACATTTAAAGAATACTTATGTGACAGTTATGTATCCAAATTTTGATGGAATGTCTAATACAATAATAAATACAAATATAAACAGTGTTTCACCAAAGAAATTAATATTGTAGCATGCAATTCCGTTTTATTAATTAAAAAAATGTATTTTATGCAGTGGCAACATTAATGAGAGATTTACTGAAATTATTCTAAATTTCAAACAATGACACCGATTGCTCATGTGAAATTTCAAACAATCATAGCACACTCATCGTATTGTATATTCATAAAATAATATTCAATTCAATTTTTTAATCAAAAAATGTTTATAAAAATTTTATACATTACAATGATTTGGAATTTAAAAATACAGTTATTAAAAATATTTTTTTAAACAAAGTATAAGAAAAAATGAATCCAAAAAGAAACTAATCTAAAATTACTATGTATAAGTTCCCTGTACGATATCCATTAGTGATATATTAGTTTAAATGCAGAAAATTACTTATATTTAATGGAAAAAATCAATAAAATAAATGGTAAGGAGAATTGACAAAATTTTTGGCATAATTTGTCACATGTGAGATGGTTTATGAAACTATCCAATAATATTTTTTACTAAGTTATACTTTTCAACATCATATAATTAACAGCATATTTCAAATGAAGCCAATTAGTTTTTTCCTGGCACTCGTTTGTTCAATCTCGAACAGGGGTCATCAACTCTGGCAGCGTTTGTTTATATTCAGAGAAAAAACTTTTCAATTCCATTTAAAATTATTAAATGTATCAGAGATTTACGATATGATATTTACATATACAGAATTCGGAAAAGGAATTGATAAATAAGTATACAAGTATGAAAGAAGTCAATAAGCTAAAAACTAGAAGTGTGGGATAGTTTTGTGTTTTAAGAAAGGATGTACAAAGCATGATCACAAATCCATACACTTATTTACTTACTACACTTATACGCAACCAAAAAATTACATGTATCTACCATTTCCTGCCTTTGCACCTAAATTAACAGAATTTTATGTAACCATTGGATACATTATGTAATAATAATTCATCTAAAAAATTATATGTTTGGATTAATCGATAATTGTTTGCTTTCTTATTAAATTTTTAATAGGATTTTAATTCTTTTTCATTACACTGATATTATTAGAGAATAGGATAGTATTATCAATCTTGTTCATAGACTAGGGTTGGTAGGTATTAGGGAGGGTGACTTCTGTGAGTTATTTTATAAGTGATCATCTTAAATATAAAAGAAACAAAATAGTCTGCAGATCATCTATGTTGGGCACTTATAACACAGTTTAACGTAAATAAAAATATATACATGTTCAATTGTTACGTTATTCAATTTTTTTTTGATAAAAATTTAATTCAATGGTTATTTACAATTGCATGAATCATTTAGTTGATCGCTTGATGAGATTAAAAAATATGCCGACAAGAGCCGCTATTGATTTGAGTAAAACAATAACACTGGTATTTTCATAGTACATTACTCAGAGCAGGAAATGAGAAATAATATCCGTGCGGCACACTGATACAGTATTTTATAGTCTTGTACACAAGGTCCACAGAGTGAAGACGCCGCACACGTCCACATCACGCCGCCTTCACTCCCTGAGTTCGTGTTCCGCTGCCTCCAAAGCCGTCTCTGTAGGGGGCACCGGTGGAGTCAACGGTGGAGAAGGAGACCCTTCCACCGTAGGGGGCGGGCTAGTCCCCCTCTGGGGCGGGCTAGCAGGGGTGCCGGGAGGCTTGGGCAGGTGTGGGGAAAAGCTAAGTGTCGTTGCAGATTCCTCCTGCGCCGGGCACTCAAAGTGGACCAGATGAAATACCTACAATATAAATATATGTAAAAAAATATTTTGACAGATTGGTGAAAAATATTTTGCTTTGCTGGGTTTAGAAAATGATAAAATGAACTAATTAAGTGTAGAAATCTGCAGTTTTTTCTTTGAATTAGATAAATTCATTATTAAAGTCTTAAAATCAAAACAATAATCTCACAAATTTAAACAATTTTTTAATATTTATCACAAATTAATATTTAAACAAACAAAGCAATAGCTACATTTGTACACATTGTGTACAAAACTATTGTAGGTAACAGGAATAAAACACACAAATCAATTTGAAATAGGTGGGTCTAATAAAAAGATTATTTTATTGAATTTTTAAAATCAACCTGACCAAAGGCAGAAAATTGAGATTTTCTTGCCATGATCATGATTGAACTTTCATATTATGTTACCCAACAAAAATTTGTGTATTTTTTATGTACAACAAAATTCACAAAAAATTAAGCTTTCAAATTCTTTAAATTTAAGTGATATAATTTTACCTCATTAGCCGAATTATTGGTTCCGACAATCTTAATGAGGACCACAGGTCGAGGAGGAAATCTCACAACTTGCCAGGATCTTAAAGAAGATAAAACAAATATTTTTTGGGTTAATAAAATTTATATTACAGGCAGATTATGTATGTATAGTTTATTGTACATACAACCAATAATCAATACCCATCTACATATTCATCAACTTCAAGTGATTATGTTAAGTATCTCCTCCATTCATGTTTCATCGTTTTGCTTTCCAATTCTATGGAAGAACTAAAGATTTCTTCCATATCCTGAAATTGATACACTGTACTATCAGAATTTACTAATTATGTAGTTCAAATTCATTTTCTCACTCAAGTGCACATCAATACCTCTATGAATTTGCTCCCTGTAATTGAACCTAAGATTGCAAATAAAAATTCCAAACCTCCTTTCTTTATTGTATAAAATTAAAACCTTTAAAAAACAATTCTGCTGAGTTTGTATTTGTGGCACACCAATTACTGAAAAAAGTCTCAGTTTCAAAAGGTTTAGAACAAAAAAAATTCTGAGTGTTGTGAACAAGCAAAAGATTGTTATATAACAAATAAATGAGGACTTACAATATTTTGAGTGATGACATACAATTATGTATATTTATTTTGAAAATACGTTCTAGATTACAAATAAGACCAGATATTTTTTAATTATGAGAAAAAAAAAGAATTGATGGTGAAATTACGAAAACAAACTTGACATTGACATAAAAGTGAAAACTCACCTGCACTGATCGTGCGTCTTGTCGGCCACCATCTTCCAATCCCAATCATTGACGGAAGTCTCGATGTAGTATGAGTATGTGCGATCGTCACAGTCCCATAATAGCATTCGCATCGAGTCTATTACATACGGTTGAGCCAGTTGCACCACAATCGCTCCAGAGCCTAGCTGGTGGCAAGTATAGCCCACGTCCCAGTCATAGTGCTGGATGTCACCGTTCAGCAGGGCATTGCGGGACCGGCTAAACAGTGTACACATTTATTTAGTGTTGACTTGGAAAAATATGGTTCAACTAAATTTCTTCCGTTTCGATATTCATCATTATCATGGTTAGTAAAAATCTCTATAGCTTCGAGATCAACAAAAATGCTTTCAATAATTTTAAATTAGTTAGTTCTTCTCTAATGTTTTCTGCATGCTCTTATGTCCGGTTGCTTGATCAGTAGTGACTTTATATTTTCGTAGAAAGCACTTTGTGGTTTGACATATCGAGCCCTCAGAATAACAAGGTTCCACCTGACACTGACACTGTTTTGAGATAATGAGCTCAAAAGTGTGTGAATTTCAACATCTATTTATGCATATTTTGTTATGAGTATGCAAATATGATCAGTTTTAAGGTCTTAACTTATTTTCAGTACTATCGATGACCACTGTGAGATGAGGGAAATCAAAAATAAAATAAAATATTGTAAATTAACAATAATGATCCATAAATTGAAATAAATAACTGATGCAGTTGGAACTTCCAGATCTTGCTATTTCCTTTAATATCTGTTAAATAGAGTTGGTGTGTATGGAAGAAATAGAGAATAATGCATTTGGAACCCATTTTATTTAACAATTCAAATTAGCCCAAAATGTTAGTTGAAACCTTGTTATTCTAAGGGATTGATATTAGATTAAATAAAACACAATCACTTTGTATGAAATAACAAATTTTATTACACGCCAACCAGTTACGCTTAGCTCAAGCCTTGTCAGGGCGTATTTAAAACTAATAATAAATACAAAAAGAGTCTACTTATATATACATAAAGGGGGAGATAGAATATAAAATTACATGTGAAAGAGAGAGACATAATACATATATAGTTTGACGGAACATTAAGGGAGGGGAAAGTAAAGTTATATCCATCAACACTGAAGTAACTTTTTACTTTGCAAAAGCGGGTAGTTTGATCATTGGTAAAAAATATTTACTTCTCAAAAGTACATCCTATAGCGAAAGTCATTTTACTCTCCGATATCCGATATTAAAAACGAGAATCGATAGTTAAATTTAAATATGGCGGACTTTACACAGCTGTTCCAAAAGTCACCTGATATTGATACTTTGAAAGTTACAGTATATGACAATTAATTATTAAATATCCCACTGTTTTAGTGATGAGAGTTTGTCCAATAATGATCTCGTTATTTAATATACATTAGCACATAATTTGTAAAAATTTCACCACCAAAGTGACATATTTTGAATGCAGAGGTGAAAAAATTTACAGATAAAGCGTAAAATAAAGCATATTTCATGATTATTTGTCACATAATTTGTTATAGACACATCTCATTTATGCTATGACTATAGTGAATTAAACATTCAAACGATTTTAATCACGGGCATTAGTAATAGTCATACATTTTGTGTATAATACAAAAAAGTTGTTTGTCACATAGCTCTGGAGATCCAACTGTACATGTAAGTTGAGGTGTCCTATTTCTTTAATCTGTAAAGATGCATATTGAATCTTTAGATACAACGCAAATCGAAACAACATATTTACATATTTGTGGGACTTACCTCACTCCTTCCAGAACCGTGGCGCACAAATCAAGTGTAGCTACATTGTAAGTTGGACACACCATACCATTTACTAATGGTGGAATATTTTGTGTGTGCAGAGCTTCCAAAGCGACAGCGTGGAATACCTGCAAGATGGTTAACATATTTATACTAATGTAATGTCATTATAATATAAAAAAATATGACGATGGTCTCAAAGATAGATTGATAATTTTCTAAGAACGGTTCTTTCACTGATCATTTTCATATTTTTGTTAATTTAAAAACAACACTAGATGGTTTCATGCTTTTCAATTAAAGCATGTGTTATAGTGGCACTGGAATAGTGAAAGAAAACCTATTTGTTATGATAATTCACAGCCTAATTCTAAATTAACAAAAAAAAGGCATGAAGATTTTGTGTTGTAAACTGTTCAATAATATTTTTCGATGGTTTTAAATGTTTACCAGAGATAAAAATTTAAAATAAGTCTTTCGTACTCACATCTTTCAAAAAGTCTAGTCGTTTTATCAATGTAGTGTCTTCAATTTCATATTTTTAGTATATAATACTTTTATTTGAAATAAATTCAAAATTTAATAATTATCTAAGGGTAAACAAAGAATAAAAATGATAGGATCAACAATGTAGAGTACCAGTACAATGTGTCCAATAATATAAGAAAATGTCACAATTATGCTAAATGATGCCCATATAACAGACACCCTAAAAACTCTTATAAGGTAACATACTTATATCACAGTTCAGTCAGTTCTTAATTTGAGTAAGGAAATAATTTCAATGTTTTAGGTTGTTACCTTATTTACAGTATTATTGGTTCCTACAAGTTTAATGTATTGAACTACTCTCGGTTTGAAGTAAAGGTGTTGCCAAGAGCGACAGTAACAAGTGGAGTGGTCGATCACACAAACCCAGTCCTTTTGGTCCACCGACACTTTTATGTAATATGAATACGATCTGCAAGATAAAAGTATGTTGTAGCATGTGTGATATTGTGGGTGGAGGTTCGATGATGCTGGCAACCATACTTTGTTTAATTTCATAGCGCAAACTGTAATATAAATGTGCATGGAAATATATTTTATAAGCATTTTTCTCCGAAAAACAGTAGAATGATGTATCTCACGTTTAACCATGGCCCTTGAATGGCTAATATAAAAACGGAGTTAAAATTTATTTGTTACTTCAATCGCAGATATGTCCAATAGATAATTAATCCAAACTTTTTCGAATATGTTTTCTGCCAATAAGACAACAGTATTTGGTCGTGTGACGTGTGGTCATTTTTAATATGATTACAAATGTGACACTTGTGATACACTGTTTTTTTGCATTTTACTCGAAGACAGGTGAAGTTGACATGTCTGTTTTTGATTCTGGACCTTATATATATATATATATATATACTTTTTTTTTGTTTGAAATTTGAAATTTTTTTTTATAATGAGTCATTAATTAAATATTGTACATTATTAAAATTACACATTTTTTATTCACTTACCTCTTGTGCTTGGAGAGGGAGTTACACTAATAATTTTATATAGAGAGTTATACATTTGTGGTCTATAATTATTTATTGCCTATTTGTGTGCTTCTGAAGTGTTCTATAATATAATTTATTTTCTAATAATGTGCTTCTGAAGTGTTCATTTAATTTCTTTCTAAGCTCTTATATATCTTCCTATATAAACGTATAATAAAAACTCATGTTTATGATAATTTATCCATAATAATATTACGCTTCCCCGCCTACATCTATAACTTTCTGGATGTGGCGGCTGTGGCAACTTCGTTAGTGCCATTTGCTTTGGTAGGTTGTAAAGTACTTGCTTAAATGACCAGGTCTGTGAGACTCCTGTCATCTCATCTATGTCTCATGGTTATATCGTGTTGCACTCTATGGTTTCTTTCCTTATCTATGTCGCTGTCAAATGTGATATGAATTTTTTGTTCGTATTTTCCACGTTTGTTCAATTCCAGGAAGAGCTATACATAATAGGATGTATATTTCATCTAAAGCAATATAATAAGGGATTTACGCATTGAAATATAGATTCTACTATGACCCTGACTGCGCAGCGGTCACCAATGGCCGCATAGTGGCCACTATTGTCTACAAAGCGATTACAATAGCCGCCTGCGGGGTCTAGTAGTAAGCAATATATATTATGTAAGAAAAAGAAAATAATAGAAGAGAATACATAGGTATGTAATTGATTTTATACTCTTACCTCATATCCCTATCCCATAAGAGAACCTTAATATGGTTGATTATACTCTGAGTTCCAAGTTTAACAATAATTCCAGTTTGTTCATTTCCTTCAAGAATGGCGTGACGAGTGTAACCACGCTCCATGTCATATTTGTGAGTATCACCATCCAAAAGAGCAGTTCGCATCTCTCCTTGTATCACAGTTGAACCGTATTTCGTTGTGGCAACATTCTCTTCAGGAACTGTGAGAAAACAAAAAGAGCATTAAGTACTTATAAGTAGTGATTATGGTATTCGGTACTTTGTAAGGATCTTCATCAAGAGTCTGACAACACGACCCCATAATCATGACTATTGTACAAAATAGATATCACAACCGAACTAATTTTGAGATAAAATATATTTGAAGCCAATCACCACAGACCAGTAAATAAATGGACATAAAATGAAGTGTACATATAGGAGAGGGGTTCGGAACATTAGTTGTAGGCCGAGGGGCATTTTTCACACATTATTTGTGGAAACATAAATCTGATAGTTTGACACATTTATATAATAGTAAAAGTATTTACTCTTTGAAAATTTACATATTTTTTACATTATGTATATTATATTGTCAGCGTTAAAATTTTTGTTCCAATCGAGTCATATATTTAACCTATTGAACGCTATCGTATCTACAGTTGATATGGCAACTTTGGTCTGGGAACACATAGTGTGCCTAGCTCTTACTATATTTTAACACACACCAAAAAATTTCTAATACTTGACGGTGCTGACATCTTCAGATGTTTTTGGAAAATAAAAATGTACTTCGTTACAAACATTAATAATATGTCACGTGTTTTGAGCAGTGGTCGCATTGCTGTATTGTTATGTATGTTTTTGTATGGAGTTTATTTATTTATAAACATCCTACGGGTTTTTACAACCATGTTATGGTTTCATATTGAACAAAATAACCTTTTATCTCTACCTAAGGCGATAAATAATGCGTAAGTCATCTATTTTGATTTATTGCAAATTTGGGTATTCAAAAAAATGTACCGCGTGTGAGTATTGGAATGTCAGGGCTGGGTGTAGTGTTCAAAAGTTTAAAAAAAAGTCGCGGAGCTATTTGATTACGTAAATGGTACCAAAGTGATCACGTGAGTGACACCAAAATGAAAATATTGAAACAAGGAATTTTCGTTAGTTCATGTCTATATATTTGGTAGCCTGTGGACCACAACAATATTAAAATCGTATAATTTTCTTATTATTAATGTAATAGAAGGCACTCACTTAATTGACCTCTATGCTTGAGTGTGGTATTATTGGTGTGTGTTTTCTCTTGTATGGCATCCAACAGCATATCTGGGGTGACGAGAGAGAACGGTCTCACAACACCCAACAGCTCTTTCAAGGACATGAGGGGTAGTCGTACACATCGTAATATAGTTTCCTAAAATCATTTTATATTTTGTAATAAAACATTCTTTCAAGTTATTAACTTTTGCGGAAGTGGAGAGAGAAGGTAGAAAAGGAAGACCAACAAAAATGACTTACGGCTTGCGACTGTACATCACCCTGTTTAGACAACTGTTTATTTGCTTTGCACCAATTGCAGACAGCTCGGAACACTTCCACCTCGGGTGCAAAGAATGAATCTCTCTCCAAAAGTTCTTGTAATGATTCCTAAAAAAAATGACATTTATAATACATAGATTGTGTGGTGCCAAGGAGGAAACCCTTGATCATATCTTTTTTGCATGTCTATTGCGGATCACAGGTTTTTTTACAGTAATCTCGCCAATGATAATTTTCAACTCACAGTTAACTTGTCATCTTCTTTCCTTTAACTCGCCACATTTAATCTATATATGTAATAACAAATTTTTTGAACGACAATGGTATTGACTTGTAATATAATATTTCCTATTCTATAATACTATTGTACTTTTTTTTATAAAATAAAGTTTTAACATGATTAATGGCACAAATCACTCTTGAAGGGTGGATTGCCTATTTAAAAGAAGAAGAAGAAGAATAAAATAAACAAAAAAGTGAGTGTAAAATGTCAGTTATTTTCTGTCAAAATATTTTATTTGCTATTTTACAATGAATAAAACGGGTTAAATTCTACTTGGATAATTAGAATTATTATTCATAACACTAATAATAACAATAATTTTTATAGCAAATTTCATCTTAAATAAGAACATAATGTATCTTGAAATATTTCCATAAGTACACAATAAACTTTCATATGTAATATATTTAACTTACAATTGAAATGTTGATGAATGACTCGTGTTGCAGTACTTCATAAGCGTGGCGGTCCATAAAATTATGACACACCTTTGTAAGACCATCTAAGCCATAGAGCCTGGAAAAGTATAAAATTTAAATGCAATTTTATGAATTTAGTAAATAATACCTCAATATGATTTGTAAAAACAGTATGAAAGTAAAGCATACCTCGCTGCATCGAGAACAGCGCAAACATTTCTAAGAGCCAACACCTGACGCAGATATTCAGATATGGCTGTTTCTAGTTCTAGAAAGCCAAACTGGTGAGCCAATCCAAGTGTATCCAGAACATTGTCTTCGCGTAATGAGGAAAGGGCCATATGACCTAAATAAGAGAAGAATTGTAATCAAATTCTATATCCTAAGATCATCACACTCAAATTGAAAGCTTTGATCATATTTAACTCACCTGAGTATACATATCGTAGCAGTGCTTTAAAAGCTTGTAACGGCGCTCCTTGGATTTCAATTTCAGTCTAGAAATATTTATTAACATAAGGTATGTATACAAATTCTATTTTCGTAGAAAGCAATCACTTTGTGGTTTGACATATTAGATTAAATAAAATACAATCACTTTGTATGAAACCACGAATTTTATTACACATCAACCGGTTTTGCTTAGCTCAAGCTTCGTCAGGATGTATTTAAAACTAACAGTAAATACAAAAAAGTTCACTTAATATAAAATTACATGTGAAAGAGAGTGTGAGACAGAATATAAACTTCAATCTCTCATTCGTCCCTTTATCCATTAGCCCCATATTAGGTATATTTCCTTTAAAATCAATTTGATATCCATTAACACTGTATTTCCTCTCCTTTAATGTTCCATCTAACTGTATATGTATTCTGTCTCTCTCTTTCACATGTAATTTTATATTCTATCTCCCTCTTTATGTATATATATATATATATATATATATATATATATATATATATATATATAAGTGCACTTTTTTTGTATTTACTGCTAGTTTCAAATACATCTTGACGAAGTTTCAGCTAAGCTAAACCGGTTGATGTGTAATAAAATTTGTGGTTTCATACAAAGTGATTGTATTTTATTTAATCTATAAAAATTCTGTTGAATATAATATTTATACTCAATGTGTAGTGACTCACTAGAGAAGTTCTGTGTCGTATATGTATGTGTATATTTGTTTTATTAATTTATTTTTCTATTATCAGTACAGAACATGGCTAATTAGTACATCCTTAATAATTATACATAGGAAATTAATGTAAAAATCATATAAAAACAATGTATGTTACGGAAGATAACAATAAATAATTTTTAAAAATTAAATTCCTTGTAATTCTGAAAACAGTTGCGCTGTTACTGTCGATAATTATACACAATCACATTTCAACAATAAGTAACTATACTGGGAAGCAGGTTAAATGGCTACTGGCAAATACGTTGTTTTTGTAACAGTCTGGTTTTTTTTTTATATGTATCATCTTCTCATTTACATAGCCAAACATAAGTTATAAAAGTAAATAGATTTTTGACACTAATCGAATTTGATTGCAGAAATTGTTTGTTTTCTTTTAATTTTTAATATAACATGTATGTATTTTTAATATTTCCGTGGGAAATTTTCTTTGATGCTTAAACAGAACACTTCAAAAAATTGCATGTAACTTATTGATTTATTTAAGATTTTATTTAAAGAAAATTTTTTGAAATCTTTAAAAGATTGAATAAAAAACATTTTATGTTTACATAAATTCCCAAAGGGAAGAACACAGAATTGTCAAATATTTTTGGTTTTTTAATCTGTTATCGTTTATTATAGGTGGTAAAAACATACTAAAAATATAAAATCTGGTTTCATGTTAAGAAAATATCAAAAATAAATTACTAAAGAACAGCATTTTAAAGGTCATTCAAAATAAAGTACAGATAAAAAGACTTACATTAGTAAAAAAGATACTGTAAGTTTAAAATTTAATGACTTCATCAGAAAGTGTGTCAAAGATGAAAAGTTTGGTAATTAAATTTTTTTTTAAACAGGTGATTGTAATTTTTTTTTGTTGTGAATGTATTTAAATAATATAAAACTATTATACATAGCTTCCAATTACCAAACGCATTCATCTTTGATGGGCATGTATTATTGGCAGTTTAATCATATTAAAACATTGTGCAAAATGCACCATCTTACTTGGGATGCCTCTCGCATGCCACCATAGAGCAGAGCTCTAAAATATTCACTTCTCGCAGCCAGGATTACCTTGTGGGCAGGAATGCGGTGATTCTCCACAGTCAGAGTCACATCGGAATATTCGTGGTTCAAACACAGCTGTGCAAAGTTTTCCGACAAGTGTCCTATTGTGATAACATTTATATTAGTATGATAAAAGTTATAGTTAAGTTAGAAAGCTATAATAAAATTTTGTTTTAAATGTAAAAAATAGTGTTTTTCTTAAAAAATTGTAAAGTACAGGGTAGGTCATAAGTTTTTGCACTTTTTAAATCGCTTTTATGACAGTGCGCGGAAGTTTGGTCCTTGGAAATTTAGTCACAATAAAACAGTTTTATAAAAACAACGATTCTTCTGTAATTGTTTGGCACCTGTTTCATACTCACTATGGCGTAACGCTTAATAAGAAGAAAACCGAGCGGCCACGGAGCAAGAGAAACGAGAATGTCGCCCAAGTTAACGAGTCTGTACGAAAGATCCGGGCTTGTCGACTCGCAAGCGTTCCGCTGCTATGACGATACCAAGATCAACTTTGAGTAAAATTTTGAAACAGGACTTGAAAGTACACCTATATAAGATCCAATTGGTGCAAAATTTAAAATCCAGTGATTGGATTTCCCGAAAAAGCTTCGCTGAGACAATGTTCGAGCAGTTCACCAATTTCAATAACATTTTGTTCTCCGACGAAGCCCATTTACATTTGAACAGGCATATTAAGCAAAATTGTAGGTTCTGGAGCAGGGAGAACTCAAACATCAAAGGCCTCTCCGTTCTCCAAAGTGACAATTGAATGGCTATGTCATTAAAGGGCATTATCGGTCCATATTTCTTTGAAAACGCACATAGTAATTTTGTTACTGTTAATTCTGAAGAATATGCTAAGATGCTGAGGGATTTTTTCCAACCGCAATTCCAGCAATTCCCAGAATACAATCAGAGGACTTGGATGCAGCAAAATGGGGCAACCTGCCATACATCCAATGTGACTATATCAGTAATGAAGGAAATGTTTCCTAACAAATTGATATTGAGTAGAGGTGACATTCCATGGCCCTTTCGCAGCCCAGATTTGACACCTCTTGATTTTTTTAATGGGGTTATCTCAAAAGTCATGTATACATGGATAAATCAGCCACAATAACCCGATTTAAGACAAATATTTAACAAGAGATAGCCAACACGCTACGCGCTTTGCGTCATAAAGTCTTTCAAAACCTAGGTGCCAGTGTTTTGTTTTGAATTTTCAAAAGTGTAAAAATTTATGACCCCCACCTGCATTAATTTTATGAGCAAATGATGTAATATATTTCTTTTATTTCCCAGTGGTCCAGTGACAACAAACCACGGATTGTAAAAATAGAACTAAATATTATGTTAGTACTCGATTGAACAAGTAAATTTATTTTTATATAATACTACCTGAAGTATCCGGCATTCCTGAACTTTACGCAGAATGAAGAGGCTTCATTTAGGGGGATGGGGGTAGTTTTTTTATCAAAATCAGATATAGACAGTAATTTTCCTCTTATTTTGAATGTCAAGTGTGCAAAATTTCATCAAGAAGTACCAAAATTCAGCTTTAAGGGGCGGGAAAGGGGGATGGAGGTGGTTTTTCAAATTGGCATGTAGAAAGTGACCTTGTATTGAAGGTTAAGTGTGCAAAATTTCATCAAGAAGTACCAAAATTCTGCTTTAAGGGGTGGGAAATGGGGATGGAGGTGGTTTTTCAAAATGGCATGTAGAAAGAGACCTTCTTATATAGAAGTCAAGGTGCAAAATTTCATCAAAAAGTACCAAAATTCTGCTTTAAGGGGTGAGAAAGGAAAATGGGGGTGGTTTTTCGAAATCTCATATAGACAGTGACCTTCCTCTTGTTTTGAAGGTGAAATGTGCAAAATTTCATCAAGCTCGGAATAAAGGTGTAGATTTATATAAAAAAAAAAACAAACCAACAGGCACTCTTCTTTCTATGGACAGATATAATAATAATGAAGATACTCACCAGTGTGTTCGATATCACCAGCTCGAGAAGTTGATGGTCCACTCACATTCATATACTGGTGCTGACTACTCATCGTCAAGCATGTGAATAACTTCTTAATCTGAAAAAACATTTTTCATTTAGAATTTGAAGATCACTAAAATTAATTAATTCTAAAAGATAAACACTCCAACAGATGGATTATACATACTCAACATTGCATCTTTTTCGATACATAATACTACAGATGATGTTAGAAAATAGGTTAAATTGGTTGTTTTTTCAAATATTTCATCCAAAGACAACAGACAGTTTTAAACAGAAACATATAATTGTATCAATGGCAACATTTTAAAATTTAAAAGTAGTTTTTCTTTTAATTTGAATATTGATTCGATTAAGATTTTGTATTAAAAAAAGTCTTCACCCCTTGAGTATTTTAGTTATTATTTATTTTTTCTTGTTTATGGTTTTCAGCCTGCGATATGTAAAAAGTTGTTGTATTTGTGGGGGTGGATGGTGTGAATGAAATGGAAACGGGCGGTTAGTGTAGAGACGTGGTACTAGTGTTCACGGAATGACGGCAGGACGATTTGTACTGGCGCGAGACTGTACTAGTGTTGACGGAATGATGACCGCTTTGATTGATGACGTTGGTGAACAAGGCCAGGCGGAGAAGCAAAATGGTGTCTATAGTGTTGCCGATGGAATGTCCAACCTGTTGTCGTCTGGCGAGTCACGGACGCAATGGCAAGTTGGTGCTCGCAGGCTGTGCTGTATTGTTGCTGACCGCCCGACATATCGCCGCCCGATGAGTCGTGGGCGCAAGGCACGCTGATTTGAGCAATTGCTGGGCTCGTAGACACATCACTTCCCGAGGTTTGAATGTTGAGTCTGAAGATAGTACATCGTGCGGACCAAGCATGTGATGCAAAGGATGCTTTATTTGCTGGATGGATGAGCGCACAGTGGGTCAGCACTGGATGTGTTGCTGCTGTTTTTGTTGTTGTTGCTGCTGCTGTTGCGTTAGTTACTTGTTGGCACTGGATATGTTGTAATGTTTGGCTTTGATGGAAGACCAGACATAATGTTGAGTCATGAATTTGGTCATCACATAGCTGCCTGGATGTGTGCTATCAGCGATGCGTCATTAGCTTTCCGTCCCAGCTAGCGTTATTTGTCCTTGTCCGTGGTTGAAATTTTTTTTTTAAATTTTACGAATGAGTAAGTCTGTTACTTGAATTGTCTGCTCAGTGTTTTAATTGTTTTAAGATTTTGGGAAATAAGTATTAATTAAATAATCTTTATCTTATAAAAAGATCCAATAAAATTCTAGCCGTTATTACCCGGATTAGCGTAATTTAAGCTAGATGTTTAAATTGCAACAGACGTTTGTGCATAGCATCATACTGATTCTGCGAGGTAATTTGCTAGTATGCATGCTTCTAATTTATTTGTTCAATCCGTATAATAATCTTATTAAACTAATATTTCCCTATTGAAGCCGTGTGAATATTAGGGGCATCTTTACATCCTCCAATTTATTGTAGTTTTCAAACAAAGTTTACTAACTATACTGTTTTTTCAAAAGGGATTATCTTGATTAAAAACTGCGTACTGCGGCAACTTTGACTAATTCTACAGACTAAACATTTTGTTTTCATGGTGTGCTCCAATGTCATTTCCTATATCGTATGGTATTCATATAGATAAGAGATATACAGGTGTTCATCAATTATATGGCAAGCGAGCGAGTTTCTATTTTTCAGGTAGATTATTAACAATATTAAATAAAATGTTGAAATAAATTTCTTTCTGTTATGAGTTTCGGCTATGATAATATGTAAAGCTAGTTATTTAAATATATGTTTTTGAGCACTGTTAATGAAACATTTTAAATATCCGTTGTCCAAAGGAGAAATATTATTTTAAGTAAAATCGGAAGCGGAGTACGTTATGAAGTAATAAAAGAACTCGCCTTTTTTGAAGTAAAGATCTCACAATTATTTTTAAAATTTAAATTGATAGAATTGTTCTTAAAAATAAATTAATTTTCAGTAACAGCATAATCTATGTTCATGCCTACTGCACGCCACTGCTACACCTATGGATAACTGGTAACTCTCCAGATTTTTGCAAAAAGTTTTCTGGTAGAATTAAGTGAATGAAATCTAAAAAATCCTAAATCGAAAAAAGTAAAATATTACTAGGGTTATTAAAAGAACCAGGTCGCATTTAGTTAAAAAGTATTTGCACTTTAAAATCTTGTGAAAAACCATTTGTTTGTCAAAGAAAACATCCAAAAAAACACTAACATAAATTCATTCAGAATCAGACAGGTGTGGAAGATCTCCACATCTATCACATCCATATATCTGGGCAACATCAGATTGTACAACTGTATTGACCAACTTTAACATTAGCCTAACCTAATCTAACGTTTTCTTTCTTGAAATCACTCAATTCTACCGGAAAACATGCCTTTTGCAAAAATTTTAAAAGTTACCGTATTTGCCAGTTTGGCCAAAAAAGAAATACAAGAATGTTCTGAGAGTTTAAAAACTCATTTTAAAATTACTTCAATATTTGAATCATAATAAATAAAAAAAAAACAAAAAATACTAAAAACAGTAAACACATTATGTTCTTGGAGAATTTGGCTCAGATATAAAAGATAATAAATATCAAACCCAGATACTATTATAGTCAGAAAATATAATAAAAATAAACTCAGAAGTACTACATATTAAGTATCAATATTTTATTTACCAATAAATACATCTGTTACATTTTAATATTTTATAAAAAATTAAGCATATGTATCACATTTTGGAGAATGAAACGAACTAAAGAAATAAAATAAGTCTTGACACAGATAAATATTTTTAAGGATTATTTTGTTATTAATTAAATCGAAAATGTCATTAATAAATAATATACATATTAGCCTGTGTGTCTAGACTTTATGCCAACATGTATATTTCTGTAGCAAACTCATTATTATCACAAAATTTAATACAATGGTTACCTATTCTAGTATTATTATTATATGAGTACTAAGATTATAAAACATTTTACACATTTTTTTATTGTCACCAGATATTGATTTAATTATAGCGATAATAGACAGAAAACATCATTTGAACATAGGTATAGAATAGAGAATTACTGTTGTTACCAGATGGCCATGAGTGATAAATGTCATAATACAGCTGTCAACGTGTAAAATGAAAAATTTAATTTTCTAACAGCATCCTTTCCATTTTCTTATAGGAGTTATGTGCCCAAAACATCAAATTATTTATAAAAATAAATAATATTGATTGAAGATATTTTCATCAAATATGTCTTCAGTAATAAGAATAGTCATTCTGCAAAAATAAAGAAAAATACTAGGTGCAAAAATGCACAGCAATTGATATTCGTCGAATTTAAAAAAAAATAACAAGTTTAACTTTGTCGTAAATAATAGTTTATTTTGATTTCAAAACATAAACTGTCGGTCAAAGGTCGAATGCACCTTTCAAAATAGTGCCACACATTAGGTAAATAAAATAAGATATACTTACAAAAATTCCAAAGCGCAAATGTCACGAAAGGTTTTAAAATCAGTTTAAGATTTTTGGGGTAAATGTCGCTGTTTGATTGTAAATATTTACACATCGATCAATTTCTATAAATTCTTGTTGACCTCCATTAGCTCACCTGCGCACATTGTTTACCTCCTCAGGTTTACACATTTTTTACCATTTACTTTATTTTGACGTTCGTCATGTTCACTAGTTCACTCTGTATAACACTTTTAAGGCTGTCGATTGTAGAGTTTTAACAGTGAAAAATCGTTAGTTGTATCTGCAGTACCTACTTTACACAGAAAAGAATTATGATATATGAAAAGATTTCATATCGCGTTATATTATAAAAGTTAAAAGCTCTTAAATTACCAAAATTTATTAATAAAATATTTATATATGTATCTCCATCTAAATATAGTACTCCCGATTAGTGCAAAAACGATTGTGCGCTTTAGGCGAATCTTTGCCTTGCGTCTTTTATTTAACTTATTAAGTTGTTACGCCCCGGCGTCGATTGTGCCGCGATCGTATTTAATTCAGATTGATTAATTATTGGTCGCGGATACGTGAAAACCATGTGGTCCACGCTCAGAGAAAGCTGTCAATTTTTACATGAAGTAGACGACCAGGGCGGATGCGAATGCACCAAGGCAGTTGGGTTTGCGATATATCCATTTAAGTAAACACAAGCACAGGCGAGAGAATAATTGTTCATGAACGGGATATTCTTGGAATAAGGAATAATAAGTCGTAAGGATTCGCGTCCCACAGGAATCTTTTCTATCGTCATTAGGAAGGTATTGATTTATCTCGGCTATTCATCTAAGAGATTTATCTCTTCTACAATAATAATATTCTGAAATAAGTACACTTCTCCCAAGATCGAATTAATTGTTTGGCTTTTGTTTAGGAATAAATTCTTAGAAGTAACCCGCTCGAGAGCAGTATAATAGCATAATAGACGTCTGTGCTAGTCGATTCATCAAGTAGTAGACAATAATCGCATCAAAAGGCCATTAGGTTGCAGATATATAAGCGACCTAAGGGTAATTAACTTCTGGATACAGAAGAACAAAAAAATAGCCCCCTTTGTTAAATACGAGTCCGGAATGCGATCCACCATTTCTCTGGAGGGGTAAACAGAGAGGAGAGTGCATACTTATCAGTCTAGGTACTCGATTTCATCTCTTCTACATTCATACACTTTATGTGATACATAATTTAGACTATATCATTCATTCATTCATTCTATTACATCATTCATTCGTTCCATATGGTCAAACCACCTGAGAGGTCTCTGAAAAACATAGTCGAAATCTTTCAATCTTTAATCAATCTCAGTTAGGACTGCCTCAAGTGTAGCAGTGAAGTTTCATTTCCACAGTATTCAGTCTGCATTCGTTCCTACTCTACCAGCTCTGGGCCTAGAACAATACACCAACAATCAAAATGAATAAGAATGAAGGCGGGCAAGGAGAATTACGATATAAATAAATATGAATGATATTCAATTACAACTAGGCAGGCAAAAAGGAAAAAAACATGTATTAGATATAAGTATATACAAATATTGATCACGCAAACAATGTAATTTAAAGCTGTAATAAAGAAATGACCAGACCCCATATGTACCTAGTTATAAAATTTTTCTTCACAACAGAAAAACAGAGGTAATAAAAATTATTAACTCATAAGTAGGATTTTATGTGAAATGATTTTGTACTGATTGAAAATGCAATAAAGGGAAAACCGATATGTAATTAAATGTAAAAGTTTTAGTAAGGAGTAGGCTTGATATGACAATGAATGCAAATGTATAGAATATAAATTATTCATTTTTTAAATATAGGGAGCGGTGTCATGTATCATTGATGATTTATTGTGGGGGAGATTTAAATAAAAAAATCCAAGATGAAAAATGATAACATTAAGCGATAAAGTGGACTATAATTAATTATAAAAAAAGTAGGCAGAACTAAAAATTAGGTCTGCAAGCGGAGGCTTAACGTTGCTGTCAACAATGGACTAAAAAGACATTATCAGCCCTGGGAGGACGGGCCAGCCAGCCAACGAGAGTATGCCCTCACCATGGGTGCTTTAAAAGGCCATTGTTGCACCATTTGGAAGTGGAAGTTCGACCTCGGAAGTCAGAAGAAGCGACAGTTGACAATTGAAGATCGATTACAAAAGTTGAAGGTGCCGCGACGCAGTCATCAAATAGTGATTGATTATTGGCATCGGGAGTCGGAAAACGTTGCGAGGTCGACCAGCAGAATCAAAGGATTGGGATCAGAAATCCAATATAAATATAACAAAGAATCTGAGGATAGACGGTCACAGCTCACCGCAATTTACTCAGAAGCAGTCACTCAGTCTGTTCCAAACAATCAGCCGGATAGCCTGTTGTTGGAGCAGCTACGAGCCGCCGCTGAGCTAGCACGGAAGCAGGGCTGACTGAAGCTTCATATTCTTATGTAGGCTCGTAGATTTTTGCAGTTTTTAACTGGGTCATCTTCAGTATTCGGTATTTGCGGATGTCCTCTGTTGAATATATAGTATGCTAGTAGATTATTATCATTAAATTTCAAAGTTTATGATGCCAAAATCTAGGAAAAAATAGAACATGCTTATCTCCAGAAACTAGGGCACCCTATACCTTTCTGATTCTAGTTTAGATTAAGTTAAATTAATAAATAAAGAAGCGGTTTGAGTCTTTGCTAAGTACAGAGTGAAAATAATAATTCCTGCTAGTAAGCCGACAGAGAACCAAGTAGTTTGTCTCTTAGCTAAATATAGATTGAAAATAATTCAGGATGAAAAAATTGGCCAGTCGGGGGATTTGAATCTGCGCTACCAGAAGGTGAGCAGAGGCCTTAGCCCATTCAACCGCAGCTGGTTACGCGAGATGTGGCGATATTATCATATATTTATATGACTTACCTAAGTGCACACTATATGTAAACATAGTGTTTATGGAGTGATATGAGATTAATTTGCTAACACTACAAATTATAATTAATTGATTATTACCATACATGTTCAACTTTGTGTCGAAGAAACTTTGTAATTTGGACAGATTTTAAGAGTTGATGACTATTGTCCATAGTTTCACAACTTATACAATTAATTCATTTGCATTTTCTGTACAATTAATTGGAATCACCGGTTTCAGCTAGTCTTTGAAAAGTTTTTCCGTGTTTTATATCTCTAGATGATAATTCTACACCTGAGTTATTATTTGATTCATTCAAATAACATTTAAACATTAGGCAAATTGGTATAGTGATTATTCGATTTAACTGATTATTCAGAATTCTTCGAGTAATGACTGGTTCATTAGAAAGTAAATCTCCAATAGTTAAATCTTAGTTTTCAATCATCCTTAAATCTCAGTTACCTATCATTGTCACAATCACAGTCAAACAATGGTCTACTAGTAGAGAACACTCATGTGGTAAAGTTAGTTTTATTAATTTCTATTCTATTTTTTTTTTAATTTACAAATTACAGTGCTTCTTTAAGCATAAAAATGCACAAGAATTTAAAACTTTTGTGTAATAGGAACAACAAAATAATAAAATAGCAGTAATGATAATATAATTATGCTTTTGAAAAAATACTCTTTGTATGAGTCGAAGTATACATACTTATGTTTTATTTCTAATAAATGTAAAATAGCTGTTAAAATACCCATCTTTTTAAATGTACAAAGTGATATTCATTATGTTTCTTGATCCATGTGTAGTGCCTAGATGAGAAAAACTGCTAAATGGTAACATTTTTTTAATGGTAAAAGAGAGCTCTATACATACTCTCACATACTCCCAAAGATAAGCATACTCCCCACATTCTTTCCGTAATTTTATTCTCAACTGATTTGATACAATATTTGGTGCATAAATCTTAGAAATGAGAATTTTTAATTTTCTTAGAGAAAACATATTTAAGCAATGTGATTTAAATAAATAATTTTACTTCATGTAATGTAAAAGTTTATTGTCAATATTTTTATATAATATAATGATTTCATATACAATAAAATATAAATTTATAGAAGACTCCTGCTGTAAAGCTTTCAAGTTATGTACCTACTGTTCTCCATTTAAAAATAGCTAAGTTGGCGAAGTTGGTAGACATTTATTTAGTAGAAATGTAATTTTGTTTTGGTGTATTGACTTCAAAATATTGACTTAACTAAACAATTTGACAGAAAATAAAAGTAAGAGTATACAATTTATTTTAAGTTGCAGGCAATATATTTTATATTAATACATCAATTTAAAGTTGTCCGTAGATATCGATAAGTGCACATAATGCTAATTTTCAATATTATTTGATTGAATTTTGTAATAATGTAACTACATACTAGTATTTTGTGTGACAATCAAAATTTATGTTCTTGGCTTGCAGAAAATAAGATTTTTTCAAATTTTGTATATTTTTACATAATGTATTATATTACATGGATTAGTTAGGATTCAATTTCATATTTCAAATTCTATGATTATGATAAAAAAATTCTATATATTTATTTATTAATATGTTTAAACAATAATTTTACAACTGTTTCCATTAATAAACTGTTATAGCATATTTTATATCACACATCTTAAATGATAATAGTTATATAGCTAAAAAATAATTTAAATTTATACATTGTATGAACAATTTGAAGAACTTACTGGTTAATTATTAGTACTCATAAAGTCAAGGGAATGGCAAACATTCAATACTTTAACTTTAGTAAAATATACATATAGGTGGGGGAATAGGCACAGTTTTGCAAAATAATTAGATTAGATTTATTGTAAGAATATAGACCGATATAATAAAATAAAAGTCAAATAATACACGGCTGTTAATCGTAATTCTCATTAACACATATTGATGAAATTATTATATTGTCTGCTTTTTAGGTAAAAGTTCGTGCAGCTGATGAAGTAAACAAATCTGAAGATCAACCCAATTTTATGATTCTCAAATCTGATTCAATTTTCTGTTTTCCATTTAAGCAAGTCATAAACCCAAAAAATGCTTTTCGTGTTATAAATTATTTCTGTAATTTTGAACATTCTATAAAAATCTCACTATTGCTAACATTTAAACAATAATTTTATTATGAGTCAAAAATAATTTAATTTTATCCAGAGGTTGATTATAATAAAAGAAGGAAATGCTTTTGAATTTTTGGAGATTTACCGGTGAGAATAATGGTTTTCAATGGCTTTATATCAAATTTGTATTGAATATGTACTATAATTTTCAAATAAACATGATTCAGATGAGATCTATAATATTATGCTGTCAGAATTTACCTATGAAATTAATATATATTGATTGTATTTTATCCTAGCCATCATGTAATCGTATTTGTTGTAAGAACCTAATAATTTGTTGCCATTTATTGTATATTTATCTTATTATTCTAACTTTTGCAAACTGTCATCATTTCCTTGAGCCATCAGAAATATGTCCATTTGACCTAGTAGGACTATCAATTCTTATATTTTTGAAAACTGTTGAAGAAGGCCATCTGAAACCCGATGACTGGCAAGATTCAGCTCTAGATGGTGTTCTGGAGGTTTCGCTGGCAGATTCATGTTTCTCATAATTTGAGTAACCATTTGTTTTTGAATAATCTTCGACTCCACCACGGTTAGATTTGATTTGAAGCTCAGCTTTTGACCTATCTTTGTATGCATTAAATCTTAAAGTTTCTGAAGTGGTTACACCATTATATAAATTTTCCTTGGAATTTACGGTCCGTACTTTACTATTTTGTGTTTTGGGAATTGAAGTTAACGATTCACTTCTTGAACTTATATACCCACCATTTCTTTCTCCATCATGGCCATTGTGCATAAATAATTTATCAGAGTTAGGTTGAGATATTTTTCCATTGTGAGATCGTTTCTTAACTTTTTTGTCTGAAAGACAACTAACTGGTTCTGTTTTATTGTCACTGAGGCAGAATTTAACAGACAACTGATTACCTCCGTGGTTTCCGTATGAGCTTTCTGGTTTGATTCTGTAATCTTCTTGGTTACCATAAAATAAACCATTAATGTTTCCATTGCTATTGCTTATTATAAATTTAGATTCATCTCCGTTGGCTACATCAGTTGCAGAAGTTTGTCGCTGTATGGGATCGTGGAGATAAAATGTTTCCGACTGTTGTTTATTAGTTTCTACTGATTGCATACTCTGCGCGCGATGCAGCGAGAGCCTTAATGGTTTTTTAGGCGGAGCGGGTCTCGGACGATCAGAATGTTGATAATGTTTTTTATAATGACCCTGTATTGAGTTGGGTTCTGAAGTGTAATCTAAAATTTTCAGTCGACTTTTTCTGTATTTGTCTTCTTCTAAATTTAAGGAGGGTTCTGAATCACATTCTGCTGATTTAACATTTTTGACATGCAGTTTTGACAGTCGTCTGCTAGATTTATGTGCATTTTGAATAATCTTTCCATCAATACGGTGATCAATATAGTCCCTTTCTGGGTGAAAATCGGTGTTTTCTGATACTTCTGTGTTTTCCAATTTAGTTAACTTCCTAGAGAACAGTGATGATTTGTGGCTAACATTTGATGACTTATCCGGCTTTTGCCGTTCAGAATTATAGTTATTGATGTCATCTTCATACTTTGTGTCTCCTAGTAATTTTTTGGATGCTTTTTTATTCCCATTTATTCCCCTGTCAAAGTATTCCAAAATTGATTTTTTATGCTCTCGTTTGTAACACTTTAAAATATCAGAATTATCATCACTGAGCGCTTTAGATGAATAAACATGATTCTTGGAGTTTTTATAATTTTTATCAAAATAATGTTTTTGGTTATTTTTAATAATTTCAATTGCGGCGGACGTTTCACTATTATAGTCGTAATTTGGATAATCTTTGGATTTATGGATGGAGTGATGGGACAGCGACTGCCTTATGGAATACGGTTTGACATCAACATTAGAATCTTTGTCAAGGTCACCGTGGTCTAGAGAATTAGAACTTCTGGAGGGTTGTAGGCTGTATCGACTATTATTAATTTTACTACTTTTATGATTGAAATGAACATGGTTTGTCGAGTGATGTGAACTGATTGATTTAGGAGCATCATTGTGTTCCATGGAATAGCTACTCTTTGAACCGTTTGATTTTGGAGAGTGTCCTACGGCTATTTGAGTACTGGAAACATTGGACTGATTAGATCTCGGCCGAATGATTGGTAAATTAGCGCTAGCTTCAGCGGTGTCTTTCCCTCCTATTTCTAGACCAGGTATATTCGCTACGATGGCTGTTACGTCCGGTCCCTTCTGGAACACTTGAACATCAGATTTTGCTTGACTCGGCTTCGGATTTGGATCAGATGTAATGTTGATGTTGGTGACATTCCTTTGCATGTTGACAGTTGAAGTCATCACTTTCTGAGGACTGATAATTTGTACCTGTTGGGGAAAAATTGTATGTTTAATAAGATTTTTAAATATTGAATTATTTATATTTCTTCTCATTTACCACTGTAGCTTTTCAATCATAAAATAATTAATTCTTGTAAAAAAGAGAACTATTTTATGTAAAAATTTAACTTACTAAACTTATTTCTTTAATGCATGCTTTAATTTCTGTCCATGGTTTTAAGAAGCAAACAAGAAACCTAACAATCTAATTCTAACAATCTCTATAAATAAATGATAGTATAATAATAAATTGTGAATTATTTTTTAATACTATCCACTTTCATGATATATGTACTTTGAATATATTTGTATGCAAATAAAGGATATACCTCAGCATCAGGGTCTTTGTTTCGATCCAAAAGTTCAGCTACTTGCTCCTCCAGGTAAGTGATACGGTGGGTAAGGCGAAGGTTATCACTGCGGAGACCATCCTTGGTTCTTCGTGCCTCCTCTGCTTGTTCTCTTAATGCATTCAGTTCTGCTCTTAGAGAGCCCATCTATAAAAATTAAAAGTAAATCAAATTATAAACTAAAAAAATTTCAAACTTTAATACGACATACAAATTAATTCGATTAAAATTCAATCCATTTTAAATTAGGAATTGTTGACAAATTGCAATTTTTAAAATGCAATATATTTGCAGCCATAAAAAATTGAATGCAATAACTGAATTTTTGAAATATTTTAATATGGGGATTTTATGGCATTGAATTTATAGAATTTAATTTAAAATTGTGTTTAATTTTTTTAAATATTTACAACGTTATTAACTTATTTTATTAGTTTACATTGTTCGCTTTATTTTATTGTTCACATAGGTTTATTTTATTTTACTATTATATAATTGTTTCATTTTATTATAACATTAATGTAATGGTGCAGTGAAAAGTTATGAATCCTCTAAAGTTATTAAAGGGACTTGTATGATCATCAAATAAATAAATTTAAGAATATTGTAAAAAACCTACTAATTAATGGGAAAAGTATAAATTATTTATTCACTAAAATATTATGCTCAAACAATATCCATCCACTTAGGGCATGCTACAGTGATTTGTATAGTACGGACAAATGGGAACAGGTTGGTAGTGCAGCCATTACATTGTATACATACATCCAGGGGCGTGCAGTGCATAGAAGCAAAAAAATTGTGCATTACTAAAAATTCTGGGAAATAAATATAAATTAAATAATTGGATTAACATAAACGGAAACATTTTTTTACAATTAGTACCATATGTGTACCAGTAGAGACTTTAAATGCTTAGTTCTAAAAACTACCATGACAACTCACTGCTGTAGTCATGGTGCTCTTGTGTATTCGCCGCATTGAGCTATTCATGTTACTCTGTTCTAACTGTAAGCTAGTAAATTACTCAAGTTGTATAATTGGCTATTTACTGAATTGAAAATTCCTTTCGGTTGATCTGTTTTGCATGGAGTCATTACTTAAGCTGTTTTTTTAACAGAATAGAAAGGCTTACAACTGCGTGCAAATCATATTTCCTCTTTTACTAATTTGTGAATTTTACTATCTTACTGTTTTTAACGTATTGATTTCATGGCTATTTTTTATTTATTTTATTTATTTTAGATTTGGGAAAAACAAAAAGCAGAACTATTTCCTACATTATCCTTTAATAAAAATAATTATTTCGTTTAGTTATTACTTGAAGAATTTTCAAACAATAAAAGAATCGTGTTCAGTTATAAAGTGTTCTTAAAAACGTACATACATTTTTTATATTGATTTTTATATGGGTAAGAAGGAATTATTTTACGTTAAAACGCGAACTTTAAAAATACTACTAATAGAATTCTAAAATTACAAATAAATACATGGTAGGGTCATATAAACGATGGATTAATTTTGACTATAGATGTTGGTTAAACGTAAGTTCATAATCCTATATATAACATATATTGTAGTACATATATTATATATGATTGTATAATATCATTGGTAACAGCAGAACCTAAATCTATACATACTGCACGCCACTGCATACATCTATATAATATATATTAAACTGAATGTATGTCTGATCTCTATACAATCCTATACTCTTTGACTAATCTAAACCAAATTTTGTATAATCACTGCGCAAAACATAGGCACCTTCCAGTGGCGTAACTATGAAAATGGGCCCCAATGCAAAATGGAAAAAAGAGTCCTCTATAAAATGTATGAACCTTTGACCTTAAAAATGACGTCCTATTTTTGAATATTATTTTTATTTAACATTGCTTACAATTATATATGTTTTAGTTGATTCTATTACAAGCTACTAAGTTACATATTTTTGTGAATCGCTTACCTTTCCAAAAAAGAGACTTGACTGTTGTAATTTTAGAAGAATCAGAAGTTTTATAATTGCAGATTATATATAGGCAATCTATAATATTATTTATTGTCCAATTGTATATTTTTGAAGTGTTCATTTAATTTCCATTTTAGTTGTTTTATATAATTTATCTTCTTAATTTCTGTAGGGAGGCTATTGACATTTTTTATGTCTAAATATACGTAATTTTGTTGGTAGAGTTTAGTGTTACATTTTGGGATTTTAAAATTATTTTGAGATCTTAACGATGTACTTGTTTCAAGTTTTGTTTTGTAATTTCTTTGATTAATTGAGATTTTTTTATAAATATTTTAATAACTAGGAATTTTGAAAAAAGTATTTGTGTTGAAAAAGTTGATATTTTAAAAATATTACTTTAATTATTGTTTTCTGTATTACTTTTACTAAGTTCATTATGTTAATGTATGCTCCTCCCCACCCAATAATTCCATACTAGAGTAGTAAGTGAACAGTAGCAAAACTATTATTTATTGTATGTGCAGCAGTAAAGTGTTCATTTAATGATTACATAAATTTATCTTTTTCAGTAGTTTTTAAATCTTTTTTTAACATACACATGGTTTCATTTATAATCGTACTATATTACTGTATCGATAATTTTTTCATGCGTTTTAATAATAAATACGAAAAATGATTTTCAAAATTTTATAATTCCATTTTTCGCTGTGGTGGATTTTAAAAATTATTAGTCCATTGCGGAAAAATATAGAAAAGCGCGAACCTTTTGGGCCTCTGTCTAATGTGAACCCCAATGCACCGCATTAGCTGCATTGGCATAGTTACGTCGCTGGCATCCTCCCTTCCCCTGATAGCCACATCTTCTCATCATATAAATGAGTTTTGTAAGTACCCTGCCGATAATACAGGCACCTTGGTATAAATTATACTGAATGTCATTAAAATTTTGTTCAGTTGTATTCTAGAATCTTGAGTAAAATAAAGTATAATCAGTCCACCCTACTCCCCTGAGGAGTCACCAACTCCCTGCCTGGACCAAATTTTGTACAAGTCATTATCATTATTATTTACAAAACATAGACAGTTAACTCCCCTCTCCCCTAAAGCCTAACTTAAAATTATAATAAAATCTGATTTCCGGACAATGTCGGGTGGGGATCGCTAGTATGTTATATCTGTCAGATACCTGTGCGAGGGTGGAGTGCGCATGTGCTCTGTTCCCTGGAGAATCGGGACCATCCATCGGCCGTGATCTCAGGACCACCAGCTGAGCAGGACTGGGAGATATACTCAGGAGGCGGCTCACATCCTCTTTGTTCTTGGAGAGGACCAGCTTTCCGTTCACCTCCAATAATCTATGAAAATGTATCGCAATGTTTAATTTAAAGCTCTTCAAAAAATGAATTTTTGTAGCGATCTATTTGAAGTAGTTTTCAGTACTCACGATGATGTGTTAATTTTTCATCACTTTCCCAATATCTGAAAGTAATATACAGAATGTAACGGACCTAGTCCACAATTTTTTATGGGTGGATATCTGATTAAATGACTATTATTGAAAATATTATTGCATTAGATTTTTACAAAATCACGTTATGCTTTATGTCTATGTACTTCGAAATAAATATCTGCAAAATTGATCCATTATTATTCTATATTTTTGATTCAGGGTCTAAATCATCTAACAAAAAATAGTATGCCCGCTCAAAGTTCGATGACTTTTATTTATTGTATTCAATATATAATTTGGCATCAATAAAACAATTCAATTAATCAAAATATTCTCTGCCATGGTTGAGATTAGGAACATGCACCTTAAACATTTTCGACTCATATATTTAATATGTATCTCCCCCTAAAATATTATGCGCTAGGTTTATTACACCCAGTATATTAAATATATTTTTAATTAGGAATTTCAAAATGACGTATGTATACCCCTGAAGTACCGATTAGTATTTTTTTATTTATTTACACCCAATCCCGAATCGTTTTGAGAGTTGTTTACCCTCGTTTCGATTCGTCATAACTACATATATTTTTTATTTTATTTTATTACATTCAGTCATATCATCATAAACACCATCATAGGTTGGCTCCGGTATCGTCGTACCAGAACCATACCTGTAAAATATGAGAGATTTGTTTTGTCACATTAATTTCAAAAGGCAACCAGAAAGAAGCTATGGAAATCACATACCCCCAAAAAGACGTCACATTTATGCGTTTTAGTCGCAGTCCGGCAGAAATTCACTCTGTCGCAAAAGTGCGAGGGAGAGATAATTGAATGCTCCGTTAGATCTCTCTAGCCACTGCTCTTCCAAGCATCGCCCATCCCAGCAACCCCCAGCGGGAGACCCACACTTAAATAAATACCCGGAAATGTCCGAGATTCCTTTCATTTCTTAATAGGTCATCGTTCCGAGGGAACCGATCACCTATTCCTTCTAATCCCGCAATCATGATTTCACGTGCATCATTCATAATCACACAGTTCCAGAGAATGGGCTCCGATTAGTAGTGAAGTTAGTACCAATTAGGTTAGGTTAGGCCCTGCTCGCGTCTCACAGACCGGGCTATATAATCAAACACTTGAAAGCCATACCCGTCCGTCGGGTACCCATAAAAATGCAGACAACAATACATCGCGACGCAACCAGTCCGAGAAACCAACAGAACCGATCACTCTTCTCCTGGTCATCTCCACGGACACTCCTTTCAGCATCACCTCCAGTGAACTTCGTCAATCTTGAACTTTAACTTATAATTTAGTAAACAGTGTAATTTCAATTGTGCTGCATTTGACAATAAACGCAACCTTTTGTAAGTTTTTCATAATAATCAACCTGCTCTAGTCGCAACACCAACACCCATACTCACATGCACACTCGGTAAACATTTGTATACAATGCGACATTTCATATACATGCGTGAGAATTCGAAGAGGAATAGGGCTTTCTAATGGGGTTCAAGTAACAAAAAATTTTAGAATCCAAACAAAACTACATTCTTAGGAGAATCACAAACACATCCTTGTTTGTCAGAAAAACAATCATTCACAGAGACTCAAACATACCCTCACTCAAACGACACACACGATTTATCTTCTAAATTTTATTCTAAATTAATTTTCATCCCAAACCTTTCCATAAACTCCCTTGGCCTATATGATCCCTTATCCGATCCTCATCGTCTTCGTCCCATTTCACTTATTTACCCTGTTCTTGACCTTATTCAACATAATTTATAAAAAGATTAAAAAATTTCACTAACAAAGAAATTGTAAAAAATACAAAGTCGAATAAAAAATAATTAAAATTTAAAAAAATATTTTATAAAAATCTTTTCTCATTTTTGCTACTACTTTATACAATTATACGCAAAGTTAAAATAAAATAATTTCACCATGTTCCCCGAATAGGGTACCCCAAAAAATCTTACACTATTATTGTTACCTCATATGTCGGAGACAAGAGGGCTCAGCGTTTATCCCTCCCCCCTTTAACAATCGAATCAGAAGAATAGCTCCCCACAGAGTACAGCTCTCTAGATCTAGAGTCGCGAAAGGTCACTCATTGAAAGCACTTCTCAAAAAAATTATATAGATATTAGACCTTGAAAATACATATCCTTTCTCACCAGCTACAGTATCGCCCTCACCCTCGGTCATATTGAAATGATATTTATACAGAAAAATCTGTTATCTTCTGAAAATGACCCATATTTTGTTTGAGAATTCATGATGTGATAATAAACACAAATTAAAACATTCGATAAAGATTTTGAATTGAGGTAATAACAGCCACTGTCTTCACTGACCCAATAACTAACACGTTTAGAAATGTGACGTGCAGGCCATTTTCTTTCAAAATTGTTTGCTTTAAGGTTGACATAATATTATTGTATTAATCTTATTAACCAGTGCGAATTTGGAGATATAATATAAAATATATATATATATATATATCACATTCATTTATCATTCGAACAGCGTAAATAAGATAACACGGAGGTGAAAGTGATGTTAGCACTAACATTTGATGACATCTGAATACAGTGATCATACGTCAACAAAGTGATTTGTTGTACGTCACATCAATATATTTAATAAATCTAATCTTATCTGCAATACATTTTTGATGTTATCTATTTGCTTTACTCTCGGAATCTTGCTCAAGGGACACAGACACAACACACGCTTTTTTTACTATTTCATCTATTTCAAAGACATTGGTCGTGGCCAAGGGCTGATTTATAATGCAGGGGCCCAATACAATGTACAATACAAATCCCAATACAATGTGAACTGCGAGTTCGAATAGCAATAGACAGATACAGAGATGATGTTTTTGGTTAAACTATCAATAATAACAGACCTGGAGCTCCCGAGCCTACGCGAAGCCATAAATACCCGATGGCATTCAAGCACAATGGGATCTGCGGGTATTTTTAGAGCTTAAGCAGTATTTCTAGGCCTTATTTTTTCAATTCTTCCCTTTTTTCTTTAGCTCTCTCTCTTAGTTGCTTTTAGTTTTTTTTCTTCTTTTCAGTGATTGGGGAGCCTATTGGAAAGTAGATTCCCCCGAATTGCTACTTGCGTGACTTTATAAATCGACCACTGGTTAAGGGCCCGTTTAAGGCCTCACATGGTCTCCTTGGCGATTGCTTTTGTTAGTTTTAAATAAAAACAAATGACAGCGAAAGTTTAAAATTTTTAATAACACTTAGGGCCAGTTATGTGATTAGTAATAACGTTTTAGTATGGTAAAAAAGTTATTAAAGTAATTTAATTGCGAAAATGAGTTGTTTAATCGTCGGTAAAAAAATATTTACTTCTCGAAAGTACATCCAGTAGTAAACTAATTTTACTCTCCGATATCCGATAGTAAGAATGTGAATCGATGGTTAAATATGGCGGACTCTTCACAGCTGTTCCAAAAGTCATCTGACACTTTGAATGTTGCAGTATACGACAATTAATCATTCAATATCTCGCTATTTTAGTGATGATAGTTAGTCCGATGATGATCTCGTTGTTTAATATATATTAGCAAATAATCCGAAAAAATTTCGCCACTAAAGTGATAGGTGTCGGAACACAGAGGTGAATAAAGTATATTTCATGATTATTTGTCTTGCCACATCGTGAGGCAAGATTTCTTATCAACGCTTTGAGAGTAGTAAATTTGACAACCGTCAAATGTTTTTTACCACGGGAAATTGTAAAAAGTTATTTTAGTAAAAAGTTACCATGGTTTAAAATTTACTACTGATCACACAACCGGCCCTTACGGCTAGAGCATTTAGTGGTTTTTCCAGATTAAAATTGAACGAACAGCTGAAAATGAATATAAAAAAAACTGTAAAATGCAACGTGTTCTGCTCTGCCGATTTTATGACTGTTCCCCCACAAAGGATAATTTTTACACAGATATTATATGGTTTAAATGGTGATTAACATCAAGACATGTTCACGATTCACAACCGTGACTGGAATAAACTCAATCTTGAAAATCGTATTGTCATATCTTTATAATACAATATAATATAAAACTGAAGCACAGAAGTCCACACTAATATTAGCCACAAGACATATATTTCATGCGCTCTATAGTAAAAAAAATCCCACGATCATTTTGTAGCATTCATAATTTTAATGACTTGATTAAAAAGATACTGAACCAAAGGTAATAAATACATTTTGTGTGGCATGTTGTTCTGATTGCGATGAAAACCACAAACGAACGATTTCGCAATATTTTAATAAAATAAATTTATTAGAACTAAAGATTTATATAAATTTATTACCTTTGATAGAAAAAAATGGTTGTCAATGCAGCCAATTGCGGTGCATCGGGCCCCGCGTTAGATAGGGGACCGAGAGGTCCGAACAAGTGATGAGAAAAAATGCTACTCTTGACTCAATGGTGTGATTGTGATTGGTATTTGATAATATCAGAAACTGTGACTGTGATCACAGTTTCTGATATCACAATTCACGAAATAAAAAAAACATAATTTTAATTTAAAAACATGTTCTAGCATAAATGATTAGAATAATTAGTAAAAAACAAAAATAGATTTCAATAGATTCCCAATAAAATTACGGACAATCCGGTAGATGGCGCTGATTCAAGAGATAATCGATTTAAACGACGGCGTTAGAAAAACAGTGGAATTTTAATTTAAAAAATTTAATCACGAATCACAATATCCCCAGATATTACCGATAGTGAGTGTGACTCGAAGATATCAGTGATTGACTCACGGTTCGTGATTTTGAGTTCATCACTAATCCAATCACTACATTATATACATACATTTGATGTCGATAATTTTCCTAACTCTAATATGGACTTGTGTATGTGAATTCTGAAATTTTTGATATCACCGCAGCAAAAAGTGGATGAAATATTTTTTTTTACTATGGTGACTTGCTATTAACGCCCGAAGTAAAAATCTTTTGTGGGTTGTTGGTACATCAAATTTACTACTGTCAAAGTGCAGATGGAGATGTCTATTAGCGCGACAAAAAATCACAAAATATGCTTTATTTTATGCATTTTCTATGAATTTTTTCGCCTAGGTGTTCAAAATCTGTCACTTTGGTAGTGAATTTTTTTCGTATTACGTGCTAATGCATATTAAACAACAATATCATCATCATCGGACGAACTCTCATCACTAAAATTGCTTGATATTGAATGTTTAATTGTCGTGTACTGTAACTTTATACTATTGTAAAAAGTTCCCATAGTAAAAAGTTACTACTGGTCATAACCGGCCCTAAGTATTCGCAAAGAATTGAATTCTGTAAATAACTTTTTTGCATTTATATAACGAAATCCTCCTATGTCCATATTTCGAGCCCATTCTAGAACGGGTTTTAATTAGTTTTAATTACTACACGTGCTTAAAATCACCTCTTTATTTATAAGTATGTTCTGAGATTTTCTTCGGAACATTCTCTTTCAAAAATTCTGTGAACCCGGAATTGATGGATTCTTCTTACGAAAGATAAAAATATATGTTTCCGCTGTTCGCAATGTCTGTAATTTCTTCTAGCTCACCTTATTACACCAAAGAACCTGCAAAGTCGTTTCCTACAGCCAATTGAAATACATAAATACCAAACGGCGGGAGTCAAGAGAGCGTGATTCCGGAGTTGGCCGTCCGAGCGCCGCGGCCGGGAGACTAGTACCTGCTTAGCATTGGCGTGCAGTAACTTCAAACTTAGGTTATGCTGTTACCCACGATGCTAAGTATACAATGGGTATACTAGGCATAAAAAAAATGGTTGAATTTTTTCCTAATTTTGAGAATAATTCTATCAATTTAAATTTAGAATATAATTGTAAATTTATTACATTAAAAAAAGCAAGTTTTTTTTTATTGATCGGTACCGTACTTTACTTTCGATTTCGCATAAAATATTTTAAGAGTGTTCAAAAACATTTTTTTAAATTACTAGTTTTACAAATTGGGATCAAAGGTTGGAATACACTGTGAAAACAAAAATTTTAGTCTGTCAAGTAAAACAAATACGGAGAAATGTCATTCCACGCAGTTTTTTGTAAGGATTCATTACTTTCGAAAATAATAGATTTAAGCACAAATTGTTTGAAAAATGCAGAAAATTTGCAGACGTAAATATGCCAACGTAGCTTTAGTGAAAAAATATTTAGTTCAGTATGATTATTATGGAGATTGAACAAATAAATTACACGCAAACAATGCAAAAGTCGTGGGTTACGCGTATAGACAAGGTTACGCTTATTCGGCTAATAATGGTTAGAATTTTATAGGGTCTTTTCATAATATTTAATTTATTTTTATTTCCCAGAATTTTTAGTAATGCACAGCTTTTTTGCTTGTGTGCAGTGCACGCCCCTGCTGCTTGGTACCCGCTACTTATCAAGTGACTAATTTTAATTCGCTTTTGACAAGCGATACAGTATCCTGTCATTGTTATTTATAGAAAAGGTGTGTTTTTTCTTTTTACATAAAAATTGATTTAGATTTAAATATATTTTATCGAGAGGCCAGCGCACTGAGATTAATATTTACTAAAAGACAAACTATATTTACATGGTGCTGTTTCCTAGAGGCTTTCGTTTTCGGGTAGGACTTGGCTTACTCCACACTTCCTGTTGATCATTCTTTTCCTGTTCACAGGTCATTCCTTCTTGCTTCAGCTCTGTTTCAGTCAGCCCACCTCACCCTTGGTGTCCTGTCACCTGGCATTCTTTCAACATGGCCAGTTTGAAAGAGAAACAGAATCTTATTGTTTTTTGCACAAATCAAAACTTCGTGCTCGTGGCTCATTTTTAAACGGTAAGAGCCGGTTTTGTGATCAGTAGTAACTTTTTACTAACGCCCATCATTTACGGGTTGTTGATACATCAAATTTACTACTGTCAAAGCATAGATGGAGATTTCTATAGGCGCGACAAATAATTATGAATTATGCTTTATTTTATGCATTACCATGAATTTTTTTTACCTAGGCGTTCAATATGTCACTTTGGCGGTGAATTTTTTTGTATTATGTGTAATAATGTATATTAAACAACGAGATCATCAACGGACGAACTCTCATCACTAAAATAGCGGGATATTAAATGATTAATTGTCGTATACTGCAACTTTCAAAGTATCAATGTGTCAGATGACTTTTGGAACGACCGTGTAAAGTCCGCCATATTTAACTATCGATTTTCGTTTTTACTATCGGATATCGCAGAATAAAATGAGTTTACTGCGAGATGTACTTTCGAGAAGTCAATATTCTTTTATTAACGATCAAACAACCTAACCAACAAAACCAACCAATCTTTTATTATTATATTAAAAAGTTACTACCGATCAAACAACCGGCCCTAAGTTCAATTTTTTAGCATAGGTTTATAATTTTTTTATAATTTGCGTTCAAAAATTGCTAATTTCTTTTCAAACATTGTCTCACGCGTGCTTGCCTATTGTTAAAGCTTCTAACAGGACCATCCTCCAATATATGGTCTAACTGATTATATTGGGTCATTTGCGTACTCTCCCAGTTTGCTTCAACACTCGCATTTTATATATTATAATATCACCGTCTCACGTCTCATACGTTTCACATACCAAAATAATTTCACCAACCCTTCCTAATTCTGTCGACTGTGCTACAAACATTCAAAAGATTTACATTCAAACCTAATTTGTTTATTTACTCTATCGTACATATATTTTACACGTCTCCGAGTTACCGCATTGTGACTGCATTCTTGCTTGAACGTGTCGCCTGCACAATTCAAAAATATCTTATTAGACACTTTCATGATCAGATCATGCGAATGCATAGAAACTTTCAAAGATATATTGTTATTTATCTGTTGGTACATAAACATATATTTTTTATTGTTAATTTTCTGTAGGTACACCGATATAAAGTCGTATAACATTACATTAAAAAATGAAAATAATGGGTTGTCTGTAAGTCTTTGCGATTTTGTTAATTATTTATTATAAAATTAAATTTTTAAACAAAATTTACAACATTTCAATCAATGATGTATTCTCTATTATTGTTCAGAACTTCATCCCACCTTTTAAGCAATTTGTCGATGCCTTTTCTACAATAACCGGCTGGTCTGGTATCGAAATAGTTATCGAGCTAATTTGTGAGGTCATCGTCGTCGTTGACTGTAACGCCACTCAATTTGATTGGAGAGCGACCGAAAAAGTTGATCATCTGACGGAACGAGGTCGGGACTGAAGAATGGATGCGTCAGAATTTCCCAGTTTACCTCTTGGATGGCTAATTTAACCTTGATTAAAGGCGTGTAGAAAATTTTGTTTTTTCTCAACTTGACACATCATTATTTAAGTCCAAAAATTAAGAAAAACTATAAGATACAGAAAAACGGCGACACTGACGCTTTAGAGCAGAAAAAATTCTATCGAATAGAATGTCATTTTTTGTCACAAAAAAACAAAGTAATGGTAAAATAATATTTAATATTATTTTCTTTTTCATTATAATGCTTTTGAAATATAAATGTGATCATCGTGACTATGGCGATATTACAGCTATAATTATCCGACATCATCTGTTCATATCTACATTCAGATCCAGCAACTTCCAGAGCGAGCCATCGGTTTCAGGTTTCAGACTTCATTGGATCTGTCCAACTTGTCGGATATCTTCCGCGATTCCGCCTTGTCTCATCAGTCTCTCCATTACATGTGTTATCTACGTCTTGCGACATGACCAAAGCACCTCATAGAAAATATTTTCATATTAGTATTGTATGTATACATATATGTATATTATATATATAAAAAACAAAAATAATAATTTTTTTATAAAAAATAAAAATATTTCACAACTAGTTACGAAACTACTACTTTTTAAGCTTCCTTGCTATATTTACTTGCGCTAACGCCAATATGTGCTTCCGGTTCGTGGTGGTATTCCTTTAAAAATTAATAATTTTTATTTCTAAACATTTTGCTGTTGTCACCGTGACAGGAATAGTTAGGTATATAAAATAATTTAAAAATATATATTTCAGAAAAACTGACAATCATATCATTGTTATGGTGGAAAAGATTCCACGACAAAAGCTCCGCGGACTTATTACGGCCCAATGTCTAAACGTCCACGACAAAAGATACAGCCGTCTAATTTTTTTCGTCGATTTTTGATTTAATTTTATCGTTTTATTCGTTTTATTTTTCGCATATCAATAATGTTTAATACACATTTCGTAAACGTTGTACTCTTAGGGTGTTGTATAAAAAATGAAATAAATTGGTCACAATATAATCATAATATAATTATATGGTCATAATATAATTAATTATAATTCTTAATATAATTTTTTTTTGCACAATATTTAGTTAATCAGAAATCATCAAAACACCTCATATTGCATAATGTACTGAGTTTAAGTCTGGTCTGTTCGGTGGTCACATGCCTGGCTCGATGAAATTAACATTCTCACGACGAAGAAAGTTGATTGTATTTCTGGCTGTGTGAGATGGAGCTCCGCCCTGCTGTAATGTCCAGTTATGCTGTAATGTCTAGCTACGCTCCAAGCTTTGTTTTGAAACTCTTTGATCATTTTTCTAGCACCCCGATGTTTTTCATTCTGGGCAACAATTTGAAAAAACCAAATATAAACAATGGGAAAATGAATAATCAAAGATGGCGACCGGAAATTGTCGAAATAAAACGAAATATAGGTAAGTAAGTAAATTATTAAATTATTTAAGTTATTGTTGATATAGTTAAACTAATTTTCATGTAATTATATCTCATTTTACGAAACGTTCTCACTTTTTTTGGGCCACCCTGTATATGTAATTCCACCTGTTACAAAAACTATTAAAAAAATAATAAACAATGATAAATCTTTTATTATGATTAAATTGCGTAAACTATAGATACATAATTAAGAAAGTTTAAGGTTTTATTATGTTTTAGCATCATCGTAAAGAATTCCACTTAGTATAAAGTTTGTATTTCGCGTCGGATTTGTTTTTAACGATTACTTAATTTTAGCAATCTGCGAAAGGTTATATGAAAATTTTCAGTCATCTTCGATTCTTTTCGATTTCGAAATTTTTTTGTGGCTCTAATTCCGCGTGGATCAATGGTCGATTGGAGTTTTAATCGGCTAGATCTTATATAGGATGGATATTTTGTCGTGACAAGGGTGGAAAAGCATGGATAACGAAAGTTTTTCAGCGGGCAAAACTTAGGATCCCATCTAACATCTAAAATCTTCCCGTGTATTCTTACAATTTTTATGGATCACACTATTTCCGTGTTGCAAAAACTTTTTCAATTCATCCATTAGTATCACAGCGTACTCTTATAATAATTTATATTGCAGCTTTCCATAAAACATAACCCGTTTATTGCCATGCAGATTTCGTTACAGTGATTAAATACTTGTTTATTTATTTGCCCCTATCGTGACCGCGTAGTGGAGTAAATCATAGTGACGCTTTCTTCTGCTTATATTCTCACGGTCGCAGGAGATAACGCTTTTGAATTACACTTTAACACTAATAACTCTCTCCGGAAGAAGAGAGCAACACAATAAAATTATCGGGTCATTGTTTCTACGGCTGTTATTGTGCGATTCTCAATACATTTTCACACAGCTAGTGCATTTAATATAATAAATAGCACTATATCGTATTACGATTGTTGCTAAGCTAGCTGAAATACTTTTGTTTTCGTGAATCCTATGGGTAAGCGCGTTTTCTCGGTTTTCTATTCTTTGTTTTTGCGAAAAAGAAAAAGTGAGTTTTTCGTTCATTTAGGTATCTAATTAAATAATTTTATATTAATGAGATATTTTTCGAAAAGGGAAAGCTTTTTATTTATTGTCTATGGTTTTTCCAATACTGCAGCAAACGTACCGAAGTGAGAAGAAAATCGTATGCGTGTAAAATTAACTATACTTTTATAGTACACGGTCACAGCGGAATTAGTAATTATTTATATACGTGACTATTCACAATTATAATATATAAATATATATCTATTAAGAAAAAAGCTGTATTTAAAAATAAATTTCCTAACAAATCGATATGAAATATACATATCTATCATTCATATCACAATTATTATCATATTATTCAAATATTAATAATCTGTCAGATAAATATTTAATTTCGTTTTATTTCTCAAAATATTATTTATAATTACGTAAACTTATTTCAACGTACCTACTAACTATACGCGTCTGCTAGGTACCTACTTATAACCAAGTGCAAAACATTAATGTGTGTGTATATATGTGGGTGGATAGGAGTAATATAAATTGGTTTACGTGTATTAAAAATAGATACTATTAATGATGGGATTTGTCAAAAAAAATAGATTATCTTAATTTATTTTAAAATACCAACAAAATATTTTAAATTGATATATACTCTTTATATTGTTTATCAATTTATCTATAATTTATTAATTTTGATAGTTAAAAAGTACCTACTCATTTATTATGTCGATCCACGATGTTTTAAGCTCAAAACAATTTTGACAGAAGTATACTTTGTTTAAAATGACTATTGTATTAATTCTGCTTTCATTGTTAAATTATTACTATTTTATTAAAACGGTTACTTATTCTTCAGTGATGTGATTTCAATTTGTAAATATATATTTTTTTATGTTTTTTATATTTCACCAAAGTGCAATGGTGCACGGCGTCAACTGCATAGGTTGATTAAACAATGGTGATTTTAGTTCCTTATAATTAATTGTTTCATAGAATACAAAAAGCGACTGACCTTTCTGATCCAATATTTTTTAATAACGGTTTCAGCAGGAAGCGATTACGTATCATATTAAAGTTTTTTCGAAGAGTATTAAGTGCAGACGCCTATTTTCAGCCATCTGTTGAGACAGCTTTGAGTTAGCGAAAGGAATAACACAGATGTTACTCGTTCTGTTACTTCAACATCACGAATGGAAGAAAAATAATAACAGACCAAGAAGTAAGACAAAATTAAATTAGTTTTCAACAATTAATAGCCCTAAACGGAATTTTTAAGACATATGAGAGTACACGGTGGATATTATGCAATTAATATTACGGGTTGAAAATATTATACAGTAATACCCCGAAGTTACGCGATATGTGAGACCGACGAAAATCGCTTAACTCGAATTCGCGTAAGTCGGGGTACAAATTTGCATATAAATATATACAATTTTGTTTAATTGGGACCGAAGACTAACAAAAATACTAGTTTAGAAAAAAAATATTTAATAAAATTACAGGTACAATATTTAAAAAAATAAACGATTTTTGTAAAAAAGTCATTTCAATGTCGATGGCTTCATAAAACCTAACAAATTCGTCTGACGACACAATTCCTTCTTTTTTTCACGCAGAATTTCTCCGTGGCAAGCTAATAATTTTTTCATTCTTTTTTTGTGGTTATAACGCGTTCTTCGTTGGAGTCTATGTTTTCTAAAATTTTTAAGCCATTTTTAAATTGAGCTGAGACCTTCTGTCAAGCTTGCAATTGTCATGTGCTTTTCTCGTGGAATTGGGTCTGAAGTTTCGTCATTGTCGTTTTGCTTACGCATCTCTATGAGCCCATCGATTGTTAGCCCAACAGCTCGCGAAACACATCCAACGTGTATCACAGTAAGAGAAACACTGAATATAGCGGGCGGTAGTCTAGCGACAGTACTGTCAACGGTCAACGTCTATCGAGCAGTATCGCCAAACGAACCGCGTTAACTCTAAATTAAGTAATGTAAGTCAGGGTATTACTGTATTAAATAAATGAAATAAGGGTGTCGAAAATTTTCGTTGATACTACACTATTTAAGCCTAAATCTTAAAAAAAACTATAAGAGCAGAAAAAATTCTATCGAATGGTATATAATTTTATGTCACAAAAAATAAAAAAGCGAGAAAATAGCATTTAAAAAAACGCAAAGACTTATTATACGACTCTATGTTAAGAAACGGAAGAAATTCCGTCACAAATTAGAACATATACATATATGTTCTCCATACAAGGATAGGCTGATGCGATGAGTTTACGTGCTTTCGAAACAAGCCTCATCCATGTACAAGCACCTTTATAGAAAATGAGACTTCATCCCCAATTTGGAAAATTCACGCGAGTTCATGCTAACGAGACAAGTTTACGCGCTTTCGAGACGAGACTCTGAGAGAAGTCTCATCTGTATATATGCGCCTTTAAACTCCGATTATAGTAAAACAGCCTCGCAATTAGATAGCAACGGGACTGATGCTATTGCAGTGCAATTGTGAATCTGTCTTTATAACGGTTTTAGGATGTAAGGGCTCGATGGGAAAAGTAACTAATTATCTATCGGTCGGAAGGTTGCGAGCACTGCCGCTCTAACGGCTCTCGCTCGAGGAGATTGAATGAGGAGAACGAGTGATAGCCCCTATCCTCCGGCCGGCTCCTCTAGGACTGTGATCAGAGAGGCATTAAACCATCACGACACGTAGATGGCAAGAATGATAAATTAATTAAACAAAATTGATTTATGAGTTGTAAAGAAGCATGTCCGTCCATAATTAAAGCAACCCGTCTCACAACGAGTTCCTGCGGGTACCGGGATAAAAACTATACTAATGTTTCAATTTTAAAAATCCACCAAGATATTTAATAGTGTAATTAATTTTAACATTGAATATGTTTCATCGACATATTCCTATGTAAAGAGTATCACGAAACATCGATTAAAATGGAACGTTAAAAAGAGCACGTTTAATATTTCCAACGCGTTTGAAAATTTGGGAATATTTTCGCGGTCCCAAAGTCTAGACAAGGCGCTTCCATCTTTTTCTGTCTCACGGTGTTTCGATACTTTTTAACCAAATAATCAAAAAATCTGGATTTGATTGGACCGTAATTTTCTTGTTTTGTGCACCGCGTATTTTTAACAAATTACCACTAGACATTAAAGGGTCTAAAGTGATTAACGATTTTAAACCAAAAATAACAAAGTGTTTGCTTTATGAGGGTAGAAAGCAAAATGAAACTAATTTGTCATTTGTGCTAACCTAACTATTTACACATCTTTGTCACATACACAACTATATTACACACAAAAATATTTTTATAACTTCTGATTGTACTTTTTTTATATAACTTGATTTACATTATACTTACTTACCTTACTTTATAACTTTTAAAATCTGTACGGGTAATTGCTTTAGAACAGACCACGAATAGTAAAGTAATTACCTTTATTTTCGTATGTACCATTTTTGCTACAAAAATAAATAAATAAAAAATAATAAGAAAAATCTGAGAAAGTATATTTTCGTACATTTTACGATTTTCGTGAATATGCAACAGTATCCTCTCAATCGAAGCAGCACCGAGATTAAAACATTGGAACAGGTGAATAGATAATCTGTAACTTCCTTTGCTGAATGTGTTAAAACGTGTGTACCTGTTAATAGGTTGAAATTTATTACGGGCGTATTCTTTATATTTCCAATTTTCTTTTTTTTTTCAAATTGTAGATATTTTTAGGTTATAAGTAGAAAGTATTACCAGGAATAACAATAGCTCAACAATGGCAAGAAATCATTCGAGGATTGAAACTTTTTGTAGCTTTGAGAAAATACTAAATAATGTATTTGACGCGATAACCGCGAACTTTCATGTGATTGAATTGACAGCGGATCTTGTTTGTTTTATTTTGCGATGCGACACGGACGGCTGTCCATACATTTTTGTTTAACGCTGCTATACACGGATAGACGGACGAAAAAAAGCAATTAATTAATATATAACTTCGTAGATAGCAATCACTTTGTGGTTTGACATATTAGATTAAATAAAATACAATCACTTTGTACGAGATCACAAAATTTATTGTACGTCAACCGGTTTCGCTTATCTCAAGCTTCGTCAGGATGTATTTAAAACTAACCATAAATACAAAAAGAGTGCACTTGTATATACATAAAGAGAGATAAAATATATAATTACACGTGAAAGAGAGTGACAGAATACATATACAGTTAGATAGAACATCAAGGGAGATAGAATATAAAGTTATATGTGAATTTTATATATTATTACATGGCAAAGTGCCAGACGGACGTATTATTCGAAATGTGCGTGCGCGAATGCCTCAACCCTGTAACAAATCCAATCACGGCAAGTAAATACGGTAGTAAACAAAAGATTTTTCCAATTTTTCCTGAATAAAGAAAATTATCCTGGGCACAATTTTAAGACGAGTTAGATCTGGAACGTTCCGAAAGACTCTGGAATCTTGGAGAGATGCATTACGAGAAGAAGAAGCGTTACATTATTAAATGTATGATCGACGTGGAAACGTCAAGAATTAAAATGGCTTCTTGTACCATCGATTCTATAAATTAACGATTAAATGCGCACCAACACCTTTTTTGTTAGTTGAGTCTACACACGCGATGGAAACATCAATTATTATTTTAGCGAGTTTTCTGTTTGTCAGTAGGTACCGCACTTAATTAAAAAAAAAGTAATTGGACATCTTTAATAGGTACGTACCTAATAAAGCGTGTACGTGGCGTGTTAATGAACGTCGTATTTGGGTCACACTCGAATTCTCAAGTTTCCAAGTCGTGTTCCAAAATTTTTGCAATCCTATTCGGCAATTAGTTTTATCCTAAATAGCTCATTCTTTTGTTTGTTGATGTTCACCGTACATACGTGTGTATATATATATATATAAATATATATGTATATACGTAATAAGATACGCGTGGCGTGGAATGTGGGTAACCCAATTGTCTTGAGATAAACAAGAGATATTTAAGCAACGCATATCTGGAATATCGGGTCGATATAATTACTATTAAAATGCCTTTCAACGGTTATTTCATGAGAAAATTCCACCGCTCGCCGTCGAGTCTTTATGCAAATGGCGGTTTGTTGGAAAATACGCCCGGATATCATAATCTATCACCAAACCGCTTAAACATTTTCCAGCGTGTTGTCTATTGTTCTTGACGTTGCTATCGGTTTCCGCCGCCGGGGAGATGAATGTAGGAAGAAAAGTTTCTCGTTTTACACATGATCTTTGACTTGCAGCTGAAAAGTTTGCTCGATGCGGAAAACAATCATCTATTAATTTATTTTCCCATCTCTGGAACGGCAGCCAATAGCGGCCACGAGTGCGTGCCGATTGATCAATTAATTAACCTCCTCTCTAAATTAATTGGTATTACCTGTTCAGCGGTTAATGGCGGTGGGAAAAAGGTGGAAAACGTTGAAATTAAAATCATATATCACTCGCGTCGAGGGAGTTGTGCATCCGTCTTATTATATTCGTAATATGAAAATTGAATAACAGATAATTACTTGCTTTTTTAATTCGTTAATTAATACTTGCTTACTATTATTAAACTACACGTTAAAATGTAGTTATATATGTAAACTAATTGTTAATAGAGAAGAAAATCATAAACTATGGATAATTGCAATATTATTTTATTATGTATGAGAAATTCAATTAACTATAACATTTCTGAATTTCATTTACAATAATAAATAATAAATTAACTGTGAGTATTTGCTTAATTTAATGGTTATTCTAAATCTTTAAATAAATGCATATCATTTAAAAAAATTATTTTTTTACATCTAAAATTTTGTTTAAAATAAAAGATTTTTAAAACAACTATTCTTAATGACCTATCCATTAATTTTAATATCATATTACCATTTGCCATGAATTATAGGTATTAGAAATAGGCATTTTATACAAATCTGCATAGTAATAATTTAGTATATATCTAATCTTAACAGGTAATTAATTTTAAAAACTTCTTGGGGATGAACATCCTAAAATACTAACTATAAATTATTTATTTAATTTAATATGAATAAAGGTTATATATTAATTGTTTGTATATTTGTTTAAAAAAATCTGTATAAAGTTTACTAGTACCGTAGAAAAGTAAATAAATAAAAATGATCGTGTTCATATTGTGAATTTCAATATTGCCTTAATCACGGATATTTTTTCCTGTAGATAAGAGAAAGAGACGGGTTGAAAGTGAGAGAGCACTCACCTATCGCCCTTGCGCATGCCCGTATGGTCCAGGGCCCAGTCCAGCCACAGGCCGGGCAGGCGGGAGCGCGGCCCGGCGCCGAACTGGGGACTCTTCGGGTCGTACTCCACCTGCACGGCGTGCAGCGTCACCACCATGGAGCCGTCGATGCAACTGGAAAATAAAAATAACATTTTTTATTTTTCGTAATTAAAATAAACATGTAAATGCTCACATCGTGGGTTGCACAAACGAAAGAATGGTACGATAAATTTAATGAAGATCCGCGGATGAAATCTTGCTTCAAATAACGATTCAGTATCTGATTTTGTTCTAGATACACAATTGTTATTTATCTATTACACTTTGTATGGAGAGCAGATTGATCAAGTGATTTATTTCCGACCTTTGCCGCCAAATTCTTCCAATTCTCGAGGGGAAAAAAATTTTCTATCGTACACGAACATCATAAGAATTTCGCTATGTCATCCGAATTGGTACTATTTTCATAGTTCGATTCGTTTTTGATTGTTTGAAAATATTCTAAATATACACGATACGTTTTTGGTATCACGAGTGTTGCCACTGTTAATTAATCCCAATTGCCAACGAAATAAACACTCACATGTTGGCGTGCACGAAATTTGAATGTCTTGTATAATTTATGATATTACTTTGTTAAACGACACTTTTTTAAAAAACTGACTGAATCTGTTCACATTTAAATAATTTAAAATTAAGAACTATTCTAAACGTTTTCCGTGCGTGCACCGCAAGCTCCAAACGAAGAATCCAGTCAACAATGGCGGCGGCGCACGATCTGTGTTGGGCATTGTCTTCTTCGAAGTATAATATTATGTAACTACTTATATATTTATGTTTGTGCTTTGATGAACTCTTTTCTAGTTGGGTGCAATGTTGTTGAAACCTACAGTATACACAATTTACAGAAGCAGAAAAGCAGACAGAATTTTATAACACATTCATACGTCCAATTTTAAATTTTAAATAGGGGATTAGGGAGATGTTTTTGTTTTACGCGGACCCTAAAGTGTACTGATGTATGCAAAATTTGGTCCAGGTAGGAGGAGGATGAGATATCCGGCAGGTGGGTGGGGAGAGTATATTTTTCTCAGTGTTCTAGAGTGCAACAGTAGATGGATATCAGTATAATTCGCTTTGATATCAGGGGAGGGGGTGGGGAGACGGCGAAGAGAATGTACAAAGTTTGTTTTGTACAAAGTTCTAAAGAATAATTATGTAAAATTTGGTTTAAATTGATATAGGATTGTAGAGAATGGACATACATACATCAAACTTTACATATAGGAGTACATACATGTACACATATGTATAATATTATGCGATGAGTTCTTGTATACCGTGATAAAAGTAATGAAATTATTAAATTTGTCAAATGTAGCGCCTAATTAAAAAATGTAAGATTGTTGCCTGTGACGTCACTTTACTTTAGAAGCTTGGAGTAATCTTCGACATAATCTATGGTATTCAATGCAAAATGTTAATTTCAATCTACTCGCTCGTAATACTTTCTGACTTTCGGAGTATTTCTTGGCAATCTTAACTAATCGTTGAATAGTTTTACATTTAAAATAAGGAATTTTTCATTCAGCTTCCAAATTTTGTCGGTCATAATAGAAAATCCAAAAGGATAACTGACAGTTGTTAAGCGTTTAAAAGTCGATTAGATGCTTGTAAATTTTAACATTAGTAATTATACAATTAGTATATATACACACATACAGAGTGGCCCACAAAAAGAGAGAACATCTCGTAACACATGAATTATTTCAAAACATAAAATAATTCATTATAATTATTGTAATCACAAATCATCAAACACCCCATATTGCATAATCTATTAGATTTAAATCTGGGCTGTTCGGTGGCCACATGCCTGGCTCGATGAAATTAACATTCTCACGATGAAGAAAGTTAATTGTATTTCTGGCTGTGTGAGATGGATCTCCGTCCCGCTGTGTGTCCAGTTATGCTGTAATCTCTAACTATACTCCAGGTTTTGTTTTGAAACTCTTTGATCATTTTCCCAGCACCCCAATGTTTCAATTCGCAAATTTTTGATCAAAATACGGTCTTCTGCAGTGATTTTTGTCATTCTGGGCAACAGTTTGAAAAAAACAAATATAAACAATGAGAAAATTAATAATCAAAGATGGCGACCGGAAATTGTCGAAATATAGGTAATTAAGTACATGAGTAGACTATTTAAGCTATTGTTGATATAGTTAAACTAATTTTTATGTAATATCACATTATACGAAATTTTCTCACTTTTTTGGGGCACCTGTGGTTTACCGGGAAGAAAGGAATGGATATTTTCTACGTTAATTTTTGACATTTAATTTAATAGAAAACGATTTCTCAGCTTGGTATAGGTAGGTACCGTGTATATATGATGACATATTTTAATTTTCATATAAGTGTTGTGGCTTTTAGAACACGTGAATTTTCGAAAATTCGTTTATGGGTAATGAATAAGTGACAAATGAAATGAATGAATTAAATCATGATGAAATAATTTTTGATGAGGCTTTCTTGGAATTTAGCGCTTCTTTCAACACGTGCGCCTTCTATCGATCCACGCTAATTGTGGCACCGAGTATAGTCGATTTCCGCGCACACTCTCCCCGAAGCATCGCAGCAATCTACTCGGAATGCGCGCTACGTGTCGGGCGGTACTCGTCCGGTCGGTTTCCTGCGCGGCACACGTGCGCGAGCGACACGGAGCACGGCGGCAGATTCAGATGCGATCCGAGATGAAAAACTAGATATATCCATGATCCGTGATATCACCGAGATGGGAATCTCACTGTCGGAGCACGCCTACCGCATAAATCTTACGGCAATCGAACGGAAGGGACCGCTTTGGAAATGCACTGAGCTTTCGTAATACGTATAAATAATGCAATGGAACACAGATTATTTATAGAGTCTGTCTGAGGTTGAACTGGGATGGTAACTCGCGTCCATTGCAAATACAGTTATGAAATACAAGGTTTGTATTATGGATACTTACAACTAATGAATTGAGTGTCTGTGTCGAATAATAATTACCCTTACTTGACATAATGATGAAATTAAACAATGAAAACCACAAATGAAAAATAAAAGCTCGTGTTTACGGAAGGAGATACCACGAGAGAATCTAAGAGATTTAGTTGAAATATATATTTATATGTACACGTGTTGAGATTATAATCTGGAGATAAACTCAGAGATCAGATTGCGGTTTTTAGAAATACACAAACATTCAAAAATCGTGTACACGATGTTTAATTCAATGTTCACCTAAAATCAGTGATTTTTGGTGGGCAGTGATGGAACGGCAAAACAATGTTCGCGCGTACATAATTACAATCCATTTTAAATTATTTTATTTTTATTTATATATATTTAAAACAACTGTTAATTACAATACAAATATAAGAGATGTGCACCACCAAATAAGAAAGATCTTAAATTATGGGGGTGGCTATCGACATTCATATAAAACAAGATCAAAATCTATAATAATACAATGTGAAATAATTAGTATTTATTTAAATGTTAGGAAATTGATCAGATTAGAGCTTGTGAATAAGTAAGATGTCGGAATACAGAATTATTTAATTATTTTGAAAACCTTTAAGCCATTTTGGAACCTGTTTTTTGTACACATTTATATTTGCTGCTAATTTAATTGATTTTAGCAATTGGTTGTACAGTCTAGAAGCAATGTATAATGCATGTCTCTGTCCTATTTGTAAATTGGATGTTTTTAAAGTAACACGTTCATTGGTTTTACTCCGAGTCTGATAGTTATGATAGATTTTTATTTTGTTCTCTTTAAAAAAATGTAATAAATCAGTCTTTTTATATAAGGAAGATACATTTAAAACGGGAAAATCTTTAAAAACTTGTTTGCTTGGGTAATCTCTAACATTTTTATTTTGTTTTATCATTTGGGTTTATTATTATCAATTGTTTGAGATGTATGGGACAAATACCTCCGCAACCTAATATTCCGTATTGAAATAAATGGTGTATTTATATATTCGAAATTGGCGCTCTCGTGGTTTGAGATTCGGACATTTAAAAAAAAAAGCACTACCAAAAATGTATATTCTGGAAAGTTAGCATAAGTCAATAAACATTCAAATGAATACAAGACGTTAATGTAGAGAGATTTATTCAGTTTTAACTGGTGCTAGGGAAATTCGAAATCACTCAATTGACGAACGAATGTGTGGTACATGACGGAGTGAAGTAAGGCACGAGACGGATAAATTCTTTAGTCCTATACTAGTGAAATATTTAAAATTGTCACGCCGACTTATGGATATTGTTTTGTTAAAAAAAATAATTGAATATAATTTTTTTTAAATAAAATCTCTGATGCACTGTTCTTCAACATGGAGGGCAAAGATTTTCACATTTTTGGGCCTGTCACATCACTCGTGCTCGTTCATTGAACTTCACGTCACAAGTATCTGAGATGCGAGCGCCGCCACTTGCAGCCAAGATAAGGTAAGAAATTTGCTTCGTCTCGAGTTTCACTTCATGCTTGTTGTACGTCAAACTTCAAATGTCAGTCCATTGACCGTTGGATAAATTTGAATCTCCCCTGCGACAGTTAAAACGGAACAAATGTTTGTTATTTAATTCTTATGTTTGTCAATCTTTTTTCTATAAATAGTTGTAGGTATTTGTAAGTATTTGTGCGCCTGTGTCTAGTTCTAGTCAAATCGAGCGTAGTGTACAAGGAGATTGGTTTCATTCTACCAAATGTCAAACTGAGTTGTCAATATATCTTCAAATCAAAATCTCAACTCGGTATTGAGATTCAGTTCAACGTAATATGTGCGACTTACCTCATCGCGTGTTACTCCGTGGACACGGACCATAAAGAACGACAATATGTTGACCCATGTATACCTATATACGTGTATATATATGCTATTAAAAAGGAGTTGAAGTTTCTAGTTTACTCTCTATTTTCTCTTAATTTTGCATTAATTACGTATATTTTATTTAATCGTACAGATATTTAAAATATATTGTGTTCAATTTACTTATACGTGCAATTTAATTATATGTGTAAAGAAAGGACTGAACGCATTGAGAATATTAATGGCGTTTGCGAGCATTAAAACGGTTTTTGCAAACTCTAGTGAGTAATAAATTATATACCGTATCCGCTGCAAATTGTAAAATGCTTGAAAATTTGTACTAGGTTTTTTATAGGCCTTTTCACTAACTGCATGGCATCTTTAGAATGTCGGAAAATACTCGCGCATTTCTATAGAATTGCTGTAGAAGAAAAAAATATTCGCACATCTTAACTTTATAGATGTCAGGTAGCCTCATATTTATTCAGATTGAACTTAATACTTTCCCCAATGTGTGAATGTGGTGCCGAGGAGACCCTTGACCATATCTTTTTTGCCTGCCCATTGCGGATCGCAGTTTTTTTTTACAATAATCTCCTCAATGGTAATTTTCAACTACCGGTTTACTTGTGTCGTCTTCTTTCTCTTAACTCGCCACATTTAATCTATATAATAGCAAGTTTTTTGAACGATAATGGTTTTGACTTGTAATGTAATATTTCCTGTTCTATGGTATTATTGTACTTTTTTCAAAAATAAAGTTTTAACTAGATTAATGGCATAAATCACTCTTGAAGGGTGGATTGCCGATTTAAAAGAAGAAGAAGAACTTTATAAGACGACAATTTTATCTTTTTTTAGACAACAATTGGAGGTGTGCTTCGTCTGTCTGTAGTTTGTAAATTATTTGCCAGAGCACGGTCGAAATACAAGCAAGTGACGTGTAGCCGTCTCCGAATTCAGTATAATAACTCATACTGAATATTTTTCAGGTTGGCGCGTTATTATAGCGCATCTACAATGTTTGCCGAAGGCCGTGTGCATGAGAATTCGTTCCGTTTCTGAGGTTTCTGGCGTAAAGCTGTGGTTGGAGCTCCTGCTGGAAAGCTGGCTCCTTGGCCAGAAAATGACAACTACTACAGCATAATTAAATACACAATAATAGCCGTGACTAATATGTAGTATTTATGTTTTGCTTATATATATGTGTGAACATTTTTTATCTTTTTTTTTGCTTTTATTTATATAACATAAATATTATTGTTACATAAAAAAAAACTGATCACGCTGGAATATTAATATTATTATTAAAAAGGTGGCAATGATTAACTATTTTTTGAAAATACATGTAATAGTCTAGAACATATCAAATTCTACAAAAAATGATACATACTTATGTAGAAATAAATTAAATTTTACACAGCTGTTTGATTTAAATAAGTTAATATAAATTTGGTCATGCAACAGTAATCAGGATAAATAAATAGTTGTTTAAGTGGTTTAGTTAAATGAAATGGCAAGAAATATTCATAAACGACACGAGTACTCTTTCTTTTCTGCTTAACCCTGCGGAGCATGATGACAAGTTAGTTTCATCACGAGGTACTACAGTGAGTGAATGAACGGCGTGATGATAAAGGTTTGTATTTTTACCAAAATAAATGTATTACTGTTAACACGAATTATATTAACCAATTGGAAAGATATACTTATAGCAATAACATCACATAAAAAATATGTTTTCATTTTTAAAAATGTGTATTTCGTCACTTATTATTTAAAGTATAATTAATTATATTATTTAAAGTATAATAAATTAATTATTTAAAGTATAATTAGCAAGTTAACATTTTTTTTTGTATTTTCCCGCATTACAAAAATGCATATTTATACAATTCAGTGATATAGTTGTATGCGAAATTATTATTATTTATACGCTTGTAATATGTTCGTCATCGTTGATCCAAGGGCTTTTAAAATTATGTATTGTTAAAAAAATATCGATGTATTTTGAAAATTTTCTCTACTTTCCGTAACTTATCAATTATTGTACAGTGAGTTTTGATAATAAAAGACATACATTCCAATATACATATACATTCCATAAAATTACAGATCTGTCATATTAAAAAAAATGGGTTCAGTAGTTTCAATAATTTAAATGATAAAAATGTACTATGAGGTCTAGACTTCTTTGAAACACTATATATAACAATTAAAACTGTCTTTTAAACCTACCTGAAAATGGTTTGTTGATCTTGTTTGGTTTTGGCGCTGTCGTCCTGCTCTATCAGCAGTTGGAGTGCTCTGCTTTGCTCCAAAAGCGTCAACAATTCTAATTCCTCTCGTCCTAGCTGGTATTCCAGTTCAGCTTGCTGTATTCTGACATCTATATTGCTACGGTAGAAAATTCAATGAATAATTTTGAGGTAGAATAAAAGTTAGAGAAATTCCAAACTAAATTATCAGGAAGCTAGATGGGTAACTATAAATAATATATAAAATTTCACCAAAATAAAATAAAAATGTCTCACTACACAAACGAGTTTTTATATTTTAATTGTTTAATTGCGAATTGTGTAAAATAAATTATTCACGGTGTAATAAATACCAATTTGCTATGGGAAAAAACAGTAATTCATTTGTATATGCCTTTAACACTAGGTATTGTCTCGGTCAATGAAAAATGTTTATGGTGATTTTGTATGCTAAACTAATTACAATTTTTCTAAAAAATACTTCAGCATTTTAAAAGCATATCTAAAAATCATTTTTGACAGATTTGATTCTGTAATAATACAAATTAACACCAGAAGATGTTAAAATATGTTATTTTGAAATATTTTATCTAATATTTCGTGTAATAACAGCTACTGATAAGAAACTGTGATGGTTAATTTATTTCGCAGACGATTATTAGAGTTTTTTTTGTTTAAAAATGTATCGTAAAATGTGTTTAAAATTGTATCGGTATATGTAATACTACTTTACCAGCTAACCTGGGTGACCATAAATTATGTTGTTTTAAATTGTCAAAAAATTGCCGTTAAAAATAAAATTTTGAAAGTATTATGTTTGGAGTTCTATATTTTTAAAGTGAACATTAAATTCAAGAAAATTGATAAAATTTTCAATTTAATATTTTCATAATCTTAAATGAAAAGTCAATATGTATGCATGTGGCCTGCGTCGTATTTGCAACTTGATTAGTGATTTATCTTCCACAGTTAATTTGAAAAGTATAGAAATAGGAAAGTGCTATCGTATAATATGTACATATAAATTTTAGAAATAAAATTGAGATACTTTTAAAAAACTATGATGAAATTCATTAAAAACAGAAAACTAATATTTTTGATTTAGAATGCAACAGTAATAAAGCTTATTCTAAAATATGATTAAATATGAATACATATTATGCCTTGTCTTAAATTAACCATTAATTATTCGAAAGTCCTAAACACGGAAACTAAACATTTTTCTCACAGAAATTAAAAATGATTGTCGACTGAGGAACTTTAGGGTTGGTTTTCTAAAATTAATTAATTTTAACTGTTAATGTTGAATGTCAGCTTACTCTGTTATATCGAGCTTCTCGAGAGCCCCCTTGAGTGCTCTGATGGCCGCCCTCTTGGCCTCCATGTCAGCCCTCAGCCTCGCCGTGCGGGCTTCGGCGCCCCGGCGCTCGGCGTCCGTCAGAGGTGGCTGCCCGACGCCTCCACCCGCGTTCCCAAGCGGAGGGCGGGAGGTGCATATCTGCTCCTTCAAACTAAAAAACACAAGGAAATAAATTGAACACCTTCCTTCATAAATAGACTTAAAACTCTCTAAAGTCTATATAACTAATCAAGGCTATTTCTGTCGTCTGGTTAGAATGCTCAATTACGATACTTCAACGAGATCTCACCCATTAACTATTTTAATAAGCTCAGTTTAATAATGAAATAATATTATATGTGGTTAATAGTCATTCGAACGCGTAGTACACGCCGACTAGGGATTCTGCGTCGGAACAACCCGAGAATAAATTCTCGGGAATCACATGGTTTTTTGTTGTTTCGAGTCCCGGGACTGCATGTGTAAATAGATATATAAAAAAAAGAAAAGTTTACAATTCTTGCTTAACTACTAATACTACAAAATATGTATATGGTTAGTTATAAAGATTTGCGTTAAGGAGAAATTAGTTTTCAGATATTTACTACTAACAAAACAATCTGAAAAATGGTTTTGTCTATTTGTTCAAACATAGGATTGTATTCCTTATAAAATGTGCTCTTTTATCTTTAAGATAAAATTATCCCAGATAAAAGTTTAGTTTTTGAAAAAATTTATTAGAGGATTTCAGTTACCAAATATCGTTTCTTTATTAATTGTTCATTTTTATTTTTTTGTATTTTTTAGATTGCTCGTATTTTGTAATTTTTATAGATGTATTTGTATTTGTGATGAAAATAAAATTTTGATTCTCGAGTCCCACGAATTGAAAAAAGTCGAGAACATAGAATCTACAACGACGACAAATGCCGAGGACTGTTGCGTGATATGTGATTCTGCACTAACCCGGTATTTTCAATAATATCCTGTTTACTCTTTTCAATAATCAATATGTAAAACAACTTTTTTTTTCAGTTTCTAATTTTTCAATCATAAAAAAGTGTATTCTGTAAGTATTATTTTTAGTGAAAAATATTTTTTACATTTTACATAAACTTTCGAAGATTTTCTTTTTAATTTTTCACTTTTTTTTTCATCTTGGTTTCTATTACTTATTCTCCATTTAATACGGCATTACATAATAAAGAGAGAGGTAATCAAAATTCCTGATTAATAATACATCTATACTAGGGATTCTCGACATTTTTCAATTCCCGAGACTTGAGTGTCAAAATTTTCAAGTTCCGGGAATTTCTGTGAATCGAAATCAGTAAACCTGTGTGAAAAACATACGTTAATATTAATTTATTAAAACTGTTTATGAAATATTTGATTAATAATGTGGTAGTTTTTTAAAATAAAATTAAGCTACAAATATGAATCGAATACAAAAACACACATACACTCTCGTACATTTATACAATTTTCAATACACAAACTATTTAAAAAAATTCAAAAAACATAATGACAAATATCAAAAAAAAAAAAGAACTTTTTTACACGTGCAATCCACCCTAGAGAGTGACTTTATAAATAGATTTCACAAGACAATAACATATGTATTTGACAAAGTCAACTGATGAACTCCCGTAATGAAGTTTTTCAAATAATTTTATCACGTCTAAATTTTGTTTCAAATTATGTTTGACATGAATTTATATTTATATTTAAGATACAAGATCACATTTTATAAAGAAACATAATCCCCTGCTTGAGCAAACAAACAAAACCATTTTCAGATTAATTAAATATCTGAGGACTAATTTCTCCTTAAAACCTTTTTGCTTTAGTAAAAAAGGTAATTAAAGTTACCATGACCGGTGACCATATAAACTGTGGAAACTTTATATTTTTCTTTATATGTGCACCGCTTGTCGCTGGGTCACTCATTACCTGTTGTGTGACAATGATCAGATGGGGTTAACTCAACTTGTTTAAAATGTATAATATCAAGAAAAATTAAGTCTCGAGTCTCGGGACTCGAGACAGTAAAAAATTATCGAATTCGCGGGAATTTATTCCCAGTTTGTCTTGACACAGAATCCTTAATCTATACATATGAAACTGAAAATCTGTCTGACTGTCTTGTGTTTATCTGTTCTCTACGCAATCTTACATCCTTTGACTAATTTAACCCAAATTTTGCAAAGTTGTTCTTTAGAACCCTGCTCAAAACATTGGTAACATCTGTCCCCTCCTACACTAGAGCATCGATATAAATGTGTTTTTAATTGCAATGAATGCTACCCATTCCATAATTTTGCATAGTTACTCTTTAGGCTCTTGAGCAAAAGATAGGTATTGCCCCCCATCTCTCTAGACATCCCCCTTCCCACGGCCCGATATAAATGTGTATAATGTATTTAACATAATGAAAATCATCCAAATTTTGTTCAGTTGCATTCTAGGATCCTGAGAATAGAAAAAGTAGAAACTAGAATGCACGCTATAGATAGATTATAGGGTTCTGATCTAGGAAAAAAAAGCACTGAGTTTGTAAATAAAATGGAGGGAGTTATGATTGTATATAGTTATAACACTGTAAAATTAAATATTTATAAATATAATAGATTAAATGATTACATCCACATATCACCATTACTTGTCGTTTGGTCTAATTAATAATTAATTGTTATAATATTTCAATATAATTATTGATTTTTTTCATTCGCAGTAATAAATTAATTATGAATAAATGCAAGAAACGATTGAGATTTTTAATATATTAAACAAAAAAAAATTAACACGTGTTTACTTAATTTTTACTGTTTAAAATGACTAAGTATGTGCTATTCTAAACCCTGAATGGAAAACAAAAATGTTTACACATTTCAAAATATGTACGTACTTTTTACTTATTAAAAAGCGTCTACATAAAATAAATAATCAAATTCAAGTTAACGTATATAACAAAATGAAAACTATTAAGTCATGACAACATGACGTTCTAAAAATTTTTCTTACAACAGTTTGTATAATATTTGCATTATGATTGCGAGAACCCAACAGAAGACTTTTGCATGTTTAAGTGAATATAATATTCACGCCGTTAGTCAAGAATGTAAATAAATATTTGTTAAATGCACGCCAATTATAATTGAGGTTTAATAACCAGAATTTATATAAATATTTTAATATATATGATGATTCTCGTGAATTAAATTCCTATACTTTAAGTGACTTATTCATTACGAAAACAAGCAAGGCCCGAATTAACATTTAATTAACAAACTTCAGGTTTTTCCAAAAATAATGTTTTTAAGTTAAGAAAATTTCTAAAAAGAGATAATAAACAAAATTAAAGATATATCTAAGTATAATATTTTGTTTTCCGGTGTCATGATTTCGAAAATGAAAAATAAACGTGTTTAAAAAGTTATTACACATTTTTTAACGAGTTTTGATGAGTAAAATGTACAATACTGTTTTATTAACTAACTAATCTGATGAACCTAACCTAAAAATCCGAGAAGTTTCCATATTCACCATTGTTGCCATTATCGCTGTGTTGCAAGGTTGATTATTGATTTTTTTACTCCATACTTTATTTGCCTAAAATATCTATTTTCATCAATTTTAATGAATGTGTAATTCTACTCAGGTAGCCAAGATATTATATTGACAGCTGTTCGTGCTGCAGGCCATCATAAAAATAACTCACATCTGTCATCATGTGAAAGTGTGCACATATAGCGTCAGACAGTGTAAATTATTTTGGTATTTAATTTAATTATTATTGATTTTTTAAGTAAATTATTGTCAACAAAATGTATTAATTCCTATTAGTAGCTAATAGCGAAACTGAACTGTAGTACCTGGTGACTAGAATGTCTGATGTATGTATGAAGAGTGAATTTCTGATGAAGCAAATCGAAAGTGATGATGTTCAATAGAGATGAATGCTTAGAACAATTAATGAGTTTGTGCATTTGGGAAGAATGTTGACTAGGGGCGGCAAGTTTGAAAATGATATCGAAAATAAAGTGGATAGTGCAATAGACATTTGTCGCACGAAACAAGAGTTCTAGTGCCAACACTAATATTTGGAGGTGAAGCCTGGAAGTAAGTGGTGATGGTAAACTGTTAGGCATATGACTGTGATTGTAACAATGATTGGTAACTGAGACTTAACTTAATTGTGAATGATTAGTTATCAATCATTGTTCCAATCGAACACAATCATAGCCACAATAGCGATTTAAATAATGATTTAGCCATCGCTAAAAGTAAAACTTTTGCAGAGCGGTTCACCGGCAATAGAAAAGTGGGTACCTACAAACTCCCCGTGGCAGTATTTTTCTAAAAAAAAAAACTGTCTTCGTCCTTTCAGCGACATGTTTTCTTTGGTATAATTATTTTTTTGTAATATATATCATATAACAACAGATCACTCAAGCCAGCCGTGGACAGATCGTAAGTCCTGTAATACTTATGACTTCCATACTTCTCATATTAAAAACAATAGCTTCGTCTTGATGAGACATCTATAATATGTAGCGTTTATGATGTAAGCTTTCATAATCACATTAATACGTTAACTATTTTCATGATTTACCATGATAAGATCATAAATGTATCGGGTTTAACGCACGTTTCATGAATAATCGAAATGATTTCCGGGTACCTGGAGGCGTGAGGATGATTCGTGTTTCAGTATCCGCCATCTTTAATCCATAGACCAATTTTCCCGCATTTTATTGCCTTCTATCCCAACTAGTGACACTGTTATGGCCACTTAATGGCGGCTAACGAGATGATCCGTAAATTGAAGTCATAACTTGTGACACTAATGATAGTAATGAACTCTCGTAGCGGCTGCAGCCAATGTTATCACCGTCGTGGAAAACGTCAATAAGTCAATGGCAGACTTAGAAATTGGATATAAATGAAAAAAATTTATTACTCTACTTGAGTTTATTAGCACTACTTGAGTTTCGAGAGGAACAGGTGAAGTATTAAACTAACTACACACTGTTACTGTTCCTCGCGAAAATCGAGTAGTGCTAATAAACTCAAGTAGAGTAATAATATTGTTTCATTTATATCCATCCGTTATGATGAAACTCTACAAATTTAACGCCGATTCTATTAGACTTTGAAATAGTTTTATTTTATATCGTGTGTTTTAGAAAATATTTACTTACGGTATTGTAAAATGATCATTAATAATAATAATAATAATTATTATTATTATTAAACTTGTAATGAAGAGTATATTCGGCACTTTGCCGAATACTGAATATTCGGCTAGTTGCGATGGCGAATAATCGAATATTAGGTCGAATAGTATTCAGCAATTTTCAAATAATTACAAATAGTGTATATTTCTGAAATATAAATAGAGTAATCTACAAATAGTTTTATTTTAATCTAAAATTCATTACCTTCTAATATTGTTGTGTTTAAAGTAACAAAGTATTCAGAATTCGGATGAATTGTGTGCTATCATTCGGTATTCGCTGAATAAGAAAAAATTCACCGAATAGGCAGAAACCGAATAGTTGCCGAATATTCATTACAAGCCTAACAATTTTTATTTACAAGCTATCATTTAATTTACAATTTTAATTAGCTCATATTACCCAGCAATACACTGATTTCATTTTGAGAAGCCTTAAAAACCATATACGTATTTAAAGAAAAAAAAGCGATGAAAAATATGGTCACATAAAACTTTTTATTTTCATTGCAATCTCTATTTTTAAACTAAACGTTTGTGATATGAACATAGGACTAACTTGGTGGTCTTCTAAATTAAAACTCAAACCCCCGACCACTAGTTCACTAGGCGAGTATCTTAACCACTAGACCAACAAGTCTCATCTAAAATTTTTACGAGACTCTATCAAGAGACAGCGGTTTTCAATATCCTCTTCCGCAACCCTACATCAACCACTTCCATAATCTCAATTATCCTGGGTTATGTTTATCGGATCGCGGATAAACACGTGTAAATTATTGTTTATCAATTTCTCTATAAATTACACCTTTTTTTACGGGTGTAACTATTAATTTGACAGATTCGAAATTTGCTTGAAAACCATAAAAATGAATAAACTTTAATGAGCTGTCCAATCTATGCTATAAATTAACAACCGCATTTAATGCAGTATATTTATTGTACAACGTAATGCAACGTAGAAATTTGATGCAAGCACATGAATAAGGTATATTAAACAGTCTGTTATAAATTTTCTACTAACGTTTTGATTAACCAATAAATTTTAATCGCGCTTACCCGCGCGTCGATGTCAATATCCGCTCGCGCTTTATTTTGCCGGGTATTTTTTTTTAAATTCTCGAGGTGAAGTAAACAGACGAGATTCGCAAAAGGTTGCCGAATTAAGGGAAGTTATTTTGAAATATAACAATTATTGCTTTATATTGATTTTAACAGATGTTAACATTGAAATATTGAGAAAATCATGAATTTGTACATAGGTATATTTTAAACAAATCTACGTGTAAATTGAATTGTATATTAATTTATTTGTTTATGTATTATTTAACGTGTTAACGGTAAGAATAACATTCCAAGTATGTATAAGTATGTACGAGCATTATTAATAGGTACCTACTCCACCAGAACTTCTAGTCAATTGAGTCCTAGTCAGATTTAATATAAAAATACTAAATTAATGTATTAATTATAAATATATACATATAAAATCAATTTTGTCGAAAAATATTGTTTTAGCGTCACCGGGATTGATTTTATTATTGATTGGGATTGATTGATTTTAGCGTCATCCCGGTGACGCTAAAACAATATTTTTCGACAAAATTGATTTTATATGTATATATTTATAATTAATACATTAATTTAGTATTTAAAATATCACAGACCGTATGTTCTGAATAATTACAACTTCACAATAAGAATGTGTTTTCCTTAATAATAGATTTAATATAGTTGGAAGCAATCTTGCCGCCATAAACATAGAAATGTTGACATTTAATAGATAATGTCTGCTTAGATATATGAAATTAAAATATTATATTGAAACATTACACGACATGGATTATAAACACAGTCGACTCTCGTTGTCCACGCGGTACTGGGACACTGGCTTCTCATATTGGGGGTTCCGGGTTTGATTCCCAGTAAGGTCAAAATATGTACATTTATGATTTTTTCAAGACTGGGTATTTTGAAAAGTGTTTCACTAGGTCCCGTAGCCTGTTACAGTACAAACTACAAAAATAAAATGTAAAAAAGTACTACTACAAAAATAAAATGAAAAGAGAGGCAGCGGCGTAGCAACAAATACACGTACACCTCGCATCTCGTTTTATTATTTTTATTAAATGAAAATAATTACTAGAAAATAATTTATTTATATTTTTAAATTATTTTTTTTTACAAATAGTAACTATTAAAATATCTATTGTACGGTACAAATATGTGATACTATTACTACTGTCTTAAAATGGGTCTATCAGTTTGGATGATCAAAGGACGTACTACGAAATTATTTAATCATTATCAATTTCTTCCTCTTTATTCTAGGAAGATCTCATGAAGGCGCTTCCATCTTCTACTGTAACAGCATCTATGCTGGCCTGCTAATGTTTCAGCTGGATAGATTGCAATTTATTCTAAATGCGGCTGCACGGATTATATATGGAGTTTCCAAATTCACTCATATAACATCCCTTTTACATCGGCTACATTGGCTCCGATTCCCCGAAAGAGTTGAATTTAAATTGTGCTGGTTGATGTACAAGGCGACACATAACATGACGCCTCTGTATCTTTAAGAACTTTGTATCCCAGACAATTTGAATGGTAGACGTCAAACTCTCAGGTCAGCCTCTACTTCAGCTGCAGGAAGTGTAGAACCGACCAACCGTTGCCAGAAGTCTAAATTTAGTGAGCGGGCATTTGCGGTTGCAGGCCCAAAAGCGTGAAACTCTTTGCCTTCCGTTATAAAGAACAGTGCATCAGAGACTTTATTTAAGAAAAAACTAAAAACGCACCTTTTCAAAAAATCATTTCCATAAGTAAAAATAACGATTATTATTTTTAAAAAAAAAATTGTAAAACTATTAATAGTTTATGTGTAAAGCGCCCTTGAGGTGAAAGTTTTTACGAAAATGGCGCTATACAAATTATCCATCATTTTTCATTTATTTATTTATTCTTATGTCACTTCAGTATTTCATAACCATCAGTACATAATGTGTCTTCATATAATATTCGTTGCTGTCCTTCAGGAGTATCCAAAAATATACATCTTGGATGAAGTTCCTCTACCGTTTGCAAAACGTATCGAAATTATTTTATATTTAAATTTAAGATGTACCCACTCATTCATTCAAAAATTAGATTTTCAAACCTTTCTTGTAATTTTTGTGCTTATTGAACTTGTTTAGTTAATATCAGAGCCTCCAGGCAACTGATTAGATAGCAGCTATGCCACTGTACCACCATTGTTAAGTATTTGGATAACTTTTACATTCTTAAAAATATTTTATTTTCGGGTTAGAATAAACCTACTTCCCTTTTATATTTGCATTCTACACGGAAGAGTCTGAAAATGATCTGCGAGATAATTTGCATCTTATAATTGATGCGTTGCCAGGGAGAACTGATGACAGAAATGGCTTTGCTGAAGTTATCACTTGAAATAGTAAAACTATTAGCACTATCTTTATGACTTCGGACAAGCAACGCGGGACAACATAAATATCTTTCTCGGCTATTTCCGTAGCAGTCTTTTGACCTATTCTAATAATAATTAATGTTTTAACATTGCATACTCATATAACGAATATGAATAATGGTAACTTAATATAGTTCTGTATAATTAATAATCATTCATATTTTTTCGATAGATAGATTTAGTCGGAATATCTTTCTAGTTGATTAATTTAATTTGTGATAAAATACCACAGAACAATGTTCTGAAAATGCAACTTCACAGCAAAAACAGTGTTCTCTTTAATATACAAGGTATACTGAAAGTCAACATCATCCCTGAAGAGCCGATAGGCTAACTCGTGACTGACCAGAATATCAAAATATGACCTTCAATACACATGTTTAAAAAACAAAGCAAAAATTGTTATTATGAGTACAAGAATTCGAAACGATGCACAGCAAACGAAGTAGAGTAACGTACTGCCAAACACAACAATGGACAGAGGTATGCAGCCCATATTAAATAGCGTCAATATCTATCTTAGTCTAACGCACGTCGAATAGCTTCATTGCAAGTCACTCAGACTAATTATTGAAATAATTTCATAATGAGCTTCTTTTGCAGTAAAACAGCAATATATTTTTTCTAAAGTAAAACATAGGAAATGTAATATAATTTTGAAAACTACACTAATTTAGTAATTTTTAAAAATAAATTGCTAGGTTAGCGTAATATATATTTTTTACAATATGAAGAGTCCAAGTTAGTTAATAAAACAAAATTAACTCATAATGTTTTTTTCCCAAAGGTACATCATTATTAGTTTTATTTTGGACTGTTATTAATAGCAGGATTATTCAGAATTGTGTAACAAAAAAAATCTGACGCCATGCATGTACGGATGTAACATTCTTACTTGTTAATTATTGGCAATGCGACGCACTTATGCAATGACATGGATTAAATAGTCGAATATGGATCAAATGTTTTAATTTGTATTTATATTACTCTCAAGAGATCAAAGTCTCATTGACAAATTATTGTAGACACGGGCCCTAAAAGAAAACGGGTGTGTTACATAACAATGAGTTATACTCCAAATGAAAGATCTCAGTTAGTATATTTTGTTTTATTATATAAGCATGAAGTCCAAATCAAAGGGTGATAGAAGCTGTTTTTAATATATATGTGGAGGCGGCAATTCAAAATCTACCGCCATCGTCACCGATACAGGCGACATCTGGACCCGAGGACTAGTCTCGCCCCAGTGTTCGATCCGACATGAGTCCCGATCCGCCGCGATCCAGCACGACCTCTCCGACTCGCTTAGCTACCTTTTTATACCCAAGCAGGTGTGTATAATACACGAATATCGAAGCAACCCTCGTTTTATTTCTCCACATACACTACGTGAAAAGTAATTAGCAACTAATTAGTACCGAGACGATTTAAAAGGACCAGAAAATAAACGAAGTTATTAAATTCCCGCTCTGGCCAACTCGGCCAACTTGCGATTTCACCGGCGTGGGTACAGATTGCGCTCAGACCGCGAACTATCAATATCTTGGGCCTTTTTTCTGCCGTCCTACATCCGCGCCGTGCGTAACGCTGAGACCGCAAAGAGGAAGTGTACTCAATAGTTCCGGAAGTGCAGTGATCTCTCGGTTCGGCACAACAAACGTTCTCGTCAACCGGAGGTGAAGACGACGCTCAACCCAGGACTTTAAAACAAGGTAGACCAGATCTATTTGCCCTTGCGTTCCTTCAGACTTCCAATTCGGTTGCTAATATTATTCTCGATACAATCCGCGGGATCTTTTCCACCACGTACCGTACACGGAATATTCTTACTATTTTCAAATTAAGCTAAACGCTTGAGCTTCCAAAATAGGACTAACATGATGGCCTCCGGGAACGAGGCGCGAACCCTCGATCACTAGAACAATAGGCGAGTATCGTAGCCTAGATCACAAGCACGTCGCACAATCACTATAAACATATTATAAAACGAGAAGATAGAAGAAAAAATATGCATAACATAATTTATCATTGTAATATTTTAAATATGAATTAAATATATTAATTAGAAAGATACAAATATAAAATCAATTTTATCGAAAACTATTGTTGTTGCGCCACCGGGATTCGAACTTGGATCTCTTTCCTAACCGAGGAAGGTGCATTATCCAACTATGCTACAGCGACGATATTTTTAGCGACATATTTTCGAACCTATATGTTACCTTTTTCATATTAATACATTTAATCGTTTCATTATTTGAAAGAGCCATCTACCTTATTTTTACGGAATCTCAAATACTTTTGAGTAATCTGCTAAAAGACGCCAGAATTATCAATTAATTTTTATTAAATTTTGGACACATTTATACAACTTCATTATTAGGAGAACACATTCTTATTGTGAAGTTGTAATTATTCTAAACTATTATTGTTATTATTATTAGACCGTCTGTTCTGAATAATTACAACTTCACAATAAGAATGTACTCTTTTCATTGTAATATTTTGTAACATTATAAAGTTGGGACGGGCCTCATACTGAAATACCTATCCCAATCTAGATTAAACAACTTATTCCTCTCCCTCGATCAAACAGATTATGAAGATGTAATATAAAACGATGAATGTGAAATGAATTCCCCGGTAACGAAGCCGACTGACTATCCTACCTCTGTATCATGTATTCCTTGTCCTTGAGCTGCACGCGCAGGGGGTCTCCTTGCTCCGCGGCAGCCTGGTGAGGGGTGTTGTGCGGCGGCGCGGGGGCGGGGTGAGGGGCGCAGCGCCCCAGCAGGCTGCTCTTTCTCCTCCGAGGGGTCATGGACAGGGACACCTCAATACTTGCCATCTGTGGGGAAATTATTAAATATTTTATTAATATTATGATAGGAAAACTTGATCTTTGGTCTTTATAATAAACTAGACGATTAATTCGTGTCACGCAGAGCAAATAAACCCATTAAATACCGCTGCGACACAACTGTAAGCGGAATGTTAAAATTAATGTTGAATTACATTATTACCCCACGCGCTTCATTTTATTGATAATACGAAAATAATGCGATGCCTGTTATATTGGAAAATAGAATTTGATTATTAAATTCACGGGTTGATTCGGTGAGCTTCTGAGACAAATCCGAAAAGGGTGGGACTTTGGCGAAATGGCCCCCGCTGTGTTGAGTGCGTCCACAATTAGTTGCAGAGTAGGTCACACTATTCGCGAGAATACCTGCATTGAGATGTTAAGCGCGAACAATGAGATGATATCATCCATTTGCGATGAAAGAGTAATCTGAAACACTCATCTTCTTTATAAATAATTACTACAGATAATTGAATAACTATGAGAAAGTAGAACATTTAATTTAATCTGTAACACAATAAACAGTTAACTTACGAGTTTGTGATCAGAAAATTCTGGAGTTTTTTTTTCTCAAGAAATATTGTAAACATATTTCCCGCTTTTATTAACATTTTGTCCATTTCTCATAACCAATGTGAAACTATTCACACATTGTGTTTAACGAGCGACTCAAATGTTTAATTTAATATTTAACACAACAAAGAGCTAACTATTAAGGAGACACGATGAGATAATCTCAGAGATTTGGCTAAGATACATTTCAATACCGTGTACACGCGTTGAGATTTTAATCTGGAGATAAACTCAGATAATGATCAGCTTGAGATTGACAGCTTAGCAGGTAGAGACAAAAACTCAAACCGGTGTATACGATGTTAGATCTGATAGCGAGATTTGACAAGTGCATACAAACATTATCTAAAATCACCACAGTTCCCTACAATTTTTTATTCTCAAAGGTAGACATAAAGTCATTAAATATTACTATTATTATTAAGGGATTATATTACGAGCATTCATTTCGTTTTAACTACTGCTGGGGAAATTCAAAAGCACTCAACTTATGAACAACAATGATATTTGACGTTTGAAGTCCCTTCATCAGGGGTGGGCTGGAGGGGGCTCGGAGGGGCTCGCGCGAGTCCATAGTTAAATTAAGAAAAACACTATATGCTCAGATTAAATCAGTATGTAAAACTGCGATTTAAGTATATGATTTAAATGTATTATAAAACATGAGGTTGCCTTTTATCATTTCCCGTAAAATACATTTATTTCGGGTACATAATAACAGAGACCTAGCTGTTTTTTGTCTACAGTAGACTATTGTTAGAACATTGCTTAAAAATGTCGATGTTTCATATTTATTATTGCTTCCAGTTGTTCTTATATGTTCAACGCAACATTTTTGTGAACGATTAATCTTCATACTTCACACTTCATTTTCAACCCAGTGTTCTATTTTGAAGCATGGAATTGGAGCGAAAAGAATAGTAGGTACCTATTTCTGCGTTAATCTTAGAACTCTTGCAATCTAAGGTAGGTAAGAACATTTTTCAGCTATTGATATTTATTGCGTTTTGTTACATAATATAAGAAGAGGAAGACGGGGTTATTTGCAACACTTTCGACATTTAGATTTTTGTATTTTTTATTTTCAAAATTAAACAAATTCTTACAATGTGTGACCAATAAGTGAATATTAATGAACAATATGAAATAGCTTAAAGTAATCAATCATAAAAACTAAAATTTGTTTTGCTTTTCCATAAAGGAATGGAATTCTTGCAATTTACCCCAGAATCATCGGAATCTGTTTCGCAGTTAACGCAAACGAAACATGGATTTTTGCTTGCACAGACAGAGCATGCCCATATTTCGCGTCTGCAACATTTTATCCAATCTTTGGATTTTTCATATTTAGACAAATTGTTGTGGAGACCCACAAACAAGACAAAAACATTTTTCTTCATTATCTGTCGTATTTTCATTCAAGTTTTTTTTGTATTTTTTCCCTTTCCATTCCATTTATATAGTGATTCGAAACTTATTTTGGATGCCTTCAAAAATTTATTCTGAGCGTTCCTCAGAGAAAAATCTTTTCCCCGCATTTTCTAAAACTAGTTTTGCCACTCTTTTCATCCGTGAACGCTGTACCTCTATTTGTCTTTCTATTATTATCCAAAATACATCACTCGAAGTTTAATTAAACCAATGTGTTAGGTATTGGAGCATGTTGCAACATGTTACAACTTATCCCCGCGACCATATTGCTACTAACTCCGGCGCGTTAAAATTAATTGTAACCTCAAAATTCTATATTGTTTTAAAAATACATATTTTTAAGATTCGTGAACATTTGAATGAAAAATAAGACAAAAAAATCATTCGAACATATAATTGGAGTAATAATATATAAAAATAAAATTCGCCTTCATTAAAATCACTACGATTGATCAAAAACCCATTTTCTTCAACTCAAACTGTCAAACGTAACGTGTGGTACTGAATTTATCCTTAATTGTGTACGGTATTGCACTCTATCGGCAAATAGGTTAATTTTAGTGAAATTACGTACGGCGGCCATTTTAAAACGATTGTTGCAACATACCATTGTTGCATTTAGCCCCGTCTTCCCCTTTATTAGGTAACATTCGATTGCTTTAATAATTATTGCGTATAAATGTATAAGAGTGATAAAAAAATTCGCCCCTTCCCCGGAATACCCCATATAAGTCTGAGATTAAGCGAGCCCATAGTTAACGTTTTGGCAGCGTGAAGTAAGATGCTTATAATTTCACTTTAATTTTGGATATAACAAATTTTGTGAACAAGCTCATCCCTGTAGTTCTTATCATATTTCTATAAAACTTTCCTAAAAGATGATCAACTTAATATCTCACAAAAGGCGACTTTTTAAAATCTTTTAAAATTTGAACTCTGTTAATATGGAACCCAGAATTAAAAGTAAATAACACACACTTGTAAAAAAAATCAAGTCACCAATCCTCCCCTGGTTAGGATAGAAAAGAGTGGCTTTTTTACTCGTTCAGGAATGTGTTGAAATAGTGTATTTTAAGGTGGTTTAAAAGGCGGTTAAATATAAGCTAATCCTAAAGTTAGACACGACAGTTCAGTTAGCCCTTGGCTATTTGCCAGTATAATAGCTGTATACGAGTTGAATTGTATATCAAAGAACCGCAATTTCTTAGAAAGCCTCCAGCTCGAAGGATCATTATCCTTATTAAGCCTGTAATGATTCGAGAAAATGCAGATAATCATGGCAGTATAATAACATGTGTTAGCACGCTGTGTATACTACGATGTCTTGAAATCCTTCTGTGAAAAGTATATTCTTTTCAAGTTACAGAATCTAAAACATTTTTATGTTAATTGAACTCACTGATAAATCAGTTTTAATGCTGAGTAAACATTTTACCTTGCGTAATTCCATCCCCCATTAATTTCATGTTAGATTAATCTCAGAAAATACGCGACTGAACAAAAGCTCGTTACCACGGTTAGAAATTTACATTTCTAGAAAAGCCACAACACACAGAAAATTAAAATATGACCTGGCAGGTCAGTAATGATCTCTGTTAACTCAGTACCTATACGGTAACTACCTAAAAATCTGAACTCACAACGTAAAAAGTAACTGGTATCTACATAAAGTACAATACTAAGGGATGAGTTTTTTTTTAGTGCACTCAATACAAGTAAATGAAAAATTAAAAATAATGGATTATCACAATGGAATATATACATTTCATTGTTTTTAAAACAATTTTTGTACTGTATGAAAAAAGTCTTGACAATAAATAACAAAACCTTTGTTCTATCAGCAAATTTAGAAAGTTCATTTTTTTACTTTATGTTCAATGTTTTTTTTTTTTGGAATAAAGAAATTTAGTCTGCTAATCTTTAATTTTATTGTTAATTTATTATGTGAATTGCACAGTTGTAAATAAAGTATCAAAAGAAATAAAATGAGAGGACTCTTGTTTTTGCTCTGCTGTAAAATTTGAAAATGTTCAGTTTGAACAATCAAGTGCTCACCCCGCGATATGATATTTATGTTTTTTTTCTAATACCTACAATCTAATATAACTACGTATTGTATGGATTTATCTTTATAAGTTTTATATGAATAAAGACACTAAAGGATGCTGAAAGGTTTAAATTTTAACTTTTGCGAAAATTGTTAATAATCACATTAAATTTCTTTTTATTTTCTTATACTGCACAAACTTCTTTCAACATTTTATTGAATTAAAGTCGCGTATTATTATTAGCTTTAATGAGTGGGACCGACAAGGAAGCTTTAGCTTCTAAATCGATCTCGGGAAGGGGTGGATTCTCCCTTTTTCTGCTGTCCTCTGTAAGTGGCCTCAATCAGATGATACTCGGCTTGTAATCCAGGACTCTTCAGTCAGATGCAACGTATCTTTCATATCCGTTATGGAATTTCTCCAGGTTCTCTTTGGCCCAAAGTTGTACCCAAGATATTCTAATTTTCTAGGATATCAAAAACTTGAATCTTGTTCACGGCTTGCTGCGAAAGGATTTGTTGTAGGATTGAGGTATTCGTGCGTCGGTTTTATTTTATTTATACTCAGTTACCATCACGCCGTTTCCCGCAGGGGTAGGCAGGGAGGATAGAGCGTCACACTCTTCGGTTCTGATACACAATTCTCGCCTCATTCACATTCATGCATCATCTTATACAAGCTTGCCAAATATTGTGACTTCTAACAGAACCATATTCCAGTATCTGGTTTACCTGGTCGTGCCAAGTCTTCCGCGGATGTTCTCCATTTCTGGTGCCATCGACACATGCGTCGTATATATTTTTTACCATGCTCTCCTCATTCGTCTGTTCCATACGACCAAACCACCTAAGTGATCCTTTCTTAATATTATTCACTATACTAAGATCAGATTTACATTCGTTCCTTATTTCTTCATTTTTTACTCTGTCATAAATTGATCTGTCACATATACGTCTAAGCAATTTCATTTCCACTGTATTCAATCTACTTTCGTTCCTGTTCAGCCAGCTCCAGCCTTCACTTCCATACATCAGTGTCGGTATCAGGACTCCATTGTGTACCGATAGTCTTACCTCGGTTGACAAGTTTCCATTAGTTATAATTCCATTCAAAGCGCCGTTCACTTTGTTCCCTGCAGTCACCCTCGTTTACGACATATTTCTCAGTCTTTCGGTTTCTATCAAATACACAAACTCATCTACTTGATCCAAACATTCATTACTTACAATTATTTTGTTACTTACGTTATTTATAATTAAGCGTATATTTATTATTTACCCACGTTATATTTATTAAAATAAATACACTTTGAAATGCAGAGTTTGAAAACGCTGTTTAAAAATAATGATGTTCTTTTAATTCAATAATAAATTTTGAATACTTGATTACAATCTTTGATGACTTATACCGTTGGCCGCGGGGAAAGTGCTCCATAAATAACAGCTTGTTTATGTTTGGGAGTAAATAAATTGCTTATGGTACAGGTTTTTTTAAATTAGTTTGGCTATACAATGCATTGATCGAAAACTGCTGTGCTTAGTCGTGTGATAGGCGAACGAAGCTTCGTTATTCTAGCGAATAGCGAGCTATTCTTCTGCCTTTCCCATGCAATGGTTTTTCAGAATAATTGATAACTTTCTCACTCAAACTTTTCTTTATTTGAATTTACCAGAGCCCTAGATAGTAACTCTTAAGTAACGACACTTTCCCCAAATTTCTACTAATTGTTGATGCCTGATACACATGTTGATTAATAAATATACTAAAAATATTACGTACCATAAAAGCGATCATAATTTTTTATTGTTCATTAATATAATTTGAATCATTATGGAAATTATTTGTAAATCATTTGAAGGTGTAATAAAAGTCACGCGCATTTTAAGTAAAACACTTTTGTACTCTTCGTCTTCTTTTGAATAGGCAATCCAATCAAAGGTAATTTGTGCCATTAATCAAGTTGAAACTTTATTTTATAGAAAAAAGTACAATAATATTATAGAATAGAAAATATTATACTACAAGTCAATACAATTGTCGTTAAAAAAACTGCTATTATATAGCTTAAATGTGGTGAGTTAAGGGAAAGAAGATGACACAAGTCAACCGGAAGTTGAAAATTACTATTGACGAGATTACTATAAAAAAACATGTGATCCACAATAGACAGGCAAAAAAGATATGGTCACGGGTTTCCTCCTCAGCACCATACTCACACATTGGGGAATCTATTAAGTTCAATCTGAATAAATGTGAGGCTACCTGGCAATGCCCGATTCTCATTCTAGAGATATTTGATATTGTTTTTTTGGAGACTTTTTCTTTACCATTATGATTATTTGGATCCATCCATTGTGTAGTCCAGATAGAATTCATACGTTTTTTTACCATATTGAGTCTGTCATACATCGGGATATGGAATTGATGGGGGAAAACTCCGGAAAGAGTAGCCTCCTTAGCCAGTTTATCACCACATTCATTTGCATGAATTCCTTTATATGCACCTTTGTACTCGTCCATATCGTATTTTAGTTTTTTGATTGAATGAAAAACTCTTGACCGAATATTTTAGTTTATTTTGTAAACAGCTTAGCTCGCGTCCCCCTACAAATTTTTGTACTACAGAAATATTAGACTTTGAGACTTTCACGTCCCGGTACGCAGGTAGGCAGGTAGGTACCTACTATTTTTTTTTAAATTGAATTAATGTATACGAATATTATATATAATTAATGTATACGAATATTATAAGAATAAAATGATTCTCTTGTCTCATATAATAATATATCTATAATAACACATGAGATTTAAAAAAAACTTGGTTCGTATTACTATATTCATGGATGGTCTAATGTCTAACCAGTCATATTAGCGGGTTGCGGCTACTGTACCTATATATCGATAATGTTTTCACATTTTTTCGTAATAACGTGAGGAACGATGTTTCATATTTTATAATTCGATTATAAAATATGAAACTTGCGTTGGATTATTATTAACACTAAGAAAGGTATCCGATAATTGCAAAAATATTAATGCTAATAGATTGTATGGCGCGAACTTTTTGGACCTCTATCTAACGTGGATCTCAATGCACTGCATTGGCATAGTTACGCCACTGCCTACTGCCAACCTTTCTCTGGACAAAATAAATGATTTGTTAATGACTTATTGCAAGATATTGTAGTGTAGGTACCTACTGTCGTCAAATTTTCCAAAGCTCCATTGAATACACGCCGCGACAGTATGATAATGAAAAAATAATGTATACCTTGTATACTAGCTAAGCTACGCAAAGTACAATACTAAGCAACCAGTTTCTTATTAGATAAAAAAATAAATATATTATTGCTTCTTTCCTTCCCAGTGAACTGTAATACACGCGCGCGCGCTCGCAATGTTTGCACACAACCATAAGAATAGGTACTAATTGAACTCACTCAGTTTTATTACTAATACATACTGAAGTTTGATTTTCCAAACCTCGCACAAGCGCGTGGCCATGATAGATAATGTTGCAATGTTGCAGATGGCACATTTTCGTCTCCATCTATATGGGTGCTGGCAAAGAAATTTCGCTACAAAAACTAAACTCTGAGAGAAAAAAATATATTCCAAGTGTTAAAATTGTTTTCGTTATGAGGTCAGTATAATAAATTATTTAAATGTTGAGTTTATCCGAATTGAACGATTTCACGGCACGCGGCAGGATATATATAATACGGTCATACAATATTGTAGCATTATTATTTCGTCATATAATATTCATACTCTGTCTGATATTATTTCATCAGTGGTGATCTTGGGTAATAGTTTTTATTGTCTTAAATTTGTCTTGGAAATAAAAATAAAGCTTTCTTTCGTGAATTCAAATTCGTGATTAAGAAGTTAAAAAATACTAAAGTGCTGAAACGAATAATTTAGCACATAAATATTTGGGAACTAATTAATTCATACTTTAATTTATTTAGTTACTTATTAGCACTGTAGATAAATGTATGTTCCAACCTGTACGGGAAACATGGCCCGAGTAGACAGCCTCAATTTTTTTTATCCCTTATTAATAATTCAGGTTTGGGTTGAAGCGTTGTCGCTGTTAACCTTAATGGTCATGGTTTGCTGAGACAACCTCAACAATTTTTCAATCTACATTAAATTTCTAACTGATAATTTCTTCTTTTAAAATTAGCAATATTAACTTGGTGGTTAAGATTCATATTTTTTATTTATTTTCTTAGTTTTATTAACCACAATTGAGTTTAAAAAACATCTACCGGTTTCTATAAACTATAAACTTAGTTGCAAGGATTGTGCTGCATTTTATATTGGTAAAACGGGTAGAAATTTTAATATAAGAGTAAAAGAGCATTTGAGATGTTTGAACAATAGTGGGTTTTCAGAATTTGCTAATCATTTGATAGAAAATAGTCATGATTTTGATAAAAAATTGGGATTGTCAATTTTGCATATAAACGGTGTAGGTCACAAATTAAATAATTTGGAATCGTTAGAGATAAATAAAGCATGTAAAAGTAATCAGGAAATTCTAAACAGCCAACTAAATTTAACTACGAGTCCTATTCTAAAAATTTTTTCCTAAAAATTATTCGACTAAATTTGTATTGAGTAGTAATTTGAGTTAGATACTAAATTTATTTTTTAAATAATTGTTTTTTAAAAATTTTTTAAAAATAGATTCTGGAGAAACAATACTATATTTTTAGTTAGTTATGACATCCTGAAGAAGGAAAAGTGTTTTCCGAAACCGGTAGATGTTTTTTAAACTCAATTGTGGTTAATAAAACTAAGAAAATAAATAAAAAAGATAATTTCTTCAATCTATTTCATGGGACGTTTAGGATGTTTTCAGTACAGTAGAATTGTCTTCTGAATTATTTCATTAGGCATTCTAAGAACCTGACCTAACTTAACTACAGTAATTATTTTCGATTTAAAAAATAAGAGGCATAGTACATATTAAATACACTTTTATGGTAATTTCTCCGTAGCAATGGATGGGGATTATATGTCGAATCCCATGGTTTTTTGCTGTTTCGATTCCTGGGAATTTAAAAAAAAATTAACCCAACACTCGAGACTGATTTTTCTTGATATTATTCATTTTAAACAAGTTAAATTATATAAATATTCTTAAAAGATCATAGAGTTGTAACTGTGAGTATGAGAGAAAATGTAACCCTAATCAGATACATAACTGCAATACCATCTACCTTGATAATACAAAAGTATATAAATGTTTATTTCTGATTTTCACAATTTTCTTATTAAATATAAAATAGATGAATCAATACAACATATATACTAATTTATTTAAACGCTGTTCCCTCTTAAGGGTTGTGGTGGTCCTGCACGCGTCCCACTAACATGGACCCGTAACAAATCCCCTGACAGCCATATACTGCTGAAACGCACCGATCAATAGTGGACGTCAATACATCGTGTCGGACGAGTTCTAAGAGCTAGCTAACCACTTCTCCGCAGACCGTCCTTTCGTCAACATCATATACATGCACATTCATATACACTGCGACATGCACCAACACGCGTGATACTAGAAGAGGTTAGGGCCTTCAGTCTCACTATGTACAAAACATTCTGATCTTAATCGCATAAAATACAAACATCCCAGTGACTCGACAAATCAGAACACACAATTAAGATCCTCACGAGTCTATAATGACAGTCCCTACAGGGTTAATATTTGCAGCAAAGAAAATCTTCGTGATTTTATAAAGAATCAGAATATGTTGTAATAACTGACAACTGTTTTAATTGTTTCTTTGTTTTAACATCTCCTTTGTTTCAATGGATTCCTAGAGTTTAAGGGTTATATGATCAAAAGACACGGTGAAATTATTCTCAGCGTAAGCTTCTATTCAAATCTTATCTAACGTAACTTAACTTAACTACGCATTCTCTTCTAAGAATGTATTTAACTGTTTTAATTCTGTTGTATCGCACTCGTTTAATCTAATTTAATGGTATATTTATTGTAATACCATTTGTTTATTTCATTTTACGGTACAACAGAAGCATAATGGCCTAAAATATAATATATTGGCAACTATTTTGAGGTTAAATTTGAACGAGATATTTCGAGATTAAGATTTATGACTTATTTAAAATAATATATTATATTTATTATTATTAATATATTTTTAATACAAATTAAATTAATAAATCAGAAAAATACGGAAAAAATCTTTTTACCAAAAATGTATATCTTTCTAATTGGTTAATTTAATTTGTTTTAAATATACCACAGAACTATGTTCTGAAATAGCAACTTCACAACAAAAATGTGCTTTCATTAAAATATATATTTTTAATGAGTTTTAATAGTGTACATAATAGTATATAAGAAGCATATTAACGAGCATCTCTCATAATTGAAAATTTAATTCTAATAACCCTGTGGTGTCAAATAATAATTATCACATTTGTATATAATACTTATTTTTTTGTGTCAGAATTTAATATAATTATTTATATTTTAATATTTATACATATACATTTATTTATATTTTAATAATAATATTTAATTTTATAAAGTAGTTACCCCCTATCTTGCTTAAGATATTTGTATCTGACGGCTATTTTCTCTTGTATTTTACGGTAGTCACAAAAAAGGCCGGGGTTCGGTTCCATCCTAGGAAATTTTAATTGTAATTTTATTTATTTAACTGGTATTAACGTATTCTATTTGCAGATGTGGTATAATATATATTTTTAATAATATATATATTTTTTTATAGCCATGATAAAAAAATATTAACGATATTAGGTTGGTTGTGTTAACTTGTACGTCTATTAATTGAATAATCTATAAAATGTTTCAATTAAATGATTTTACGACACTTTTAGCAGATATTTACTATATTTTAATTTTAAAAATATATATTATATTATATAAACTAGAAGAAGTGTACACTTTGTATAGTAATCAACTAGTAAGTGATGGTTAAATAGTTATTTAAACCGTTATTATGATTGTATTCGATCGTAACGATGATTGCTAAATGGTTATTCATAATTCTTCGAGTAATGACTGCTACCCGCTAGAAAGTAAACCTCCAACAGTAAAGTATCAGTTACTGGTGGAAATATGAGGAAGAAAGGAAGACACTTACTTTTCGTCTGCCGGATACTGGTTCACTGATAGATTCCTCTCCACCATAAATATAAGCGTTGCGGCGTGATGTATAAAAAGGATTAAGGGATTAGTGTTAGCGGAATAAAGCGGAGTGAAGCGACGGCAGTCATCCGTACAAAAATTCCAAGCGCACGGAGCTTGCCGCAGTTGGAAGACTTTTAATCACTGCAACATCTTCTTTCTTTCTTGTGCTTTAGGATAGGTAAGGAAAGAAAGGGAAGGATATACACAGGTTAAATTTTAGTAAACCGCGAATTGAATGCATGCATGAAGCAACATGTCCAAGGGCAAAATATTTAATTAATTTTAAACGGAGCTAACAGTTACCAAACATCGTCACAGTCACAATCACAGTCACATAACGGTTAATCATTACTATTGATTACACACGTATTATTGTATATTATTTTGTATTAAAATATTAAATTTTATTTATTAAAAAAATAATTTGAAGCTCGCAGGCCCATGCTGGTAGAAGCCTGCGTCGGAATTGTCCGTCACTTTTTATGTGAAGGTCTCGGCTGTCAGGTTTATGCGACGTGACACCAGTCACACGATACCATCTGGATTGAAAAGATTATAAAGATATTCAAACGTGTACCAGCACAGATATAATTAAAACATGGGAGACTACACGCGGCGGTAGTCTGCGTGTATAATGAGATGATACCGATAGTAAAAGTAGTTTTGAAATGTGCTTTCGTTTTAGCTATGAAAGTATTTTTGTAAAAAATGGTGCCAATTTCTCTACCTATTTTTGAAAAAAAAATTATTTTTTTCCCCTCTTATTATTTTTTAATCGGTTAATCGGCGCTGGACGACTACAACAGCGGACTTTAAAGCTCGTTAATATAATATAATATATGCAGTGGCGTGCAGTAGGTATAGATTTAGGTTATGCTATTATCAATGAGATTATACAATCATATATGTTATACAATATATGTACTTTTGTTTAACCAATGTCTGTAGACAAAATAAATCTGTCATTTATACAACCCTTCCATGTATTTATTTATAATTTCAGAGTACTATTAATAGTATTTTTAAAGTTTAAGTTTTAACGTAAAATAATACCTTCTTACCCATATAAAAATGTATGGACGTTTTTAAGAACACTTTCTACGACTGAACATGATTAATTTATTGTTTGAAAATTAAAAAATAAGATAGTAAAATTCTTGAATTAGTAAAAGAGGAAGTAAACACCGCAATGATTTGCACGCAGTTGTAACCCTTTCTAATGTTATTCTATTAAAAAACGACTCCATACAAAACCGATTACCTGAAAGGAATTTTCAATTTAGTAAATACCCGTTTATATGACTTGAGTAAATCACTAGCTTAAGGACAGAACAGAGTAATGTGAATAGCTCGATGCAGCGAATACAAAAGAGCGCCATAAGCATAGCAGTTAATTATCGTGGAAGTTTTTAGAACGAAGCAATTAAAGTATCTACTGGTACACAGATAGCGCTAATTGTAAAGTAATGTTTCCGTTTATGTTAATCCAATTATTTAATTTATATTTGTTTCTCAGAATTTTTAGTAATGCACAGCTTTTTTGCTTGTATGCACTGTACGCCCCTGAATATATATGATGTATAATTATGTGAAGAAATAGATTAAGACACGGTGTGTTTCAAAAGTATAAAATGGTGCAATAAAATATTTTCTTAATTTCTATAAGAAAAAATTGTACCAAATACCCTCGTAAACTTTTTTATTGTATATTTTCAAAAAATAAATTTGAATCAAAAATTTTCCAAATATTTTTAACACACAATTTTTAAATGGAAATTAAAAAATTTAAATAACAAATCCTCGAGATTTATAAGGATAAATTAGTATCTCCTTTTATTCAAGTCACTAATGAAACTAAAAATTATCAAATTTGCATAATCAAGATTGTAAAATATACAGAAAAGACAAAAATATACATTTCATACAATCTACAATAAGTAGGAACTTCAGTCACAGGGGTGGGTTTGATAAATACAAATATATACATTAAGATATAAAAACATTATAAAAATAATTAATCAAACTTTAAAATTAAAACACAGTGAAAGGTTGTTAAAAAATGTTGAAAAATTACTAAGTATGTTTGTATTTATATATATTTTTGTAATTAATTAACGTCTATTTTTCGAAATCGCTCCTTAATTGTTATTTCCCCCCAAATCACTTCAACCAGACAGGAAAATTGCACACATAGCAACTGCACACGAGACAGGTGCACACATGGAGAATTGCACATAAATTATTAGAATATTAATAGTTTAATTAATATATTATAAGTTACTTCACGATTGCTTACAGGTTAGGTTATTTAATGTTAAATTAAGGCAGTAGAGTTATAAACTGAATATGTGCAGTTGTCCATGTTTGCAGATTTTACTTATCTTAAATGCACCTGTACTGTGTGTAGTTGTCATGGAATTAATTTTATTTGACCTAACACATTCTTTCGCCTGAATCCTTCACTCAATCATTTATAAATTTGTAAAAATTGTTTAGATTATTAATTGATAATTAACACAGACCACCAAATATATATACACGAATTAACGCAGACTCCTCGTTTCAATATTTTCATTTTGGTGTCACCCACGTGATCACTTTTATACCACATACGCAATCAAATGGCTCTGCGACTTTTTTTAAAAATATGACTCGTTTGAAACGAAAATTTAAACGCTGACAATATAATATGCATTAATGTAAAAAATACGTCTTGTTTATACAAAGATTTAATTTTCTAAGAGTAAAAAATACTTCTACTGTTGCATAAATGTGTCATAAACTATCAGATTTACGTTTCCACAAAGAATGTGTGTAGAATGCCCCTCGTCCCATATCTAATGTTCCAAACCCTTCACTTGTATGTACACTTTATTTCATGTCTATTCATTTACTGGTTTATGATAATTAATTATTAATATCATATCTTTTAACCAAAGAAGGGTCTGACAGAATGAGGTATTTTAGTATAAAAAATGTAATACTATGACTGTTTCACAAAAAGAGGTAGATAGGAACTTTCTAAAACTCTGCGACATGGAATATCAGAATGAATTGACTGTGCACTGTGTGGTTGTTCTGTGTCACGTTCAGGTGTAATAAATCAAATCTATGATTAGATAATTACATTACACACCTATGATTATTATTATAAATACAATTGATGAAAGTAACTATTCTGAAGCACGCTCGTATGGACGTTGTATATACTGTTAATGGAGTCATTTGATGCGAGTGGGTTGGAGAAATTTCGCGAATAATTGTATAATTGTATTGATTTTTTTAATAATAGGATCTATTAACAAGTTTATATAAATCTAGCCATATGACAGAGGTGCGCACTGCATACAAGCAAAAAAGCTGTGCATTAAAAAAAATTCTGGGAAACAAATATAAATTAAATAATCCATGTGTTATAATTACGCTAGTGCCCACCGTGTATCAGTAGAATCATTAGTTGCGTAGTTCTGGATCCTACCGCGCGACGCCATCGGAGCGCTCTTTTGCTACTACAATTGCTAGCTACTATTTTAATCTATCGTTCTATTAAAGCCATATAATTGCTACCTACAGAATTGAAAATTTCACTCGGCAGAGTCAGAAATGGATCAGCTGATCCATGTTGTACGAAATCCTTACATATTAAGAGAATGACATTTGAAAGTTTTTGAATTTAGCTTATAGCTGATCGAAGCATTTACTTCTATATTTATTAATTCGAAAATTTTACTTCCTTACTAAATGTATTGTTTTCATGATTGTTCTTTTGTATTCAAGGATAATGCATTTTTATTTTGATGGATTCATTTTGCCTAAAGACGTTTGTTAAATGAAATTTCATGAAACTACATACTGTACAATTTAGCATATAGTATATTATATAATATCATGGTAGCATCATACTTTATACTTACTACACTCCACTGCTATATAGTATATAGCGAACGGACAACTAGATTGGCCGATTGACATTGATTTTGTCACGACATCTCTATTAATGACTCTGAGTTGACCACTCAATTAGATCCGCTAAACAGGTGATTCACTGCAAATAATGACGCACAATAATGAGTTATTTTTTCCATGCACTGAATATGGTCAAGGCTATACCTATGCCATTGAGAGAAAGGAACACAATTCAGTAAAAATGATTAACATGAAAAATCTATTAACTTGTAAAAATATTCTAGTCTTAATACATTTATTTTATTTCTGATGAAAATATTTTTTTACTGTAAACTTGCAAAATCAAAACGCAGTTCTAAGATAATTTATTTTAACATAATACAAATAACGCTTAATATGAAAAGATTTAACATCTTAGTAGAAAAAATTCATCGACCACCGTCACCAAATTGTACTGTTTATAAAATTAGATTGAATAGACAAGCATCTAATAATTAACAATAGGTGTAAGAAGATTCTTTTCGCATATCACACTTTCCATTGAGATTATCCATCGACTGTGTCGTCATCGAATTATTTATGAGTTTATAAATTAACTCCCTATTAGGGCCGCACCTATCATTTAACAATTCTTTTAACATGAAAAAATAGTTCAGTTTGAAACGATTTCCACCGGAATCACAGAAAATAGAAATAAATGAACACTCACATTTTCATAATATTAACATTAAAAAATCTATTTACTGTTTCCGAGGTAAGTTTGTAGAACTTCATATTCATATATGTGAAAATAAAACGTTTGTCTTTTGATGCTACCCTTTTAATTTATTCGAGACGCGTTTCGCCTTGCAGGGGCATTATCAATCTAACGCGTCTCGAGTAAATTAAATGAGTAGAATCAAAAAACAAATGTTTTATTTTCACACATGTGATTAAAAATTTATTCAAATATATCAGTGCATGTTCACAGAGTCAAAAACATTGAGATTAATTGAAATGCTGGTTTTGCTTTTATATGGCTGTGAATACGCTCCTTGAAGATGCATATCCGTGGGTCCTCAAGACAGATAAAGATCGATCCAAATCGGTTGGTTTAAATTATCTTTTCATATAAAATGAAACGACAATATTTGAATGAATAACTCACTGTTCGTGCGAGTGGTTACAGAACTATCTCCGCGTGCCGATTGCTCATCTTAAAATTGTTTTTAGTTCTGTCGTGCTTTTCAATATGTTGCTTGATACAATTTACATGTATACGTAGCGACAAATCTCTAAAACGGGAGATTACAGTCTCATACGTGTACACGCACCATTAGAGTATATGAACTGTTCAGCAGCGCTCCTACAACACACTAATGAGGATTTATATATTCAAATTGAAACTTTAAAAATATGCACACGGTATTGTTAAAAATAGCGCTTTTATGTCGGACGAAGTTATTACATTTAACAAGCGGTGTTACAAAACGTTACGTATTGTTAAGATATTTTAATTCAGTCAGTTCGAAAATTATATTCCGTGTAACATGTTAGTGCGTTTGTATAATATATACAGAATGCGCCGGTCATTACGATCAAATGTGTCCGCATATATTTTGATTATATTATTCGACCATATACAAAAATATATAAAATGTACAAATGACGTAAATTATTAATATATTATACGTAAAAAAATATAACAAAACACATTTTGAAAATGTTTAATTTAAAATAGTAACCTGCTTGTCGGTTGTGTCTAGTGGTTAAGGAATCGTGGATTTTGAAGGCAAGGGTGAGACAACGAATTAATGCTTTTTAGTCGTGGCGCTGGAGGTACACGCTGCGCACACCATGGGTAGCGAGATGCACACGTGTCTCCAGCACCATATTTCAAAGGCATATTATTTCTCTCCTTTGCCGTTAGGATCATGATTCTACACAATCATACAAATATAGAATGCACCGGGCACTGTACAAGCCTGACCTTCATTGTTTTGTAAAAACCGCAGTCCTTATTTTGTCAAGTTTTGACATATAACTTTTCGTCATAACTATGTATCTTTTAATTTCTGACTCGAATCTACGTCGCGTCGTCAGAAATCATGGACTCGAGATTATTGAAATCTTTGACAATTTCAAGGAATGAAAAGGAAATCTGTTCATGAAACGACCGATAACCTGAGTCTAAAAAGGGACGAATTTTTTTTGTTTTTATATTTTATTTATGTTCATTGAAAATTGAGCACAATACACAATTGATTCTAATGTAGAAGTTTTGGTGTGTGTGTTGAAGTTATTCAAACTATGATTGACTCGAGATTGCGTCAGAAGGTTAAGATGCTGTGAGACAGAAGATCCTAACTTCTTCTTGTCTCACGCGCGTTGGTCGTGTGTCGCAGTGTAGGGGGTGTCTGTTGTGAAACTAGAGCAGGGTATATAAATAAAAGAGCACTTACAAGATTTCGTTTATTGAGATAATGAATTAATACAATTTTAAATGCGCGGTTGAACTCTGAAGTGGCTCGCTGGAGATGCTGGTGTTAGGACGGCCTGCGAAGAAGTGATCGCTAGTTGCCTGGCAGTAACCGTCTCTAGTATTAATGGTTTACTGTGTCTGCTTATTGGTCTTGCCCAGGGTCACCACACTAATAACTACTAAACGCAGTAACCAGCGCCTACTGTAAAGGTACACCAACATTAAAACATTTATGTACTAGAGTAACGGTGTTCATATTTTAATAAATAATTGAACATGCAAATTCAACGACGCAGTTTAACACAATCTAAAAATCTGTCTAGTTTTTTTAATTAGTGAATATAAATTATTAAAGTTGCGTCGATTTCATAATCTCTAGGCGAAGCAAATAAAGTGTAATATTAGACATTTATTCATTCGGACATCTCACTCGTTATAACTTTATCGCGTGGGTGAATTTCTTAAATCATTTTTTAACTAAGTCTTTCGGATTTTGTTGCCTCACGCTCAACACATAATAAAACATTATTTTAAGACAGCGGTGTCGTAATTAAATTTTTTAATATTCTTTAAAATTATTTACTAGCTAACATTGTTGTATATTTCGACACAACCTTCATGATATTATATTATGTAATAAATAGTTACTACGAATAGTCCGTAGGTACACGTAAAAAATATTTCTCTCGACCACATTACATATAATACAATCTATATGAAATATTTGACACTCCTAATTCAAATTAAATATAATAAACTAAAATTAATAAAATAACATTGTCATACTGGGATGATCGATTGGGATCGTTGAATCTGTTGATAATCTGTACTAATATTAAAAATATAATACCAATAAAATAGTTAGTCTTATATATAGATAGAAATTATTGTTTTTTCAAATCTCCTCTCATCATAATTTTAATCAGTTTTATAGATTGCCTAAAATTAGGCGCACTTTAAAGCGAAGTAGATGCACTGTAAATAACAAACGGAAACTTTGTGCGAAGATACAATACGGAGGTAAAAAAAAATGGCAAAAATATACTGCAACAATATGCTAGCTTTCTCACACTAATGGGTTAATATTAGTGATGGTAAAATCATTATTTAAATCGTTATTTTAACCATGATTGTGACTGTGATTGTGTTGAATTGTAACGATGATTGATAATTGATTAACCTAATTCTTCAAGCTATGACCGGTACATTAAAAAGTAAATCTCTAACAGTTAAACCTTAGTTACCAATCATCGTTAAATCTCAGATACCAATCGTTGGCATAATCACAGTCTCGTAACGGTTTACCATCATATGAGGCACTGAAATTAATAAAAAATATACAGGGTGGCCCAAAAAAAGTGAGAACATTTTGTAAAATGTGATATAATTATATCAAAATTAGTTTAATTATATCAACAATAGCTTAAATAGTTAACTAATTTTCTTACTTACCTATTTACGTATATTACGTTTTATTTCGACAATTTCCGGTCGCCATCATTGATTATTAATTTACTCATTGTTTTTATTTGGTTTTTTCAAATTGTTGCCCAAAATGACAAAAATCTCTGCAGAAGACAGTATTCTGATTAAAAATTTGCGAATTGTAAAACGTCGGGGTGCTAGGAAAATGATCAAAGAGTTTCAAAACAAAGCCTGGACATTACAGTAGGACGGAGCACCATCTCACACAGCCAGAAATACGATCAACTTTCTTCGTCGTGAGAATGTTAATTTCATCGAGCCAGGCATGTGGTCACCGAACAGCCCAGATTTAAACCCAGTGGGTTATGCAATATGGGCTGTTTTGATGATTTCTGATTAGCTACATATTGTGTAGAAAAAATTACATTAAGAATTATAATTAATTATAATATGTTTTGAAATATCTCATGTGCTACGAGATGTCCTCACTGTTTTTGGGCCACCCTGTATATCAAAATGGCTAATAAATCTGAATTTTTATTGTAAAATTGCAATTTTAAAGTATAGTTTTGTAATAATTTTAATATAAATTAAATTAATCGAAAGATATACAGAAAACATCTATTTCTATAAAAAATATTTGGCTGTTGTCAGGAACCTGGACCTCTTCCTATTCGGGGAAACGTATTACCATTTCACTGCAGCAATCGATTATGTTTACGACAAATTTAGAATTAATATTCTATATATTTTTATAATTGATACATTTATTATTTCATTTTTAAAAGCGATCAACCTTATATTGCGATGTATCTCAAATACCTTTGAGTTATATTTAGGTAGAGGTGCAGGTGCGAATACCGATAGCAACCAAATATTTTTTCGATTAATGGATTTTTTTCTGTATAAATTTCTAATTGATTCATTTAATTTATATTAATAACTCTGAACACGGATAATTCCAAACTATTATTAAATTATCTTATATAATACAAAATTAAAAACGATTTTTTTTAAACTACATTAGATAATTTTGTATACATCTCGTTCTTTTGTTTTTAAAAAGTAAATAAAATACATTGACAATACAATAGTCCTGTTTTCATATGCTTAAACTAATACATAACGTACAACGGTCTGACAAATCATTCTTGCATATATATATGTTTACAGAGTCTACCATGAGACAGGTGTACACCTAGTGGGAGGATACGAGCTTATTTAGTTAATTGATTGTACAAATTATATAGGTATCAATATTTATTATAAATTAAATTGATTGGAAAATTGTCATTTTTGGCGTCAATTACGGAATTCAAAAATATAAAAGAAACATTTTATATTTTTGGTCAAATACGATAGTCAAAACAACAATAATATATATGTCGTGTGTCACATGACTAGACTTTGTTGACCTTGATTTCCACGCACTTCTGTATTTAATATATTGTTTACTCTCTTCAATTGTCAATTTGTAACGTAACATTTATTAATATTTTTTTATGGAGTTTTAAATTTTGCAAATACAAGAAAGTGTATTCTGTAACGTGTTATTCTCCTAATCACTTTAAAATGTTTTTAAATTATGCCTCGATGTCATACTAGAACTATCTATCAGGGTCATTAACTAAAAACTAAAACATCACTTTACTTTATTTTTACTTTAAAACAAAGTAGAGATGCGTACACGAAATACATGTCACATCAATATTCTTAATCTTTTCATACTAATCTGAATGATTGTGCTATGAAAATAGGACTAACTTGCTGGACTTGAAGAATTATTCATAAACACATCTTTTATTTCACTTGATAAGATACTTGAGAACAAAATAAACAAGGATTTTTGTTGAAATTTTTTAAATTACATTTTTTTATAGTATTACTAAACAAACATTAGTTCTTATAGCTATTAAGTATTATCATCAGAACAAGGAGAATTTGTTCTATTGGACCCGTTCATACGTTCTGATCTCAATCAATAATTTATCTCTTTTATGTGTTACTCATCACCTAATCTTGAATAAAATGTGCAACAGATAAACTTGTGTTGATAATAATTTTTAATTTGTATCTATCCAAAAAAAAAGTACTAAGTGTGTTATACCAAGCGTATGTTTATTTTAAGGTTTCCGTGGGCCCTGGTATCATTGCTCGTGTCTTTAACTTTTCCTCTTTAATGATGTAAACTGAGTTGACTTTGCCTCTAATTATGTGAATATCTCTGTAAATATATTAAATACCGAGTTTATATTTTAGGTACTTCTCCGTAATATATTTATATATTGGATAAAATAATTACAATATGTAAGTATTTACCATACAATAAAAAATGTTTTCTCGGAGAACCTGACGTGAATTTGTCAATACGTGTATGTGTACGTGCAAAGAGGTACGAACGTCGCAGTGCGCGGGGCGCCGGATTATATATATATATATATATATATATATGTAAATATAGACATATACATATATGTCAACTATTATTTTAATGATTAATATAACTAATAAATGTAAAATATTCATATTAATCCGACTTAAAAATCGCAAAAGTCTACATGTACACAGCACACATGTTTACAGCACTGAAATGCGCGTTTTATTTTAGCAACGTATAGGAAAGGTTAAGGAATTGATACCAGTTCCATATATATAATACTACGTATGCATTGATGTGATAGCGTAAAAATACTAATGAGGACATTATAACAACATGTCGTGTCAATGCAAATCATTGAGAGAAATATGAACACGCTCAGTTGCGTATTAGAAATTAGAAGATTATTATTAATAATATTAGCCGTGAAGACAAGCACTTGTATCACTTTTATGAAAACTGTGTTTTAAATCCAAGGACCTCCGTACGGGTAAAGGTTTATGCAACATCTGCCCACGTTCAAAACGATTATAAACCACTAAGGTGTAATTCTTTAGCAATGATAAATATTCTGCGTACATTATTTCTTCGCAAATAATGATTATGAAATCTTTGCAAACGCCTTTTGGGCGCATATGATTATATAATTAAAGAAATAATAGATATCTCATACAGACGAAGCTATTTTTTATTATATTTCATGGAAAAATATGAGAGTATGGGTAGTTACAGGACTTACGACCTGTCTTCGGCTGGCTTAAGCGATCACTTTATACAAATGTAACGTTCACCATTCCCACCCATTAATCAGTCTCCATATCTATCAAATTGTTGGAAGTTGTATATATGTTATTACTTGAAAACACTTTGAGTACAACTACACTATCGCCATCTATGGACTAAATTTGATATTAATTTCTTGAAACAGCATAGATGTCATAATGAGAATCTATTGAGGTGTATTTCATGTTAACCCTACTCACCTCACTAGATCAGAATGAGTATCGAGATGTGCACTGTTTTTATCTAATACTATTTTTTCTTATTTCCATCTTCATGTCAGTAATGGTTGTCCAACTGTCATCTGTAAGTGGCCTCAATCAGAAGACAGTCGGTTCGTAATGCACTTCCTCAAGTCCCGGTTCCAGGTCGCTCTCACAGTTGACTCCAGCTAGACGCAACGTATCTTTCCACCGTTATGGTACCCTTCCATGTCTTCTTCGGCCCAAAATTGTGCCAAAGCTATAGATTGAACTAATGTTCATCGGTTGTTTGAATACAAATCTCCCCAGTAATTAAAACCCTATAAATGTAATAAATAAATTTAATGCCTCATTTTTGTTAAACGTTTCAGAATAAATAATTATATGTATCTATGATTTTAGATGTTTATGCACACATGTCGAATCCCGTTGTCAAATCGAACATTGTGTACACGAGTTTCGGTTTTTGTCTCTTTCTACCAATCTCAAGCCGATATCTGAGTTTATCTCCAGATCTAATGTCAACACATGAACATGGTAGTGAGATTTATCTCAAATAAATCTCATTCTGTGGACACAAGTCACAAGAGATTTTATAATATTTAGAAAGTATTTTGAATTGTATCACGCATCTGCGGAGATAGGAAACATATGTCACTTTCATAAAAATCACTTTCCGATTGTTTTTAATGTATATATGTACGTTCTCTTTCATATTCATTTAAAGAGTGACTTTTCAATGCAATGTTCCCGGTAATTTTTTATTAAACTAAACCTCTGACGTAATAAAATTATACTCAGATCACAATCATGGTCATAATTAGTATCATGCACAGGCACATCCGCGCTGCGCTTGCAAACAAATGCAAAAAATAAAGAGACAGAAAATAGTAATATCAGAAAACCAGCTGTAAACTGTGCGCTTACACCGACAGTTGTATAGTCTACATTTATCAAGACCTGTGAGTACACGGTTTTCACAAAAAAATAGCAATTAGTATACTTCTTCTTCTTTTAAATAGACAATCCACCCTTCAAGAGTGATTTGAGCCATTAATTAATTATAGAATAGGAAATATTATACTACAAGTAAATACCATTGTCGTTTAAAAATTTGCTATTATATAGATTAAATGTGGCTAGTTAAAGGAAAGAAGATGACACAAATCAACCGGGACTTGAAAATTACCATTGACGAGATTACTGTAAAAAAAACCTGCAATCCGCAATGAACAGGCAAAAAAGTTATAGTCAAGGGTTTCCTCCTCGTTGAGGAAACTCACTCACACATTGAGGAATCTATTAAGTTCAATCTAAATAAATATGAGGCTACCTGGCGATGCCCAATTCTCATTCTAGAGATATTTGATATTGTTCTTTTGGAGACTTTCCGTTTGGAAAACCAGGGGGTGCGGGATATTTGGATCCATTTTTTTACCATATTAAGTCTGTCATACATCAGGATATGGAATTGATGGGGGAATACTCCGGAAAGAGTGGTCTCCTTGCAGCAATTAGTATTATGATCCTAGGAAATGATAAATAAATTATATTAAAAGAAATACAGAATTCAGCGATGTGTGTAAATGATTTCATCACAATATTTTACACTAATGAACAATCGTAAGATTCTGTAGATCCCTGAAACTGCGATGGGCTTGCCATGTTGAACGAATGCCAGATGACCAAGTAGATCATGACCAAGTAGATACCCCAGCGGAAGCAACTGACTGTGTGGAGGAAGACAGGAGAGGAATCACTAGGGATAAGAGTCGGTCGAGAGCATTTATGGAGGACAAATCTTACCTTGGAATATTACGCCGACTAAATCTATTTGATTATGTTTTTGAAGATTGCTAACAATTATTTATTGTTAATTAATCCAACTTCCTTCTAAGTTGCACGCTTTTGTTCTTTATGACTTATTTTTAAAGATATCTGCCATTTTACTATGGACGTTGCTAGTTTTGTTTTTAAATACAATTGGAAACTGCGGCATTTGTCATACATTTATATGGAAAAGAAAAATTTCGAGTTCAAGTCGTGGTGGCTACTATATATTTCTTTGATAGATAGATTTTTTTGTGTATCTTGCTAAGTAACTCATGTTTTGTTTTAATTTAAATTATTACGTAAATTTACTGGTCAATGTTAACCTGCAGATTTACGCAATTTTTCAAATCCAGAAACAAAGTAAAATATACTTTTGAAAACCCTATAATACACATACATATAAGTATACAGCCTAGATAATGGATTGTGAAAAACAAATGAATACACACAAAGTGTGAGAAACGGAAGAATAGAATTATACAACGTTGATATTATCACATTAATATGTTCACATCACAAGAGGCTTCATTACCATGTTATTAATTGTTCCGTTTAGACTATAATCATATTAATTAAAAATCTAAGGAGACACATCAGAAACGTATACTAAGTATTAACCGTTGAAATACAATATATAGGGAATACAAATCAGCGACAGTAACATTAAATACAACAGTTACATTAAAACATACATGAGAACAAAAGAAGAATCTTGAGAAAATTCAATTAAACATAGAAAATACAATTAAATCTATTTACAGTGAAGAATTGAAGTGAATTGAATGCTTATTATTTTTTCAACATTATTGGCACAATATAACTGTTGTAGATATACACCAGTGGCGTGTATTATGCATGGATTTAGGTTATACTCCTAATAACAATGTATCATACAATTGGAGGCGTTTTTTTTTTAAAAAGCATTTTCCTATAAAAATATACCTGTGGGAGTAATTAGACAATAAAAATTCTTTATGAACATCAATATTATTATTAAGGAGAACACATACTTATTGAGAAGTTGTAATTATTCAGGACAAAGTAGATGGCTTTTATTTTTCAAAATTAAGGTAAAATAAGTTCTTTTTTTATCTAAAACATACTTTTTTCTTTTTCTACACCGCTCTTCCATCTTTCTGGTAGACCCACAAGGCAAAAAATAACCGTTAAAATCGGACTGCACTCTTCAAAACTTTTACATAGAATAAGTTACTATACCTGCTTTTATAGGAGGTAGTAATTTTACCTGATACAGGTAGTTTATCCCACCTCTTCCGACTTTTAGTTCATGTAATTGAAAATACCGCATTATTTATGGGATGACCCAATACATAATATATAATAATGCCGAACAAATATGCACAGTTTTTTTGATTCATCGATTGCCCTAATATATAAAGTGACATATATATGATGACATATATATCACTGTATATATTAGCTTGATTTCTTGGACCACCCAAGAGTATTTCAGATATGAATAAGTCAACATTAAAAAGTTCTCTTTGGTTCCAATAAAATTAGAGGACAATCTATCATTTATAATATTCAATTGCAAACCGATTATGGGTAATTTGTTTAACATGAATGCATGTAAATACTACATTAAAATGGAAAGTAAGTTCATGCTCCATATTATTACATTATTTTATAATACAAAAGGTCACACGTCATCGTTTTACCGTGAAATCATGATAATTGCAGTGGAGGCAGGAATAATTACATAACAGGTACTCTAATGGAACAACATTTGGAGATCAGATATTAACATGGTCGCGAGGCACTTTCATTTTTCACGTAATCAATTTTTGTACATCACCATTTATAGAAAAACGTTGTTCGTTCTCCGTGAGATAAAACGTTTTTATGTGTAAACATCTCAGCTCGCCCTTCTTCCAAAAAAAATAAACTCGTTACCATGGTGACTACGTCTGAGACCCCTCTACAACAACACTGTATATCGTTTTTACAAATAATAGATAGATGGACGGAGCGTCGACATTTTGGACGATCGATTTTAAATGATATACAGTGTTATTGTAAAGAAGACCGCTTAGAAATTGTGTGCAATAGTATTTTTATTTATTTTATAACGTTTTTTAATGTACTATTCGATGCCCGAGAAAAAGTACAACGCATGAGCACGTACAGCTCAGATATGCCCATAAATGATATGCAGTGTGGATCCATGTTTTATGTTATTGCGTTTTGAGGTTTTATAAAAATTCACACATTCGAAAAGCCACGACACTCCCGGTAAAGAGCTTAGTGAATTCAGCACCTACACGGTTAAATTTGAATTTAAAAAATACCTAGTACCCATCTATACAAAGCACAACGCTAAGGAACCATTATCTAAAAAAATATAATTTAAAATGTCGTAAGTATATGTGATAAAATTTTATCCCTGTGAACTACACACACAACATACAAAAACTATGTACACAATGTACCTAACAATGCCTAGTTGATTTTTTAGACGAACTTTTGATCGAGCAATTTATTTCGCAATAATGTCGCGGCAGGAACTTTGGATATGTTTGATTTTCAATTAATATCCCCCCGCCATTTAACTCGAGCAAGTTAAAGTGCCTGTCTAAGCCTTGGGCTCACCTTAGAAATTCCACCGCCAGGAGAGCCCGTCAGCCCGCCCCCCGCCCGCAGTTAGGTTATTGATAAGCAATAATTATTACAACACGCAGTGCTTACCTATCCTACTCACGGTGAGAGGATTTGTTACCGCCTCCATTACCTCAGTGATGCGGGACAAGGCTTAACTTGCAGTCTTATTAAAACAATCTCGGCCATAAGCTCTCTCTCTTTCTTCTTTTCCTATCAGCCTCTGTGTATCCAAGATTAGGGTAGGTCCCTGCCAATCCATTCCTCCATTCATCTCTGTCATGTCATGTCAGAAAGGACCCACCCTTACAGTTTATCTCGACAAAGCGACTCTATTACCATTATTTTAATACGGTATAGATTAATTCTATAGCTCAAAGTTAAATGTTTATTACTCTTCTATTATATACTAGCTTTCATTTGTACTATACTAGCTTGTATTTATTAAGAAACAAAGAGTACAGCGTAGTAAAAGTTAATGATATTAGGTTGAAGATGTAAGCGTATTGAGACATTAATTAGTATCATATTCGGTTTATTGAAACATTAATCAATAACAGTCTCTGTCAGCTATCTCTCGAGACTAGTGTCGCCCCGCTATCTTCACAATGTCATCCTTCTATCTAGCTCGGAGTCTTTCCCGATTTCTTCTACCCGCCCAAGGTCTCCAGATAGTTACCTTTTTGCTCCCTCTGTTATCCTGTTGCTACATAACGTGCTCTGTTCATTACCATTTCAATACGATCATATTTACTGAGGGATACACCGAGCATAGCCCGTTTCATTGGTCATTGGTATTAAACTATCAAACTATTTTTTGCCAATACTTTATATTTGGAAAGGTAAAGCATAATAATTTTGACAAAACATTGCCGAATCGAATCCGAGTCAAACTTGAAATTCAAAGACACGTGCATTGCCATGTGACACAGGGAAACGACACAGTGGCACCACATCGGTGAAGCTTTGTAATCGACGAATTGTTACTCCATTATTCAAGCTTTGTGCTTCAAATCGAAACGTTTTGGTTACCTATTAAAATTTTAATACGAAAACGATTTCATTAACGATTGAATGAAATTGCACAATAACAACGTCACATGCCACCGTACGTGACTTATGTCAGCGCGGTGTTTACGGCGTGTCACGGGCATAACCTGTTTTGTGAAGTTCAATGGAATTCCTTGGTATTTTAATAGAACACTACCGACGCGCTTACATAACTCCAATAACATATTGACTGATCCATTTATTGTGATAGGACCGATTGAATCATTCAATTTTTCTCTCATGAATATTTCTCAAGCACTGACATTGGTACGACAATGAACGATACCCTGCGGCACACTATTAATTACCTTGTTTACTATTTGATGTGTAAACATCCTAGCTCGCGCCCTCCCTAAAACATGGCGCAGTAGAGTAACCTCGAAAATATACGTCACACTCGTTACCATGGTGACTACATATTTTATTTAGTACTCATAAATGTTAAATTTACGTTTTGATATATTTAAAAAATTCACAAGTTCGAAAATTAAAACATGACCTATAACGTCTCAGTAGGTAGATATCTACACAAAATACAATTCTAAGCAAACGTTTTCTAATAAAATTTTAAATTATCATAACTTAATATAAAAAACTTCATTACTTCTTTCCTTCCCAGTGAACTGTACATACCGCAATGTCAGTACGTAGTCGTGAGAATAATACTTGAACTCACTCGATTTTTTCATAACATGAACTGGGACGGGTGATTAGGATCAATAGACTCTGACAGATCAGTCTAGAATAGAATATATTATTTACTAATGGCATTGATATCTTTGGTCTGCGGGTCTCATAAGTTAGGTTAGGTTAGGTGCAACTTAATTTATAAAAATAGTCTAATTTACGGTTTTTATTCATAATCTGATTACTTTTAGAAAGGTCTCAGTCATTTACTATTTGTAATACAATATAATTGGTGGTATTTCGAATATTACACAGGTGGTCTTTGTTTATAAACTGTAATTAAATACAGTATCTTTATACTGTAAATAAAAATTGGATACATTGTTGTAGAGATTAGTTTAATTGCGCGATTCATTTTAATGTACCGTCCCACAGATGACAGCGCTTTAATACGTCGTTATTCGCAGACACCCATTAAAGTAACTGTTTGCTAATCAACAATAGCTACCTAGCCACCGTTCTCTGAAGCGATCAAATCGCATATCAAAATTAATCAACAGCACAATACTTGTAGGATTGAAGTTAAAAAATAGACATATCAATGTACACAGTGAATATTATATTCCAGGCCGATATTATTTTAAAATAACTATAAAATATAACATAATTTTCTTATTTGGTTTTTATTTTTCAATAATTTGATTTATTACAATTATGTAAGATACATGACATTGGTCAAATGATTGAAATTGGCAGCGGCACAATGCGTGTCATATTTTTTATAACATTCTTGCACACTTCGCGTGTTTCGTAGACCTTTCCTTTCAAGTACCCTGACAGAAAACAGTCGATTTCACCACTTTTTGACATTATGTGGCCGGGAAAAAATTTCCGCAAAATTTCAAGCGTAGCTCGGACTGTGTGTGAGGTGGCACCGTCCTGTTGAAACTACGTATATTACAGGCACAATCGGCCCAATCCAGCCACTAAGAGTGTAAACTCGAGTAGTTATAACATTGTTTTATTTACATCCATCCATTTTGATAATGAAACTCTACAAAGTTAACGCCGATTCTATCAATAATATAAGTATCAAGATTCTTTCTCTCACCTGCTCTCAAGGTCCACGACTCTACTCCGTAGAGGTATATGAAAATAACAACAGACTTAACTAAACGTATTTTTGTGGTATGTATTTACTTGTTTAAGCGGGAAAAAATGGGTGGCAATAGGGCTTGCATTACCACTAAATCCACCAAAACGCATCATAAATTTCCCAATTTACCGGTAATTACCGGAAATTATTTTACCGCGAATCAAGGATAGATAACATGTATATTATAACAAAAGTTTATTGTAAATATATTTTTTAAATATTTATTCCAGTATATACACGTAAACACCATATAAAAATAAAGTAAATAAATATACATACAATATCCATATCAATAAAAACATTAAGCTGTAATATTATTAGGTGTATACAAAGTATGTATTCATACACCTAATGTATGTTTCACATACATCAATAAGTGAATGGATAAACTAATAAGTTAATAATGTGAACTCCTCACAGACAAGTAAACCAAATATTATACAGTCGTAATTATCTGATTTACCATTACCATATCTCAATAAAAACAAAAAACGACATCATATACATATGTATGTATTTATATGATATTTTTCACCAGAAACTTATTTTAAATTATTTAGGTTTTAATCTACGATACCGTTTTTAGTAAAGGTAGCCACATACAGTTATACTATAATCATCTAATCTACGTCTATTTTTTTTTCATTTACCAGTAAATAACCGGTAAACCGGTAATGGGAAGAATTATTTACCGTTTACCGGTAATTACAATTTGTCGGTAAATTGCAAACCCTAGTGGTAATAAATTGACTAGGTGTTAATTCATAATAATTTTTTATTTTTATTTATTTATACATATGTTGTATTTGGCTATCATTTGTGATTATTCATTATAAATGAAAGTAACACAAATTCACTTTATTTAAAACCACTTTATTTTAGGTATCATTAACCGGTTTCGGAACCACCGTTCCTTCTTCAGGGTAAACTAGATACTAACTTAACATTATACAATATGGGCAATTATACATTAGTGTCAGGCGTTAAATAGGGAGTATAAAATGATAGAGCGAGGGAAATAGACAGATTATATGTTGAATGGGAATGTATTTAAGATAGGATTGTAGGTAAATTTTTTTTTTGTTATTAATTATGCATTCAGTATTATTTATGATTTATTTATAATTAACGTATACTTTCTGGTGATTTTCTATTAAAAACAATCTAAATATGCCTCTACTACTGGAATATATTTTTTTTTATTATTTTACACTTTAGAAGTTTGCACTGTTGTGACTGCTGTAAAGAAGTCGTAAAAAAAATAATAATAGTGTACAGAGCATACCTCTCTCAGATTCAAAATAATTCATTCTCAGATTCAAAATAATATTTTTAAGAACACATTATTATTGTGATTTTACATTTTTATCAGAACGTTGTCGTGTGTTATTTTAATATAAATTAAATTCATCAATTAATAAAATATTCAGAAAAAAATCAACATAAATAAACTTTGTCGTCAACTTACACGGTTGATGTGGCGTAATGGTAACGCTCTTTTCCGGATAGGAAAAAATCTTGGTTCTAATCCTGGTGCCAACCAACATTTTTTTCGAAAAATTGATTTTTTTTCTGTATATCTTTGATACATTTAATTTGTATAATTATTTTTAAATAAAATATGTGAAGATTAAAAAACAAAAAAATTGTAAAATCATAAATGAAAAACTAGTTCCATGACATGATCTAGAATTTACATCTATTTTATATGACATTTCATTATAGAGATAGAGTGAGGAATGTACCAGTCTAATATGTTAATTTCCTTCATTGACATCGACCGATATCGCTTGACTAAAAACCCACGCGAATTGATTTGCTTTTTATTGCTTATTAGTAAACTAATAAACTAATCTAAAGTAATCAGTTATTGTCAAGAATACAATAGTAGCGACACAGTCCGTGACAAGGGGGCGGTGTCATTTGTCGCATGATATCAGCCATTGGCATCACCATACTCCCTTCCCCTTTTCCACCTACCACATTCTGCAGGTAATATTTGGAACGTGTCACACCTCAAGATAAAGATTTTCCTGTCAGTATTGACATATAGTGGCATCTATCAGATGAGATTCGGTCCGTAAAGTCGGGTTTCCACCAAACAGATAAAACACGAAACATAAACATAAACTGTTTTTCTCATCAAAAAGACCCATGTTTTGTGAAAAATGAACAATTCTGAAAACAAGTCTGTCTGATGAATGTTTTTAGTAAACAGAACACTTTCTCATCTCGAGTCGGTGCATTGAAGGAAAACAAGTTTGTTCCTGCTGTTTAGTATCTGCGACATTTGTACTCCACTGAATCTATCTGAATGTGAATTTTATCAAGAGTTTGTCTCGGTAATTTGTATTTTTCTTGGCGATTTTAGACCCTACAAGATTAATTAATAATTCAAAATCAAACCTGACATTCTGGTAAAATTGTGGAAGGAAGATCTAAATTTTCCATTCAACCCAACATTGTATTATAAAATATTTTTTCGACCATCAATTAAAAATGAACCACTGCTAATAATTATAAACAAATCGTCATCTGTGAAAGACATCATTGCGAGACTAAACAAAATTGGAAAAAGAAATAAACACTAACAAAAACGAAGTTTTTGGAACAGTCTCCCAGAATTGTTTTGAAGACAATAAAACAAGTTTGTTTTGTTTTTTGAACTGTTTTTTTGAACAGTCTCTTTGCTGGAAACCCGGCTCAATACGCCTCCACAAGTCCCGGTCTTGAGTCGTCCTCACAGGACCTCTCCAGCCAGATGCAACGCATCTATTCACTGTCGTGGCACTCTTCCAGCACTTCTGCGGCCCAAAGTTGTGCCCAGAACAATTTTATTTTCTATGCTGTCAATTTGACTCACAATGTGGGTGAAAAATTGGAAGAATCTTCTGTTCATTGCAGTTGTTGGATTTGTTGCCGGATTGACGCGTTCGTGCGCTCTCCGCGGGATACGTAACAACTTACTCCAGCAGTACAAAGATTGATTCATATAATATTATACAGCCGATTTCCAGTTCGAACAAAATTATTCATATAAACCTATTTTTGGTAAGCTGTGAAAGCTAACACAATATGTACTATTGTACCTAATATGTTCTATTCTAGAATCTTTCAGAAGTTATATTCTGGAGAGCCTACTTATGTATGTAAATAAATGCACTTTCAATTTAACGATAGCATGAATAAAAATAGTTTCCACATTTAGTAAATACATTGCACATAAGTTATCTCACATTTAAAGAGATATTCAAACATCTAAAAAATGTTGAATAATACTTGATTTATACATATAATTTGATAAATGTAATGCATATTGAAACTATCAATGCCACTTGTCATAATCATAATAATTGTCAACGTAACAGAGTTTGTTTACAAAATTGTTAATAATTACAATTCCTACGGTGAATCTGACGGTTTAAGTGAAGTGAAAACAATCCAAATATAAATGATTTTCTACAATAGTCTACGATTTTGCCAAAATGAGTTTTTTTTTTACTCTTTTCTAATAATGTTATAATAACTAAGGGGTAAACATAGATGATAGAAAAGCACACTTCTCAATCTTGGCACACCACTTTTGCCTCGTTCACTTTCACACGTTATTCGATTGTTGAAGCTTTTTACAGGGCCATCCTCCAGTACTCGCTTTAATTGGTATTATTAATAATATTATTATTATTACTTAATATTAATATTTTTAATACTACACGCTTTCATCTCGATTTTTCATAAAGGCCAATGTACTTTTGTAGTTACACCATTGGTGATAAATAAAAATGTTATTTTTACTGATAATTTAAGAATACTTCTTGGCTATGTTAACGGAGCATATGCAACATAAATATACAAAACCGTTAGCACGTAGCCAGCTAAAAATGGGAAGTCATTAAAACGTACATTCGAGATACGACGTCAAAATTTTTTTCGAGCAATTATAAAAGGGGTTCCATGTCCGAATAACTTCTGTAAAGTGGTCAAGTTATTAACCGATTGAATGCCCAATGTATTTTTTTACTATCCATGACCGTACAACCTTGGAAATATTTGTGCAGTTTATTTTTTTCGTATTTTTTAAAAGTGTGGGAATGCGTGATAATAATGATGAATAAATTTTTGGTAAACAAAAGTTTCTAGGAATTGTGCGCCTGGAGAAACCAGTTCCAAATGCTCCACGCTAGTTACGCCACTGGAGGTATAAAATAATGAGATGTAGCGCAAGGAATATAAACTAGAATTTTTTTTTCTATTGTGTATGGACAAGTTAATTAAATTTTTTAGTATTTTATAATAATTTATAATACACAATCATGCTCATTCTCAAATACAACCAACCCTTTCATTATTTCTGCTTTCATATAACATTGAACGTTTCGTCATTTGTGACGTAGGTACTCACATTTAATCGTGTTGGAATTAATTTTACCGTCGTAAGAATAGACATATTGACATTTCACAGATATCTAAATGTTCACGCTGACGTAAAGAAGTATATTTTTAAGTGTTTGTATGTATAACATTCAGAAGATCCGTAAAAATATTGTTATAGTTGGTGCATAATGCGAATGGTTTCATCATTTCCACAATGGGCTTAAATATTTGTATTATTAAAGTGGAGCGACTCAATGACTCATGGGAAAGTATACCGGTCGCTTATCGGCCATGGCCGGCGTTTCTGTAAAACTTTTTTCAATACGCAGATGCACTACCTCATATAGCCAAAGGTAAAATATCGAATGAAACAACAGAAAACCACTCTAAAGTATTGTGTGCCTTGCCAAATATACTTACCAGTCCCAGTGTACACTACTGGTACTGGTGTTTGCAGCGTAATATAAGATTCGATAATAATAATAATAATAATAACATTGGATAATTTTTATAGCGCCATCTTCGTGTACACAATATGTAAATAAATATAATTTTAACGATTGTGTAAAAACAAAATAAACTTTTTTTTTTAAATCAAAGATTAAAAAATTTGCAGTAGGCGGATGGTGTGTGGATATTACCTTATTTATAATAATTGTGTACATCATCATACGCGGCGTTTATAGTGTAATATAGTAATCGATAGATATATGTACACACGTACATAGTTAAGAAATTCAATATCTGTGCGGTATTTAAGAAACTCGTTTTGTGAAACCCGATGCGGCGTAGGTATGTACGAGTATATAGGCACGATATATAATATGTATGTACAGTTTGCATTGTGGATGGTAGACGATTGAGCTGATTTCTAGAAGTCATAGAATTTCGTAATTATAACTATTATAATATAATATATATTATATATGACTCTACTACCCTACTAGTTGAGGGTCAAACAAACTAGTAAAGTCAGCAAATTCCTTTTTTTCTAACTTTTAATGCAGTTGTCTTCTCAAATAGTTTTTACGCGTTGAATTAATTTATTAACAGCCAAACTTAGCTCTTTTTGATATAAATTGATAATTCAAAATGTTGTTAAACGTCACGTAGTAGCGAAATCAGTTGCGCTTTTTGTATTAGGATTCGACCAATAAAAGTCTTTGCTACATAGAAATTTAAATGGCCCCCAGTATGGAAACTTAGCTTGCTTTTAGAGGAAAATGTTGCACTTATTTTGTATTTTAAACTAGATGATAGGTATTATTATTGATAACAAGAAGTGCATTAATAAATATATTGTTCTTCAAGCTCCTATTAGTTATTCCTGTTTTTCTCCTAATAAAAAATATGGAGGTTGCTGAGTTTGCAATTGGTACTCTCCGTTATAATAACTGAAGATAATTGGTTACCGAGAAATATTGAAGAGATCTTGACGGCCATGATCGCGTCTAAATCTCCCATTTTTTCAAAACAATTAATAGAATTACCTCGCGGTAGTTCTTATAAGAATGTTGAAAAATTGAAGTTTTCCTGGAAAACTATGTGACGCGACATTTATTCAAGATCAAAAACACTACCACAATATTTACAAATCTTGTCAAGGTCCAATTCTTTTAATATCATACGATATTAAATAATTATCCGAATTGTAGACATGGAGTCGATTCTCTGAATTTTGAATGATGCGGTCGTAAAAATTTGGGAACCCAATATCACTAAATGACTAATCTTTTTTTTATTTATATTATATTATATTTTTGGAAATCGTTAGCTTTAAAACACTTGTTTGTAAAAACTAAATGAAAAATAATATTTTTTTTTAGTATAAATCGAAAGCACTGACAAAAAAATTGTTTTTTTTTGTTCTTTCTATTAATTCCATTTTTCCATATTACTACACTTTTTTTTAATACTTATTATTGATATGCAAAAAAATTAGCTTTAATGTTACAGTACGGGATACTTTTTTGCCATGTTATAAATCATGAAGAAATACAATAATTTGAACCAAAACAACCCCAATTTTTTTCGATAAATTCCTTTCCCGTTCTAGCAACGAAATATATAAATCTACACGTATCTGTATTTATAAAGCGTTAATACTTACATACGGAGCCGAGACGTGAATCCTCACTGTCAATGTTATAAACATATTAAAAGTTGCCCAAAGAACTATGGAAAGACCAATGTTTGTAAAATGATATATCACTTTGCGATTGACACGTTCCTTAATAATATACGAACTGGTGGGAAATATGATAGATCCCATGGTGGACTGTGTCAATTCTAATTATTGTTTGCTTGATACAACCCGATTTGGATTTAAAAAAGTATAAGGACGGAAGAAATCCAGCCTCTCCTTGATCTCGATCTCATGAACAGGACACCACTTTGCACTTTTCTCGACTCGCACCAAAGGAAGAAAGTCTTGCTGCACTTCGGAAGTAGACAGATATTGGCGAATTCAGTTTCACGGTCTGGATAAAGTTAAAGCACGGCGATAATATATCAACCACGCACGTGTTGACCCTCTGAAATTCGAATTTGTACTCCTGGTTGTCCGCCGAATGCGACCGGGTAAAAGGTCAGCCAATAAGGGACGGGATACACATTATGACCGAAGTATTGGAACGAAGGATATCACAGGTAACATTCAACTTGCGTCAACACGAACTATTATGAAATAGTTTTCAAAATAACTGTCATTATGAAACGAATTGCGAAAATATTTTTTCAGCTATAATGACAGGAAACATCACATTGTGTTGTACGACGTTTTATTTAAGTCAACGAGCGTTTCCGTATTTTCGTATGTTTTAAGCTTTTAAGATTTCTAATCTATTGTATTTTATCTTGTCTGATGCGATAATCGGTGGTTGGTAGCGTTACTCGGGACGTTCTTGCGGTATCGCGAACCGGAAAAGGATAGAATGACAGATCGGAATGGCGAAACATTTATTTGAGAAGGCTAAGGCCCACACTAGGCTGTTACGCCATTAATAATACCGACGATAATAGCACACTTTTGCATGATAGAGCTAACAGTTGTTCTTTAGCTTGTAACTCGTTTTACGTTGTAATGCAACATGGACAGCTGTTGTTTGATACTTCACGATATAACATTTTATTAACAAATATTATTATTCTTAAAAATAGTACTATTATTTTTCAGGACTATTTTTCCAGAAAAAAATCAAATCTGATAAAACGTTAATCAACAATATTACTTTATCAAACACTTTACCCCTATTCTTAATATTCATAATAAGTACCTCAATTATCCCCACCAAAGGGTTGCATACGAAATTTTAAAAATTTCTCATAAATATATGTAATATAGAATTCCGAAAATGTCATAGCGAATTCCGAACTCCAAATATTAAAAAAATATATATTGTTACAATCACAGACTAACAGCTACACTATGAATAGGTAATCACAAAACAATAGCCGAGCAAGAATCGATGCACTCGGCCGGCACTTAAACAGACAAAAGACGCCGATCCGCTAGACAAAAGACAAAAGAGAGTGGCCGAAAACTGGTGGATCATTATTAAAATTTGTTTTGTCAAGTGCGGTTTGGTTTTCTGTTAAATTATCGATATTTTTAACAAGGTAATTAACACGTGATCAATGTGGTACCACTTTTTTTTAAATATGTGATCTATCGGAACGAAAATTTAAACATTGACAATATAATACGCATTAATGTAAAAAATACGTTTTGTTTACACAAAGATTTAATTTTCTAAGAGTAAATACTTTTACTGTTGTATAAACATGTTATAAACTGTTGTAAAATGGCCCTCGTCCCACAAATAATTTAATGATCCGAACCCCTCTCCTATATGTACACTTTACTTCATGTCTATTCATTTACCGGTCTGTGATCAAAAAAAATTTGTAAACAAAGCTCATTTCCCACGCATCGGCAGGAACTTACAATGATTTAATGAAACTAGCGTGACGTTTTGAAACGCGCTTTTGGTAACTTGCCATTGAACATCTGCTATCGTTTTACTTTCAGCAGTCGACAACCAGTCCTTGGGTTTACAACGAGATATTTTGATTTGAAATGCAACGGAGTCTTACACCGGCGAGGCGATCGTTAAATTTAACGACCAAAATATCATTTCATCCGTTGCGAGGGGGCGGCTCGCTGAATCGGTAATGTGCATTTGAATAATTCCATGAATATTCAACATTCAGACTAGTTGTTGTTCCGCGGAAATGTTGTGAAACAAGTTCACTTCTCGGTAGCGTCAACAGATGTCGTGTTCTGCGTACGCATATAGGATTTAATTAATCGAAGCATTGATAACCACGATGACCAGAGTTACGCAGAAACGCGTAAGTTTAAATAAAATGTCAGAACATACAGCAAAATTTTTCGCCAATTGTTCGATATTTATAACTATCCAACGATAAGCAGTCGCCGTGTGCGTGCAATATGAATGCAACGTAGATATAATTCTTATTCAGTGCCTACTAGCTACCCCCTCTTCCTATACCAGAACACGACCTTTCTGTGGTGTGTGGTTTACTACCAAGTTCGTCCTGCTTTGTGGGAGCGAATTATTGGCTTATGACGTATCGTCCTGATACTGTATGTGTGTAATCGAGTTGCCGATTACCGTGCGACTCGATTAGTGCTATATTGTGCACCTTTGACACTTCACGCTACCACCGAAGCGTATTTTTCCAAATATACAACGTGCTGTGGAAGACCTGTGGATTCAGTGAAAGAAGATCCCGGAAGGAGTGTTTCACAGTTTGGTTGTGTTTTCTGGTTCTGGGTAGTCCTTCAGCCAACCCCTTTTCTCTGTTTCCGTCTTACCCGAATTGCGCCCACCCTTCTTGCATCCCTTATTTCCCAACTTTAATTTACAAAGTTTGTCATTCAAGTACATATTTCTCTTTCCTAGTGAACTGCGCACATAACTCATACATGCGCGATGTTTACACATAACCACGAGAGTGCCTACTAAAAATGATACTGATCTGAAAGAAATACACTCCTTCAGAAACACACATTTGTAAAAAATATACCCCTGGGAGTTAATCTCCATACTTGAAAAATACTTGGGAAATGAAGTATTAATTTTAGGGTAGAAAAAATATTTTACGATATAAAATAATACCATGTTTAAAGTGTATTGGAAAGTATTCAAATTTATTCTGAATCCACATTTGTGTCATTTTTAACACGTCTGCTCAAACAAAGACTTGTATTCTGAACACCGCACGGTGCAAGAGATCTAAGTATTACGTTTTGGGCAGATTTAGCGAAAAATTGTGCGAATCACATGCGCAATTTTATTTGTCATTTGTAAATTCTTCCGCAAGATGGTTCTAGTTAACTCATAAATTATTGTTATTATATAAATAGTTATTTTAGTTAACATATAAGTTTTGTATATATGTATAATATATCAAATAAATACGTAATTTAGATTATTTTCGCAGAAATTATAGCTTTGCACGGCATCTTTGATTGTACGGAGTGCACGTCCCTGCTACTAAATGTACTCACTCGATTTTTATATTTAAATTTGTTATATATTACTTATTTTACTATATTTTGATAATTCAATACTGTGTCTATATATATATATATATATATATACATGTGATTTAACCTTTTTTTACGATTTGTTAGTTTTATGCTATTATACTATTAAATTATAGAATGTTTTTAATTAACATACTCGTATATCTTTGTATACCTGAATTATTAACGTTGTAACATCTTTAAAATAAATTAATCAAATTTCTAATTATGCAGTAACTTTGTATTTGACCACTTTTGATAAAGAAAAAATTTTTTTTTCGAAACCGGTTGTTTCATATATTTATAAAACCATAAAAATTTATAGTATATATAAATAATTTTATTAAAAATGACTAACCACAATGTTTGTGCGGAAAATTAAAAAAAATAGGATATAATTTAATGTTAATCTTGTTAAACCCTACTAATGGAACTGTATGTTGCCATTCTTAAACAGCGATTCTCTTAATAAGTGTAGTCAGTGGTCATTTCTCTTTCGTGACGTCATAATCAAGAGTAAATGATTAAAATTACAACAACGTAGCAGGAGAAAATGAAATATTTCTAATGAGTTACAACGTTTTACCACGCCGTCTAAAATCATAGCCATGCAATTGGTTCATGGTAAAAACACCCCCTCACAGTTTTACTTTCATGTACGGCGTGCCCGATACCCGGTACGCAGCCTTTCCGCTGCTGTTTTGTTTTAAAGACGTCACGACTACGGAACAAAACAAAATCACCTAGAACCGCGCAAAAAAAAATACGTCGAAACTATGTCGGCAGACCCTCCCTTTATTATTTCAGTGACCGTGGAATGAGGTACGAAGACACAACTATATTTCGAGCCGATCCCTTCATACTTCAGAAGTGAGGTCAAGATTGGTGGAAAGAAACAAAAATTCTAACCTACCACTATTTCATCTGAAAAACTAAACAAGCAAAAACCATTTCTTTGTATTTGTTCTGTTTTAACTGCTGCTGGGAAGATTCATAATCACTCTAAGACATGGTATCTACACGGAGATTACGAAAGCCGAGAGTGTTCCCGAGGAATCTTACTTACTTACTTACCATCACGCCGTTTCCCCGTGGAGGTAGACAGGGGGGATAGAGCGACAGACTCTCTGTCCTGACACAAAATTATTGTGGCTACTGACAGGACCATCTTTCAGTATCTGGTTTACCTAGTCATGCCGAGTCTTATGCGGACGACATGCCATCAACACTTGTATGTAATGTATTAATTTGAGAGATATTCATATAAAATCAATTTTATCGAAAAATATTGTTGTTGTTACCGGGATTCGAACCTGGATCTCTTCCAATCCCGGGAACGTGCATTATCCGATTATGCTATTCCAACACAGTGGATTGACGACAAATGTTCAAACCTATATATTAGTACGTATTTTTGTTGTGAAGTTACATTTTCAGAACATAGTTCTGTGTAATTTTTATTACAAATTAAATTGATCAACTAGAAAGATATGCAGAAAAAATCAATTTATTAAAAAAAAAATTGTTGCAACTGGGATTTAAAAATGAAAACAATAAATGTATCAAATTGTAATAAATTGGAAAGATTGTTTCGAAAATGTATTCTATTACTATAGTGAAAATGGTAACGCGCTTTCCCCGAATAGGAAGAGGTCCAGGTTCGAATCCCGGCAGCAACTAAATATTTTTTTTGATAAATAGATTTTTTTCTGTAGATGTACAAAATATCTTTCTAGTTAATTTATTTAATTTGTATTCAATATATTATCACTGAATCTACGTTAATGTCTATTGGCATCTTTATGTCTGTCAACTTTCTGCATTTTGCAAACAATTTGTGCTTAACTCTGTTTAATATTGCTTTACTCCGACAAACATATTTTATGCTAACATAATAAGCATGTTCTGAGGATTTGTCCATTGTACGAATAACCTTGCCATGTTTATCTGACAATCGCTTAATCGGTGTGTGCTAATAAACACTCTAACTACATATATTTTATGACATCGGCAATATTACAAAATGATATCATAAAATGTATTGCCAATTAATTACTAGGTATGCGTTGTGAATGGATTATTTATTTATACGTGGATTGGTTAGATACTTATACTTAACCAGTTGTTTCTACTAAGCCCCCGGGTGGATGAAGCAACTTTACCTTAAATGCGGTTGCAACTTCAAGGCCATAATTGAGGTCCTTCGCGAAGTCACTCTCCTGCTCAAATTTCTACCCATCATCTGACCGGCTTTTTTAATAAAATAGTTTATCATCACGTTGTTCATTTACTCTTATAGTCAGTCTTGCAGAGAAATATTAAAGTACAGTGTGAAGACATAATAGATAAAAAGCTTAAAACTAATCAAATGACGCTGATTGATGAGAAAGAACAAAATATCTTAAGTATAATTCCTGCAATATGAAGCACATGGCTTTCAAGGTCAACGATATATCTCAAATTCATAACCTCATCCCTAACTCATTGTCGCATGCTTTTTAACATAACTGTTGCCGTAAATGTCTTCGACAGCTGTGGTTCCCGGGTTTCCTTTTGATGATATGGTCAGATATGAAATATGCACACTACTAATTGATTTAACTTGATTAAGCGCGCTGATGCTTTGGCGTCAAAGCCGGTCCGATGTTGTTGTTCTTCTTTTGGGTAGATTTCCAACCGACCGAAATTCTTTACCGTACGGTGTACTGGATGAAATTGCGTCTTGTCGTTTTGCGCGCTCTCTAATCTCCGAAAAGAGCGGCAATATTCAGATACACATGTGACCAATATAACAAAAAGAATTTCAGGTGTGCCAGTTGAAAGAACAAAGACGCGTAAACAATAATAGATCGTACAAATAAAATTAAGTAATATTTGGCACCGATCCAGTGGCGTAACTACAAAAAATGGGCCCCAATGCAGAATGAAAAATGCCCCCTAAATAAGCATTCTACAATATATTAGACATTCGAATATTAGTACTACGTGTTTTATCCATTAAATAGTAAGAAAAAGATTAGTCTCTTGTCTTGTATAATATTTACACTTTGCAAGGCATACGCACTCGAAATTTAAAATATACTTCACTTTACGGGGATGGACTAGTCTTTAATCCAACATGTTAGCGGGGCCTTACTGCACACATCGATAATGTTTTCAAGTATTTTTGCAATATATGTGAGAAACAATTTTTTTAGATACGATAGTTCCACTTCTTGTTTTGGCTACTGACGGAGACACGCGCAAAAAATAATGATTTTAAATGGATTGTAGGGCGTGATCTTTTTGGGCTCTCATCTAACATAAGCGCCAATAGTTACGCCACTGCACCGATTGCTACAATACATAATGTGTTTAAATTTTTCATTTCTTAATTGATATGTTAATGTGTACAAAATATTAACTTTATTATTAGTTATTAAATATCAAGTGAAGGAGATAAGTAATAGGTAGGTACTAGACAGTACATTCAGAATTTGTAAAATTATAGATTATCTGAGTTATTAAAATAGCCTGATGTCAGCTGATCGTGCACAACGCGTAGATTTGATTCAGACCCACCGATGAAGAACAGAGTTGAAAGACCAAAGTTATATTTGTCAGACGACGTTACTAAAGATGCGCATGCAGTCGGCATCATGAACCAGGGAAGAAGGATAACAGAGAACAAATCGGATGGCGACAATTAGTTGAAGGGGTCAGAACCCACAGCGGACTGTTGCACCATTGATGATGATGACAGGTAAAACAGTACTCTACAGTTTGTCAAAAATGAAGAAATGGCTGCACTACTCGGTCGTATTGAAGAAGAAAGTAGAAAATTACGCATTGAGATAAACAAGGAAAAAACAAAGCTGATGACCATTGATCGACACAACCAACATTTACAAACAAATGCCCTTCCAGACCTTGAAGTTGTCAAGGACTTGAAATATCTCGGGTCCATAATTACTGACGATGGTAGCAGCGAGCCAGAAATTAAACGACGCGTAGGTATGGCGAAAAGTTTTATGTCCAGACTTGAGAAAATATGGAAAGACCGCAGTATTTACAAAATAACGAAGATATGTGTTGTTGGAGACACATGATGCGCATACCATGGACGGCGAGACTCGCGAATTTCTTTATTCTGCAGGAACTGAACATCAAGGACAGACTCGCAACCTCTTACCTGAAACGAATCCTTAAATTTTTTGGTCATCTTGCGAGAAAGGAAGATAGCTTAGAGAAGCTTGTTATGGTGGGCCACGTCGAAGGACGAAGAGGAAGAGAAAGAGGAAGATCCCCCACCCGTTGGACCGACCAACTCGAAAGGGCAACAGGCATTTCTCCGGTGACAGGTCTAAAATCTGCAGGATGGCGAGTGGAGGTGCATAGTCAAGAAGGCGAGGATTCATGGAGATCACGATCCTCAGTTATGAGGAACCATAATATCAAAAAATATTCTCGCTTCCATACACATACACTTACACAGACACTCTATTTTATTGTTGTTAGATATATATTGTACTTGCCTTAGCTTCCAGAGTCTCTAACTGTGCCATTCTTGGCGGGACGCCCGCGGCTGCGCACTGCAACAAAATAGAACATTTATTTCTAAATTATCTTTAGACATTTCACATTTCTCGCCGCCACGGATTGAAATTTCTTAATTATTAAATATAGGATTAAATATATTTTCGCAATAAAACAATTACGAAACGCGCAGAAAAATGTGCACATTTATAACGGTTCTTGATCTAACAAAAATAAGTGCCTGCTAAAATTAAGCTAAAATTGTATTACTAATTTAAATAAAAAATATTTTCATAAATGAATTTGTTTAGACGCTCTAAAAAAATAGTCGAACCTGACACACTATTTAGTTTAATGTTTTTCTGTGTCATTTATTAATTTAGTGATTTTCGAAAAGCAGTTGCACCAGGAGTAAACTTGAAAGGGGCGCAATAAGCTATGGAACATTCTATGAATTAATATTTAGTTATTTAAATTTTAAAATATAACACAAATTTTATTTCTTACAGTTTTAAAAAATTACTGTTTATTTGCAAGGATAAATATCACTACAAAATTGTTACACTATTGTTTAAATTAAGTAAACTGTCCCTTATTTACTATTTTTTTTAAATACCATTTAGTGTTATAAATGTATAAACTAAGATTACATAATATAATTCGGTCTGTGGGTCCCAAAAAATATATAAATATAATTCGGATGATTGATGAGAATGATAAATATGGAAAATTTCCTGATTATTTTGTTAATAACTACCAATTGAAACATCATGCCTAACCCAAATCGAAAAAAATAAATGAGTTTTTGAATGCGAAATATTAAGAACAATTTATGGACCTACACTAGAAAATGGATCTTACAGATTAAAAATGAATCATGAGTTTCAAAATTTAATTGTCCAAGATAAGAGTCTGTAGGACACAAATACTGCGACAAGCTGACTGTATTGAAATAATGCCAGTGGATACCATAGTGAAAGCGATCTAGGGGCAGACCAAGGAAGAATTGAGCTGACCGTGTGAAAGAAAACTGGAGCAGGATGGGAGGGTTCGGGAACTGGAGAAGAATGGCCAGGGATATGAGTAGATGGAGAGCACTTTTGGAGTAGGCTAAATCCCACTCTGTGATGTATTCGCAGTAGAAGAAGAGAAGAAGAAGAAGAACCACTTGAGGAGTATTAAATTTTTAAGACATTCAGATCGTATCCTAATTAATGGAATAATTTAAAATTTTCAAAGAAAGCAAACACGTTGTGTGATATTATAATTAAATAATACAATGTTTAGTTTTAAACCACTTTTTTATGTACACACACTAAAGTTTAATTACTTTTAGTTGGACCCAACCTTCTTCAGGACTTAATTAGGTATAATTTCATTTTTGGCGTAAGATAAAAAAAAAAAAAAAAAAATTATATATATATATTTTTTTTTTTTATATATATATACAAATTAAATGTATTGATAAGAGAGATATACATATATAATCAATTTTATCGAAAAATATTGTTATTGCCACCGGGATTCGAACTTGGATTTCTTTCTATCCGGGTAAAATGCATTAACCGATTATGCTACACCAACACAGTGCATTGACGACAAGTTTTTCGAACTTTGATATTTGAAATATTACGCAAAACTCATAGTAATGAACTAGGTGAAAATGTATACTTAATGAATATTAATTTAGAAGAGTAATACGTCAGACCGTTAGACATTATTTATCAATGTAAGTACATAATGCATGTAAAAAGTGAACCTAATAATTGTATTATTATTATTATATGTTACACTTCTGTTGATACATCAATGTTTCCATTATTTGAAAGCCATTTTTTGAATTGATCGTTCGAATCCCAGTAGCAACAACAATATTTTTAAATAAAATTGATTTTATATGTATATCTTTATAATTAACACATTTAATTTGGATTTAAAAAAATATCACAGACCGTCTGTTCTGAATAATTACAACTTCACAATAAGAATGTGTTCTCATTAATAATATAAAATATGTTTCAATGAATCTTTGAAAGTTAAAGAATGGAACGTGCTCATGTTAAAATGGCGTCCGTTTCACGCACGGAGTATAAATATAAATTGTAAAATATTTTTTGCAACATTGACACAGTAAGTCCGCGGGGCTTTCGTTTTCAGTCACGAACCAGATATTATTTACGAAAATAAAAATAAAACTATAAACTGCCTCATTATCCCGTGGTTAGGTTCCGAGAAACGTTCTGTTCTTGAGTACCTTCCCTTGTACCTTGCTGAAAACCTTTTCGAATCGCTTCGAAATATAATGCTTAATTCTTTATTTTAACGAGATAAATTACACACGAAACGAACACGAGATATTATTAAGATAAATGGATAATTTTATTTTGAGCTTTTCAGAGACATTATTTTATAAATATTTATAATGTTTGCTTAAATCACTAATTATTATTAGAATAATTTGAAAATCTATTACAAAATCATCATAAGATTTCAACCTTATTTAAAAAATATATATGCATATACAATATACAGGGTGTAACAGGCCTAGTCCACAATATTTTATGGGTGAATATGTGCCTAGTATCATACTTGTCATGTATATGAGCATTTAAAAAAAATCATAATTATACGATTATTTCTAATATTTGCGATTCTAGTTTTTATATTGAACACAAAAAATTAAAGGTTATCGAATTTCGAACGGCTAGACTAATTTTTGTTACATGATTTAGGGCCTGATGCAAAGATTTTTGTATCATTTTATGTCATTCTGTTATCACATGTTAATCAATAATATTTTACATAAGGGTACAGAATTTGCACATATCGCTTGAATATTTTCGACTCATAATGTATTCAGGTATATAGATAAAATATTGTGGACTAGGTCTGTTACACTCAAAAACTACCTAGAGTCCAAGTGTCATTGAAGATATTTAAGAGGAGATCTTCATCCATCAGTGGATTGACTCAATAGCTGATGATTGCAGATGTAGTCCGTAATATTTTAGATAGTGTGGTTTAGAGGCGATCGATCTTATCACACCCTCCTTATACTCCAGATCTTACTTCGACAGATTTGTACCTGTCAAGTTACCCCAAAATGCATTGAATTTGATAAATTTATAAAATAATGCAGGAGATCGAGACATTGTCAATAATTTTTCTCATCTAAACCTCCAAAATAAAAATTAATATTTGCCATCTAAATGGGAATAAATATTACTTAATAATGGTGTATACGTATGTAGTTGATAGCAATTTAAATTCAACGTCAGTATCGCCGCTCCCAGCCGACCAACGGCGCGAGCGACATCTACATCCAGGCTGCAGGGTCAACGGGTCTCGATCGAGATCGAGACCGCCAACTCGCTCTGTCCAATCTTCTGTATTCTTCCTTTCCAATCTCTTACCCAATAAACGACTCTACACAAAATCCACGTATCATAATTAATTTCTTTCTATCTAAAACTTAATATTTATCTTAAAAGTTTAATTTTAATTATTAAACGACACTTGGATACACTACTCGCGATGTTTATCTGCTGTCTAGAAGACGGGATGTTCCGGATTGTTATGCCGGAAGTACAGCGCGAACACATCGCAATAAGATACAATGGTTGACTTGCAATATATCCTGTTCTGTCACCTGTTCTAATATGTCATGTATTTTCATAACAAGTGCACCTCATTCCGGATAACACGCTAGCAAATCTCACGTTAACGTCATCATATTAACGATGTGTGTCGCTAACGTAATACTTAGAATAGGCTGCTCGTAACGACTGTAGTGCGGATGTCTCAAGGATTTCAACCGTAAACAGTCGTCGATCCTGGTAACGATCATCCGACACTTAAATATCATCATGTTAAAAACAATTATCACAATTTTGACATGGTAACCATTAAAAGTTTTCTGAAACACAGAAAACTCGTACCAAATACATACACAAAATTCAACAACTATTCACACAATTCATATTCCGATTGCACACCGCTTATAAATATCACCGACGTGTCGAAACTAGTGATGAGAAAAAATGCTACTCTGACTCATTGGTGTGATTGTGATTAAAGTTCAATAATAACAATGATTGAAAATTATGACTGTGATCACAGTTTTATTACTTATACACGAAATAAATGCATAAATAATAAAACATAATTTTGAGCATATTTATATATATCTAATTTAATATTACCACAAAGATAATGAAAACCATTAACTTATTTTTCAGGTCAAATTTTCAGCATTTCGGAAAACGTTTTGGCAGAATCTACTAAATAGCGCTTATCACGAATTATAACGTTATTCCTTCATTAATATTTTCGTTGTATATGCACATGCTCCTAATCACGGTTCATAACCAAATATAAAAAAAAAAAATAATGAATGACGAATCACGATATTCCCAGATATTCAATCACTGATAGTGAGTGTGACTCAAAGATATCAGTGATTGACTCACGGTTCGTGATTTTGAGCTCATCACTAGTCGAAATCGGTAGCGTATTTGATAGCAAATAAGTGACAAATGTACATTGAATAAACTCTTTAAACAATATGTATACAAATTGTTACATAGTTAATGCCCAAGAAATATATTAAAAAAATATATTTCTTAGCCCCTACGCTTCTGTCACTTTTTTCAGCATCTCATTTATCGATAATCAAACTGATAAAAATACGCATTATAGCTATACGAACTTTTAGCAAGAATGTGAAACAATATATTATTAGCATACCTAAATGTTAAGGGCGTGCACTTCATATAATCAAAAATGTTGTACATAATTAATAATCTGCGAATTAAATCTAAATTACATATGTATTTAATAGGTATATTATGTATTGATTTATATTAGTTATACGCGCAAATAATTCATAGTTCGCATGTTAATGTTTTGACTAGAAATATAAAGCAGAAGTATTAAGAAATTATGTACATGTGTTTTGCAAAAATTTTCACAAAATCTGCCCCAAACGTTAACCGACTAAACGCACAACTACATGTTGTTCGCACCGCGCGGTGATCTAAATACACGCCTTTGTTTAAACATACGTGTTGCAAAAGAGTGCTAATGTTCAGACTTTAACTCGAATACATTTTATTATTTTATGAAATATTTTTAATCTTTCACGTCGATGCCACCCGTTGTCCTACGTCTTCGAGTTTGGTTTGACAACTTACCATAGTTTTTTGGGCCATGCTGAGCATTACTATAATGGCATTCGTGAACGTTCATGTTTCACAGTCGTACGTCAGGATAAGTGGTAAACATTGCTGAACGTGTATTAAATATTGAAGCCGTCAAATGTTAGATGGGTTTTGACAGCTGAGAAGAAGTACGTTGCGGGTTACCCTGCTAAACCACTATTGATTTTGTAAGAGTAATTATATAGGAAGTTATTTTCATACTGTATGTTCGTAACTCAGTCAACGTATTGACGTATTAATGAATTATATTCGATCTACAATAACGACCGTCTTCATAAGATCGTTCAGTAATCAATAACGTCCATGATAAATAGGGGTCGAAAAGATTCGTGTCTTGCAATATAATTGGTATAGATTTTTTTTTTGTGCACTAAAATAGAGTAATAATTTTGAAAATATATCAGAACAATAAATGAATTTATAAAATTTTAAAAATTCACTTTTGGCACATTTCGATAACACGATATAAAATTATCAATGTGGGAATACAGTAGTAGTATAATGGATTCAAATAATCACAATGGTATTAGCCTCAAAATCGTTCAAAGATCATCCAACGTCCAAAATGAAAGTCTCCAAGAGAACAATATCAAATATCTCTAGAATGATAATTAGGTATTGCCAGGTAGTCTCACATTTATTCAGATTAAACTTAATATATTCCTTGATGTGTGAGTATGGCGCTGAAGGGGAAACCCTTGATCATCTTTTTTGCCTGTCCATTGCGGATCACAGTTTTTTTTAAAGATTTTTAAATTTAAAAATTACCATTGACGAAATTCTATGGTAATTTTCAACTCTCAGTTAACTTGTATCATCTTCTTTCGCTCAATTCACCACATTTAATCTATATAATATCTAATTGAGTTGTAATATAATATTATTGTATTTTTTCTACAAAATAAAATTCTAACTTGATTAATGGGATAAATCCCTCGTAAAGGGTGGATTGCCTATGTAAAAGAAGAAGGAGAAGATCCTGATCATCACCTTAAACCGAAAATCGCCGTAAAAAGATGTGATATTATGAAGACAAAAGGGCATTTTTCTCTTTACTGTTTAATTGATAAACAACACAGTAATGATATTATTATCAAAGGCTACGTAATAATAATATTTTTCTTCTTTTCCATTAGCTATGTATAGAATTGAAATATGAACCTTGAGAAAAAACAAAGAATCATGCTCGTATGCTGCGTCGCTGCGTGTACCATGGGCTGCGAGATGATGATGCGAACCATGAGTCAATCACTGATATCTTTGAATCACACTCGCTATCAGTGATGTGCGAATATCGTGATTCGAGATTCAATTTTTTTTTGTTAAAAATTCAATTGATTTTCTGACGCCGCCGTTTAAATCGATTATCATTTTAATCAGTGCCGAAATATACCGAATTTTCCGTAATTTAATTAGCGCCATCTATTTGAATCTGTTTTTGTTAACGCTAGCTTGTTAGAAACTTAATTTTGTTTTTATTTTTACATTTTGTAGGAATTTGATTAATTCTCTACTAATTATTCTAATTATTTATGTTAGAATATTTTTTTATGTAAATGATGTTTTAGTAATATAAATAAATACGCCTAAAATTATATTTTTTAAATTTATTATTTTATTTCGTGTGTTGTGATATCAGAAACTGTGAATACAGTCACAGTTTTCAATCACTGATATTATCGAATACCAATCACAATCACATTCAGTGAGTCAAGAGTAGCATTTTTCATGTCTCTATCTTCACGAACTCTATATTAAAGAAAGGCTCTACACAACATGCTAGAAAATACTTTGGGCACGTCGCTAGAAGAGGTGAAGACTGCCTTGTGAAATTGGTGATAACTGGGAGTGTACAAAAACGGAGGGAGAGAGGTCAATCTCTAACACGATAGACGAATCAAGTCGATATTACCGGAACTTTGATACACGTCACATTTACAAGCCCCAGGATCGAGACAAGCAGACCCTTTTTAGTAACGCCACTGATAAGTAGGTCATAGACAGGTTTCATTTCAAGTGGACTCTTATGTTTTTTCCTCCAGTACTATACAACGATTCTATTCATGATTGTGTTATTAGTAATTAACATAGTTTAACAAAGACATGGATAGATTATTTCACTTGAAGGTCAATCTGGTATTGTTTCATAAAACTGAATTATGTTGTTCGATAATTTTTATAATGTCATTAGACGTATCGCCTACCTGTCGACAAATTATAGTACCTACCTCGAGCGCGGGCCGTAATTTGAATTGCAAAATAGGAAATATCGCGAATCTATTTGGAATAAGGACTGAAGGAATCGATAGAAAAAAAAAATTCATCATACTAGTTTTGATGAATAACAATCAAGGAGGCAGTCAGAGGTTTGCTGTTATATTATATACATACCTAATCAATGTAATAACGATATCTGGGTCAGAATAATTTACGATTTGTGGTTTATTTATTCATTGTGAAATAATATTTTTAAATGATTCATTCAAGGTCTATATTAAAACTCCATAATCACATAAAATAAAACACTTATTTTTTGATTCTACTCGTTTAATTTACTTGTCGCGTTTCGCCTTGTAAGGGTATTATAAGCGGGAGATTGATAATACACTTACAAGGCGAAACACGTCTCAAGTAAATTAAACGAGTAGAATACAAAAAAAAAAGTGTTTAATTTTCACATATGCCTATATTTTCAGGAGCAGAGACAAAAAAAAATTACTTTTTTGTGTTGCTTCGAAAGAAATGTTTAGTTACTATTATGTTGTTTAAAATCCTTAAGTTTAAGCGTCGCTTTTTCTGAATTAATTCTCCTGTATTAATAAAATGTTTCAACATTTTTTTGAAAAACATCGTCTTGAAAAGTTAAGAAAGACAGTTATATGTTTTAATATAGAAAACGATAGTGATGAAAACGACAATTCTAAAAAAATAATTTAGGTATTAAATAATAATAAGTTACCTACCTTATATTCGTAGCGGAAAAATATAATTAAGGCGAACACATTCTTATTGTGAAGTTACAATAAGAATGTGTTCTTCTTCTACGATTCTAAAAAAATAATTTAGGTATTAAATAATAATAAGTCACCTACCTTATATTCGTAGCGGAAAAATATTATTAAGGCGAACACATTCTTATTGTGAAGTTACAATAAGAATGTGTTCTTCTTCTACGATTCTAAAAAAATAATTTAGATATTAAATAATAATAAGTTACCTACCTTATATTCGTAGCGGAAAAATATTATTAAGGCGAACACATTCTTATTGTGAAGTTACAATAAGAATGTGTTCTTCTTCTACGATTCTAAAAAAATAATTTAGGTATTAAATAATAATAAGTCACCTACCTTATATTCGTAGCGGAAAAATATTGTTAAGGCGAACACATTCTTATTGTGAAGTTACAATAAGAATGTGTTCTTCTTCTACGATTCTAAAAAAATAATTTAGGTATTAAATAATAATAAGTCACCTACCTTATATTCGTAGCGGAAAAATATTATTAAGGCGAACACATTCTTATTGTGAAGTTACAATAAGAATGTGTTCTTCTTCTACGATTCTAAAAAAAATAATTTAGGTATTAAATAATAATAAGTTACCTACCTTATATTCGTAGCGGAAAAATATTATTAAGGCGAACACATTCTTATTGTGAAGTTACAATAAGAATGTGTTCTTCTTCTACGATTCTAAAAAAATAATTTAGGTATTAAATAATAATAAGTCACCTACCTTATATTCGTAGCGGAAAAATATTATTAAGGCGAACACATTCTTATTGTGAAGTTACAATAAGAATGTGTTCTTCTTCTACGATTCTAAAAAAATAATTTAGGTATTAAATAATAATAAGTCACCTACCTTATATTCGTAGCGAAAAAATATTATTAAGGCGAACACATTCTTATTGTGAAGTTACAATAAGAATGTGTTCTTCTTCTACGATTCTAAAAAAATAATTTAGGTATTAAATAATAATAAGTCACCTACCTTATATTCGTAGCGGAAAAATATTATTAAGGCGAACACATTCTTATTGTGAAGTTACAATAAGAATGTGTTCTTCTTCTACGATTCTAAAAAAATAATTTAGGTATTAAATAATAATAAGTCACCTACCTTATATTCGTAGCGGAAAAATATTATTAAGGCGAACACATTCTTATTGTGAAGTTACAATAAGAATGTGTTCTTCTTCTACGATTCTAAAAAAATAATTTAGGTATTAAATAATAATAAGTCACCTACCTTATATTCGTAGCGGAAAAATATTATTAAGGCGAACACATTCTTATTGTGAAGTTACAATAAGAATGTGTTCTTCTTCTACAATTCTAAAAAAATAATTTAGGTATTAAATAATAATAAGTTACCTACCTTATACTCGTAGCGAAAAAATACTCGTATTATTAAGGAGAACACATTCTTATTGTGAAGTTGTTACAATAAGAATGTATTCTTAATAATATAAGTTGTATCAATGTGTCCAAAATTTAAGAAAAATATTACCTAGTGTTCAATTAATAATTTTTTGACAATAGAAGCGCCTGTTTTAGTTTATTATTTTGAAAAATGTAACAGAACAGAAAACTCACCAGTTCACATTTAAAAAAAATTGACACTTTACTTGAACGAATAGAACCTATTTATCTATGTGTGACACATAAAAAGATAGGTATTGGGATTTTAAGTTTATGAATTGAATTATTCACAGATTACAAAAATCCCTCAAGAGTTAAACAAAAACATTGCTTTGTTGAATTTTAGGAGCAAAAACAGTGTTTCTAAACACAACTCAACTCGTACAGAATACTGTTCGGATTGCCGCGTTATTGCAGCGCATCTACAATGTTTGCCAAAGGCCGTATACATGGATTCGTTCCGCTTGTGAGACATCGAGTTGCTGGCGTATCTAAATTTTGTTTATGTGTATGTGTGAACTTTTTATTTATTTATATTTTTTGCTTTTCTTTTCATAACATAAATAATATTTTGTAACTTAAATGTATTATATAATATGTATTATCTTAATGGCCAATCGGGTTTTCATAAAAAAAAGAAACCCGATCACGCTGGAATAAAGGCATTATTATTATAAATATGAATTAAAAATATTAATTAGAAAGATATACATATAAAATCAATTTTATCGATAAATATTGTTGTTGCGCCACCGGGATTCGAACCTGGATCTCTTTCCTAACCGGGAAAAGTGCATTATCCAATTATGCTACAGTGACGATATTTTTAGCGACAAATTTTCGAACCTATATGTTACCTTTTTAATATTAATACATTTAATTGTTCTATTATTTAAAAGAGCCATCTTCGAGCCAGGTTCGAGCCTGGTGGCGCAACAACAATATTTTTCGATAAAATTGATTTTATATGTATATCTTTCTAATGAATGTATTTAATTCATATTTAAAATATCACAGAGCTATGTTCTGAATAATTACAACTTCACAATAAGAATGTGTTCTCCTAACATTATTATTATTATTCTTATTATTAAACCTTATTTTTTTCTTTTCTCCTAGTTTTACTAAAATTTTCTCAATAATTCGAGGGCTCTCTGGAAAGCGAGTCCCATTGCAATTATGACTTGCTCGACTATAAATCCGCCACTGCCTATTATTTGATATAACTCTGTGCATGCGGTTGACTAACGCTGCATTATATCCAACGTAAAGTGCATAATCAATACGAATACGTTAATGTAAATCCGATTATTTAAACAGCTTAAATAATCATCGCTTATAAATATTTTACATGCGACATTTTATTGTGAATGCAGTTGGTGTCTGCGTTAAATTAAAAACCAAATTACTTGCCTCTTAAAAATATTGCAAAACGATTCATTACCAATGTTAAATTGGTAATGAATCGTAATCAGTAATCATCAATTAAATCAATTTTAAAGACGATTGCTATAATTCGTTTGTTGAAGGAGAAAATAAGACAAATATTAGCGTACCAGCATGAGAGTACATTACCAATAAACATGCATAGATAAGGCAAGCGAGCTAATACATACATACTCTAATTTCATTCTCCACAATTGAAAATGTTAAATACAAATTAAATGTACTAATTAAAAAGTTATACCATACATATAAAATCAATTTTATCGAAAAATATTATCATTGCTACCGAGATTCGAACCTGGATCTCTTCCAATCCGGAGAACGTGCATTAAATTAAATTTGTCATTGATTTTATATGTACATCTTTCTAATTAATACATTTAATTCATATTTAAAATATCACAGACTTATGTTCTGAATAATTACAACTTCACAATAACAGTGTGTTCTCCTTAATAATTAAAAATATGATCTATTACAACTTATTATGTAGGGGAAGATAGAATGCGGTAGAGACGTAGATAGAAAGAGATTGCGTAACCTCAGAAAGTGCTTCAATGTCTAAATGTTGGTAATCTTATTCAGAATAAATCAACATAATGCGACATGGTCGGCAACCTTTGATGTGTACGCTATATTTTTTTGTGTGCGCTATGATGTCAAATAGTGTACTTATTACTGCACAAAAGACGTAAGAAGAGTCAGTAATGGAAAATAGTACTAAGGTCTTAAGGGTCATTATTGCTCATATAAATCTAATAAACCCGAGGGATACCGGTCATTATTGCTATATGATAAACTCTCATACTTGTTGCTGACGTGACGTCGTCCCTGTAATGTGCCTCAAATTCAAACATCGCCATTGTAAAGCATCGTTCATAGCACCTGGGATGACAGCTACGAGAGTCAACAATAAATCGTACGTCATTAAATAAATTACCCTCTTTCAACAATGAAATTGCAGGTGTACGGTCGGCCATTTATTTTTAGAGCGACTCCCATACAAAGGACAGCGACATGACAAATATCTGTATCTAGCGAAAATTATGGCACACTGCAATTATAATCTATTATTAGGTTTATAAATAGTATTACATAGCGAAGCTCAACAGTTCCGACGAAATAAATTCATTCAGAGTCGTTGATTATTTCAAGGCAGCTATGGGATGATTTTAAATTGCGATTGTGAACTGACGTGACATCCGTATTGTGCTGTGAACTGACGTGACAGTCGTATTGTGCTGTGAACTGAGGTGTCAGCCGAATTTTGAACTGGCGTGATGGCCAAATTGTGACTGGTAGCCAACTAACTTAATTACCATGACGTCATTCGTCGGCAGAAAGGATAAAACGTCATACTCTTCTATCCTAATCTACCACTTTTAAGCTCCTTCACTTTCAAACATCTTTTTATGAAAGTCCGTTTATTGTTGAATCGTTTAACAGGGCTACCCTTAATTGCAATAAAAATATTTACTTATGTATAATCATTTTTTTAAATCTGTTAAAAGTAGCCTAATACACTTTGCTTTACTAATGGTCGTCATTTTTTCGTACCCATAATTTCAACAAATGACGCATTTGCGCAATTGGGCGAAATTTTCCGTAGCAAACAATCATCAGGACAACAACGCCTATTTTTTACATCGAATTTCATATAATTATTATTTCATAAACATTATAATTCACATACATATTTAATTTAAGGTTTCCGCTAGTATATGGAATTGGTGTCTCTTCTAGTGATAGTAAACCATTATTATGACTGTGATTCTGTTCGATTGTAACGATGTATAGTAACTGAGATTTAACAGTTGGAGGCTAACTTCGCTTTACCACTCGCTAACTATGGTCTTCAATACTCTGTTAACTGTCTGGTTATTACATATAGGAATTATTGGTAAGATAAACTCGATCTTCCAGGTAACAATTATCAGTTTATTTCAATACGTAAGTACAGAGGCTAATGTAATATATACACTAATTATAAACGGAAAAAGCTGAAATGAGGGACCGCTCTCCGCTAATGCGGCGCCTTGTAAAGCTCGCCTCCCCCCACTCATTCTCACACTCTCATGGCGAACACACACACACACACACACACACATTCACACAATAATTGACAGTTCTCACATACCTCCCCTAAGTTTAGTTTTTAGTGTACCAGTGATTGTCCAGTCTCTTCTAGTTTCCTTGAGGAAATTAAAATTAACTTAACGTGGGACTTTTTGAGAACTTTTGGAGGCAAAGCCTTGACAATAGTACGTGTTATGGTACCATTGAAATAACCGAAGCGTCGGCCTAAGTTTCCTCTCTGCATAATCGCGATTTAACCTAAAAGAGACAACATTTCCATCTGGTTAAAAAAAATCGTTGTGTCGTATATTTTTACGTAATGTTCATTTTCTAACAAGACATAACAATCATAGGCAACTGGATGAATTACTTAAATAAATACATTTTTAAATAAGTCGTTAGAATAAAAAGCAATATTTGTTTTAGAAACTCAACGACCTTGTCATTTTAATGCCGGTTAGGAACGGAGCTATCTTGAAAAACTTCCGGATAATTAACATTGCATAATTAATCATGCATTCAAAGTATATTGACGTATTTAAAAAAAACGCAACGAGTTCTATGACTAACTGCAGGAATCTGGTAGCCTGTCATAGTTTGTATTGATTTTTTATCACTTAAAAAAATCTAATGTGTATTATTAATTTGTTGGTTATGATTACAAGTCGCCGAGAAGGAAGGAAATGTAAGAGTTGTAAGAGGTGTGAGTTTAATTTACGATGCTGTGAGACAGAAGCTCCTAACCTCTTCTTGTCTTGCTCGTGCTGTTTGTATTTCGCAGTATAGGGTGTCTGTTATAACTAGAGCAGGGTATATACCGTTTCGTTTATTAAGGTGATAAATTAATACAATTTAAATGCGCGGTTGAACTGGAGTGGCTCGCTGGAGATGGTGGTTGAATGGCAATGTTGGCGATAGGACGGCTTGCGGAGAAGTGACGTTAGTTACTTGAGCAGTATCCGTCTCTTGTACAAATGATTTATTTGCGTCTGCTTATTGGTCGCTCTGGTTTGGTCCCTGATGATTGATAGGTGAGCCCTTACACGGCCTTATCTACGGGAGTGTGTAGGATCACCACAGAAGAAATGAAATTTTATTTCATTTATTTCTAACATTTATAATTTCATTTGCTAGAAAAGATTCCTATTATTGTGCTTTGCATAAGTAAGTATTATTTTTATTAAAATTTTTTATGTAGGTACCGTATAGATGGTGAAAACACAAAAAAATTATTTAACTACCTACCGGGACGTGAAAAGACTTTTTAATTTTCGAATGTTTGTGTCTTTTTTGAACAAACAGAAACATCTGTGATGGTTCAGAATCTTCTGTGTATAGTTTTCTGGGTTAATATGCCGTGTATATTTGATCTTTTTGGCCGACGTTTCTGATCCCATTGCAGGGTCCATCATCAGGGCTGATGTGATGTATGATTGTAAGTGTTGTGATTATGTACTGGCTAAGACACGGTACTGCAAGCCACACAAAATACTACCACTACTCTACACTACTACCACTACACAAGCCAGTAGGTACTTAACCACAACACTAATAATCATACATCACATCAGTTCTGATGATAGACCCAGCAAATGGGATCCGAAACGTCAGCCAGAAAGGTCAGATAAACACGGCAGATTCGCCCAGAAAACTCTACTCAGAAGATAAGTTTGACACGTTTACGGGCACTGAATAAAATATGTAATCACCATGGTAACGCATTATATATTTTTTAAACGTTAAACGCCAAACACGCCAGTTTAAATGACAATTTTTTGACAGTTAATTTATTATTTTATCGTATGTGACCGTACCTTCAAAAACAATTAAATTTATGGATATACGGTGTCCATGGGTTAGCTTGTATTATTATAATCGGGCTCGTAAATAGAACAGATATCGTTTCATAATATTTCTCACACAATCCAAACTTTGGTGTTTGAAAATAAGGTCAGCCCAGAATCGTGAGAAAAGTGAAAATATACGCCAATCAGTCTACTGCTGCTCGGCTTAAAAACCAAAAGTAAACACTGGACTACCGTTACTTGCCGATACTTATTACGCAAGAAATAATCCATACCTTCGTGTAACATTTTTATATTTTCGTAATAGTACAATTCTAATCCTAGAAATACCATTCAACTACACTGCTCGAAAACAAAAAACGCAAAGAGGCATCGCGTTCGTTGCCGTATTTGGTGAATTTAATTGGCAAATTACAGGAACAGAAGCCACCATTATTAGTTTCGCACAGGGCCGGATCGAGAGCTTCGAGGGACTAGGGTAAAAAGTAAAAGATTTATTGTATTATGAAGAATCCCACTTTCAACGGGCTCTCAAATCATTGAGGAAAGTGAAACAAAAACAAGAGCAAAGTGAAAAAATAAAGAATTAAATTATTAAGGAAAACACATTCTTATTTTGAAATTGTAATTATTCAGAACATAGATTTGTGATATTTTAAATACTAAATTAATGTATTAATTATAAATATATACATATAAAATCAATGTCGAAAAATATTATTTTTGTCAAGAAAAATACTGGCGTTATAACACAATTGGTAGTGTACTTCCCCGGATTGGAAATAGAGATCCAGGTTCGAATCCCGGTGACGCAAAATTAATGTATTAATTATATATTTATAATTAATACATTAATTTAGTATTTAAAGAATTAAATCTTTAACACGCCAAATTTCGTATGTCACGCCAAGCTATCAGCATTTTAAGACGTACTTTTTTACCTTGCTAACTTGCAGGTATTAACGTTATATTTTCAAATTATTTTGCCATCTGTGGACGGCAGGTCCCAGCTTTTTATAAATAACTCAAGACCCTTAAAGCCTAGTCTCACCCTACGCGGTGTCTTCCATTTCAAATAGAGTTGGCAGTTAAAAGGTTCTAGACGTGATCATCTACCGTCGAAACTAGCTTCATGTTCAATCGGTTTTTGCCACGTCCACGCCACGTGCCACGTAACTATGCCGATGCAGTGCATGGGACTCACGTTAGATGGAGGCCCAAAAAGTTCGCGCTCTACAATCCAATCCCGAAAATTGACATATAAAATATGTAAAATCGTTTCATTTGTGTATTATCGACAAATGCAGTAAGAGTACCCCTCTACTATGACGGGTTAGGGACCAGACCATCACCACAAAATGAAGCAAATATTTTTTAAATTGCAAGTCTTTATAAATGTCTAAGTACACGTATGTTTTTTTAATGAAAGTGTGAATATAATGTACTTTTAAAATTAGCAATATTAACTTGGTGGTTAAGATTCATATTTTTTATTTATTATCTTAGTTTTATTAACCACAATTGAGTTTAAAAAACATCTACCGGTTTCGGAAAACACTTTTCCTTCTTCAGGATGTCATAACTAACTCAAATTAGTTATGACATCCTGAAGAAGGAAAAGTGTTTTCCGAAACCGGTAGATGTTTTTTAAACTCAATTGCGGTTAATAAAACTAAGATAATAAACAAAAAAAATAACTAATTTTGTTTTTACTAACTCATTAGATATGGATAAACTACTTCTTCTTTTTCTTCTTTCTATCCATTCAGCGGGCGTTGGCTATCGTGTTGGATATCACGACTTAAACCGTGCAGAACTCATATTCATATATCTTACATGCAATACTTATTAAGGGACTTTTTTTCCATTCTGCATTGGGGACCATTTTTATGGCTACGTAACTTCTCGTTTATTATTGATAAGTTGACCTCAAAACATCGTATCTGTAAATACTTTGTGTTGCGATATTATTATTCTGTGGTCCCTTGTCTGAAGACAGACAGTCAAACGAACCCCTGGACCATAAATCCGCTCCTGAGAGCAATGTGAATATTTGAGGCCCCTTTAAACCAATATGTTTTGGAACATACTTTTCAAACACAATTGTACATTTTTTCATTTGATTGATTGATTTATACATTTGATGATAAAGGATTATGAATACATATGTTATGTACAATGTAAATACTTAAACTACGATCCTGAAGTACCACCTACGATGGGCGATAGGTACGTATGTTATACGACTTCACAAACAATTTATTTTTGCGCACCGCAATGAAGACAGAATAGGCCAAGGAATAGATGCAAATACACTATTTAGGTGAATCTGAACAGAAATGGTATAGACCCTGAATACTAAGAAACTGCAGATCATGATCTAGGACAATGGCGTCAATAAGTACATTGTGCTGGGAAAACATGCGAACGGTAGAGAGCTCCCACAATAACCAAAAAAAAAGGCAAAGATAAGGAGGAAAATCGTTCCTCAGAATGTAACTGAACAACATGAGAAAGGTTATGCAGCTAGAGGATAGAACTTCTTAGCTACGCGAGGGTTCGTAATAGATAATTCATGGCAGAAATCATCCTCGCAACGAAGGACCGCGGAAGACTGCAATAAATTAATAACGTTTGATAAGAATATTCAAATGAGGAAATAAACTTTTTTAGAAAGAAATTGTTCACTAGATAGATACTTAAACTGATTATATTTACATATTTATCAGCAATGTTATACAAAGTGACTATTATATTCCAGGCTGATATTATTTTTTAATAACTAGTAAACAAAACATAATTATTTAATTTGGTTTTTATTTATAGATTATTTGACTTATTACAATTATGTGTGAAATACGAAATCGGCCAAGTAGCCGTCTCTGGTAGCGGCACAAATGGGTGCTCTTTTAACCATATTTTTCATAACATTCTCGCACATTTCGCGTTCATTTCGCATTCAGCAATTTCATTTCGAATATTATTCTGTAGCAACGAAATTGTTGTTGGCTTATTGGCATAGACCTTTTCTTTCAAGTACCTCAACAGAACATAGTCGTGAGCCATTAAATCAGGTGACCAGGAAGGCCAGTCGATATCACCACTTTTTGTCATTATGCGGCCGGGAAAAATTTCCCGCAAAATTTCAAGCGTAGCTCGGGCTGAGGTAGCACCGTTCTGTTGAAACCACATATTTTGCAAACCTAATCAAACTCAATTCGGCCACCAAGAAGTTTTCCAACATGTGACGATGGCGATCACCATTAATGATTACAATATTGTCATTATTATTTAGATAAAATGTTTTAATGACTTTAACACGTTATTAAGGCGTTACATGATTCACAATAAATTGTAATCAACTATTTTCTACCGTTACTAAATGCAGTATGACAAATATTTGCCAAACCAAAATGGCGGCCAAACAAAATCGGCCTGGAACATAATATTCAGCTTGTATATTCGCAAGGAGATTTGAAAATTTTGTTCCAACGATATATTAATATGCAAATAAAATAGACTAAAAACTAATACAACAATCATGTAATTTTTGGCTTTGAATTAGCGCCCCATTGCTCAGATATCCCAGGCAGTAGTCTACTCAGTCCGTGATTCAAACCATCACTGGTTTCGCCTATCGCTTAGGTCCATAAATATAATGATGTTCGCGTGTATTGTGCTGTCAACTTTGTGGTGTTCAATTTCGTAACACAAAAAGTGCTCGTGCCGGCAAACGCAGTTTTGATCAACGGTAAGTATTTTTAAACACGTGAATTAATGATCGAATCGAATAATTGTACATTGACTCTTTCGTAACGTTGTGAAGCAAGTCGGCGGTTTTTAAATCGGTGTGGCAGACCGCAGACGGGCATTTAAAACCATCCTGATATTATTAACGCAGCGCTAACGGCGTTCACATGACGTCAAAGGAAAATTTTGTAGAAAATATCTCATTACTGCGGTTAGTGTTGCTCAACATTTTTTATGGTAAATGTGCACCTTAATTTTTTCACTCAATTTAATATTGTGTTGAATTATGATAATCTAAAACGTATCTAACGTGCTGTTAGATTAGGTTATATGAATACTTAATTATAACACGCTCTATGCGCAGTACCGGTAGGGGTGTCGATACTCTCTGTACGGCGGCATCACACGGCATACTCGAAAGTTGGCTTATGGAAGATGGCGCACGTTTGTCGCGTTTTCGCTAAAACTGTACATCACGTGAATACGTCTGATTGGATGATGCTGTGGAGGCCTGCTCACGCCTCACAAACCTGACTACCTAAAATTAACACTCTACAGTCACATACTGCCGAAACGCACCGACCAATAGCGGATCTCAATACATCGTGACGGACGAGTCCTAGAAGCTAGCGAAGGCCAGCCACTTCTCCGTAGACCGTACTTTCAACATCACCTCAAGCGAGCCACTCCAGTCTTCAACAGTATACTCGTAGTTTTTGCAATTGTAAATCGTCCCGCAATACACGCCAACTTCTGTAAGTTCTATTTTATTTAAATACCTTGCTTTAGACACAACATAAATACTCACACACACATTCATACACTGCGACATGCACCCATACGTGTGAAATATTGAAGAGAGTTAGGGCCTTCAGTCTCAGCATATACAAAACCTTCTAACCAGAATCGCATAACCGACAAACGTCGGTCACTCCATCCGAATTACTCGACAACTTAGATCACATATTTCGATCACAAATCGTTATATTGCAACAACTCCTACAGTGGGTTAATTGGAGTTTAGTTGTGCTGTGATAGGTGATAGACCACTGATATTTTCAATATAGATAAGTAGATTTTACGGAAACACTGTCCGCGGTTGCTTAACGACTACTATATCCTACGTAATAGGTGACATCCAACTGCTCTTTTAGTAAATATTAATCGCGTTACTAAATTGTACGTTCTTAAAATTAGTTAATGCATAATTCCTTTTTATCGACTAATCTATGAATTTACTTTTAAAATTATTAAATTTGTTCGCCTTGGACTTGGATAAAATGTATTAATGTATTTTGTTAGATGGTTTTGTAAAATGACTACGGTGTAATTATAAGACATGTGCTTCGCGTGGATTGATGTTTAAAGTTTGTAAATCAGAAGGATTTGCTACAGCGTGAGTGAATGAGTGCCCCAATATAAATCACCCATTTACTCACATGTTCGCGGAGTGTGTGTGGATGGGTGTGTGGCCAGAGCAGGTTTAACAAAATAAACTACTCACAGTTAACAGAAGTTTATTGTTGTTTGAGCTCAGTTAATGTTAGAAAATATGCAACAAAAAGCCTACACCGATGAGCATTTGTTAGAGATATGAACAGAAAGACAGGCAGGAGGCCGCCCTCTGGAGGACTGCGGGTTTTTGTGGCTGTTAGGAGCCCTGCTTTACGCACAGGTTAACTGTGAGATTCATTCAGGGGTCGTCGTCGGTAATGCTGATTGTGGAAGCGTTAGACCTCCATACTTATCTACAAATCTGATAGCTAAGAGTTCTAAGTAGATAGGGGTGGTACCGTTTCTCATTACTGTAGAAGATCCGTGAATTCACATTTCGAGTAATCTCCAACGTGTTGAGCCCAACTTCAAAGATTTTGATTTAATGTTCATTATATCCCAGCGGGTATCGGGTATGAGCACGAATCGTGTCGTTGATCTCGAGCCAAAAATAAAAATATTTTCACTATTCTGCATCCAACAGAACAAGTTAAATATCCAAATGTCATGTTACAATCGATTTTAATGACTGAAGCCACTTAAAATAGTATTTAATAGATTATTATTACTAGTATTAAACAGGTTTTTAATATTAAATTAACCCGACTTGTGTGTAGATGTAAATTATCACAATAAATTATTAAAATATATCAATTTAAACACAATTGGAAAAGCTGTGACAGTTGTCTAATCTATAATTATAATAATTTTTAATTACTCATTTAAAAAACGTTGGTCTTTTCATACAACTAGGAAAAGTATTTATAAAATAATGAATAATAATAATCTTCTTATATGTATTTTAGAATATTTGTATATCTATAATTTTTATACCCCCTCCTTCTCCCCCCAACACTGCTCCACTATAAACCCCCTATATGCATGTTATCCGCTGTAAAAAGATACTTCTAGTAAGCCCTTTACTGTATCTTGAAAATATTCTAAGGACACAGTTAAGGGTTTACTAGAGTTATCATTCATGATTTTTAATTGGTTTTCAAGTGTTCAAAGTTAAAATATTTTATTCGTACAAGCCGAGTTTATCAGTTAGTCCTACGATAAAAAAATGCGGCAAGATGGTATTTATTATTTTAAAATTTAGCACAATCAAATTACATATTCAAATTTATACATCTACAAGTTAGCTCCAAATACGTTTGCGTCGAATTATTTTTAACATACGTGCACCTACTCGTGTAACTTTTAATTAGTGACAGGAACGAAGGTATGCGGTTTGTCCAGCGCGGTCGCGCTATTTCATGACGCGCACATGTTGTTGTTTACACTCGCTCCGTCATACGTGTCGTGGAGCGGTTCTGCACCCACATGAGAAACATGTATGTCTAATTATATACGTCACGTTTGCCGTGTGCAATATTCACTAGACCGCGACAGAATAATTATCTCGTTTCAGTAATGAACTTTTGTGTCGCATTCGTTATCCCATTTTCTCTCATGCCTTGCCACAGACGCGTGTATGAGATATTGTTATAAATTGTGATAATTTTTTTAAATTCAATTTAGTCATAAGAGGTCATAATTTCAAAAGCAATTATGATGCAATTGTAATTTGTGCGTTGCGAGGGAGATTGCAATAATCATTACCTTACCAGTATAGAAATATTTATTGAAATTTTTAAATATAAAAAGTATTAATAAGATTTTAGCGTGTTATTAGTATTTTTATGCGCGCTATATTTTTTTGTGTGCGCTATGTTAGTAAACCTTGTTCGCGCGCAAACGCCGCTTAGAGAGAGCATCGCTTGTGACATCACAGGAAATCATAACATCATACCTAGATTTAGGAAAATTTCAAATCTTAAAATTTTCTCCGTTATAAAATATGTAAATATATTCGTATACGAAATTTTTGCAAAACCATGTTAAACTTTAAGTCTACGTACTTCGAAGTAAATATTTGCGAGATTGGCCCATTATTATACTATATCTTTGCTTCTGTAGAATATTTTAATATGTATGTATTCCTAAAATAATGTGTGCTAGATGTTACACCCAATTTTGATTTCAATAAAACTGAAAAGTTGATCTGATAAATATCCTACCTATGTTTGTTAACTAGCTTAATCTGCCATCTTCTTTCAAAATGACAGCTATTGAAAAACTTTCAAAATGTGTTACTCTGTTAATATTTCACCTAGAGGCAGGAACGTCCCGTGTGCGTAGGCAGTTAAGGCGGTGCCCAAGGGGGCAATTTAACGGTGGAATATAAATATTAGATCTAATAATATTAAAATTACTATCTCGCACAAAAGAGTGCATTTCACAGAATTATGCGAAAATAATTCGACGTGTACATTCAACATAAGTTACATGTGTTTAGAAAATATCAATTAGCCAAAAATCATACTTTAAAAAATCGAAATTGCCGTAAATTCTTAAAACAAAACAATTTCTATGATCACCATGCATTTATAAAAACATAGGTGACCGAAGAAAGGTTAAATGTGCTTTCAATGTCTCGATCTCGAAAAAATTGTTCGTGACATATTGTGAAAATAAAACACTTGATTTTTTTATTCCGCTCGCTTAATTTACTTAAGACGCGTTTCGCCTTGTAAGAATATTATCAATCTAATAATTTAACTCAATAGCTTATATTTGTATCTATAGTGGAATTCGAATTAATTGAACGGGTAGAATAAAAAAAACCGAGTGTTTTATTTTCACATTTGTAATTATGGATCTACATCGGAAACAGAAAATAATTATTTTTAGTGAATTTGCGGCAAAAAGGTAATAATATATAATTATATACAGATAAATAGATAAATTGTTAAAACCCGATGATTGTGGGTGAGTTTATTATTTTTTATAATTTAACTACATTATTACTTACATCTTGTATTGAGTTTGTATCATAAAAAAATATTATGGACCGATATCACATTTTTAATAATAATAAGGGCGGCATTTTGAAATTCGAATTTTTGAAACAACGGCGGCGCTTCACTTAAGGATGTCATTGCCTAGAGAAAATGTAAAAATACACACGCAGAAACGAAATCTACCTGATTGCGCACACACATCAAGTGCGATTATAATTTTTAAAAGCCAGTATTTGTTTGCACAGTCAACTATTTTCTTTTGTTTTTTTATTTTCAGCGGAGATTGAATCTTTGTTGGGTACTTCCGAGACAAAGGTGTCTCAATAGAGGTGCTTCTTAGATTAGATGGCACGCTCAGAGGAATATTTCTCAATTAAATTTGGCAACGGAATCTTCTAGACTAGTTTTTTTCTGTAATTGCTTGGCGGAACTCATAAACTCAAACTCACTCGCAAGCCGTATAAACATTTCTGCATCTGTCTGATTGTTGAATTAAGATGTGCTATATAAAAATAATAATCAAATAAGATCGCGAGCTCTATATTTTGTTCAACATACATAGTAAAATAGATAATTCAATTACAATTAGGTAGAGCAGTTGTATATTATGTAATAACTCTTATAACTACATTATGTCTTTGCTTTGGATGATAAATTTGAGGATGTTAATTTATTTACTATCGTATCATAAAGTGAATCCATTTTTATAAGAAACAAAATAAGTCACATTTATTTATAGTTTTTTTTCTCTGATTTTATATGTATATATTTTTACTTTTACTTTACCTCGTATGTACTTCCATTTTGTATTTAATTGTATTTTGCCTCATGTTCAATGAGCAATATTGGTTTATTGGTTTGTGAAATATGATTTGTTTAGCAATTTTCCCTAAAGCAGGCTTGCCTAATTGGGCAATACATTTTAAAAAAATCTATGATGCAACAAACTGTATTTAATATTATTATTACAGTGTTGCTAGTTGTAATTGTTTCACTGTCAAATTGTCAGATATTTAACGATTACTATTTTACTGTTAATTGGGCACTCGCTAGTCCGTTTTTATTTGACAGTTGAATGCTAATTTCAGTCGTATTTCAAGCCCTTATATCTTTGTGTTGGCCGTTTGCCATTGTATAGTCGATCATTTCTTCTTGTGACGGTTTCATGATGTTTAACTTTTTATGTCAATTCATAATCAACTCTTAAACTTAATTAGCTCACTTACCATCACGACGTCGGAAGTAAGGCTAGAACGTCACACGCTTCTGTCTTGACATACAATTATCGCCTCATCCACTTTCATACATCTTCTCATGCAAGGTCGATTATCGATTCTATAGAGTAGACGATTATCTCGTGATATGAGACGAAATGTGTGCGCTTTAAGTTGTCGAGTCACTCGGAGGGAGTGGCTGATGTTTGAAGATTATGTAATTCTGATCAGAAGATTTTTTACATGGTAAAATTGAATGCCCTAACTCTCTTCAGTTCTCACGCGTGTTGATGTATGTCGCAGTGTATATGAATGTGGAATCTGCGAGTGAGTATATATGCTGTAACGAGAGCAAGGTTTTGATAAAAACAGGACTATCAAAAGTGGACGTTTATTGCGGGTCGCTGTACACAATTGAAAGTACAACGATTAGAATTAGAAATACTAAATTTCTTTCTGCTTTTCCAAAAAATATCAATTACTGGGATAGTGACGAATATAGGGAAATCTATTGCATTAAAAAAAACTCAGTTAGAAAAACTTTACAATCAACTTCGCTGATAAATTTTTCTCGTATTGTCATAATGCATTCCACAAATAGCAAATTCAACATCTGAAGAACTGCTAGAAGCAATTCGTAGAGATAATTTTCTGCGTAGATTATACTGCAAGTCAAATGGCATTAGGATGGCTATGCGAGAACATAACACTGCCTTATTACTGGAGATCACGGCCGGCCTTACCGTAAACGTGAATTAATGAACATATGTAGCTATCATATATTATCCCCAGACTAGAAACACGGGGCTCATCTACTAACTATAATACTAATAGCTTATATTATCAACATTTTATTATTCTGTATAGAAATCACTTAAAATGGCTATAAAATTTGCTGTGTTAAAAATTACTTTTACAATTAATTTTATTAATGTTTTACATTGCACACAACTGTTAAACACCTGGCTGATAGAAAATAACGTAGGAAAACACATTTTCATTTCAAGTGAAAATTATAGCGTGATCAACGGAAAACACCTAAAAGATTAAATATACAAGGTGTTCCAAAAGTTATTTTCATAATAAAATAATGGATAGGTTTAATAAAAAAATGTTTATTTTGCATTAAAATACAGTCCCTGGGAAATTATTTCTTAAAAATGATATTTTCTAAATGTGATCCATTAATTCGCTGGCACTCTTCTAAAAGGGAGGATATTTTTTCAAGAACTGCTCGACACGTATTCCCCGTGATCGATGCCGTTTCTTCTCAGATATTTTATTTTAATTGGTCCCTAGAGGGAGGATTGTTACTGTATACCTTTGTTTTAAGGTAGCCCCATATGAAAAAGTCCATTGGTGTCAAGTTGGGGTTACGTGGAGGCAAGTCGCCTCGTCCACCTCGTCGGGATATCAATTTTCCAGGGAAAATTTCACGAACAACTGGTAAGGACACGCTCCATAGCGACTGAAATCCCAAGGACATGGCTAGAGATCGGCATACCTCCCGCTCGTTGCGTCGGTGCGAATGAATGAAAAAAAATTACATACATTAATTAGATAATTGAATTCATATTATCACTGTTCACAGTAAAATTTCGTGACTAGGTGATTATATTCCTTGCTATGGAATTTGGAAATCACCTGTGGAACTACAGCCATGTGTTTTTGATGTAACAAGATTTATTAAGGAGAACACATTCCTACTGTGAAGTTGTAATTATTCAGGACATAGGTCTGTGATATTTTAAATACTAATTAAATGTATTCATTAGTAACATGGTCCAAAAAAGTGAGAACATCTCGTAACACATGAGTTATTTCAAAACATAATATAATTAATTATAATTCTTAATTTAATTTTTTTTGCACAATATTTAGCTAATCAGAAATCATCAAAACACCCCATATCGCATAATCTACTGGGTTTAAATCTGGACTGTTCGGTGGCCACATGCCCGATTCAACGAAATTAACATTCTCACGACGAAGAAAGTTGATTGTATTTCTGGCTGTGTGCGATGGAGCTTCGTCCTGTTGTAATGTCCAGTTATGCTGTAATGTCTAGCTATACTCCAGGCTTTGTTTTGAAATTTTTTGATCTTTTCCTAGCACCCCAACGTTTTTCAATTCGCTAATTTTTGATCAGAATGCGGTCTTCTGCGATGATTTTCGTCAACAATTTGAAAAAACTAAATATAAACAATGGGAAAATTAATAATCAAAGATGGCTACCGGAAATTGTCTAAATAAAACATAATATAGGTAAATAGGTAAGTAGTAAATTAGTAAACTATTTAAGTTATCGTTGATATAGTTAAACTAATTTTGATGTAATTATATCACATTTTACGAAATGTTCTCATTTTTTTTGGACCATACCAATACATTTGAGTAAACCGATAGCAGACGCCAGAATTAACAATTTATTTTTATTAAATTTTGGACACATTGATATATTGGACTTATATATTATTAAGAAGAACACATTCTTATTGTGAAGTTGTAATTATTCAGAACAAAGCAGATGGCTTTCAAATAATGGAACGATACATGTATTAATTTGAAAAGTGTAACATATAGGTTCGAAAATCAGTCGTCAATATACTGTGTTGGTATAGCATAATCGGATAATGCACGTTTCCAGGATTGAAAAAGATCCAGGTTCGAATTCCGGTAGCAACAAGAATATTTTTCGATAAAATTGATTTTATATGTATATCTTTCTAATTAACACATTTAATTAGTATTTGAAACAAGACTTATTTCAAAATATAAAGTTAGTTCAGTTTATTAATTTTTTGATGGACACCAGCACAGATCTTTTGATAACTTTATAGGAGAGGATAAAATAGATTTAAATAAAGCAACAGTACTCATAAAAAATATATAATGTGATAAAACTGAGACAAGGGGTCTTATGCCTCTGATTTACATAATTAAGGATTCGGATCATAATTCCGGCAATCAAAATCTATACAAGGCAAACCCCTAGTCCAAATCCAGCTTAAAATGTAATAAAAAGATACTATATTATGTACATTAGTTGATTCTGTAGTGATTCTCCATAATTTACATAAAATAATTATAGTGTTATTATACGAATAGTAATTCTTACCTATACCTTATTATTAGCAATTTTGAGTGGTATTATTATTATTAATAATCTTGAGTGATTCCGTATATCATCTTGTTACCTTATTATTAGTAATTTTAAGTGGTGTTATTATTAGTAATCTTGAGTGATAGATCAAAACAATTGGTGTCCTGTCACTTGGACATTTTCAATTATGTTATTGTTGATCGGTTAAAAATTATGTTATAACTTTTAATTGAATAATTAACAAGGTGCGTACGCTTGTGAGCGACTGCGAAGGGCTTAGCTGGCTTGAGAAACGGATCTGATTGAAGGTTGCGCAAGTGAGAGCGGAGGGGAGCAGAGTCTCAGAGGTCACGGAGCCCAGCGCTGAGCCCGGTTGAGTAACTATACCCAGTGGCGTATCTGTAGAAATTACGTCAAATTTAAAATTATACATAAATATTATTTTCATTGTTAGGAGTTTTACATACTTTTGTTGGCTATGTAAATCTTTTAAAAATACAATTCGTTTGGTCTCTAGGGTAGGCCGGGATTAATTATAACAGAATGTTTTTTTGAAATTTTTTGCATCGTTGCTGTAAGAAATACATGGGAAATACATTTTCTCAACAATAGACAATTTGGTTATCTTCAAAATTATCATATTCTCTAATTGTAATAGGAATAAAACTATAAGTATATAAACACATCAAGGTAAACGGTACAACTGACCCCGACTACTGGGTCAATTGTACTAGTAGAGGAATTGATTAAAACACTGAATTTAGGCACAAAGTAGTCGTTTATTATTTTCCAAAATTGTAGTTCAAAGTTTCAACTACATTTAACATAATACGAAATGTATCTAATCTCATGAAAATTCTTATAATTTTTGTTAATTTAAGTGTTAGTATAAACATTCACCATTTTAATATAATAAAATAGCAAAACAAACATACATTAATATTTTAACATATTTAAATCGCAATAAACAACAAAAAAAATGTTTTTACTTGCACTAGTACAATGTGGTACAACTGCCTCCTAACAGCCATTGTAAATAAAAATATAGAATTTCGATTGTTATCTACTCACAAGCGTTTCAAAACCGGTCATAAAATAAACATAAATATCGAAAAATATATTTAGAATATTGAAATGATTAAAACAAAGCATATAAATCATAATATCAAACTATTAATCTAATCGAAAAAACTTACTTTGGCATACGAAAAACTAATTTTACAGATGCAACCGTTTTAGCGCCGTTTAAAATTAATTAAATTCTATTAAGTTTTTTGGTGTTTGACTTGTTGCCTCATGCATATATTCAATTCGCGGTTTACCAAATTTTCACCTGCGTATCTTTTTCCCTTTCTTTCCTCACCTATCCTTAAGCACAAGAAAGAAAGAAAATGTTGCAGTGATTAAAGTCTTCCAACTGCAGCAAGTTCAGTGCAATAACTACCGTCGCTTCACTCCGCTAACGCTTATTAATTAATCTTACCTTAAACCCGCTTAAACATAATTATCCTTTTTGCGAGTGTTAGTATACACCCCGCGACGCTTGTATTTGTGGTGGAGAGGAATCAACAAATGAACCAGCATTCGTCAGACTAAAAGTAAGTGCCTTCCTTTCTTTCTCATATGTCCACCAACATTGGAAAACGAATTTACTTAATACATTACAGTTTTCAGTACCCACTGTCAATATATCGTAAGATTATTTATGTTTATAATATATTGATATCATAAAACCCACAAATTTGGACTATTTTTATGAGTATGTTTACAAAAATCTTTACTTACAGTTTTTATTTTATGGATGTACACCTACTTACACAGGGTGTAAGACTTAGTCCATAATATTTTATGGGTGGATACCTAATTAAATTATGAGACGAAAATGTTCAAGAAATATATGCAATTTCTGCACTGTTGCGGAAAATATTATTGTTTGAAATTTTACAAAATCGTGTTAAGTTTGAAGACTACGTACTTCGAAATAAATACTTGTGAAATTGTTCCATTATTAATCTATATATTTGCTTCAGACCTAACAAAATCATTTAACAAAAAATAATCTAGCCGTTCAAAATTCGATGGTCTTTAATTTTTTGTATTCAATATATAATTTGGAATCAATAAAATATTTAAATTAATCGAAATAATAGCATAATTATGATTTTTGATTTTTCAGACATTATGCATTTTGGTTTTGTCCTCGTTTCGATATATTAATTTCAGCACATGACGGCTTTATTACTCTGTCACGCCACTGATCTTCCGTCTACAGCAGAACAAACGAGATCTCTCCAGATGCATTGCTTACCACAATGGGTTCAAAAATGGATTTTTAATTTATTACGTAAACCGTGACGTAAAAATCTAGTGGTATTTTACGGAGATATTTACGTTAAATGTAGGCACGTAGTTACTATGGGACCATCAATTTGGTTCTCACACATGAATAAAGTAATACCTGACACTCCTTAATACAAAATGCAGGCCATTAATGCCTTCATGAGTACCTACGTAAGTTTTTGTCCAGTTTCTTCATCCTTGTAACTACATATTTATCAATTTAAAATTTTAGCGTACATCGATAAGTAGGTACTTTACTTAAAAATTCATTCTCATCCCGCGTATCCATATATACATAATTTACTTATGTTCAACTGCTATGTCGCATTGTTACGTAAAACGATATATACTCACATATACAGGGTGAATATTATGTTCCGGGCCGATTTTGTTTAGACACCATTTTGGTTTGGCTCATATTTGTTAGTTTATATTTAATTTTCATAGAGAATAGTTAATTACAATTTATTATGAAGTATTTAACGCCTTAAATAATATGTAACAGTACATGTTTTGCAGCTCAATATTGATAACTCCGACTTTTGGAAAAAAATCATCATGAGCTACGAAGCTTATTTCGACTTGGCGGATTTTGTTAATAAACAAAACAGCAGTTATTGAGTCACTGAAAATTTTCAATTGATACACCAATGATCTTTACACTCACGCAGAGTTACTGTATGCTTTACTGCAGAGTTTCTTTCAGGATACAAGAGGCAATGACCATTAACTGTGATCGCAATCATCACATGTCGGAAAACTTATTGGTGGTCGAATTGGGTCGATTAATCCTACAATATATAACATGTTGTTATGTAAAATAGTAGTAAAAAGTTAAAAATACTGCGTAATTTCCCATTACATAATTAGCCATTACAAGTACATACAGATGAAATAATAATCAATAATAATCTTAAATATAATAAATAATTAAGATACATTTTTACATATATAACATAACATAACATGCACTGGGAACATTAATATTTGAAAAGATAAACATACAAACGATAACTATTGTTAAATGAAAGATAAATATAAATAATTAATAACAAATCATTTTTCAATCAATCATTTTAAACAAAAGTAGACAATATAAAAGCAATTCATTACACACTAATTTAATAGGTACTTGCGTACTTTTTAAGTACTCTTCAAAGTACATAGACGGAAGAAAGAATGTGTAATTTATTGAGATATTTATGTACTTGCTTAAAGTACTTTCGCTGATTTTTTTAATGATTTAAGTTGTAAAAACTATTAGCTTCGCATTATTGTTGGCAGGTTATTTTTAATGAATAAAAGTATTACATATCGCATAATATTAGGGGAACACGTACTTATTGTGAAGTTGTATTATTCAAAACATAGGTCTGTGATTTTTAAATATTAATTAAATATATTAATTAGAAAGATATACATATAAAATCAATTTTATCGAAAAATGTATAAAAATAAGGTAGATGGCTCTTTCAAATAATGGAACGATTAAATGTATTAATGTCAAAAAGGTAACATATAGGTTCGAAAATTTGTCGCTAAAAATATTGTCGCTGTAGCATAGTTGAATAATGAACCTTCCCTGGTTAAGAAACAGATCCAAGTTCGAATCCCGGTGGCGCAACAACAATATTTTTCGACAAAATTGATTTTTTATGTATATCTTTCTAATATTCATAATATAATAACAAGTCGAAATGATTAAACAAAATATGGGTGAAAGCTAGATTTTTTTATAAGAGAATATGTTTATTATCTAGTTCTCACGAAAACTACAAAAATTTCGTAAATTTAATAATGTATATCAGGAGCTATACACATCGAAACGATTTTGAAGACGTCTACCTCTCACATGCTAAGCAAATGCTCCTACCATCTTGCTACTGTGGTGTCAAATTGACATATAAGAATATAATGCTGATTTTTGTTGTGTTAGAATGTTCATTTATAGTAATGATAAGTTTTTAAATTATTTATACATTCTTGACATAAAATTTTAATACTGATTTTAAATTTAATTTGAAAAATAGTTGCATCTTATCAACTTTATAACAAGCTTAATAATTAAAGAGCTTAACATACATGTAAACGTAAATTTTCACATGTCATTATTATTCGTCAGCAGTACAATGGTTAGTATTCTAATTCACTTTAGTTTGGAGATTTTTATTTGATTTATTTAATGATTTTTTTCAAAATAAATTCTATACAGGGGTGGTATAATACACGTGTCTGAGACATATAAGGCATTTTTTGACCGTCCTACGTTGCAATAATTATCCGTTCGTGTGGTGTGTCCGTCCTGTCCGTCCCTGGTGTTCGCTCAATCTAAATCCGTTACAAATTTATCTCAGATTCGATTATTTTTTTATAAATTAAAAAAAAAACAGATGTAATCTACACCGCGTATATTCTCGAGCGGGCTTAGGTACTTGACTGTGACCTAGACCGATAAAAAATCTCTAACTCGAGATGACTCTATGCAGATATCACCCGAGTACTATGCATTGTAACCGAGTTCATTACTCCCGTAGTACAAGGCTAACTCAAAACTCGTAAGGAAGACTTCCTTAAAACCTGACACCCGAATGCCTGTATTGGCTTTTGTTATTGAAACTCAATTCTAATGACAATGGTTGACTTGTGAGTCATAAGTCAGATGACAACATTGCTTTGAGCAATAGTAAGATTTCGCGGGTAAGGAAACATTTTTCGCTTCAAAACTAGGAAAATATTGGCTAGTATCAACAATTCAGTTAAACATAACCTTACTAATTTAATTCAATGTATTTTCATTAATATATAGATTTCTCACAGAGACATTACATGAAAAGTATGGAAGTCTTGGGTATAACAGGGCTTACGACCCGTCATCGGCTGGCTCAAGTGATCACTTTACACAATGTAACGTTCACCTATTTATCCATGCAATCATGTCTATCCACCTCATCTAATCCTCCAGGGGAAAAAAACCTGTTAGTTCCTACAAAGATTTGGACATACTCAAAATATTGCATTTTCATAAGCTAATTTATCTCTGTAACATAAAATTCAAGAACTCTTTAAGGCATTTTTTGCCATTTCCCTGTTATAATTTTTTTTGTTGTTGTAAATATTTAAGAAGGGGCTTGAAAAGGTAAGAATTGTCAAAAAGTATAGAGTTGTCTATTAAGTCTTTGGGGTCTTATTTAATTATTTATTATACAATCAATTTTTTAAATGAAAATTACAACATTTCAATCAATGATGTATTCTGCATAATTGTTCAGGACTTCATCTAATCTTTTAACCAATTTGTCGATGCCTTTACTATACAAATCGGCTGGTCTGGTATCAAAATAGTTATCGTGTAAATTTTTGAGGACATCGTCGTTGTTGAACGTAACGCAAGGCATTTGATTGGAAGGCGACCAAAAAAACGAATATAGAGAAAGTGTCGAAGTAATATTTTTGGATTTGAATTTTTAATATGTTCAATGAAATTTTCCACGAATTTAGTAGCAATTTTTAACCATATTATATACACGACGTGTACACAAGCATACAATTGTAACCTTTTATAAGACGGCTTCCCGACAAGTTGGTATCACTGCAATGCAGTTTGCGCCATTTTATCTTAAATATCTGTTGGCGTTCATTTCTTTTTTTATTACGCGAAAAGAAAAGTTGGATTATATTAATTGCCACAGTTAGTCTTGTTTAAATGTAGCACGTCGTTGTATAAATGACGTCAATAATTACGACTTCACCGAAGATATAGATCCATCGTGTTTCGTGACTGTATGTACTCGTATATGGAAATACGAGAGACAACAGATGAAGATAATGATGTTCTCATTGCAAATTAAAATAGAATCTGAAGATGAATAACTCTTGTTTTAAATAAAAAATTAATTAATTAACAAAGCATAATATATATTTTTCTAAATAATATTTTTCAAACAAAAACAAACGTGGATTAGGCTTACTGGGACGCCACGTGAAATAAAACGCACCATGCACTCTACCTCGAAGGTGGTGCGGAAAGGAGTCCACGTTTCATGAACAACATAAATTATTTTAGATTGTTGACTTTGTTTTATTAACCACACAATGAATTAAATACATCAAACGGTTTAGAAAAATAACATTTTATTCTTCAGAATGTCATTAACTAATCAAAAACATATGTTATATTGTTTCTATAATAGAATATATTAAAAAAAAACAATATTCATTTAAAAAATTAATTTAGTACCTTACTTATGATACTTAATAACATACTGGAGATGAAAATTATATTTTTCGAAACCGATAGATGTATTTAATTCATTAAGTGGTTAATAAAACAAAGTTAACAATCTAAAATAATGGATTTTAACTTTTAAGGTTAATTTTCCTAATCTTAAAAATAGAAACATAAAGGTTACAAATCTGTAAATCGAATTGTCTCCAAAACGGTAACTCTTACGAATAAATGCCATAAAATATTTTTTGTAGAGAATTGTGTAAACTATAATTTTGATTATAAATATTTTTTCTGAAAAAGTGACCGTTGACGAGATATTCACGAATTTTTTGGTGACCTTAGACCCCACGTAATTTTTTTGGCAGATCTTGTATCGAAGGGGACGTTTGATATTTTGTTTAGAATCACAATATCAAGGTCCATATCAAAATCTAACTTTCCTAAAATTTGTTGGAAGTGCAATGTGTAATTTCACTGGACTAAATCCGAAAAATAATTTTTGTATGTAGTATTATTGTACCAGCATAGACCTATACCCTATACCAGTGATGGTGAACCTATGACCCGCGGGTCAGACACTGATCCACGCAGGCTTTTCAAATGACCCACGCGTTGATTTTTATAAACTTATTTTTTATATCATAAAAGAGAGAACAGACAATGAAAAATATTTAAAAAATAAAGTATATATAACCAAATGTCGAATTTATAAAAAAATATTTCCAAGTGGACATTGGCTAGTTGATTTTCTATCGTATCACTGTAGATATGTATGACGTACATGGTCGTAAAACGTCGTGTTTCGCCCTTTTGTCGCGAAGCGTGTATCACTTATGACAGTTAGACGTCTATCCGAATTTATTACTACGTACATATTACATATGTATGTGAAAAAACAAATAATTGAAATGAGCAATTAATTAATTGACATCAAATGAAATACTATGGGGGGAGGGGGGGTGACACGCCAGCAAAGTTAAATTAGATTTTCTGAAATTTTGATACGCCGAGCCCAAAAGGTTCGCCATTACTGCCCTATACCATAGTATATACCCACCCTAACACGTGAAGGTTAGATAACATCAGGCAAGTTGACGGATAAAATTGGAAGCCATGCACAAGAGACAGGTAGCTGTGGAGGTAGGTTTATAGGAACAGTGGACGCACAAGAATAGGATTAAATTGAAAGGATACTTTTGAATACAATAACAAAGCTTTGTAAAAGATCTTGTAAAGAATTAACGCAGTATCCCTGTCTCAGGACAAGTAAAATGCTACAGCTCGAGCTTCTGCTTTAAATGATGAAATAAAAGATTATAAAGCTAAATATAGTCAGAAAAGTAGGCGGTAATTCAGTAATTTGTTATTTTATTTTAAAAATGTACCATTATTAAAAAGAACACATTCTTATTGTGAAGTTACAATTATTATTACAACTTCACAATAAGAATGTGTTCTCCTTAATAATATATAAGTTGTATCAATGTGTCCAAAATTTAATAAAAATCAATTATTAATTCTGGCGTCTCCTATCAGATTACTCAAAGGTATTTGAGATTCTGTAAAAATAAAGAAGATGGCTTTCAAATAATGGAACGATAGATGTATCAATTTGAAAAGTGTAACATATAAGTTCGAAAGTTTGTCGTCAATCCACTGTATTGGTATAGCATAATCGGTTAATGAACGTTCGAATCCCAGCAATATTTTTCTATAAAATTGATTTTATATGTATATCTTTCTAATTTAAATTTTTATTAATTTTTTAATTTATTAATTTAATTTGTATGAAAAATATACCTTCCGAACAAAAATCTTACTTATCTATAAATTCACATTTAAAAATAAATTAATTAATCACATTTAAATAAATAGAAAGATTTATAAAAAGTTGGACTTTTATTTATACGCGGTATTTAAATGAAATATTTTTATTTTGACGCGTTAAATATTAGTCATTTATACAAAACATATATTATTTTGTGATTGAATTATTGTCTACAAAACGAAAACGGTCTCATATATACTGTCGAAGAAATCTAACATTTCTCTTTAATGAAATGTATTAATTTTTATTTGTGATTTACCCATAAAAAGATGTAGAATTATATAAAAGATATTACTGGGAAAAGGTAGGGCCTTTGCATGTTACATCTGCTCTAGACAATATTACGTAAGGTAGTAACATTAAATGTTACGATGCTCGCTGGGTGCCGGATGCTGGCTCCGTTATTGATCTAAATAACGTATTATTAATTTTAAATCATTACGCAACGGCCCGAGGGCGGAAGGGGAAGGAAAAGGGCACCAAAAACCCAAACACCGAGAGCTTGGGCGGAGTAATGATCTTACTGCAGGGAGTGACCAATAATCACAGTATTTTTAAAAAGATTCACCAAACGTTAGCCCTCACTGATGTCGTATAAATATTATCGTAGAACTAGTTATTACAGATCTTCAACGTAAAGGTTTTATGTATTTGATTTGTGTAATAGAGGGTGAATATTATGTTCCAGGTTGATTTAGTTTGGTTTGGCAAACATTAGTCAATTCACATTTGGTAGTCGTAGAGAGCAGTTGATTATAATTTATTATGGAGTATATAACACCTCAACAACGTGTTGAAGTCATTAAAACATTTTATCTAAATAATTGATTAATTATGAACATACGAAGTAAGTAGCGACGAAGCTCATGTACTTGGCGGGTTTTGTTATGTAGGTTAGGGAGTAATTGAAAGTAAAGATCTATGATAATAAGCTAACAACAATTCCGATGCTGCAGGACAATACTCGAAATGAAATTACTGAAATAACACGCGAAGTGTGTTAGAATGTTATGAAAATATTATTAAAAGAGCACGCATTTGTGCCGCTGCCAGAATGTCATACACCATACATAATTGTAATAATCTAAGTAATCGATAAATAAAAACCAAATTAAAAAATTGTGTTTCATTTCATAGTTATTTAAAAACAATATCGGCCAGGTATATAATGTTCACCCTGTGCATTGTTTTACTGCGGCGAAGAACTACATAATGTACGAAATAAAGTACATAGCTACATAGTTTTCTGTTGATTATATTATATTATTATAGCAGGCAGCAATTTTCCATACTGACTATGAGCAAATATAATTTTGATACGTGTCGAATGGGTACATGCAATATTTTATATGAGTACGATGTGAGATCAATAAAAATATACAACAATAAGGGATTAATTGAATCAGAATAATAATCATATTATAGACAAAGTAAAAATATTTATTAGTTAAATATAAATGTATTCCTACGATACTTGATTATATAATGAATTTTATGTATAAAGCTACTTATTTAAAATTAAATTAAGGGAGTATTATGATACTAAGAACAACCTAACCTTAATTTTTTTTTTAAATCAATGATAAATAATAACAAAATTATTTAAATGATATTTTTAAATTGATATACCTGCTCGTATTATTTTATATATCAATATCTCGATAAATTACACGTTTTTCTATAGTTTTTAAAAAGTATGCAAGTACCTACTTATTTAGTATGGTGTTGATCAACGATGTCCCACATTCAAAATTATTGTGATAGATTCAAAGTCTGTTTTTGTTTAAAAATATTGATTGAGATATTGATACAAAGAACATTGTTCTTTTTAAAATACAACGATGCCTAATGGACAACTTGCGAGATGAATGGACGGGTAGACGAACGTATGAAAATTATGTAAATATGATAATATTTAAATATATTTATATGGTGACATACGTACTTATGAATCGCGGTCTACATATTTAAATTAAATGTTGTATGTTAAAGGAAAAAAGAATCAGAAATTCATGATAACATAACATGAACTATTATTACATCGGCTTCAAAATTTTTTTTTTTTCATTTTAATTCAAAATACCACATTTACATGTTCAACGTACTTAATCAAAAATTAATATTTAAATATATGAACCATATTTAAATTCATTGTGTATTCTTACAAATTTGTCTACTTTTATGCTCTTTCGTAGAGTCGGGATATACGAACCTTTAAATAGGTAATCATTTATCAAGGTATTTTCAAGTTTTGTTTCCTGTAAGTGTAAAGATTACATATCATTTTTAAACTATAGGTAAGTAGTAATTAGAATTTTCAACGATATATGTAGCGCCTAATTCCAAAATCCCCTAAAACAGATTTGGGATAATTTGAGTTGAATATGCAGTTTTATAGATTTTTTGTCAGCTGCATGCCGAACACATTGTTTCTCGCAAAAGCAACTTAAATCCATTGATATTACAAGTTCAAAATCAGGATTAATTCCAAAATACTCTAAAGCAAACAGACTATAAGTTGCTGTTCCCCCTAAAATGAAATCAGACAATGACAACGCTCGTTCATGATCACGTGATTTAAAATTCATGATGGCTGCCAAAAGGATATATACAAAAAAAAATCGTATTACAGAATTGTCTCTTTGAAAAATGCTGACGTAAAAACAAACATTTTTTACATTTGCTTTCAAAATATACGTTTTCATCCTTACACAAAAATACATACAAAGTCGTTTTAGGGGGTTTTGGAATTAGGCGCTACATTTGACCAAATAAACTTAATTAGATCAAGAAAAATAAAAAATTAATGTTATTTTTAGAGTAGAAAAATATTGCTTTGTTTTTGTTCTCTCTCTATATTCTGAATGCCCTTCCAAACAATATAACAAAAAAAATGGTCACCACACTTAGGGTGCCCGAAGCGCGGCCACCTATACTAAATTACCGAATGAAACAAAAGAAGAACAATAACAACAAAAAAAAAGAATACGGACGGTGGGCTCGCACACACGCAAAGAAAAAAAAAACAAACGAAATTTAAGCCCCTTTCGGAGCCACCAGAAGAGTCACTCGAGCGTGTCTGATTAATTTTATACAAAGGTGTCGAGTATTCGACTTGTGTAAAGTGTGCACAGTACTGCAGTGCCGATCTTTTTACATGATCGTTGTTGTTAATCCGAATACTGGTGCAGGTTGGGATGTGTAATAAAAACGAAACGAAAGCTATGCGACCAGCGCGGGCGCAGTGCGCAGTGCGCGGCTGTCAGAATGTTAAGGTCAGTTCACAGGGGGATATGAAATCGAACTCGGAACGAATATGAAACGAAAATGAACTCTTTATTTATACACGAACGTTTTTATTTCCTCGAAATACTAAATAAAGTTTTAAAAGAAGTCCGATTGGCTGGTATTGGATGGTGAAGTTTTCGATCTGTATTCAATGGCTCGGTGATAATATAATTTCAATTCTGAAAACCGGATTTTACATATTTTATTATTATTATTTTTAAATTGTTATGCGTACGTAGAATACGTATCAAATCAATATCTACGTTCAAAATAAGCTAAACGCTTGTATTATGAAAATCGGACTAACTTGATGGCGTCCTGGAACGAGGCTCGAACCCCCGACCACTAGATCACCATATATATAGGTTGGCAATATTTTTGATATAGACGAATATCAAAAATATTGCCAACCTTAAGACAGATTATTTTAAAATGATATAATTATTTTTAATGAAAATACATATTAAATTAATGAATTAGAAAGATATATAGAAAAAAATCAATTTATTGAAAAAATATTTGTTTACAATCGGGATAAAATGGAATAATAGATCTATCATTATAAAAATATACGGAATATAATTTCCAAATTTGTCTTAAATATAATCGGTTGATGTAGTGGAATGGTAATATGTTTCCCCGAATAGGAAAAGATTTCGTTATAATAATTGAGTAGGTTGTTGGTCTATTGGTTAAGACGCTGGCCTAGTTATCTATTCGTTGGGGGTTCGGGCCTCGTTCTAGGAGACCAGCAAGTTAATTATATTTTCATAGTACACATCTTAGTTTGAAAATATTATTGTAAGAATATTGATGTGACATGTATTCCGTGTACTCATCTCCATTAAAAAAACAATGAATGAATGATATCATTTAAATGGTTTAATGAACTCCAGTTCTCGGCGACTATTTTCCAGTTCGGAATCTGTAACAGCTCTACTGCTTCCTCCAATTCTTCTTGGAATGTGCGCTTCCCGCATCCTCTGATGTGCCCGCCCACCTGAGTCGCTTGAAGAAAGATGGTCGGTATCACGAAAATAAATAACAGAAGAGTGTCTTACAATGCATCTCAAGTAAAAAAAAAGTCTAATGTACAGCAATGGTACAAGATTACGGTAGTTAATAAGAATATTTATATCTGAAGTTAGGGAAGAACAACCAGACCAACGAAGTTGAACGAAGGAGAAGACAGGGGCGTGCTGTACACACAAGCAAAAAAGCTGTGCATTACTAAAAATTCCGGGAAACAAATATAAATTAAATAAATGGATTAACATAAACGAAAACATTATTTTACAATTAGCGCCATCTGTGTACCAGTAGAGGCTTTAATTGCGTAGTTCTAAAAACTACCACGACAACTCACCGCCGTACCCATGGCGCTCTTGTGTATTCGCTGTATCGATTTATTTATATTACTCTGTTCTGTCTTTACGCTAGTGAATTACTCGAGTCATATAATTGGTTATTTACCAAATTAAAAATTTCTTTCGGTTGATCCGTTTTGTGTGGAGTCGTTACGTATGCTGTTTTTTAAATAGAATAACATTAAAAAGGGTTACAACTGCGTGCAAATCATTAAAGTGTCTACTTCCTTTGTTATTAATTCGCGAATTTTACTATCTAACTGTTTTTAACTTGTTGATTTCGTGATTGTTCTATAAGTTTGGTGCATGGTTTGCAAAACAACAACAAAAAGCAATTTTCTACGTTAATCTTTAATATAAATAATTATTTCCTTTAGTTATTGCGTGAAAGATTTTTAAACAATAAATGAACCATGTTCAGTCATAGAAAGTGTGTCGTCTTGTGACGTGCGTCATAAAAATGTTCTTAAAAACGTCTATACATTTATTATATGGGTAAGAAGGTATTATTTTACGTTAAAATTTAAACTTTAAAAACACTATTAACAGTACACTAAAATTATAAATAAATACATTTATTTTGTCTAAAGACGTTAGTTAAACGTAAGTATATATTGTATTATATATGATTGTATAATGTCATTGGTAACAGCATAACCTAAATCTATACCTACTGCACGCCACTGGGAGACGATTACAATGGGCAGACCTTTTTTGCTTTCAACAGGTCGTTGAGGACTCTGATAGACAATCATAGGTAAGACAGTAAGGTATAATGTAGAATCATTTAAGACAAGTTAGGATGTAACATGTTACAAAATACATCGTATTATGGTTAAGAAAATTATAAATACCGTAAAAAATGTTTAATCATATACTTAGGAACAAAATAATACCTCAACATTTCCGGACTCGCGTGCGTGATCAGTACGTTTTTCCTGTACTGATGCACGGAGCGTAGATGTATTAATTAGAAAAAGTGTAACATATAGGTTCGAAAATTTGTCGTCAAAAGTACTGTCGCTGTAGCATAGTTGGATAATTATACCTTCCCCGATTTGGAAAGAAATCCAGGTTAGAATCCTGGTAGCGCAACAGCAATATTTTTCGATAAAATTGATATCTTTCTAATTAATACATTTAATTAGTATTTAAAATATGAATGAATATTCAAAACGATTTAATTTGTGGATAATATAAAATTGTAACCGAAGCGGACTGTAGCTGTATCCGAGGCAAAACAATAATATTTGTAATGGAATTTATTAAACCAATACACCTAAATGTGACGTTATAGCCGAGTTCGTGTTATTACAAAAATCACTGTACCGGAGTTTTCCCGATCGTTATTATGCGAAACGGAAACTCGAATCAGACACAAAGGCTCCATTGAAGTCAGGGTGATGTCCTTCAAAAGGATATATATAGAAAATTGTACTATAAGCCTGTAGGTAGTCTTTTATGTAAACCAGACTGTTGACCCTGCACAAGTTATGAAGGTTTGCCCAGTTATCGAATTCGGTTGTCACCTGCTCGCTGTTGCCTCCAAGTGCGTGATGACTCATGAGGCTCTTGTGCATTGCAATGGAGGACGATTAAATTATTATTATTGATGTAAACCATTGCAACATCTAGACCTCTAAAAGCTGAACATAATCATAATTTCTGGGAAACAAATTGAGAATAGTATTACAGACTAAAATCCGAGTCCGTGTTTTTAAAGTTATAATAATAATATGCTATATAAGACAATTATTTTCAATAGACAGATCTTTTACTAAGTAATTTATGTAATTAGTTTAATTTTCAAGGAATTATGTTCTGAAAATTCGCAACTTCACAAAAAAAAAAATTTCATTAATAAAATACTTACTTACTTACTTACCTACCATCATGCCGTTTCCCCGCGGGGGTAGGTAGAGAGGATAGAGCGCCACACTCCTCTCTCCTGACACACAATTCTCGCCTCATCCACATTCATACATCTTCTCATACAAACTCGCCGATTGTTGAGGCTTCTAACAGGACTATCCTCCATGGTTTACCTGGTCATGCCAAGTCTTCTGCGGACGTCTGCTATTTCTGGTGCCATCAACACTTGCGTCATATATCTTTCTTACCATTCTCTCTTCATTCATCCGTTTAATCTTACTCAATTTACTAACATCAGCTTTACATTCTTTCCTTATTTCTTCATTCTTTACTCTGTCATAAATAGATTTTCCACATATACTTAATTGCGTTAATGTTGTCTGCTTAATAAAAATAGACTTAGTACTGGCGCCATCTGGCAGGTTCTATTCAAAGGTATTTGAAAAACGTTCGTTATGTCATGTGAAAACATGTCGTTAAAAAGTGAGATATGCAGGTCTAAATCAGATATGTAATATTTGGCAATATAAATACAGGCAATATAAAGTTACGGGTTCGTGTCCCGATAGTAATAATATTTATTCTTTTACGGTATTCATTTTATAGAACTCCATTGTTAATCAACACAATAAATCAAAGAAAATCGTGTTTGATTTATTGTGTTGATTAATAATGTTTATTGATATTTTTTTATTGTGTATGAATCTCTCCTACACAAAGTAACAAATAGGTTATTTTTAGGTATTCTACTATTTCGCATATATTTGCTGTGGTAGTATTCTTTTATGTAAGAATACATGATTCTTTTCTGCCACTTAAAAATGTAGATACAAAATTCATGTAAAAAGTAAAAAAATTAAAATGAACTATTTGTTACTTACAAAATTACGTGGGATGGATCAATATAAGTGTGATTTATCTAATGTGTTTTAAGTAGAATATAGTTTTATGAGAATTCACCAAATAGTTATTTTGTTTAATTTTCGTAACTGTTATTATTACACCGCTTTGTTTGTGCAACAGATGGTTGGTTTAAAACTCGTTAAAAATTAAATTGCTTTTTTAACTAGCCTTGTAGACATGTCTAAAATTTCTGTAATTATATGTTTGCGCTTTTAAACCGAAATACGCTGCTTGTGTAAAAATATCTACAAGTTATCGAAACATGTTTCACTTGTATAATTTATCGCTCACTGCTCAGTGTTACCGTACATTAATTACGCGAAATGAACCAGTTAAGTGTTTTTACGTGTGAGTGTAAAATAGATATTTAAATTTGTGTCAAAAATATAAGATTTCATTCACAAATGTAAGATTTTATACAAAAGGCAGTAATTGTATTGACTTTCTTCCTTCAAGTCAGTATTGACCAGGGTTGTGTAGTCGTTTAAAAATCTACTGAAACACAAAAAAATAAACATTTTTCACACTCGTTCTTAAATGTAATTCAGATTAACCTTCTTGGTGACTATCTAAGTCTCCGCTGAAGAAGACGAAAGTGTCATTACATGTATATGCAACGCCTAATTCCAAAATCTCTTAAAACAGATTTGGGATAATTTGAGTTAAATATGCAGTTTTGTAGATTTTTTTTCAGCTACATGAAAAACATATTGTTCTTTCGTAAAAGCCACTTAAATCCATTGATATTGCATGTTCAAAATCAGGATTTAGTTCCAAAATACCCCAAGGCAGACAGAGTATAAGCTGCTATTCCCCCTAAAATTAAATCAGCCAATCATCTAAAATCAAGTATGGCTGCCAGAACGATATATACAGAAAAAAAAGTTACATTACTGAATTGTCTCTTTAAAAAATGTTGATGTAAAAACAATCATTTTGTAGGTTTGCTTTCAATTCATAACTCAAAACCACATAAAGTCGTTTAGGGGGTTTTGGAATTGAGCGCAACGTATGTACATATATAGTAATATTATTAATTTGTTAGAAAAACAATCAAGTTAGCTAGTTGTCACTGCTACGCCATCCGGACAAAGGATTTAAAAAAAATCTTACTAATTACTTTAACGATATACAATTACAGATTATCTGATGAAGCAAGTGGGTGTAGCATCCGAAAAAATGTATCTAACGATCGCGGTCTTTCTTAAAATGTTTGTATTGTCTTTTAATTATAGCAAATAACATTCAGTTTATTAGTTTTAAATGAGTATAAAGATTCTATCTAAGTGATAGTTTTAAAAAATGTCAAATCTGGTTCTGATATAAATGAATAAACTCACATTTGCGTATAAAACGTATAAAAATAATTTAAGTTATTATTGAAGGCGTCGCCTTAAGAATCAAACACCAACACCTACATTCTCAAATACTGTATTTTATTATTAACAACGAAGCTATTTCCAAGAACCAGATTAGGATAAACGTAGGTAGAAAAAGGGCTGCATTTGCTATTAAAAGAAAATTGAATGCATATATTTTAATGCTAATAACTTTCAAATGTCAGAAAACAGAAGAAATTTGATAAAATTCTCACTTGTTTTTTGTTTTCGAGTTTAAGAAAATAAAATATAGTGCTGATCCAAATTTAAATATAATTGACCAAAATATTTTAATATCACTCTCACTGTGTCTTCTGTATTCTAGTTTATTTTTAATATCGTACAATAAATTTATTATACTCAGACTGATGTCATAAAACACGTAGAAGGACTTTCCTGATAATGAGCGTAGCTTTTAATGTTATTATCGACAAGTTTTTATTCAATACCACAAATTTTCATTTTGAGTTACAAAACTTATAATTACGAAATATGCCAGTATGTGCGTAACATAAAAATGTGAAAATATTAAATAATACAACAGAAATTGTTTGGAAATAGTATTTATTTTGAAAAACATTTGCAAAGGTTTTAGCTCTGCGAAATATAATCCCGTAATAATAAATTAATAAAAGAAAATTATAACAACGATGCTTTAAATAGGGTGGCTTCGAACGGAAAAAATACAAGAGGTGTAGCCAATCTGAATTTTACAATTTCCAAAATCAGCAATAAGTCTGAATCGAATTTGTTGTTCTTACATTAAAAAATAAACTACCTAGGTTTTTACAAAAGAGTACGCTTTCTCCCAATTTGGAAGAGATGATAAAAAATGGGTTATCGATAATAACCTGTCTTACTTGTAAGCATGAAATGAATTGCTTAAACTATGACTGATTAGATGTTTTGATTATATTAAATGTAATAAAATGAATATAAATGTACCTGCAGAAAAATGTCTATCAAGACGTTTTATGGGTGTAGTTTTAATTAAAAAATAAAAATATATATTTTAAAAATTCCTTTTTCACACTTCTATTGAATAATACTTATTTATTTAATATTTTATATTGCACATTATCCTTTAATATAAACAAAATACATTTTAAATATAAATCATATGTAAAAATAACTTTCAATGATATTGTTTAAAATAAAACATGAGGAAGAAAAAAATCTTAAATTGAACTGAATTTAAGGTTTTTTCTTTATAAAATTACAAAATATATTATTTGATTTTCTGCGATTTTTGACCGAATTTGATCGAATGCTCCCAAATCGGTTCTTCTCATTCGCCGCGAGGTTGGCATTTTCTTAATGCTAAAAGGCAACCGTACCCCGCCGCCAGGCTACATAGATGACAGGGCGGCAATACACGGCTATTAGACAAAATGCACTCCTCACTGACCACCGGCAAGAAACTTCTTTATCATTCATATAATATCTACAATAATAATTTTGTTTGACATTTTAAAGAATTGAGAATTTATGTATCTTTCTTGTTTTTCTTTTAGTGTGTCGTCAATAGTAAAAGGCTAATGAAAATTAACCGAAAAATTATTTATTTATCTCTCTGGGTCTCCGAGAGTCTAGTGCCGGACCTGCAGGCGTCGAATAAGATCAACAAGTAGTTGGAGATTCGCTGAATGCGTTGGTGAATCATTTGAAAATGAAGGTTGTCACTAATAAGCCAAGAGGTACGGAGCGAACTAAGGCTAATGATGATGACGATGACTGGATGTAACGGTCATTCAACTTTAACTTTTCAAACCAAGTTTTCTCATTCATTTCCTGACGCTCGGACACTACTGGCTTACTGAGGAATATGGGTGAGCCTGGCTTTCAATGTGGCTATCTATGAGCGTACCGCTATTAGAACTAGAAAATACAAATTATATTCCATTCAAATAAAATCGTAAAATGGGGTTATCAAAATAAAGCTAGCTCGCGCCTTCCTCATAAAATTTCGTAGTAATCTCAAATACGTGACCCAAAAGTGACCAAAAGTTAGGTAATACTCGTTACCATGGTGAGTATATATTTTATTTAGGACCCATAAATGTATTGACACGATATGTACCTAAAAATGAATTAATGCTTACCTAGTACCTACCTTCTTTTCCTTTCTACCTACAAAAAGTACGTTAAGCAATCGTTTTCAAACAAAGAAATTTACAATGTCAAAAATAATTGTAATCAAATTTAATTCCTTCCTTACTTTCCAGAGAATTGTACATATAATACACGCATACGTCATGTTTACCATGAAAGTACTAATTGTGCTCACTCGATTTTACATACATGTATACGTCTGTATGTTAACTAAATATTTAAAAATGGAAATGTATAAAATAAATTTAATCTATCCTTAAATGATAATTTATCGTTATTAAAGACAACTATGCATAGACTAGAATGCTCTCTGCATATACTGGGTGAATATTATGTTCCAGGTCGATTTTATTTGATCACCATTTTGATTTGGTGAATATTTGTCAGTTTGTATTTTGTAGTAATAGAAAGAAGTTAATTACAATTTACTTTGACGTATTTAATCACTTAACAATGTGTTAAAGTCATTAAAACAAACACAAATCTGACTTTTGAAAAAAATCATCATGAGCGACGAAGCTAACTTCGACTTGGCGGGTTTTGTCAATAAACAAAACAATTGCTGAGGTACTTAAATCCTCTATTGATACACCAATGACCTTTACACCCACGCAGAGTTGTATGGATGGAGTGAATGGTGCACCATGTGGGCCAACGAAATCACTGGACTCACTATAATATATGGAGTTTCCAAATTCTCTCATATAACACCACTTTTACATCAGCTACATTGACTCCGATTCTGAGAAAGAGTTGAATTTAAATTGTGCTGGTTGATGTACAAGGCGACACGCGACATTGCACCTCTGTATCTTCAAGAACTTTGTATTCGAGACAATTTGAATGGCAGACGTCAAACCCTCAGGTCAGCCGTAGGAAGGGTTGTAGAACCTCTTTGCCTTCCGTTATAAGAAACAGTGGATCAGAGACTTTATTTAAGAAGAAACTAAAAACGCACTTTTTCAAAAAGTCATTTCCATAAGTGAAAATAACAATTTTTAATCTTAAAAACAAAGATAATTGTAGAACTATAAAAAGTTTATGTGTAAAGTGCCCTTGAGGTGAAAGTTTTTACGAAAATGGCGCTATACAAATTATTCATTATTATTTTTTTCAGGATGCAAGAAGAAATGCTGTAAAAACTTCTCGATTGGCGAATTGGGTCGATTAGGCCTGCAACATGTGGTTTCAACAGAACAGTGTCACCACACACACAGCCAGAGCTACGCTTGAAATTTTGATGAATGAAACAACATTGGCCTAGAACATAATATTCACACTGTACATCCTTAAGTTAAATCGTCACACCCGATTAATTAAAAATTGTACGCCAACATTGCCAGTGCTCGCATGTCTTATAATTTATTTATTTTATTCTCGTCCTGGTTAAATCCTTAAATAATGTGACAGTATTTTGTCTCATCACAGAACTGTCAATTAGTTTACAAGTAACAGAAAATTAGTAGCAGAAAATTCGCATTACTCCCGCGGTGCTACTAGCTAATGATGTGTACGGAATATAATAAAATAAATCTAAAGGTGTCATAAACATTACCGTATTTTACTAAAGTTTGATTATGTACTGTATTTCCAAAACAATTTATAATAAAATTCCTGGTTAGTATTAAATTATGTTTTAATAGATGGAATTGAATAAATTGTCATTTTTACCGTTTGTTAGGAATAATTTGATGAATCATATACAGTAGGCGACGATTATTAGAATCAGCTGTACACTATGTTTAATTTTAAATAAACGAAATCAAACATCATAAATATACTATGTTTTTTTTTCCAATGAAAGCAAACACATTATAATACAAAAAACTCTACCCCTGCAGCTAAACTAGAGCTCTATCACGCTCTTAGAGACGATCATATCAAATCAAAAGAACGAGTTCACATCTGTTCCTGAAATGAATTTAAATCACCGCTCAAATGTTAGTCTTCCTGGGGGTGATTAAGAATTGGGGGTTGGGTCTTCCCCACGACCTCGCACCCCGTCAACTAGCCAATGACGACTCTGTCACGCGCATTTCCAGGTCCTTAAACTTCTTGCTGTGCTCGAGTTATAAGTCCTCCAATTCATGGAGGACCCCTTTCCAAAACACGCGTGTCGTACAACCGCGAATTGTGCCCCGTTATATACCCAGATAATTATAATAATACCCTTCTCTCCCGCCCCCTACCTGATGCTCTGTCCCACTCTGATAAGCTGTTGCTCTGTCTTCTTAACCTTTACCATACCGTAATATAAAATATTCGTACGCAGCCATACTGTCAACTCATGTTACCGTAAGAAATTAAAATTCTATTAATCTTTAAAATGTGAAAAAATGGTTAATGTCATAAATTTACTTTAAGTATTAAGCATTAAACATTAAAAAAATATGTAATATTATAACTCGGACCATTCATCAAGTTCTGTATTGGAGGTTGCATGGTATAATACTACCTTCCCTTGTATCTATCTTCATTTAATTAATGAGAAAGAGACACCATTATATTCATATGTTTGTTATTGTTTTCACTGTGAAATTAATATGCGATTTCTTTCCGTCTTGCCACAAATGGTATTTTTGATAACATATTAATTTTACAACGGGATGAATTAAAAATAATTATTTTTGTAGGATTCGCCTTACATAATTAATTTTTTACTAGTCATTTATAAGCGTAAATATTTTCCTTTAAATTACTTAAAATATGAAATGCATGTTGCGTATATTTATCGAAATATTACAGATTTAATTAGAGCGGTAGACCTGTGTTGCTGCATGGTTTGGAAAAGGTTAACCTCCTATTTAAATATCTGTATTTTGGTTAGTCCATATATTATTGCCCTAGAGAAGGTTGGGTCCAACTGAAACTAGTTGACTTTAGTATATGTACATAATAAACTGGTTTAAAACTAGACATTATATTATTTAATAATGACATATTACGTATTTTTGTCGCTTTTTGGACCCAAGTTAACGATTAGAATCGGGATATAAATAATTCATATTTCTAGGTATGTTTTGAAGTGAAATAACAAGAAATAATAGGTAATGGATTCCTTGTGTAAATGTTTAAAATTGAGCTGACCTTATCGTTGTTTATCCGAAGTCATCGTTCACATTAGCTTTTAGCTGTTTCCAAACAAGATTTTTTTTAAATTTGGCACCTCCTTTTTAAAGACATGCAATTACACTACATCAACATAGTAAGTTGATGACATATTTTCGAACTTATATGTTGCAATTACAAATTTATACATGACATCTGTCGTTCTATTATTTAAAAGCCATATTCTTTATATTTACGGAATCTCAAACACCTTTGAGTAATATCCGATAAAAGAGGATAGAAATAATCAATAATTCATTATAATTAAATTTTGGAAATATTAATACACCTTATATATTTTTAAGGAGAACACATTTTTTAACATAGGTCGGTGATATTTTTAATTCAAATTAAATGTATCAATTAGACAGATATACATATTAAATAAATATATTAATTCTGGCGTCTCCTATCGGATTTTACTCAAAGGTGTTTGAAAATATAAAGAAGATGGTTTTCAAATAATGGAACGACAGATATATCAAACATATAAGTTCGAAAATTTATCGTTGACTTACTGTGTTGGTGTAGTGTAATCGGTTAATGTATTTTATCGGATAGGAAAAGATTCAGGTTCGAATCCCGGTAGCAACAAAAATATTTTTTCGATAAATTGATTTTATATGTATAGCTTTCTAATTGATACATTTAATTTGTATTGATGTAAATCGTAATTTTCAGATAAATAATAGAATTGCCGGATATATATAATCTACGAGAGCCAATGTGATCGTATTGTATATCATTCAATTATATAATACTATTCATTTATCATTTATATATTAATTTTCAATAATTGAAATTAAATATCCAAAATTCAATTTAAATATCTGTTATGAAATATCCACATTTATTTATTTATTAATTATTATATTTATTTCTTTTAAGATACGTTGAAATTGAATATTCAATCTAATGCACTAAGAATACAATGAGCAGAATAAAATAAATGTTGCAAAGTATAACAAAGAAATAATAAAGATATTTTGTCGGAAAATAATACGTCGATCACTTTTGAATGCTCGGCACTATGCTTGTGTAATCTGGGTAATGGGGAGTTAAAACTGTAAATACGTTTTGATTGGTTATGTAGAATGATGCCATTTACTAGATATCTCAATTGGAACGCAATGAGAGAGATGAAGTCAATAATAAACTCACAAGCTTAAATAAAATAGTATTCACAACCATTGAATAAACTAGCCAGATTTTAAAAAGCTGACCAAATATTATTCATTCTCAATACCCACAAATTATTTTACGTCAAATTATATATCTAACTACTTTTCAATATTGAGGTCGAAATATAAAAACAATATTCTCTGACAATAAATGAATATCTATTTATAAAATGTAAAGTATACAGTATTTTCTTAAAGTTGACATATACCATAAATGTATTTATATGTTTTTTAATTTTTGAATTAAAACTAATCGAGCTCATTGTAAAATTTATAACTTTCGCAAAGCCTTTAAAATCATCTTATCATCAGCATTATGGAGGTTGTGGTTCAAAATAAAACATTTAACTACCTTATAATACTTGTACAGGTGGGGCAAAAATCACTTTACTATTTAAAAATTAAACAACTTATTGTTTTTTTTATTATTTTTTACATATCTTTTATATGATATTTACATACTGGGGCGTGCAGTGAATACAAGTAAAAAATATGAACATTACTAAAAATTCTGGGAAACAAATATAAATTAAATAAATGGATTAACATAAACGAAAACATTATTTTACAATTAGCTTAATCTGTGTACCAGTAGAGGCTTTAATTGCTTAGTTCTAAAAAACAACCACGATAACTCACCGCTGTACCCATCGCGTTCTCTTGTATTCGCCGCAACGAGCTATTTACATTAATATGTTGTGTCTTTATTACTGAATTGAAAATTTCTTTCAGTTGATTCGTTTTGAATGGAGTCGTTACCTATGCTGTTTTTAACAGAATAACATTAGAAAGGCTTACAACTGCGTGCAAACTAATTTGCAAATTTTTATTTCTTACTGTTTTTAACGTGTCGATTTCATGATTGTTCTTTAAATTTGGTACATGAATTGGTATTTGATTTGGGGAAAACAAAAAGCAATTGGCAGAACTATTTCCTACGTTAACTTTTAATAGAAATAAGTATTTCCTTTGCATGAAGGATTTTCAAACAATAAATAAATCATGTTTAGTCATAGAAAGTGTTCTTGAAAACGTCCATACATTTTTTATATGGGTAAGAAGGTATTAGTTTACGTTAAAACTTAAAGTTTAAAAACACTATTAATAGTTCTCTAAAATTACAAAGAAATACATGGTAAGCTCGTATAAACGGTGGGTTTATTTTGTATAAAGACGTTGGTTAAACGAAAGTACATATATTGTATTACATACATTATATATGATTGCATAATGTCATTGGTAACAGCATCACCTAAATCTATACGTACTGCACGCCACTGCTTACATGGTATAGATTTTTTATTTATTTTAACATAAAAAATAATTTTTGTTAATGACCGCTATTTTTATCTTCACAAATGCGATCTTCATGAGCCTCATATTATCATTTAAACGATAATTAAAATTATAATGAAAACACAGATAAATATATATTTAAAAAAACTTTAAAAATTTCAAATTTCCGAAGAAAGCAAACATGTTGTGGTTTGACATTATAATTAAATAATGTAATGTTTAGTTTTGAATCATTTTAATATACACATACACTAAAATCAACTAGTTTCAGCTTGACCCATCCATCTTCAGGACATAATATAATATAATAAAGTGGTTTATAACTAAACATTCTATTATTTAGTTTAAAAAAATATCAGTTCTCTGTAAAATGTCATGTAAAAGATATAAAAAAAATCATATAATTATTAAATTTTTAATAGTCAAGTTACTTTTGACCTACCCGGTATTACAATATTGTGTCTTATTTCAAGTGTGTGTATTCATTTAAATAAAGTTGATTTTCAATCATTTGGCTTAGATTGCTCTGAACAAATAATTATCTTCATGAGTCAGCGTTAATATGAATTAGTAAACCTATTAAAAGGAAATAACTTCCGCGTTTTTCGCAAAGAATTTGTTTCACAACGCCGAACATTAGGAAGGCTAGAGAGATGAAAATATTTTTTTATTACGACATTAAATGAGATCGTTATTATAATAGTAAATGATAATGTGTAAACATTGTAAAATGGTACTCACAACAGACGAGGAGCGTTGACCGTCCTGGTCTTGGCTCTGGGGGTCTTCCGGCTCATCAAAGTCTGAATGGGACACGGTTGACTTCTTTAATGCGCTGAAAACATACATTGGATGTATCAATATATCATTTTGTTATATCTTTATGTAAATATTCAACTTAACCCGTAAGTGGTGTAGTGTTTTCAAACGAAGTTACAATCTTCTTAACCCTAAACGAACTGAATTTAGCCTGCTTCACCAGAATAGATAATACATTAAGGTTTTTGATGTAAGACTGTATCCGTGCTGAATATACTGACTAGTTTTCATAGGAAAATAAACGCTCCGTCTGTGAGAACTGAAAGATATTATCCCACAAGAGCAAATAATCTTAAAATGGTTCCGAGAATGAAAATTACTTTTGGTTAAAAATTTTTCAAAATTGGAAATAATATGCTTTAAGTAACGTTAAAACTTTTAGAAACAATGTTTTTAATTGGTTGTTAAGATTAGGTTAAGCAGATACTGAGAGTAAACTGTTGTATATTATGAAATATAACTACATTGTGTGGCTTTAGATATAAATTTAAGCACATTAATTTATATATTATCGTATCATAAAGTGAATCGATCTATTAAAGAAACAGAATAAGCGATATTTATACATGTCATATTGTACATTAATATTTTTATACATGTCATATTGTACATTAATATTTTTATACATGTCATATTGTCCATTAATATTTTTATACATGTCGTATTGTACATTAATATTTTTATACATGTATTGTACATTAATATTTTTATACATGTCATATTGTACATTAATATTTTTTATCTGATTTTACACTGATCTTGTACATTTTCACTTTTACTTTACATTCTACATATGCACTTTAATTTATTATTCATTAATTGTATTTTACCTTGTATTCAATGAGTTTTATTAGTTTTTGAAATATGATTTGTTTGCCAACTTGCCCTACGACAGGCTTGGGTAGTTGAGTAGTGCATTTTGAAAATTGTCAATTTACTTTTTGACAAGTTTTTTGGAAAATCGTAAATTGTAATTAATTTTATTCAATATTCAATTATATTATTGCATACGCGAAAACAAAAATAATAATATGATATTTGCATAAAACGAGTAAGAGTATAATGTATGTAAAACGAATGTCGAAATATTAACAAAATAATATGTAATTTACATGATTTAACTTTATTAAAATGAATCTTTATTTTTATTCGTACATAAAAAGTACTGTAAAGTTAACAAGCGACTGAACTCGTTCATGGAGACGAAAATACGTCACGGAAGTTATTACAACTTCTACTTCCGCATTTATGTCCACCGTTTAACCATTCTGTGCCATAATAATAATAATGCGGATTTTTTGTTTAACAAAATTAACTGAAGTTACATGAAACGTGCACGCTCTGTAAATAGTTTACTCATACAAAATATGTACAATATATACTGTATGTAACACACCTAATGCGTAATATTTTAGGGGTAGATATATATTAAAAATATGAGTCGAAAATAATACAGTCGCATGTGCCAAATTTCAATCAAGTCAGAGATATAAGCATTTTAAAATGTAGTTATGCGATTATTTTGATTGATTGAAATACTTTATTAATTCCAAATTATATATTAAATATAATAAAAAAAATTCTAGGTTATATCTGCTCAACTGTGGTAAATTTATATCTCCCACACATGAGTACGGTTATACTGTAACTTTTGAGGCAAAACCTCGACTGTGGCACGTGTTATAGTGCGTACCGAAACGTCGGCCTACATTTCTTCGAGGAAACTGACTAAAAAAACTCTATCGATTTATATGCATACGAGTATATATGCTGATAATAAGATAAATAGATAAAAATACTATTGACAGATTTATATACGAATTACACAACAATAAATTAATATGCTCATTCTTTGTAATTTATCGTTTCACGTTGATGCTGCAGTTATGACAAATGCATTAGTCAGATATCAATTACTTTTATAATCTTATATAATAATTAATCAAAAATATGACTTCCTAAACACCAGTCTGCAGCGTGTTCTTGATGGACATCTATTGGACATTAATAAATAAATGGCATTTCATGTGGTACGATACGGTACTGATATTAACATCGACAGAGGGTTTGACGAAGAATTTGCAAGCAAGCATGACGAGTGATTTATGTCGACTCGACTGAAAATAAATGTGAAGTATTTATGTTCAGGCTGAATAATAATATAATAGAAAATTTATAAATGAGTTTATAATTCAGTCGGTAAAACTCAGTTGAAATCAGACTTACGGTTATGGAGTTTATCCTATGAAGCCTATAAAATATTTTTAGGTAGATTTCAATAGACACATGTACTACCATATTCTAATGTCTTCGACTATGACCAGGAGACTCTGAAACTACCCTCAGTTTTTTTTTTATCTGCGAGTATATATAAATTTGCAAGTTGTATCGTATTGAATAAATAAAAATAAAATACATTGAATAAATGACATTAGAATAATTTTTTTTTTTTACATACGCACGTAAATATATATTTAATTTATTTTATTGCAGAAAATGGGGGCATTGTCATACATCTAGAAGAAGATCTATGTCTAAATCTACTTAATAGATACAAAATAGAGGGTTTTTTAAAATGCATTTACTTAATAATAATACATTTTTAAATAATTGAAATACCTTTTTTTATATATCATAGGTAAACATAGAATTATATATAAATTTATAATACACTTATTACAATTAGATGGCTTTTAAGTTTATTAATTATTGAGTGCAATAGAGTAGGTATCCACCACTGATAGATATGGCCTTGTCCTGGCTACATTGCTGCAGTTAGTTGTCTGTGGTCAAACAGGATGGAACGAACGAATGATGTGATATTTAACGACACTTTTTTAGTCTTTTTGAAATATTTTATAATACTTATTTCTTTAGTACATAATATAAGAGAGACTTTATATATTTTATCTGCTCTACGTCCCATCCACTCAAATTCCCAATGAGTACATTGTATAACGATTTAGTATCGGTCCTGAATACTATCGACTCAAATTACTATATCAAGGTATCCTATAAATTATAAAGGGAAATTGTGTATGATTAGAAAACGAGAAGAAGATCCCCCACCCATTGGACTGACTAAGTTGATAACATGCACCTCTCTGATGATAGCTTTTAAATCCGCAGGATGTCGAGAAACGTGGAAGAGTACAGTCAAGAGAGCGGGGGGTTCATGATAAATCATGATCCTGAGTCAGGACGTGGATGATTATGGTTTAAAAGTACGGACTTAAGAAATATAAAATAAAACATAAAATAGACAAGATATTAAACAAAAGCACTAGGTATATCTAATAGCATACTTATCATTTATATAGTTAATACATTGTTGAGTTAACGTTATTAGTTCCATTAAATGAATTTTCGTAATAAAGCACATTTTTTATTTATTATTACAATAAAAACTCAATTTTATATTTACGTAATATTTTAGATGTTGAACTATTGTTAGGTTCTTTAAAACATGACAATATTATTGAATACAAAAATGAATGATTAAGTACACTTATTTTAATTTTTTGTCCAAATTTTGTTTACACGAAGATCTTGGGGTACTGTAAAACCCCACAACACTAATTTAGGGCCAATCATTGTGCGCCATTTTTGACGTTATGCAAATGGGGCCTGGAGATTCGATCATCGGAAGAATTCGGCGCAGAAATCTGTCTTGAGAGGCATTTTCCTGTAGAAATATTCAATTTTATCAGAGAATCAATAAAAGAAATATGAACTGCTGGGAGAAAATTAACTTTAAGAAGATTGTTTTCGAAAAAACCTCTGTCTCGAGGGAAGTTCCAAATTTATAAATTGTTTCTTGTATTTTAAATGAGGAAATTATTGAAACCTACGCACGTGTAATTGACCTTTACGCCCACTTTCAAGATAAAAGTGGTATTGAGATTTTTGAAATCTCGCTCAATGTATTTAGAGAAGTATTTGTATATCTAAAAATGAATTGAATCTATGATTCTGATATTAATGGTTAATCTGAAAAATAACGCCAGAATCTTAGAATATATGGGGTTTAACCAATTGAATGGTTTATACGTGAGGTTCAAGAATGCATCATTCAAACCATTTACACTTTTTCTTAAACAATGTAAAAAATATGTGACCACCAAATATATAGACATGAACTAACGCAAATTCCTTATCCCAAAATTTTCATACCACAATTAAATAGCTCCGCGACTTTTTTAAAAAATATAATTCGATTGGAACGAAAATTTAAACGCTGACAATATAAACACTAATGTAAAAAATACGTCTTGTTTACACAAAGATTTAATTTTCGAAGAGTAAATACTTTTACTGTTGCATAAATGTGTCATAAACTATCGGATTTATGTTTCCACTAAGAATGTGTGTAGAATGCCCCTCGTTCCACATCTAATGTTCCAAATCCTTCTCTTATATGTACATTTTATTTCATGTCTATTAATTTACTCGTTTGTGTGTTAGCCTTAGAAAGTTGACTTCTTTATATCAAAACTATGATAATGATTTTCTCAAATTTTCTAGCAGTTAAAGAGGTAAAAGAAAGAAAAATATAATTTTGGTAGCACTTATAGTATTTTAAGAACGGCAACTGTTGTTGTGAATGCAAATAAAATGTATAAGTTATATTATACACCGTGCCCGAAATCAGGAATAATTTTAGTCCATCACTCTAAATTATACAAGAATAGCGACATTTATGTAAAATTTTCATATTGTGGGCGATGAATCAAGCACCGCCGATGAAATCGAAAAATTAATATTCTAAACTAGAAAGCTCAATATCTTAAATTGATGTAAATATCTAAATGATATCTTGTCGTTCTGAAGGCACTTAATGGTATATCAGGGTCTTGTACTCTTGATAAACAAAAATATATGCATAATTATAATTTATGCGACATAAATTTAAATAAAATATTTTTATTTTTATGGAGAATACATTATTGTTGTAAAGTGGAAGTTTATCAGAACATAGTTCTGCGGTATTTTTAATACAAATTAAATTAATCAACTTGAAAATATACATTTATAGAAAAAAGATTTTAGTTATTACCTGAATAAATATTAAATATTTATTTGATATATAATTCTCACGTTAATGTCTTAATTAGAAGCGTATATAATAGCTAGCGGAAGAATTTATAAATGACAAATAAAGCTGCGCATGCGTTTTTCGCAAAATCTGCCTTAAACGTATACGAACGTATAAACGCAACCCTCGCGCCGCGCAGTGATCTAAATACACGCATTCGCTCGAACAGATATGCTGCAAAACTCCGCAAGTGTGTTTTTGAAATGGATTTGAATGTATGCGTTCCAAAACACTTTAAACGTAGTATTATTTTATAATATTCAAAATTTACCCCTTTCTCGTGATTCACACATATATACTTTCATAAAAACATGATTTTAAAAGACTATGATGAATACAACCTCTAGTAACAATTCTCATTGATTTTACAGCATCGACATTAGCAGCATAACCTAAGTCCATGCCTAGTTTACGCCACTGCCATATATGTATGTAGTTTCCTTCTGTACTGAGTCCAACATGTATACATTGAGAAATGCCAGACTCAGGTAACTGCCTAATTGGCTGATTGAATGCCCCGATTTTTATCTTGATGTATTCATCATGAATTATGACAATCTACTTATTTTTTTAAGTAATTTCTAGTTACGTAGTTTGATATCCGAAACAGAAGACAAGACAAGAGAAGAAACGAATCGTAGTCGTGCGGAACGGAACACATAGTAATTACGTATTTTATCGAGAGTAATCTTGCCATGTAATATTCAAATGTACGTTTTACGTGAATATGAAATAAGCTAATATAACTGAAACGCGGTCAATACATGATTTATTCTGCTTTATAAAAAATATGATTTAAAGACCGTATTCATTGTGATCTAAGCTATTTTAATGTTGGCTCCAGTGGTATTTCAATGATTTTAAAAATAATATTGGATGTTAAATAAAGCAAAGTTGTATTAGACCAAATAAAAAAATATTTTAAAATGATTTTAACTACTGGTACATCTAATATTTCATTTTCGCCATTTTATGTTCATAGCAGAAAGCATTTAGCTGTCTTAATTGCTTTTTGCTAGGCCGGCCGCTAAGCTCGCAATATTGGCTGGTGCATGGCCACGACCGGTGTTTCCGTAAAACCTATTCTTAGTGTTGAAAGTACAATTTATTATCAAAAAAAGTGTTGTGGTCTAGCGTAGAACAACTTAACAAATTAACACAGACGTCACACGTGCTCCTTAAATACCGAAAGTCTACCGAGTACTAATCATCTAGTGCCGAGAGAACTGACGCCGCCTGACGATATAATACGGCGGTTTGTGTCTTGACTACATCTGAATCTGATTAAAGGGTACACCAACGTACTTACGACGATTGTAGATATCACTTGCGTTTTAGTACAATAAAGTATGTAGTTAGTCGTATTATTATTAAGGAGAATACATTTTTATTGTGAAGTTGTAATTATTCAGAACATAGATCTGTGATATTTTTTAAAATACAAATTAAATGTATTAATTAGAAAGATACACATATAAAATCAATTTTATCGAAAAATATTGTTGTTGCTACCGGGATTCGTACCTGGATCTCTTCCTATCCAGGAAACGTACATTAATCGATTATGCTATACCAACATAGTGCATTGACAATAAATTTTCTAACTTATATGTTACACTTTTCAAATTGTTACTTCTATCATCCCATTATTTGATTATTAATGCACACACACAAGATCCGTGTTCGAATCCCGGTAGCAACAACAATGTTTTTGTACGAAAAAATTGATTTTATGTGTATATCTTTCTGATTAATTTGTATTTAAATCATATTATTCTTAAATACCATTAACCGTTTGCAGTATCTTAATATTTATGTTTTGAATTTTGAAACTATTATTTAATTTTGATGTCTTTAGATTTAATGGTGTCGGTACCAATTTTGCGCCTGTAAAGATAGAAATACCGATATGTAAGGGTCCTCGAACTATTTTTGAATACAACGATCACAATCTTGACGATATTATTTTCAAAATTGGTCGCACAGCGGCAGAGAGTGGCCCAAGTAAAAAAATCTTATTTTAAGTTAAATACTTCAATGAGCTCAAAATTAATTGTTTTGTATTGACTTAATTTAATGCGAAAGTTTGACAAATAATCAATTCTGAAAATAATTGTACAGCTGTCAAACACTGGAGACTTATTTGCATAACATTATGTCATAGTGAATTAACGACTCAAGAGGTGATAATCCGCCGTTGTTGGTATTAGACGTTTAAGATCTTAAATGGGATATAAAATAGGATGGCATTCACGAGAGGGTGATTTATATTTATGATAAGATGTCAACATTCCTATAGCGATAGACGGGAGGTAATTGTAAGGCATGCAACCACTCCAGGGGGTATCCTTTCATCCTTCATATACCAATGGCAGATTTTCATTGTATGTATCACATTATTTTAATCATTCAGTATATAATGATTAAAATGAAATGAATAGATTTAAAAAAATCTATATTTTTGATATGTTTTGGAATGTTTTAAAAATAAAAATATTTTTTCCGAGATTCAAAAGCGCATATGTATTTCAAATCGTGTAAAGTTTTATACCGTTTATTTATTTTTATCAATTTGTTAAGATAATAAAAAAAGTGAGCGAGATCAAGAATGCAGGCTGCCGAAATGGGTTGTCTTAGGGGAGTAGTAGGAGTATGATTACTGGACCGAGTGAAAAGTACCGGGATAAGGGAGATTCTCGGCATGGAACCCCTACTTAATAATTACATATAAAAAATCTCAATTATGGTGGCTTGGACGCGTCTTGCAAATGCTATGAAAACGACTTTGAGCCCCCCACGATTCTCCTAGTATAAGGGGATGAAAATGTAGATGAATAAAAAAAGTAGAGTTTGTCTTATAGGTATAAAGAATATTATTAATATTTCACCACCTGCTATTGGTTTCCCAGCGAGAAACGCAACGCGAGTTATACAAGTGCGTACATTTATTAAAATATGTGTGAACAATTTATTATATAAATAATGCATTATAAATAAATAAAGAAGTACGAATCCAAATAATGAGTTACTCACACAATACCAACATGTTATCAGGGAATTTCAAATTTTTATAATATTAAAGATCCATGTTCACGGAAGGAGACAATCTCAGAGATTTAGATGAGATACATTTCGACACCGTCTATCTGAAATGAGATTATGTTCTGGAGATAAACTTAGAGATCAGCTTGAGATTATTAGAAATAGACAAAAATTCATATCATTGTACACGCCGTAGGTACGTTCTGACAGCGAGATTTGATACGAGCACATAAACGTCATATAAAACTACCATAGATCCCTAAAACTATCTATTCTAAAAGTTAAATATAAATCATTAAACATTAACATTAACGCAAAGCGTTAAATTATTACAAACATTTATTGCGTTTAAACTGCTACTGGGGAGATTTAAAATCACCAAAATAACATGCAGGAGACGGCGAATCTCTAAATCTGAGAGTTGCCTCCAAAGAATGCAAAATCAAAGATTGTCTCGAGTCGAAAATTTTCAAAAAATCTATTCCGTGCACACTGGCCATAACGATAGTCAGAATAGAGACAAATAAAAAGTAGTTTTTTTTAATTTCACAAAATAACCCTATCCAGCTCTGTATTTAGATCCGCCATACTGTTCCATGAACTCTCGAGATCGATCGGGTCGAGATTACACCGAGTCAGACGCTGGACCGGCATTATCCGCAGCGTGAATGCGGGCACTCGGTACTAGGCTATTCAAACGGCGGAATTACAGCACCGCAACGCGAGACTGGTCTCAATTAAACGGTCGACGATTGAGATCGGAATATAAAGCTGGATTGTGTCGTTCCAAGATGATTTCGATAAGAGTCATAGAGTAAAGTCAGATCCATTTCGCATGAATTAAGGGATAAAGTAAACGTAAAAATAAGAAAGATAAGAAGACAAAATGTATACATTCCAACTGGCTTAATGGCAGTTGATGTCGTTTATTTGTCAATAAAACTACAGACCTCCAAATATATAGACATGAACTAACGCAAATTCCTTGTTCCAATATTTTCATTTTGGTGTCACCCACGTGATCACTTTCGCAATTAAATAGCTCCGCGACTTTTTTTAAATATATGACTCGATTGGAACGAAAATTTAAATGCTGGCAATATAAAATGCATTCATGTAAAAGATACGTCTTGTTTACACAAATATTTAATTTTCGGAGAGTAAATACTTTGCTGTTGCATAAATTTGTCATAAACTATCGGATTTATGTTTCCACCAAGGATGTGTGTAGAATGCTCCTAGTCCCGCAACTAATGTTCCAAACCCTTCTCCTATATTTACACTTTATTTCATGTCTATTAATTTACTCGTTTGTGTGTTTCTCTATATCGATCAATAGATTGTAGATAGTTGACTTTTTTTTCAAATTTTCTAGTAGTTAAGGAGATAAAAGAAAGTAAAATAATATTTTGGGAGCACGTACGTGCACGTAATCACTATATTTCATGTCTGCAAATAAAACTCTAATCATTATTTAAAAATATCAGCATTTTGAAGTGTTCATCGAAATTCCTTTTAAACGGTGTAATTTTCATAAATTTCTAAAACGTTCCATCTTTCTATCAAATTCGTCTGATTTGGAATTGAAATATTTGAAAAGGGACGATTTTATCTGTTCTGCTGAATTTAATTTTTCATCGACCGAAACAAATGACAGTCGGAAGGAGCCAGTTCGTGTGAATCCTGCATTAATAAAATTAAAAGTGTAATATAATAAAATTTTCCAACCATAGTTCCTTATTTTTACCCGAGGAGTGTGCGGATAGTTGTAGTCGCGGAGGATTTTTTTCGTATTTTAAGTCAACGCTACGCACAGTTGAGTTGCCCCCACTTCGGCTTGCTTTAACACCTCAAAATAAATATTCCCTTTTGAAATATCGCCGTACACAAAGCTTACAATTTTTAGGATGCAAGTTACATAGGTGATGTATTAAATATTCTAATCTAGCTCGAAAATAGCAAATATGTTATCCAAACACTCAAAAATAAACCAAGAACGTGGACTATTTAAGTCCGTGTGACGTTTCTATTTTAATATTTTAAATCAAACCATCACCTGGAAATTGTAGTATTATAGTTTTTCTATCGTTATGGCAGCAAAATTAACTCCAATAATCTGAGTACGTCACAATTAATTAAATATTCGTATTACAGCAATTATAATATGATAGTTAAGTTGTAGATATGTAAGGTTTTGTCCACAATGGTTTGGAATCTTATATATAATATATCAACGTTCTTCTGTATGTCACTTCTGTATGTAGGAAAATTGAAACAATGTCAATATATTGGAGTGTAGTGTTAATTTCCTCTAAAATATTCACCACATAGGCTCTTTTATGAATTAACGGAAAATAAAGTTCATTTCCGTTGTCAAAATTTTGAAAATTAGAACGCTGCAGTGCTGCTGAACTGTACGTAGGTCTAAAATATTTTTTAAATGGATTGTTCAATGCCCTACTGAAAAAACAAGCGTGCATTTGTTTTATTCTATCGAAATTATCTGAGATATCAAACGATACACCTCACCGCGTTGCGAGCCGTAAGTGGATTGCATTAAAAGCAATATGGAATACTGTTATGTAATTGTACGCTGGGACCGACACTAAATCTGCCCGTGAAGGGTTGGCCTCGATGACCCCGCGAGCCTTGACAAAGGCTCTCCATCGCCGGCCACGGACCCGCGGTAGATGTTGAATGAATATAAGAACCAGATATAATATAATATTTCACATAGAAAGAGGTATTCATTGGTTGGTTTCAATGGGGTCACGTGTGGCGAACACCCTCTCAGATGGGTTTTCCATTATATGAGCATGTTAGACACACCTATACATAATTGAATCTATAAATTAAAACAAAAGGCATTACACCTTTGAAGTTAATACTGTTAACTGTAAAATGCCATAATCCTGTAACAATCCTCAATCCAATAATGGCGAGCTCTTTCTAAATGTTTGACATTTAGCGAAAATATGAGAGCCTAAAAAAAGAAAATATCATGGAAATAATTTTAGAAAAAAGAATACCTGAAAGAAAATATAATTCAAGATATAATGATAAATACAAATTAAAACATTACTACTTATCGAAGATCTTGAATTGAGGTGCGCCACTTGCACGGCAATTTTGCCTTTATTAACGAGTATTCCATGTCCAATTTCTGGTTCTGGAGGCAATGTTGTTCTAAAGCCAATTTATTTTAATCTGGAAATCGTGAAAATATACATCATGTATAAAGGAAATAAACCCTTGGTTCTTTTTTACTGCATCGCATGTAAATAAAATCCTATGTTTGTGTCTGACACTTTCTTTTTGTACGCAAATATAAAAGAAAACTAACACATTACATCGGAATGAAGTGTTAAATTTCTCAGAAATACAAATTGGGTGGATACGTGAAGCTCAATCTGTTTTAACCCTTCTAAGACAGGGGTGCTGCGTTAATTCTGATTTTTAAACTAAAATCTTTTATTATTTTGTATTTAAAATCATTCTAAAGTATATTTTATGTGCTATCTAATTGTATATTGTTTTACTCTTTATATATACTTTTCTTGTACATTGTACATTTCACTTTGTTTACTACTATACCGGAAAAGTACTGTCTTCTATAATACAGCAAAAAAATACTGATGTAGCAGGCAGGGCGCCGAAATATATGTCTCACTTTGCTGCAATGTTTTATCCTATTATAACAATATAACACACTGTACTACGACTCAAAAAAATTATTATTATTATCTGTTATCTGTGTCCAGTGTTGAATATCATTTTTCTATAATTTTTTTACAGATTTTTTTGTATAATTCTCTGCCCGTTGCGGTTTGTTTCCAATTCTCCCCAACAACTTGTCAGAAAGGCTCTGTTGTTAGGCCTTAATAAGACTATAAATACCCTTCTGTAGTACTTAAAAGTTCTTTCATCACTTTAGACATTTTTCGAAATACACAACGAACTTACTCATATAGTCTAGATAGGTTAAGTGAAAAAAAAACTGGTTACATGTATTATATCACTCCAGCATAGAATATATTTGATGGCTGGCTCTTTGGTAACTATTCAATTTTGTGAAAAATTAAACAATATTTTGATTTGTACTTAATTGCGCATTTCATACATATCATATCATATCCCTTATATACTAGCAAAAACACAATATTTCCGATCATGTATAAAGTTTAATTTGATTTTATGATTCTACACGTGACAATTATAGTTTATAGTCGAGTGAAAATAATTTGTTAATTTTGATACATTTTAAAAATATTTTAATAAATATTTTGGTGAAATTCAACTCTGTCTCATTGTTCGACATTTTACGTACGAGACTGTACGTCGATATGCGAGAACTCGCAATCTGACCCTTTTCCTTGACCGCGACAAAGGATTTCCTCTGCTGGTCTCCGAGTTATCGCGGGTACTCGTGTACAGAACTTGGTTGTGTTTAATATAAATTTTAAAATTAAAACATTTTTATGTTTACAATATGATCACATCTGTCTATGTGGTAGATTTAAAAGAATGTGTTCTACATACACATTATGCCGTCTTAATTCGAATAGCCCGAAATTTAAAAAATTTAAGCTAACAAATTTTATTATCACTTCCTTATGGTATTTCTTGGGAGAAGACTTCGACCATGGCAATCAAAAATTGGTGAAAGATCTTCATAGCTTTCTCCATGGGGAAGGCTGCCAATACGTTAACAAGAGGATCGCTGAATCTCAGAGCTATTCGCGGTGTTCCTGGGAAGAAGCGGACTTTTTTATCACTCTAATACAATTATACGCAATAATTATTAAAATAATCGATTACTTAATATACTTATATTATTTAGCAATGCGCAATATACCGTAAAATAATTAATATGAATAGCTGAAAAATGTACTTACCTACCTTAGATTGCAAGAGTGAAGAGTTCCAAGATTGACGCGGGAAAAGGTACGATTCTTTTCGCTCTAATTTACGTTTCAAAACAGAACATTGTATTGAAACTGAAATCATCCTTAATAAATTTCGATACAAAGTAATAAACATTAGAAACTATCCTTCTCTAAACTGTGTACAATTACGGAAAAAAATATGCGCGTGTGAAGTATGAAGGATAATCATTCACAATAATGTTGCGTTGAACATCTAAGAACATCTGGAAGCAATATACATATGTATCAAACATCGGCATTTTTAAGCATTGTTCGACTATGGACAAAAAAACGGTTAGGTCTGTTTTATTATGCACCCAAAATAAATGTATTTTACGAGAAATTTCTCTCTCTCTCTCTCTGTACTCTTGTCTTCAGTCTTATTCTATAACGCGAACTGCTTGGCTCCACTATTCACGATCTTAGGTTCTGTTAATACACGTACCGAGGTTCCGGATATTTCTCAGATGTGATTTGTCCGCCTAGGTATAGATCAACCTCTTGCTAGTCGTCTTTAAAGATTGCCACCAATCACTAATTTTTCCTGGCTATCTCCATAGAGTTATTAAAATAGGAAGACTTCGGTGGTTGTGCCACGTGAAGAGGATGACCGAACAGCAATTATCCGAGTAATTGTTGAACACGAGACAGAAAAGAACACCGTATAAGAGATCAATGGAAGAAATAAACCTAATAATGATGATAATGATTTGCATGGAGTTAGCCATGAAATGGCTTATTTTGACTTGATAGAAGCCTCAAAAATCGGCGAGCATGCATGCGAAGCAACAAAAATGTGCTTTTGGGATGTGTGTGTTGTCAGTATTAAAGAAGAATGTTTATTATGCAATTGTTAGCGATTATCAATCTTTTATAATGTTTCCTTTCGTATTTGTATTTATTGTGTCCGTCAGTGTATTTTCTTAAGAAATCCGTTAGATGGCAGTATAGATTAGCAAAATTAATAATGAGTATTAATATTCATTTACAATATTTCCGCATTGTGCAATAGATGTCACTGATGTCTAATATTTCACTATTCTATCAATTTACGAATTTTCTAATAGATGTCACTGATTTTTAATATATCATTTTTAGGACTCTAGATGTACATATGTATATAGCATGTATTATTTTACAAAAAAAAAAAATTCTTACTGAAAATAAAGACAAAGTACACGACATGGTGCAGGGTTTTCGCATTGAAATATAGATTATACGGAAACTATGGCCGCGCAGCGGCCACCACTGGCCATGAAGCGGTTACCACTCGACACGAAGCGATCACAATAGCTACCAAATTAAGTAATTGTGTAAGTTACCGGATGTCGATGTAAATGTATGTTGACTCGAAGCAGACTGGTTTGAAGATTATGTTGTATATGTTGTTGCGATTTGTGGCAGTAGTGGAGTGCCAAAATACATCCACATCGTTATCGCGAATATGTGAGAGATAGGCGGCAGGTCACGAGAACAGAAACTACTTACTGTTTGTATTGAATTCAACCGTATAAAGAATGCGTGAATTGTTGTCGGAGGCCGTTTCTGGAGCTGTTGTCTGGAAAACGTCGATAGGAAGACTAATGGTGATGTTACATACCGTCGGTACTTTACGGCTGATAGGAGTTGCGTTTCACGCACTGGTACTTGCTGGGTATGTTCAGCATCGCCGGATGGTGACGATGAGAGTGGAGGCGATAGTCCACTGCATGATTGTAATTTAGTTACGCAGTTTTATTGTGAAATTCCATTTCTTTGGTAACCCTGGATCGCGTGTATATACTCGTATTTAAGTAGTTATAAATCAAGTGAAACAATGTTGTCAATGTCCAGTTGTGTGTATGTGTATGTGTATGTATATATATACGGGTAATAAATATTTAAGCATTGTTTGGGAAAATAAATCGGACGTAAAAATTGTACTGGGTTGGAAAAAGCCCGCAACACAATGCAATGGACGTCTTTAGTGGAGAAGTTATGTTAGCCCGAGTTATTTCGGAATGTACCGAAGGCAAGGAATAATTAATTGAAAACAGAATACATTCATCTTTCTTTTTACATTAATTAATATAACTTTTCTTTCTTGATCTTATATAAAGGCTGTCCGGCGGAAAATTTTCGTGTTTAATATTAAATAAATAAAAAAATACAATGTTATTCTCATATTTTATTTATACAAAATTGAGTTTGACGATGCGGATTTTACGTTTTATAAACAATATCGTCTAAATGCCGTCCATTTCTCTCAAGAGACTCTTGCAATCGGACTCTTAAATTTGCGAACACGCAAGAGCAAAGCGTTGGTTCAATGGCAGCAACTTCACGGCGGATATTTTCTTAAATTGTTCGAGGATTGTCGCTGTAAGTACTCTCGACTTAAGGTATCCCCACAAAAAAAGTCGCACGGTGTAAGGTCCGGTGACCGAGGTGCCCAGGGTATTTTACGTACTTGCTGATTAATTATTGGGAAAATAAGGGCCAATTATCCATCAGGCAGAAATTGCGCACCACACTGCCGTTTTTGGACAATGCAAACGTTTTCGATGGCGTTTCCTCGGGTTGTTAGTGCACCAGCATCTTATGTTCTGTTTATTAACAAAGCCATCGATATGAAAATATGCTTCGTCAGTAAACAATATGTTTCCAAGCGTTCGTGCTGTTCCAAAACCTTCCAGCATCGTTCTCGCTAAGGTTTCGCGTAAAAAATAGTCATTTTCGTTGAGAAACTGCACGATTTGCAGTTTGTACGGTTGAAACTGGTTTTTTTTTCAAAATAACGTGCACTGTTGATTTTTTTTATTCCATTATAGGCTGCAATCTCAGGATTGCTCATAATTTCACGTCGAACATGAGGCACATGTTCTGGCGTCGCTACTGACGTTGATAGTCCCGGAGGAGTTTAGTTAACCATTGTCCCATCTTGTCTGAACTTTTGAACCCAACACCAGATACTCGTCGAATATTTAAATGAGTACAAAAAGTGCGACGCGCACGAACCAATAAATCACCACACTTTAAATACTGCTCAATAGAAACAATAGTGAAAGTACTAAAATGAATAAGTAAATATAATTTATTTATTTAAATCGAATTTTTGACGAATACAAAACATTTTAAAACCATCAAAAATGAAAGAATGTCACGCAAATTATTTATAACTCTATTAATTCTCAACACTTGGTTAATTTCTTAAATACAATTTATCTTCGTAATCTTGACATTGAACCTACAAGTAAACATATTCTGTACGTGTAAAAAATTTTCGTAATTGTATATTTTTTTGGCACACTGATAACGAATTTAATGGTCGCGGTCTCTCAATATAAATTATGTACATTGGCAAGACTTCCATTACTGCAAATCGTCTGTCAGTAATTATGTTTTGATTGCTATTATACAACATTAGTGCAAACTTTCAATAATATCACCTTATAAGTTCGCACCGATTCGCGCATAGCGGTTGTTAAAGTTGGGAATCTCTCGTCGTTTAATATTATATTTACATTAAAATCGATACCGAATACGTTTAACAATATTGATAATTATTGTTTACTTTAGCAGGTTCAGCGCCAAATCATTAAAATAGTTCAAAATATTAATTCATTAATGCATTGCTTCTATAATAAGTTATATATTACCTTTCTCAAAAAAATCCCTCAAAACACGATAAATTTTCACGTGATCGGGGATAATAACAAAAAAAAAATTATATGAAATTAAAAAAAAATTATTAAATATTGGCTGCTGTACAGCTGTAACATTTAAATAATGCTTTACGCAAACCAGCAGAACTCAATAATAATGTGTATTAAATTAAAATTTCATATCAAAATGAACACGGAGTTCTACAAACTAAATACAATAACTATAAATAAACTAAAATTTAATTTTATATGTAGGTGGTGGGATGGGGGGGGGGGGTATGTGAGTTACCAAAATTATTTTAGCAAACCGAAAGATCATTTTTTGGGGACTGCAAATTTGTTTATGTGGGAACCAATCATGTCGCCATAGCGATCGAAATATTGATATTTGACAGATAACACGTTACGAAATTTTCAAATAGAAATATTAAATTTCTACGTCCTCGGCTTACGTTGAGTATCTGAATAACAATCACATCTTAAGCGTTTATAGGAATCGGTATACGTAACATATGACATAGTATATATATATAAATATATGTAATAATGTGATTGTTTTTACCTCTTTCTTCCGTGGCGATGTCGAGGGCTGGAGTCACTCAGGACTACCGACGTGCTCATCACTGAGTAATTTCACATCACACCGGACCTTAGTTTTACGCCATTTCACTCCACACTATGTATTGCCAATTAATTGATCGTTTTCCACATTTGTATTGTGTTTTGTACACCACTTAATTCCATTTTGCATGTAACCTGCCAACATTCAAATCAGAATATTAAACTATCTACAAAACTGTATTTTTCTCTTATTATTTTTCTTTCACTAGTATTAAAAAAATTTCTTGTTATAACCGACAAAATATAACCAAAAGCATCATATCAATCTTTATAAACGTCAAAATGAGTAGATATAAATAAAACAATGTTATAACTCTACTTGAGTTTATTTGCACCACTCGAGTTTCCAGAGAAACAGTAACTCTTAGGTTATTATTAAACTTCATTCACACTGTAGAGTTTTAACATTGTTTTATTTATATCCATTTATTTTGATGATGAACTACAAAGTTAACGCCGATTCTATTAATAATATACTTTATAAACGTAGTGATCTAAACAAATCATTGAAATATTTTATATTGAGGAGAACACATTCTAATTGTGAAGTTGTAATCATTCAGAACAGACAGTCTGATGTTATAAATATTAATTTAATGTATATCTTTATAATTAATACATTTAATTAGTATTTAAAATATTATTTTTTAATGAAAACACATGTTTGTTGTAAAGTTGTATTTTCAGAACTACAGAAAAAATGTGTCGGAAAAAAATGCCCATATCCCAGTATCAAAGTTAAAAAACTATAAATTAATTTAATTTGTATTAATAATATTATTTATTCATTCTGTATAACACTATATTTAATAAACTTGATAGCTTTCTACTAGGATAAGATTTATTAAATCTACCGGCAGCAGAAAGGTTCCATGTTCAAGTGCCGGTGACAGCTAACTTTTTCAGTGACGTATTTACGTTGATTTATTTTTAAATTAGTTTTTCTATCATCTAACGATTCTCCAAATTTTTCCGAATGATACATCACCATATGGCATCCGTGTGTTTGGGACTTTATTTTAAAACATTTTAGAGGTTCGATACCTAGAAAGATATGTTGTTTATTTTATCGATAAGTTGAGAACCATCCCCAAAATGTACAGTTCATTAAAGCGCGCAAAAAAAAAAACGGTTAAACCTTTGGCGCGCAGAAATATTTTATTCCGCGCCGCGAATAAAATAATAAGAGCATCGCACCACCGCTATTCGAAACTCGAACTCATCTGTTGACCCGCCATGTATTTCACCTCGTACACCGATCGTCTCGTACAAGTAAGTACTAGATAGACACAGACACAAATTAATTAAATATAATATTTGAGTAGCTTGTTGGTGTAGTGGTCAAGACGTTGGCTTGGTGATCTAGTGGTCGGGGGTTCGCGCCTCCCAGGATACCAGCAAGTTAGTCCTATTTTCATAGCACAAGAATTTAGCTTAGTTTGAAAATAGTAAGAATATTGATGTGACATGTGTTCCGTGTACGCATCTCTATTTAAAAAAAAAAAAAGTGCGATACAAAAATAACAAATATCTGTATACTTCCTTTAACAGATTTATTTTTGTATTAATTTATTTACACATAGGTATATTTAGAATTCAGTCAATTTCATTTAAAGATTCAATACCTATTGTAAGTAACCCATCGACTATTTCTATTTGGGGCCTCTTTAGTTCATCTTTAAAGTATTGTTAATTTATCAAGATTATTCGTTTTAAATATTTTAACCCTTCCGTGTAAAATATAAATAGACTGTACATAGATTATTATTTGTTTTATATATTTTAAAATGAATACGAGCAGACTGCCGTAATGCTAAATATATAATTAATATTTATCGGTAAGAAATTCTGATAAATATTGTAAAGTGTTTCTGCCCTAGTTATCAGTATTCCAATCCCTATTTTATCGCCATCACAATCGTCATCAGACGTTTTTTATCAACTGTTGGATGAAGGCCCCCCCACCACTTTTTTCATTGTTATCCGTTACTATGTATTTCGTTTCGACGGCGTTTGGGTACCTTTGGATGACTATATTTGTTCAACAATTGTCCGTTTTCCGAAAGAAAGTGACCTGCCCATTATCATTTTATTTTCCTTTAGTATTCAATTGAAACCACCACTGCAACAACACTGTATATCGGTTTTGGGCAGATCTGAGTTATGAATGCTACGACATGGTATATTAAACAACCGTATAAAATAAAATAAAAATACTATTAAACACAATTTCCAAGTGAGCTTCCTTGCAATAATATTGTATGTCATTCAGGATGGCCGACGCTTCGTCTATTTATGAACATTTGTAAAAATCGATATACCTACAGTGTTGTTGGAGGGGTTGTTTCAATATTATAAACTATTCTTGTCTGTTATTATATCTTGCACATTTCTTTTTCTGTCTCTTCGTGAGATGACCAACACATATCTTTTTATCTCTTTTACTCATTAGTTTTTGTACTTCCGTTTTATTTGGAAGTGTGCATTGTTTGAACATTTTTTTATTTTAGGCACAGTGGAATATCACTTTTGAAAATCATATTCTGTCGTTCAAATAGATTTTAACCTTGATTTGTTATATGAACAATTTCTGCGGATATACTTCATGTTTTATTCTTAAGACATAGTTATTTCTAAACTCTTCCAACACACGAAATGATGGGAATATTTACTAAATGTGAATATTCATAAGAACAGTCTCGTATATTAACATCGTTTTCCAAAATACATGTGTTAAGTATAAAACCTATAGAAGATGACCGCCAATCAAAGAACAAAAAAAATCTTTATCTGAAGAGAATGTTTCGAATACATCTGTTTAAGAATTTTCCATTGTTTTAGCATTTCCTGTTAAGCAAAATGATTTTTAACTAGCAAAGGTTGGATGACGTGTCATCCGCATGAAACATAACTGGAATTACAAGTATTAATATATCATCAAACATTATTCATATTTTTTTATGACATCCAATTACCGGATGAAATTGCGAACAAACCGTTAACGTAATAGGTCCATTGTATGAAAAACGTAATACGATTCAAGTTGGTTGAGGTTTAAATGTACGTGCCTATGTTAGGTTTGTGAAATTAACTTTTTATGTAGATATCATCGTAGTACATTGTGTTGTGCATTATAATTCCCCAAATCTATAATTATTAATATTTAATATGTAACTTTGATTAAGTGAGTAAACGTTGCACTTACGAAGTCACTGTGATTTCAAAATAATGGACTTGCCTAAATTAAACAAATTGGCCAATTTGCTAAATACGTGATTGTAATACACAGAATAGTATTTTGATTTTTTTTAGTTCGTTGCGCAAAAGGACATGTTTTCAGATTTTTAGACGTGATTTTTAACGTGGAATAGAAAAAAATCTCAATTTGTATTGTACTACGTATCTATGCAGAAGGTTGATTGTCTTTTTGAACCAACACAAAATATAAACGTTCCGCGATAGTACGCAAAAAACTAATACGGTTTACGGCAGCGGTGTAGTGTTAAATAAAAAACTACTTAAGCGCTACTATATTTTTTTTAAATTAACCATGCTTTGTACTACACACACAAATCAGTGTTATTTTTATCACGACTATAGTTTCAGGAGGTGCAGCCCCTCACTTACATAGTGTAAATAACAATTTGTTAATTTATGAGATTGTGCATGCTGTTTAATTTTTGTTATATTTAAATGGTCATATTGTACCGTAAAGAAAGTTTTATGTCAATTAACGATGCTATTTCATTTTCACCCCCATTTGATGGTAACTAATATGTTTAAAATTGTTGATAATAGATTTAAACCAAGTGGATACGCCAATGGAAGCGACCACGAGGGAGGCCAAGAAAGAGGTGGGCTGACTGTGGAAGAAGACTGGAGCAGGATGGGAGGGTCAGGGAACTAGAGAAGAATGGCCAGGGATAGGAGACGGCACAAATCTCACCTTGGTATGTAGTGCCGTGGAAGAAGAACAGATTAAAAATGAAAGAATTTTTGAAGGACCAATAAAGTAATCAACAAGAGCCGACAGACATATTCGCTTTTGAAAATACAATAGATTTGGAAACTTCTATAACATAATTTTTAAAACAAATTAAATGAATTAAATATCAGATATCTCATAGAGACGAAGCTATTTTTATTATTTATTTATTTTATTTTTTATTTTTAGAGAAACAAACAGTGTAGCAATAATAACTGATAATAACGTAATATGTAAAAATAACACCAGTGAAGTTTCTTCGGAATTAAATAACTAGTACATAATAAACTAAAAAATTGTATATTCAAACAAACTGATAAACAAGAAGACTAATAAATAAACATAGTAAACTAAAAAAATAGTATAAATTAAAAAAAACTGAAAAAAGAAACCAAAGAGTGTTTTAAAACTGAACATACAAAGTGGAAAGGGTAAAGAGGGGAGGGAAATGGGATGCAATATATACAATTTATGTTAATAGTTATTAGAATAGTTTATTTAGTTATTAGTTATATTTAATTGAAAATATATAGAAGTATGAGGTAATTACAGGGCTTACGACCTGTCTTCGGCTGACTTAGGTACTTTATATAAATATAACGTAACATTCACCATTCTCACCCATCAGTCTCCACATTATCAAATTTTTTTTAAATTGTAAGACATATTAACATATATACAACATTGTGTTCTTGGACATATTCAAATATTGTTAATTAAATATATTAATTACATAGATCACTTTTATTGAAAAATATTATTGTTGCGCTGCCGGGATTCCTCGTTTCCAATCCGGGGAAGGTGCATTACCAATTATGTTACAGTGACACCATTTTTGACTACAAATTTTTGAACCTATTTGTTACACTTTTTCAAATGAATACATCTATCGTTCCATTATTTGAAAGCCAAATTAATAACAAATTAAATTAATCAATTAGAAGGATAAATAGAAAATATCCCGGTAGCAACTACATATTTTTACGACAGATGGATTTTTTCTGTATTCCTTTCTAATTGATTCATTTAACGTATATTAAAATACCACAAAACGTAATTTTTCATTGTTCATACTATCGGCTTGTATAACAATTGCACCCAAATTATGAAAATTATTTACATAATGCATCTCATCAAATGTTATACAGAGAATTTGCATTTAACGAATTTCACGGTTTTTAATTATATAATTACAAATAAATGTACATAAAAACGTGGCACGACTACACTACTAGTTGAAGTTACATAGTTATTGCAGATTACAAAATTTTTTTTTACAGTTATATTTTTGTGACCATGCGAGCCCTCCAGGCGCAGGAGGTTCTCGTAGTAAGAACAAAGACAAAAACAAAAGTACAATTTCACACTTCGCTGACTTTCCCACCATTATAAGGCTTGTTTCCGTTGCGTTTGTTGTAACGAGACTTTGCAAGAGCTGTGTCCTGTACATAGAAAGCTTCAGGTCGATTGGCAGGTGGATGCAATATATGTGTCTTCGTGACAAAAATGACATATTTCTGGTTTAAAATAAAAATAATGTAGTGTCATGTTGAAAAAAACTGACATTTTCGACACATATATCTTTTCTCGCTTTTAATCAAAGTTAAAATAGTTATCCAGGAGCTCAACTGGGATATTATGTCACATTCACATTACACAGACCTCACTTCATCAGATAATCACCTTTTTCGGCCGCTCTTCAATGTATCTCGATACCAAAGCAGCCGATTTTTATAAAAAATCCATCGACAAATTGGTTGTCCTGAACAATAAAGGAGAACACATCATTGATTGAAACGTTGTATTTTTTATTTAAAAACTTGATTTTACAATAAATAATTGAACAAAACCTATGCCAAAACATGGTGCTAGAAAAGATGGAGAAATTTGTGATCACTGGAAATGTGACGATCTTCAGTATGATGAACATACCAAGTCCAAGACACGACTTTTAAAAATACCATTCTACGAGTACAATGAGGGCGGACCCGCCCCTTACCCAGGATCGATGCAAAAAGCTCAAGGCTCCTATCTCAGTCCTACTCATTCGCCGCTGGATTGGCACTTTTTAATGCTGTTCGATAGCGCCCCGCACTTACGACAGGGCGATACCGCACAACTGCCAAAACAAAATTTGCCCTCATTGTCCCCGGCTGACTCACATTATTAGTAAATAAGATATTTACAATACGTGTTTATATATAAAAGTGATAATATAAATAATACAATTAAAATATAATGGAATAACATGGATAGAATAGTTGACAGCAAGATTGACAAGATGTAATAGGGCCGGGGAGCAGAGGGGAAGTGAAGAGACATTCCCTTCCAGGAAACGAGACGACACAAAAAAAAAACGTATAGGAGACTCTCCCTCCACGCACCACTGCCGGCAGATTTAACCCACAAGAACGGTACATCGCAGATCATATTTGAACGAAAGGTAGAAAATAAAAATACATTCTACTGTTACATTATTATTTCTTATTAGAAATATTCTGCTAATGTTCCATTCAAATTGCTAGCAATCTCGAATAGTATCGCTATCTAGAGAGAGAGCCATTTTATACAATAGTAAATATTTAAGATTAGCCCACCATTGTCTAAATAATTACATTATGAAAGACGAAAGCTTTCTCATGTTCGATGTAGCTACGAACTACACTGACGTGTTACAAATATTGTTTAGATAATATCGTCTCTCTGTGTTAAGCAATTATTTACGTAACATTTTCTGTGTACCTTTAATACATAATTTCATTAATATACATGAAGAGTTATTGTTTGATTCAATCGCTTTTATATTCACACGAATGAATATAGAATTTCGAAAGTGACAACTTCCTTTTGATACAGTGATAAGACGGGATACAAGCCAGTCAATGACGCAACAAGTTTGATATTGCAAAAGGTAAATTTAACTGTGTATAGTGCTGTCTAATAAACATAAATTAGTTTATAATTTTTTTAAGTAATCACATTTTATTTGAAAATTTACGATTTTTCAGAACGTAGTTCCGTGATAATTAAAACAAATTAAGATAAACTATTTAGAAAGATATACAGAGAAAATCTATCTATCTAAAAAATATGTATGCAACTTAACGTGAACTATCATGTATGGTAAGCTATCGTGAAGTAACTTATATTATTAAGGAAAACACATTCTTATTGTGAAGTTGTAATTATTCAGAACATAGGTCTGTGATATTTTAAATACTAAATTAATGTATTAATTATAAATATTGTTCCCGGTGACGCAAAAACAATATTTTTCGACAAAATTGATTTTATATGTATATCTTTCTAATTAATACATTTAATGTGTATTCTATTAACTAATCTATTTAATATTTTATTACTTTGGGTCCAGCTATCTGTATATGTACTTGTCACTGTGTGCAGTTGTCTATGTCTACACATATAATGTGTGCAGTTATCTGGTGACATCTATGGTCTAAAAATTTTTTGATTTTTGAAAAACATTATATTTAAAAAATATGGTTCCAACGGGAAAAAATAGATGTTTTATCTTACTTAAAAAGTGTATGTATGGTAGATGAAATTTGGCGACTTCTGTATAGGTTATCATCATATTGAATCAGTTATTCTTATCTACTGGGATTAGCAAGTTCCAGGTTCGAGTCCTGGTAATGAATATATTTTTTAATAGATAGATTTTAAATCATTCATCTAAATTTGTTTAAAGACCGTTTGAATTCAATCATTGCAGTCTTCCAATGAATGCTGTGTTATATAAAGATAATAGTTACATATTTTGTTCTTTAAATTCTAAAAAAATCTTTGATAGGTTACCTGAAAACATTAAGAAAATTAATGATACTAAAGAACTGTCAAATGCCATTAAAAAACACTTTAAAAAGAAACATGAACCTCTAAACTTGAATTAATTAATTAAATATTATTTATATACAGTCCACTACTCTACTCAAGCATTGACTTTCAAGAGAAGCGTAGTACGAAAAAAATAATTGTACATACCATAGATATTGTTGTATTGAAATTTTTTTTTAAATGTACCTACTCTCTTACAGCTCTCTCATTATGTACGTATAATTTCAATGCCAGCTCGAGGTCATCAACGACGATATCTAACAAGGAACATGCACAATGGGCCCCGGGCTTCTTAATTAAGACGACTCCCAGCTGAGATCTATGTGGATCAAGTTATAATTATTACCAGACTCGTAAATCAACTAGATACTTACAGATGAATTGATTACTAAATTGATTAAAACTTGAGACATGGTTCTTGCTCTAAAGCTTATCCTATCGAAGGTTAGCGATCATTATTTTATTTGCGGTAGCTCGAAATAGTTGAACTGTGGACTTCCTGAAGCATTGCATTAGTCTTCTATTCTTCTTCCATGGCCTCTTCCGCTAATAATATTGCCTTGAATGATAAGACGTAGGATCTGATATTTTTCTAGCTTCATGATGTGGCTAACTTCCAGGTTTATATCGATTTATTTTTCCTTTCGCATCTGAATCAGCCTCGATCAGCGCAACTTATTTTTAGTAATTGTTTCGAGTCGCTTTAGTATTATTTAAGTGAATGTTAATTCCATTCAAAAGTACAGAGAACACATAGCATCGTATCATTCTCATTCGCAAATTTAAATTTGATTCAACTGCATAATACTTTCTTCGTGCATAATAATGCAGATCGAGCTCAATTTAATCTGCATTTAGTCTTATTCCGTTTCTGAATAAGATTTGCCTGATCATCCGTATCGTTCTATTTGCTAATCATCACGTATTTTGTTTACCACCCGACTCAGCAGCTATTTTCAAGGTGTGCGGGTGTGCACACGGTTTAGCATCATAGCGCACACAAAAAAATATATAAGATGTCTGCATATGCCGCCTTCAATCGAAGGTTGCCCACCACTTTCTGAGGTTACACAGCCAAGTTAATATCTTTCTACCTGCGCCTCTGCTACCTTCCTCCGCATAGTGAGCTGTAAAAGATCACATTTTCATTGTGGGGAATGTGACCAGAGTTTGCATCTTTCCCGCGATAACTGTTATTAGTTCTCTTGACTTATTCATGCGCCTTATACGTCATGTTGTCAATCTTGACCCTACCAGTATGGTATTTTTTATCTTAATTTCTTCCCCAGTGCACAAATAATAGCATTGGTCCGTAAATTTTCATAAAATATTTCTATATGCCCACCGTGATTCAAAATTAGACGGAACATTGGTAAGTAGTTCTTGAAGATCTTTAATATATTCTGCTAGATCGCTGTATTGTCTACGTAACGAAAAATTATACTAACCACAGACTAATTCTTAACTCAGGCTGACAGTCTAAACCCTGTGTATAACAGAAATACTAATCAGATTCTAAAAGACAGATACAACATCTTAGGACGAGCTAACCCCTAGTGTGTGTAATGTTTATGGACTAACGCATAATCAAGTTGCTCAGCATACTGTTCGTGCATGATTCTCACGTTTGATGTGCACGCATCTTAGATTAGACCAATCGTGTGCGATCAAAAGCCGCTACGTGGCTTTGTTTCCGCCATTCCAACAAATGCACACCGCTTTATCTACGGATGAGACTAGGAAGTCCATATCCTTAGAGACAGATTGAATCAGCGAATTATAAAGAAGATAGTTTCTCCTCGATACCTAATTTAAAGTTCTGACTCGACATCGATGTCTTAATAATACAAACTTTGCAGGAGAGAGGAAAAATAGTATTTTTCAAGATTGAGGATTGATTGAATAAGCAAACTAAATTTTAACAGATACATATATATAAACAGTAGTTTATTTTTTTAATAGAATATAAAGTTAATAACAACGCTGTATTAGGTGATGCGTCGTTGTGTTAATTTGTTAACTTCGAACCTCGTGAGATACTTTTTAGATTATTTTACTTCCTTGCAGCTCTTGGGAACATATTTCTTATTACGGATGCTATTATTAACCCTTCCCAAACCATGCAGTAACACAGGTCTACCATCATAATTAAACCTGTAATATTTCGATAAATACATGCAACATAAAATTTATATTTTAGATAATCCTAAAGAAAATATTAGCCCTTAGGAATGACTAGTGAAAAACCAATTATGAAAAGGGGATCGTACAAAAACAATTATTTTTTTCCATTTACTCCATTGTAAAATTAATACGTTGGTAAAAATACCATTTGTGATATGAAAGACAGAGATCACACACTATTTTCACAGTGAAAATAACAACAAATATAATTAACTCCTCACTAATTAAATGAAGAGAGATAAGACGAAAGAACACCTAGCATAGGACTTTATGAATGCTCTAAATTATGTAATTAATCATTTTTTCAAAGTTGAGTGCTTAATATTTAAAGTAAATTCGAGCCATTTAAGCTAATAAAAACATTTTTTCTAACTGTTGTTTACGGTAACACGAGTTGACAGCATGGCTCCATTCGGGTATTTTATATCATGGTATGGTAAAGGTTAATGTAACTCAAAAATGCATTATTTGTAGGTAGGTTTTTGTGTATTATTATTGAATTGACCATCAGAATAAATTTCTTTCGGAATTAACTATTAATAACTTTAATGCTTAATCACTAAGCATAAATAAAATGAAATGATTTAAATACTGACGATCATTTTTATTTGGTATTGAATCGAATCAACTTTGCAACTACATAATATATGTGGGGTCTATTTTATGTTTTGCATTGTCCAAATATGTTTAATTACCCAATACTGTTATGAAATAATACCAACTGACAGTTACTCACTCACTGGTGGTTTGTAAGTAATTTATGATATTTTTTATTGAAAATGTTAATCGTTTTAATTATTCAATTAGCGATGCACATTACTTATTTTCGACACTTGCATTTTGATCAAGATTCGTGCATTTACTGCAGACTATTTTTGCACATCTCTCTTGCACTTAGCGTTGAAAATATTGAGCGTGTCATCTATATTGCATTCGTTGATCTGATTACTGATTTTTTTTAAAGAATTCTGGCACGCTCGGTGTCAATTATATACCACAATTTGACTTAATTAACTTTCTTAATAATTATAGTTTATATGTTGCAATTATCGTCATGCACTCCTAAAAACGAGAATGTTAATTCATGTATCAAACACGTGAATCATCGATGTTTTTGTGTTTCAAAAAAAATGTTGATAAATTCAGTTAAATTAATACAATAGAAATAAAAAATCAGTGCACCTGCCAATACTGAGGAATTTAAGCTACACGTGAAAATAGCAGCTTACAAATATCTTAAACACTTTTTTAACACTGGTTTGTAACAAAGGTCACCTGAGGAATTTAAGCTACACGTGAAAATAGCAGCTTACAAATATCTTAAACACTTTTTTAACACTGGTTTGTAACAAAGGTCACCAGTGGTAACTTAAAAAAAAACATTAGTATTACAATTTGAAGTTAATAATGTAAAAATAATATAAATCAATGTTTTAAATTCTAACACAAAAATTTTAAACGACAAACATGTACATACCTAATATAACTTCATTTCGGGGTTCGATCATGCATCGCTGTGAAGATACATTTATAAAGTATAACGACAGTAAATGTATAATCTACGTAACTGCTAGGGTGACGTATTGATGATAAAACGCGAATTAATGTTAACCCTTCCCAAACCATGCAATTACACAGATCTACATTATAATTAAACCTGTAATATTTCAATAAATACACGCAATATAAAATTCATATTTTAGATAATCTTAAAGAAAATATTAACGCTTAGGAATAAAAAATAATTATTTTTTCCATTCAATCCGTTGTCGAATTAATACGTTGGTAAAAATACCATTTGTGATATGAAAGACAGAGATCACACACTATTTTCACAGTGAAAAGAACAACAAACATACAAATATAATTGTCTCTTTCTCACTAATTAAACGAAGAGAGATAAAAAGGAAGGACACATTATATAGGGCTCAATGTGTGCTATAAATTATGTTATTAACCATTTTTTCAAAATTGAATGCTCAATATTTAGAGTGAATTCGTGCCATTAAACCCATTTAAGCTAATTAAAACATTTTTTCTAACTGTTATTTACCGTAACACGAGTTGACAGCATGGCTGCGTTCGGGTATTTTACATCATGGTATGGTAAAGGTTAAGAGTAAAAATATAACGACATTTTCTAACGCACTTCTAATAAAAACCAGGAAAAGCATAATATATTTTATAAAATAAAAAACTATGCTTTTCATAACCATCCAACAATGAATTATGAAGGTTACATTTACCATCAACCAGAAGCAAAATAGGAAGTGCATTACCGAATTCGGTAAAACCGAAATATTATTTGATATGTACATATAAATGTTTTTATGAATTGTGTTTACAGAGCATGAAATGCTATACAATTTTAATCGTAGCACACTTAAGTCGGGCTTAACGAACTGCAATCGTCTTTGTAATTAAAATAAAACGTAAATAACGTTACCCATGTAGTTCTGTATCGTATTGTGGTCGACCTCAATACCAAAGTGCTCTCGCTGGTGATCCATAAGTGGTCAAAACATATCTCTAATTCGACGCGCATTGGTACATTTTGGTTTCATCGTATCCGTATCGATTCAATTCAATTCCTTTACCATATTTATTTAAGATGGTTTAAGTAACATCCGTTGTTACAACCGTCTACTTTCCTGCTTATTTGAAAACTCGTATTTAAGAATGGCTTTTATAATACATTTTATAATGCGAATCTAGAAAGTAGTCAATAAAAATTATCGCATATCGAATCGTTTTGTGTGCTACATATCATTTGACTTTGAATTTTTTGTTCATGCTTTTATAGTAACTTTATATTTTTATATGTGGAATCAGTTACATTACAGTTACAGTTCACAATGTACAGTCGTAGAAGAGTATTGGTTTATTATTTAACAATTAAGGAGAACACATTCTCAGTGTGAAGTTGTAATTATTAAGAACAGATATATATATATATAAAATTAATTTTATCGAAAAATATTGTTATTGCTACCGGAATTCGAACCTGGATCTATTTCCAAACCTGGGAAGGTGCAAAAGTTGATGGCTTTCAAATAATGAAACGATAGATGTATTCATTTGAAAAATGTAACATATGGATTCGAAAATTTGTCGTCAAAAGTACTGTCTGCCGTAGCAGAGTTGGTTAATGCATCTTCCCCGGATCGGAAAGAGATCCTGGTTCGAATCCCAGTAGCAACGATAATAGTTTTCGATAAAATTGATTTTATATCTATATCTTTCTAATTAATACATTTAATTAGTGTTATTTAATTGCAGTTTATGCATGTGGTGAATATTTATTTGACGATCATATTATTATTATTGCAACATTGTATAAATTTTATATAATTATAAATTTAAAATAAAATTTCATCTTCATCATTATCTCGTATCGGCCCATTGTGAGACATGAGCCTCCCCAATCAGGATGTTATATTCTTATCTCTATGGCGGTCTTCCCTGAGAACTCATTGATATCCAATCTAATGTCGCAACATTTATATTTCAAATGAGTAATCGTGCAGCAATATCAGTAAAATTTGTAGTATCTAAACATCACGATTATCATCATCGTCAGCCTTGCATGGCAGGGGGTAAAGCTCCCCTATCGGCACTCTTCTTCTGAGCTAACTTTCATAGCCACCATCATCTAGATCATCTTCCTATCTCTGTGACGATCTTCTTCGAGCTAGTTCATATCCTAGAACGTCATTTAAGAACTCAAAATATAGATGTCTCTGTGAGATGACGATTAATTTAAGAACTCGTTTTGTTCAGCTCTCCTTATCTATTTTCACGATATATTCAGCTCGTTTTCACTTCACATGGACAATCCTGCCATAATGTCGCTAAATAGTATCTAAGGCAAATAAATACCTTGAGAATGAGAAATACAATTTACATTGTTACGATTTAATATGAAATCATTGACGTACGTTTGTCACGTTTCAAAATCTAGGTCATGAGATTGACTCATTTATCAAATGTAGTTTATGTACAGGGAGGCCCAAAAAAAGTGAGAACATCTCTCGTAACACATGAGTTATTTCAAAACATAATCATAATTAATTATAATTCTTAATGTAATTTTTTTTGCACAATATTTAACTAATCATAAATCATTAAAACACCCCGTATTGCATAATCGACTGGATTTAAATCTAAGCTGTTCGGTGGGCACACGCCTGGTTCGATGAAATTAACATTTTCACTGCAAAGAAAGTCGATTGTATTTCTGGCTGTATGAGATGGAGCTCCGTCCAGTTATGCTGTAATGTCTAGCTATACTCCAGGCTTTGTTTTAAAACTCTTTGATCATTTTCCTAACACCCCAACGTTTTTCAATTCGCAAATTTTTGATCAGAATACGGTCTTCTGCAGTGATTTTTGTCATTCTGGGCAACAATTTGAAAAAACCAAATATAAACAATGGGAAAATTAATAATCAAAGATGGCGACCGGAAATTTTCGAAATAAAACGTAATATAGGTAAATAGGTAAGTAAGTAAATTAGTAAACTATTTAAGCTATTGTTAATATAGTTAAACTAATTTCGATGTAATTATATCATATTTTACAAAATGTTCTCGTGTTCTTTTTTTTGAGTCACCCTTTATATATGACACTATTGTGTATATACATTTATTATTATTAATTATAAATATAACAGTTGAACAAAATGTTCTTTCGATTAGTTTTAAAGAGCTGTAAACGCAAAATATTGTTCTATTCTGCCTGTGTTAATACAACACTAACAGGTAATGTTGTGAAATTGATCGAACCTGTGCCTGTGGGTGCGAAAGGGACTACATCGCGACTGGTGTCATCTCTCTCTCACCAACAGGTCACAGGCACGCATACTTTGCGGTCGCAGCGGGCGAGACGCGGCACATCCTCGTAAATAGCGTGCGAAAAATATGGCGGAACTTTGACGAAACACAAAACGTGCGAAGAACCACAAAAGTAAAAGAAACAAACAACTATAATTGCCGTTTACCCATCACCTAACCAACAAATTTATTCATGAAGCTCTAAGACCATAGATAAAAATCAAGAATGGCTGTACCTATCATATTTTAGTTATCATAAGCAAGGGATGGACTTGAGGGGGCACGGAGGTGCTCGTTAAATTAAGCCCCTCGATAAATTATAAAAAAAACAATATTCTCAGATCAAATCAGTACCTACCTAACTGCAATTTTTTTAGATGGTTTAAATGTACATATTATGAAATATAAGACTGTTGCCTTTTGAAATTTTCTCGTAAAACGCATTTATTTTGGGTGCATAATAAAAAAGACCTCGCCGTTTTTTTTGTCTATAGTCTAACAATGCTTAAACACCGATGTTTGATATTGCTTCCAGATCTTCTTAGATGTTCGATGCAAAATTTTTGTGAACGAAACTTTAAACGCTTATCCTTCATACTTCACACGGACACATTTTTTCCCTTTACCGTAATTGTGCACAGTTTGTACCAACATTTTCTATGGAGAACTCTTCACTCTTGCAATCTAAGGTAGGTGAGTACATTTTTCAGCTATTGATATAAATTATTTTACGGTATATTGCGTATTGTTACATAATATAAGTATATATTAAGTAACGTTCGATTGCTTTAATAATTATTGCGTATAATTCTATAAGAGTGATAAAAAATTCGCCCCTTTCCCGGAACACCGCGAATAGCTTTGCGATTAAGCGAGCCCCACCGCCGATTATGAGCTTATTTCATTTCTAGATTGTAAAAAAATTGATATACATATAATCTTCTGTTAACGAATTGTGCTTTATCAAAGTAATAATAACATTTTTATATTCTGAAGCTAAGAAGTTTTATTTAAATTGTGTGTAAGCGTTACACACTCAGATTTTTATATGACTACTAGGCGCAGATATTGTACGGAGTATATTTCTTCCAAAATTAACGAAAATTACAAGAACATCATTATGCGAAGAAATTTTGGTATTTCATGCTCTACAGGTTCTGGCCATGTGCACCGCACCATGGGGCAGCGTGCACGTCATTGACCCCGTTCACCCTTACACGAACGGCCCCACAAAAGTCTCAACCCTTTACGCTTTTATTCTACAAATATTATATTCACACAGTTCTCTTACGTCACTATAATACTGAAAATATTATAAATTCATAAAAATAATATATTAAATTTTTATATATCGATATAATGTTTTTTCGAAGATTACACCGGTAAACTATATAACGAAAATGCATTAAAGTGCATAACATTTTATCGTATCATATGTAATGAATAAAATTAAATAAATGCAGGTTTAAAATTTATTACATAATTTTCACAAAACAAATGAACGCATATGTGAAGATACCACAACAAAATACAATGATCTGCATACTAGATGAGACGAAGCAAACCAGAATGTTGGGTAGACATTTTTGTAAGACATATGTCTGAGGCATGGAACGCTTTTTCTTTTAATGTTCGTAAATAAAAAAATACAGAATACATGTCATATCAATATTCTTATTTATGTATTATTCTTATCATTCTATTTTCAAATTAAACTAAACGGTTAACTAGGGTGTCTCCTGGAATGAAGCTCGAACCTCCGACCGCTAGATCACTAGACGAGTGTCTTAATTATTAAACCAACAAGCTACTCGTTTTTATACTGTTTAATACTTTATTAACTTTACCAATTAAAAATTCCTATTGTATTTTTCAAATGCGAATAAACCAAAAACCTACGGATTAGAATTTTTTAATAAATAAAAGTAAATAGTTGTCGAGATGCTTGAAAGGGTCAAATTATCGTGAATCAAGATGGGTCCTCTTTAGTTAATCAGTACAAGCTGTTCGTTTTCTTCCACTAAAGCTTTTAATTTGTCGTTTTCAGCAGTAGCAGGACGTCCTGAACCTTCTTTACTTTTAAGTTTTACTTCTCTGTTCTTCAACTATTCGGACCGACGCCGCATCGTTCAAGTTGTATTCTCACTTCATCCTTCGTTAATATTTCGTGCTGTTTGAGATGCGCAGTGTCCATGTTAAAAAATCACGTAATTCCTCTTTTTTTAAGCAAATTAAATACAGTAAATAAATAACTGTCAAAAAAAACATTTCCTAATAAAAATAATTTAAAAAGGTAGATTATTAAAATCGGCAATTATTTTCAGAATTTTTTATTTTTATTTGAATTAATTTAGTTTTAATCCTTTGTAATTATTTTTTTCATCCGTGTATCTACTTTTTTACGCCATTCTGTTCTAAAAATATCCATACAACCTACTTAAGAATGTACAATAATAAATTATGCGACCCTCGAATGACTACCCAAAAAAACATAATATAGTAGGTTTGCTAGCAATGTTGCCCGAATAAAATATGACTACGTATATATTATCAAATAATAATAATTTCCAGTTAACATCAACAATGGGTTGCGTAAGTGGGTCCCTGCCCGAACAATGCACCGACCATCCCCCTCAACGAGATTTATGAACCGACAAACGTCCGTGCGGTGGGGTTGTTTCCGAGTTTATCAAACAGAAGAAGAACTTGATTAGTATACAATACACGGTGGGGTGTGCATTATATTTTATTCTGCCCTCAAAGTTTGGAATGGGCGGGGGTTGGTTCTCCTCCAGTGACGTAGTGACAACAGTACATTGACCTTAACCATTACCAAAATATATTTTGTAATATAATATTCTGCGTGTGCATGAACGATATTTTGTCCTCGAGTTTGGAAGAGATTTGGCGGTGAAAGATACGCTTCAATTGGTCAGTCTGATCCTGCAGGGTAGATAAATTGCCTTCGTATTATTGGTTTCCGACTCCTTTTTGCTTTCATCATCGAATTATAATTTTTTACTAGCTTCTGACTTTTATGTTCATAAAAAATTTACTCATTATTGCTTTCTTCATTCTCATACTGATCATTTTAATTACGTCTCTGTATTTGTCTGGTTTCGACACTTTGCTGAGGTAGAACATCATCACCTGTGACAATAATCAAATCAAAGTACCATAACTAGGGAACATATACATCATCAGCTATCTGTCACCAATATATCGCACGATCTTAATGTGTATGTCATCATGTTACACAATACATATAATTTGGATCAATTTGTATGTCACCAATATACTGTTCGATCTTTCAGTTTTAAAAAAGACATATATTATAACTCCAGATATATCTGTAATATTTGGCAAATAAGAGATAAATTTTTCACATTTGATCGATAAATCTCCCTTGTATATGCAACTATTGCCCTTCTATATTTCCAGTTTCTACAGGCACTTTTTATCTCTTCTTATAAGTATGCAAAAAATATTTTTCTCCATATTGTGAATAACCTTTCTTCAATGCATGGTTCTAGAAGAATATAAATATTCTCTCACCTACGCTTACATCACAATTTGAAGGTACTAGCATACTATCAACCTTCAACACTCCACAACTCACGCCTCTACGATTACAGTTCTGATTGTCATTCCGGTAATAATATAAATATTTTGGTAAGAATCTACATAACTTTGTATAAATATATGCAATATATATTTCCAACTAGCCTTACAAGGTAGAGCTGTATTAGATTTTATTTTCAATCTATATTTTTACTCATCGGTATTATTTCTGGCCCCCAAACGCCAGGGTTAGCGAGCTGTTAGCACGCCACTGCACCCCTCTACAAAAGCAAATAAATTATAATAAAAACTGTAACGAAATGCATGTTTCTATACAAAACTCCGCAACTGTTGAATTTTAACTTTTGCAAACCGTTACATACTCAACACTGACAGTATGTTGTGCCACTGATTTTATTAAATATTTAGATTCATTATTATTCCAGATTTAATGTTGTGAAAGGTAACTGTGTTTCTTTTAAATCTGCGAAATTAAATTATCTTAATTCTTAGTGTTTTGGTACTCGAGTACTGAAATATTCTATGAAGTCGTCTTATTTTGGTCGGGTGACCGCCGTAATTTATATTAAAGCAAGATACGGTACTTAATTCGGTTCCACGTGAAGTAACTTCAGGAACAACCGGTTTTTCGTAATAAACCCGTGTGCTACGGGAGACGTGAGAGAAGGAATCCTAAGAAGAATCCTGGCTTATCTTATAACTTTAAAGTTATGATCAAGTTGACCGTGCAAACTCGTTTGTGCACAAAATCCCCATAATAATGAAACATCCACTTATATAAGACTAAAATATATGTACCATTAACGATAACATTACTTGTCAACTGGGCATTAACTACTTACTGCCGCGCCAATTCTTCGATAGAGTGGACAGAACGTCACTATTTTTTTCTCGACTAACAACTTCGTCTACATTAATGCGTGTATTAGAGTTTTAAAAGAACTAGGGCCATATTTCACGAGCTCTAAAATTAAATCGAACAATAAACAATCGTAAAATTCTATAGGTCCGAAATGCCACGTTATAAGAATTCTAGATGGCGTGACACTAAAGATCATATGGATACCACAGCGGAAGAGGACTGAAGTGGGATGTAAATGGATATGGGTTAGTGAAGAGCAATTGTGAATCAGGCTAAATCCCAACCTTGGATGTAGCGCCGTGAAAGAAGAAGAAGGACCATCTTTCAAAATGTAGTCAATGTGATTATGCCAGGTCTTTGGCGTACGTCCTCCATTTTCACGCTCATTCATCATGTCGTAGCCCAGACCCATACACAAAATATTAATAATAATATTGGATGATAGTTATGAGCTCAAAATTACGAACCGTGAGTCAATTGCTGATATCTTAGAGTCACACTCACTATCAGTGATTGAATAACTGAGAATATCGTGATTCGTGGTTAATTTTTTTAATTTATTCATATTTGGTTGTGAACCGCGATTCGGCGCATGTGCATATGAAATGAAAATATTCGTGAAGGAATGATATTATAATTCGTGATAAACGAAAATTTTGCCAAAATGTATTACGCATTTGACCCGAAATGCTGAGAATTTGACCCGAAAAATAAACTCACATTTTTTAAGGAATTTCATTATCTTTGTAATGATATTAAATTAGATATATACTAATTATATATGCTAGAATATGTTTTTTATGCAAATGAAGTTTGAATAATATAAGTGTACACTATAAATTATGTTTTTTTTATTTATACGTATTAGTATTTCAATCATTAATATAGTCATATATCAATCACAATCACATCAGTGAGTCAAGAGTAGCATTTTTTCTCATAACTATTGGATGATCTGTATTGTGTCATTTTAGTAAATAAAAATTAACTTATGAAATACACATTACCTAAGTTCTTATGCTAAATGTGCATCTACGATATTTGACAGTGACGAGACCAAGATCAGAGATATGTCGTGGTAAAAATAAGAGTAATTACCTGATCCATATCGGTTAGTTGAAGCTTATTTTCATATGAATTAATATTTTTTAAACTATGGACAGAATTTTATAAATCTATTAAGCTAGCTCACAAGTAACTTATAATTTGTGTATAAATTGAATTATCACAAACATACTAATCGAGTTTTGACTGTTATCACTCATGGATTGTCTGTTTAAAAGAAGAAGAAGACTGTAATCACTCAACAGCGTTAAATCTTACAATCTTCAATAGATGAGTTACGAAATATTTCATACTGCATTCACAACATAACTCACTTTATTATCCGCTTTCCGCCCTTTCGATATCCTTCTTAGCCTCACAATTTTTAGAAAATAACCTTTTTCTAAAAATTCATTATCATTATACTATCGCAAATTGTGTTGAGGAAATAATAATTATATTGTATTACATACGGGCATCTAGTAGTGAGTGTAAAGTACCATCATGCGTAAAGTTTTGGTTCAATTATGGTAAACCACGCACTTCCGATAGTCTCAACGTATTTATTTACGATATAAATATACCAGCGAACGTTTTTACGTTATGCAAGAATGAAGTAAGTAATGATTTTTTTTACAAAGTATTATTAATGTAATATGCTACAAGCGATATGTACATATAGATAATGAAACAGGTATATACATATATCAGAATATTTTAAGGTCAGTAACAACATTGAGCGAGTGGAAGAAAATAATTGTTTACATCCTTTTATACGTGTTTTAATCTGTAAAAGTTCAGTCGTGTTGGTTATATTTTATATGCTGTGCCATCAGGCCCGTCTCTAGGTAATGTATCGCCTTTTGGTAAACGTAACAATTACGTATATTTATCTATACGAAAGAAATGAAACTGTACGAATATATCCATTTTATATTCATTATTCATAGTCTGCGCGATCCATACACGAATGAAAAGAAAGATGGTCGCTTGGAAGCATTTAGAAGACTCGTCGTTAAAGCACTGTTTCGAAGAATTTTGTCATGAAGTTTCGGAAGTGTCAAAGATCAGAAAAATGAAGTAATAATACTTATTATTATTTTTGAAAGATATATTGTGTTTGAAGATGATAATTTTTGTGCGGATTTTATAATGATTTATAAATATACTGTTTTCAGTTTTTTTAACATATTTTATAGAATTGTTAGATTTAATTAACCTTTTTAACAAGTTAATCCTTTTATAGTTAAACTAAATTACAATAAAAATGTTATAATATAAATGTGAAAATGACATCTAACGCCATCAACCTGACTTAGTTCACAAAAAATCACAGCTGAGCTATTTTTCGTTCTTCAAACCATATATAAAATATTTCAAGTTTTTCATCTACTTTTATCATTTCTCTTACATTTGCTTTTAAAATTATTTAAATGCATGGTCAAGCGCAAAACTTTAAATAATTATAGGTGCTGTAATTAGATATTATAATTATCTATTACATTAATAATAGATAAATTAATAATAAATGAAATTATTCTAAGCTAAAAATCCCAAATAATGTATCTTAAATGGTTTAAAATAATTTAAACAATTATTTTCAATTTATGTGCGTGTTTTGTTTTTAAAGTAAATATTAGGTACCACAATATCCTTTCATCAGATGAAATTTCTTTTGTCACTTGGTAGTTCGTACGACAAAATATAATCCTTATTCTTTGAAATTAATGAATAACAATAACATGCAATAAATTATTGAAGTTCGCTACCTCGCGTCATCTTATATATCAAGCATATTAATCTTAATCAGCAGTACACTTTTGACCAAACCGTTTACTAATAGTGCAAAGCGGTTTACAACTTGTATACCCCTTACTAGAAATACATGGCAACAATCAACAAGTTTTTTTTCTCTCAACACCGTGCTAACAATACGATTTTTTTACATTACTCTACAAACATGGCATACTGTTGCTTCCATACTTACCCATGTTAATATTCGTCGCGCGGCTCATCAAAAAATAAAATCAATTTGTTCCACGAATATCGTGAGAGGCACCATTTCTCATCGTAGGTTGATGTGAAACATCCCTCTGGTGGATACGTGGCACAGAAGATGCATAGAACAATGTCATCTACGAATACAAAAAGGAAAATGAGTAGCCGGTGGTGAACTTGGTGTTGTCGAGGACGCTGTGCATAATAGTGAGAAATCAAAACGAGATATTTAAGCTGTTAGCAACGATGAAAGAACAAATAATGTAATAATTGACTTTTTATCATTAAAAAAATCTGTATTTTTTCAGGTTTCAATTCTTTTTCGAATCTCGTAGAATTTAGACAGATGAGACGAGTCCAAAATAAACCACAAACAGCGAAACTATCGATGATGAAACGTTTGACCGTTACACTGGCAGTCGCTACGTCGGACGAACGAGCGGACGGCACGAATGATAAACGCATAAGAGGTGCGACAAGATTTCGTTTCATTTGTCGGTTTTCAATGATTTACTTCGATCGGTGCATTCTAGGATGTTTCACATTAAATGTATTACTCAGAATATTATCCGTTTTAATATGGTACATTACCTAGATATATGCTTTGTATCTATTTGATCATGTACCGTGCTTATTATCAATAAACATAATGTAAAAAGGCTATGCGCAGTACATACGTGCAACCACCCAATTGGAACAATTTCAAACGTGTTTCGGTTCTTCACTAAAAATTCTACTGGTTTCATCTTCCGGGTATAGGTGGCAAGGTACCTACCTACGTTCGCTAATTGCTGAAACACTTAGTTAAGAAACAACATATTTTCCGTCAATCGTAGATCCAAGGTTATCAAATATAAATGAAGATTAATGATTCTGAAAAAATATTACAATCAAACCATCAAAATAGCTCGATAGTCTTAAAGGCCCAAGTAATTAATAATATATGTACTACGTAACAATTATTTTTTGACTGTCACTCAGTCGATTATATAAAGTGAAGAATGAACAAATTATAACCAAATGTATTATATTGTTGAACTGTTTGTAGAACAGGGGGAATAGGGATGATGATATAGAAAATATATGAAGCAAGTATTGAAGACAATGTTCATAACATACCTGGTGTGATCAGTCAAACCGGGCATTGGAAAAATACATTGGATTGCACACGAAATTTTGAAAATTCTGAAATTCGTTCTCATAAATATAATTTAGAATTCCGAAAAATTTATGGCGAATTCCGAATTAAAAATACATTGTTATGTTACAATCACACATTAACGGCTGTTTCGCAGATATCATTTCTAGAAAGCGATGCATAGAGATAACGCCTTCGTGAAAGGAACCGATGCAGTCGGCCGGCACTTAAACAGACAAAAGATAGTGGCTGCATTAAAGAGATGTCCGAAAACTGGCGGATCAGTAATGAGATTTGTTTTGTCGAGTACGGTGCGTATTTAGTTATTCTGCCTAGGTTTTCTGTTAAATTATCGATATTTTTAATAAGGTAAATTGGAGCAGTTTTAATTTGTTACCGTTATTTGATATATACAGTAAAATATTGATTATCCAGATTAATTGGGACCATGGTAGTTCAGAAAATATAATATATGAATACGGAACTTCTTAAACTCATATCATTAACAAATGACCACAATGCATATGAAAATGCTATAGGGTAAATTGGTTACATTGACGGATTAGTTGGTGTTCCATTCAAATTAATCCTCATGAAAAAACAGTTTTTTTTAGTTGAAAACTTTTTTTTTTTATATAATAAATAATAATGAATTTATTATCTTACCAAAAAATTTTATATTCGAATTTCGAACTCCGATTTTTTTTTGTCAAAATTTGCAATACCTAAATGGCCTTATTAGAAGATTTAATAATCGAGGAACATGCGTGAAAAAATGTATAAAAGTGAACAAATTTGGGTTACTCTGCCGGGGCCGATTTGACTTAGCCACATAATAAGGAAGATTGCTACACAAGTACACCATAGAAGTATCATCAACACCCACCCCAATTATCACTTACACGTCGTCAAACATAGGTTCTATGTGAATAATGTATTTCCTTGTTCCGAGTTCCCACCTCAGGTGCTCCGAACGTATTGTATAGAAGCGAGGGAAGAGTGTTTCTATATATTTCTTTGTTCAGGTCGCACTGACATTTCAATCCACATTCTAGTACTGGTAACTCTAAAGAATCCGACAGCCGCGAATATCTACGATTCTTTTCTTCAATATTTACTAAATTACTTTGTGGCAACATATTTATAAATAATTTTGAAAAAACACTTTGTTAAAGCCACTATTTATGGATAAATCAACATATTTCAAGACTATCGGTCTCTACATCTGTATATCCCTGTATACTAAAATTAAAAATACAAGCATATAACAAATAAAAAACAAAATATAAATGATGAATAATTAATAAATATGTCTAAATAGCCATAACTATTCTGAATTTTCCAATTATCTTTTGGAAACAAACCATTATTTTGACATTAATAAAGGTTTAGAAATTTTACATACAAATACATTATTACAGTTAGATAAATTAGAAATTTTAGAAATATGGAATAGTTAAATAAACATTATAAATAACTAAACTCTTTTTTCAAATAGTTACCTTTTAATTTTGTTTTCACAGTAGTTCCTAATTAGTTACCCATCACTTGTTTTTATATTTTTTGTCTATGCTTGTATTTTTAATTTTAACTTTTACCTACATTTTATCCTGATGAAGGAACATTGGTCATGAAACATGTTGAATTTTCAAAAAATAATGGTTTTAACAAAGTATTTTTTTCTTATTATCTACGATTATGTTTAATAATCATTATTAACATCGGATAATTTTTATAGCGTAATTTTCGTAAAATTTTTCATCCCAAGAGCGCTTATTGTATATAATATATATTTTTAAATGATTAAAAAAAAAATTTTACGAATGTATAAGCAAAGATTAGAATATATTTTATAAAATAAATTCTGAGAATAATTATAATAATTAGCTGTAAATATTCGCGTTTCTCGCAAACGATATCTCAGCTTCCACGCAAAAAATTGATCGTCCAGCGCTAAAAAGTTAATAAGTCTTTAAAATTAGCATAGCTATCTCAGTCTAGAAATGATTAAAATAATTTCTTAATGTATATAAGTTCAATGTACGGCAAACGATCGCTAAGCTAAACAAGGTTCTTTCGGTTGATTGTGGCTCGTGCCCGTGAAATACAAATGTCATCCCGTACGCCTGTTTCGAATGTCAAATAACCGGCCTTCCGGGAGGATTATTACATTTATTTATGCAACTGAGAAGTAAGTAAGCTATAAGCTCTGATTAAAATTATAATACATACATTATATATTATTATATTTGATCCGTAATAATAGTAATAATAATTCAACATGACCTTTAGCAGAGCTGTGATAGGCACTTCTAACATTCTAAAAATTTGATAGTAAATTTTCATTATTGTGTAAAGAAGTTAATTGTTTTGAATTGCTTTAAATTTTTACTATAACTAGATATTTATGATCTTTTTTTTATGACTTGAGTATCATAATTTTTTTGGAGGTAATACGAGATTTATATTTACATATAGGCAATAACGTTCAATAACAATGGAATCAATATAAACTACAAAATATTGTATTAAAATTAAAATAAAATTCTAAAAAATAAATACGTTACATGTCTCAGATACGTGTATCATACATATATTTCTAAATCCTTGTTACAACATTATTGTACACGAATATACTGCAAAATATTACGCAGTTTTCTAGCGTGCTTTTTTAACCCAGTTTCGTAACCTATTTTACACGGGAACTCTCCAAAAAAACGTATCCTATGTTAAAATGTAAATTTATTTAAAATAAATTCACGTTATAAAATGTTTCATGCGAATCAAATACATCTTTGTTTCAATTTATTAACTGCATAGTGTTCCATACAATAGGGGAGAGGAGAGAGCAGAGAGGATATTTTTCATTTCTTCTCATCGACTATTTAAACTTCTGAGATTATAATTTATTTTTTATTATAATTCATTAATTTATTTTTAATCGTCTTACAGAATAAGACAAGTAGCTACGTACTATTTGACGAATTTTCGCGTACAACATCCTGTAGCACTATTAGGCAAGTCATTATCATTTTTTGTCTAAAATTAAATGTATATTAAATTGCTAACGTGAAATATTATCAAGGTATCCACCTACCCGAGACCTGAGATCACTCCGACAAGTAGAATCTTAAGAAATATGTCTACTAATATACAGTAAACCCACGTAAGATTATTTGATATTAATGATTACAGGCAGACTATAAATACGGATTTCGATATGTGACCGTGAATTAAATATACGTTGAGCTGTTACAAAAATTAAAATCTTAAAGAAATTAACATTTATACTTCCCGAATATTAAAAAAAATCAATTCTCTAATTAATTAATCTAACCAGAATTAATGAATTTTTATTATTTCTGACGTGAGTGTAAATGAAAACATCTGTGAAACTTAATTGCATATTTGCTGCACATTTCTTCATGCTTGTCCAGGGTGCCAGGTAGTTCATTTGAATACAAATATAATTAATTGTAGTTTTTAAATTTTAATTTATTTTATGCTTATCTTCTATTTTTATTGTAGGAATCGTGTTTTAAAAAAAATAAGATTTAGTTCGTTAACTTCTTTAGTATTTCGTGAATGTATGTATACATACCACAGACTCGTAAATGAATAGATATAATATAAAATGTATATATAGGAGAGGGGTTTGGAAGATTATTTGTGACATTCTACTCACATTTATCCAAAGAAACATAAATCCGATAGATTATGATCCACTTATACAACAATAAAACTATTTACTCTTCGAAAATTAAAACTTTTTTGTAATCAAGACGTATTTTTTACATTAATGCATATTATGCTGTCAGCGTTTAAATTTTCATTCCGATCGAGTCATATTTTTTTTAAAAGTCGAGGAACTCTTTGATTGCTTGAGTGGCACCAAAGTGATCGCGTGGGTGCCACCAAAATGAACATTTTGGGACAAGGAATTTCGCGTTAGTTCGTGTCCATTTATTTGGTGGTCTGTTACACATGCCTTTCATGAGATTTCAATAAAGTTTATAACTAAATAACAGTATGTATCCGGGCTACAAATTAGATCATGTGAATAAAGACTAACTGCCGATGTACTCTGTGTAACAGTACACTGCACAATAATATCGACTGCCCTGAATTACTCTCTGCAATAAAGTTTAATATCCCTGTTCTTTCTTTGAAGCTCACACATACCTTTCACAAAAATAATTATAAAACTAACGCAGCTGTGAATTCTATGCAAATTGACCATTTCTCAGCTTTATAGTTTGTGAAAAAAAACTTTAATATTTTACACAGTTTTGTATTATTTTTTTATTTAGTTAATCTGTAATTTCTCACTTCAATAAATCCACTTCCCACATTTCATACACAATACTTCACCTAAAACGCATTTGCAAAAAATACACACACCATACATTCGTTCGGCAAGTAACACACGCTAATTATTACGCTATGACATGTTACTTAATTATGATATTATAACGTACATGATTCGTAAATATACTTTATAAACTTAACCTAATTGTACGCACACGTATTATGTTAAACTAGTTTTAAATAAATAAATATTACATATAAAATAATACCAAAACCGGTACAGCTTTTCTGCAATTAAATACATTATCATAATGTAAACAATTCATGTTATTTAAAGATCTAAACAAAGTTTAAGGTGGACGGAATGTTAATTATGAATCCTTGATAGACACCGTCTCGCATCTTTTACTGACAGAGATTTATCTTGTTAAACTCAGTTTTTTGCCTCCTGCATATCTTAAGTACGTACAAACGTGAATTCCGAAGGTTTTCCTTCAGCAGACTACATCAAGATATGTCCGTCAGAAGAAACAAAAGGATCTCAGCATAATTCGACGCGATTACAATTTTAATTCAAACAAAAAAAATGATTATTCAAAATACATATCATATCAATATTGACACATCCTTTGTTAAGTATCGTACTAACAAATAAGTTAATTTAGTATTTCGAAAATATTTGTTATAAATTTTACGTATACATTGTATTCTATTATATTTTATTGAATTCAAAATATATAATAAAATTTACTGCCACTTAAAAATGTATCAAATACATCCGAAGTACTAGAATAACTAAAAATTACTGATATGTTAGTTACGATACTTTACGATTCATGCTAAGATATAGGTATGCACTTGATAATTTCCGGGATAAGCATCGAACCTCCACCACTTGGGTCACTCAGCGGACTTCTTGCAGGTAGATCAAATAAGCAGCCTATTTAGTTTTTTGAATATGTTTCAGTAATTTTTGTTATCAAATTCAATATTTATTAATTGTAGTTTATACAAATAGATTACAATTTTTTTGCTCGAAATTGTGTAACAAATACAGAACTTTTAAAATATTGAATAATATTTAATACATGAACGATATGTATATACAGTAAAAATTGTCATATTGCGTAAATACTCGTATATTGACAAAAAATTTAAATGGATATACCTAAATGAGATCAAACAAACCTGGTTTATTAATCTAATCTTATTCAAAAGTTTTTTTTATTAATTGTTGATTTCAATTACACTTTTATGTTAATCTTAAATCTTTTATGTGTCTATAAAAAAAGTTTTCAAAAAATTTTATCAAAATTTCTTTCTTTTTCAAACATCCGGAAATCAACTTATAAAAAAATTCGGATTCAATTTCACGAGAGCTTTTTCGTTTTCCTAACTACACAGTTACTTACTACAGTTATTTTAGTGAAAAAAATATTCCCAAAAAAATTGATAGTGAAGTATTTCGTGGTATTGTTGTTTATCATATGTTTTTTTTAAAATTAATTTCTATTCATTGTTTATTATCTATCAATTGATAGTATTATTATTATCGGTTTGATTAAAAAAAAACACATCACATTAATTAACTATACCTATTTTATATGTGAAATTTTCTCGTTGTTATTGCACTATAAAAAAATCACCAATAAAAACATATCACTCAATAAAATGTAAACAAAAAGCACCTTTCAAAAAAAAGTCACCGGAGATCCGACTTCACAATAAATCCATGGCTACGCATGGCCGTTTAAATTAAGAACATGTCCGATATTTGAGTTCGGTGAAGAATGCGCCGCGATACGTGCCGTAAGTGAGGCAAGGCCGCGTTCACACGTGCTGGTACACGGACGCTCTGAGGTCGACTGGCTTGTGTAGGCACCACCGAAAGCAGCGGTTGGATTTCGGAAGTCGCGGTCCTTGTGAACTGACATAATTTTAGGCGGGAGAAAGGAACATTTATGTCACTATAAACAACCAATTTGTAATAATATTACACGCTTTCGGATCATAAATAACAAAATGGGTAAGACTATTAATAGAAAGTAATTAAATAAATAATCTAACAATAGGTACCACAGGCAGCTACGTACGAATACAATAAAGGAAATATAAAATACGCTTGTCAAAATATGAATTTAAGCAGTTCATTTTTTGATATGTATTTTTAAAAATATATTTTAGTTATTGTTTGATTGGTGAAGATGGCTGTTAAATAGTTCAAACTAAATGTATTTAGACTTTAATCATAAGATTATAAACATATTGAAAGTACTTAATCTAAATTTTCTGAATTGTTATACACGTATGTATGGACTAAGAATACTTTATAGAGTAATATCGAAACGCAAAGTAATATTGTGCAGTTAAAAAATATTTATATTTATCTGTAGTTTATAAGTAGTATATGTTTATATATTTCAATCAACACTATATTTTTGTTTCATTTTAGCATTTATAATATATTTTATTAACATAAGAACGTGTTTTTCTTTTTTTAATAATAATTTAAGCACGTTTTGTATAGGATAATGCATTAAAAATTACAATATTATTACCGCAAACAGATTCTGATATTTTTAAGAAAGCATTTTTATTATGATGTTACATTTTCAAAACGTAGTTATGTGGTATTTTTTAATACAAATTAAATTTATCAACTAGAAAGATATACAGAAAAAAAATATTTATTTGCTACCGGGATAAGACCTCTTTCTACAGTAACCGATTACGATCACGAAAAGGTCCAGGTTCGAATTCCGATAGCAACAAAATATTTTTTCCGTATATTTTTCTAGATTTTGATAGCTTTTTCCGGGTTTCAATTTAGCATACTTACACAACATTGGCCAGTGCGCTTGGACAGCTCACGGTAACACGAACGTTGATCCCAGAATAAGTCAACTAATGATTAGATGGGGGAAAATGTAAATGGGTGTCGAGTTAACTTGTTGTTAATAAAAGGGTCTCAAATAATAATTAAGATTTTATTAAAATATCATAAATAATGTATTTGTAAAACAATTATTATTTCTTGTTGTAATATATTTGTAAGAGGACCAGAAAGCGGACGCAAGCCGGTGATTTTGCCGCCCTGTTTCAGCGCCGGCCGTTACCAAACCTGGCTTTTTGACGGAAAAAATAAGGGCGCTTTATATCAACCCAGGCTTCCGTTCGACTCGGAGAATTCAATGAGAAGTGAATTACATTAATATAGCAGTTATCCTTTCTTTACAAGGGGCGATGTAGTGAACGAGTGCAAAACGTTTTTATTACCGTTTCGTTTTCAAGAGGGGTACCCACCTGTAGAATTACATTCTTGTTCAGTAATGTGAGGTTCTTGCGAGATCTATACTAATGACTGATGACCGATGCACTGATGAATAAGGAAATGTGTTTATAATGTATATCGCGTGATTTATAAAACATAAAATCGTATAAACGCTAATGTTAGTAATCCACTGATATTAATAAATTTTATGCATTAATGTTATATTATTATTATTCAAATATACCTAATCTTTTAGTAACACTATCATCTTATATAACTTCTATAAACTAAATCCACCTTTCGGTTATTTTATATCAGTATAAAGTAATGTATAATTTTTACGTTTGTGCAATATACACATTATGTTTCGACTTTGTAATAAATATATTCTTTCTTTCTAAGTCACGTTAGGTTGTGTGTTCACGGATGAAGCTTTAACGTCTAGACTTGCGTACACACGTTGAAAGTGACCTTAAAGTTCACTGTACATTCATTGCAGAGTTATTAATATAAACACATTCTTCATGGAGAGTAGACTGAACCAGCCTGTTTGTATTTATCCTTACATCAACTCTAGCAGTGAACAGAAGAAGTGTGTTGAAAATAAAAAATATATATTAAAAATATAAATACGCGTTAGTGTAAAATAGATTACGCAAAATATTGGAGAGCGCGCCATTTTTATTTGGTTCGGGGCTTCCAAATTGCTTAGATCGGACTTATGTATTCTTGGCAAATGTAAATGTTCAAAATAAAATGAAAAATAATAGCTTAACAGAAGGAGCATCTTTCCCGCCATCCGTATTAACCGCACCTGCGCCCATAACCAAACATTTATCAAAGGCAGTCAAAAAACTTGTGCATAACTATAATTTCTGCAAATGAAATCTAAAGAATTACTTACCTTTATATTTATTTGATATAGTATCTACTAAATATGTACGTCCACGTGCAAATAATGCAATTTTACTAGAACCATCCAGTGGAAAAATATAAAAACGATAAATAAAGCTGTTCATGTTTTTTGCATAATTTTCGGCAAAATCTATTCACAATTTATAAATAGCTAAATCGCATCGCGAGGCGTTGCGAGTGCCATACAAGACTTCGCGTTGTTTTTATTTGAAGCAGACTTGAACGTCTGCATTCCGTTAGATTTTAAAAATTGTATTATTTTTATTATATTATTATTATAAGTAGTTATAATATTAATATTTTTCAATGACAGAAAATAGCTCCCACAGATGTACTTTCGTGTTCAGAGAACTGAGAGATTATATTTCTTCCCAGGCTAAGCGCCTCCGGATTCAAATGAATGACAATTCAATCAATCTTTCTTCTTCAACATGACCTAATTAAAGTGCACTTTAACAATATTGCATCGACAAAAAGCTGTTTTACTAATAGGGTCGGTCGGGCTATAACTAAAATTAATTAAGGAGTAAAAAAAATTAATGCCATTCCTAAAGATTTAAAGATGGAAATAAATTAAGTATACAAATTTTAAATATAAATTTAAAATTTTATTTAAAAAATCAACAACAATTAGATACTGAAATTACACACATATACACTACAACAAATATACATTTTAAATAATTTATCTACTATCTTATTATCAACAAGTTTATTAATTATTTTTATTTTCTATCGCTTTACCACTAATATTTTAATAACAATATACCCCCATTTTAATTCAAATAAATAATTTTTATTTTAAAATGGGCGTGCGTTAATATGTCTATCTTTAATATAATGTGCAATATTTATACTATAATTTAACTATTATTCAGTATGTAACAGACCTAATCCACAATATTTTATGGATGAAATGTTCATGGTGTATGTTCAAATTCTGAATCGAAAAGTTTTATTGTAGATACGAGATTTTTCCAAAATTATGTTAAGCTTTAAGTCTACATTCTTCGATATAAATATTTGTGAGATTGACCCATTATTATTCTATATCTTTGCTTCATACATTAAATCATTTAACAAAATACAGTCTGAATTTCAATTTTTTATATTTGTAAATATTTCAATTAATCCAAATAATCGGGTAACTATGACTTTTTAAAATGATTATATTTCTGATATGATTGAAATTAGACACATGCAGCTTGAACATTTTCGACTCATGTTTTAATGTATAATAAAAATATTGTGCACCAAGTGTGTTATACCAAGTAGGTATATCATACTATGTATAATATTAAAATAAAAGGGAATAAATTGAATAAAAAATATTAACTCCGTGCCTAGTACAATCGATTCTTTTTCACTTTTGCTCTCTTCTCTTACAACCTCATTTCTTTTAAGGTCCAACATCTCATTGTTGCACTTAGGGATGGTTCTGTGAACAATGGTAACTTTTTACTATGGTGCAAAAAGTTACTAAACTAAAAAACGGGTTGTTTGATCGTCGGTAAAAAAATATTAATTTCTCGAAAGTACATCTAGTAATGAACTAATTTTACTCTCCGATGTTAATCGATTGTTAAATATGACGGACTCACATAGATCAAAAGTCATCTGTCACATTGATAATTTGAAAGTTGCAATATACGACAATTAATCATTCAACATCCCGCTATTTTACAAACGAGAGTTCGTCTCGATGATTATCTCTATTATATTTAATATACATTAGCACATAATATGAAAAAAATTCGCCACCTCAGAGACAGGTGTCGAACGCATAGGCAATTAAAGCCATGTATAAAGCATTTTATTATTTATTTAGTATTTGTAACCAACAACCGGCAAATGTTTTTTTACCACGGGCGACGGTAAAAAATCACTATAGTAAAAAGTTATCATGGTAAAAATTGACTACTGATCACACAACCGGCCCATAGTAATCGCATTTCCACATCCTGTGCTTTACAATATCTAAAGTTTTCGATATAAAATTAAATCTGTTGCAAGTTTCTGTGTGCACTGTATATTATATCTCACACAGAAAAATTAAACTAGAACTCAAATAAAATATTTATTTTGGATATTTAGTATATGTTAAGATTAATTATTAGATTTAATTGGGTTTTCTTATTTCAAATCCCCGATTATAAAACACACATTAATAGGATGTATATAAATATTATTTAGTAAAAAATTATTGTGTTTTTGATATAAAACTTGATTTTAAACAGTAGCTGAAGTCTCAACGCATGTAAGTAAGTATAATATATTATTTAAAATAATTTATTTTCACTAACACAAAGTGTTTTAAAAACGTCGAAAAAAATATGTACTTCAAATTGAATGGTTTATAACTCTATTCATTATTAACATTTTTCTGATTTGATTCAATACAGATTTGTCTCCATAATATTGGCTTCAAGATTATAAGAAAATGTATTTCGTATACATTAAGGCAATTTTGTGACACGCGGAAAATAAATTTAATGGTCGTGGTCTTTCTTATGACGCGTGTATTTTCTTAATTATGGCAAATAACATTCATTTTATTAGTTTTACATTAGTGTAAAGATTTTATCTAAGTAATGGTTTTTAAAAAAGTCAAATCTATTATCTACCTTCTTATATAAATGAATAATAAAAACACATATTTTCGTAAAAAATTCGAAAATATGAATTATTTTTTAAAGCACGCCCTTAAGTTTTTGATTTATGAGTTCTTCAATAATTAGTAACTATTTTTTAAATAAATTTCAATCTCTCTCTTTCTTTGTCGACGTGCTCATGGCTGAGCATCGTGGTTCTCTATTCTGCTTCCACAACGCGAACTGCTTGCCTCCGCTCTTCGCGATCTTGGCCCATGTTTAATGCGACGTGTAGTGCGGCTCCGATCATGTCTCGGACTTAGTCTGTCTATCTTCGCGATCACCAACCATCTCTTCTAACAACGTGTCCAAAGTATGAAAGAATTATTTTTCTGCATGTCGTGGAGGGCATTTCTTCAGAGAGAAACTTTCGTTTGTTTCGCTGTCCATGGAATACGCATAATGCAACGCCAATACCACATCTCGAGAATCCATAATAATATTTCGCTTCCCCGTTTATTATCTATGACTGTATTGGGTAAAAAAATTCGACATGTTCGCTATTTTGGCGCTACTTTTTAATATCTCTGGATTAAGATTAGTTAAATGTTTTCTCTTTTACATATTCAATATACAGGATGGCCCAAAAAAGTAAGAACATCTCGTAACACATGAGTTATTTCAAAACATAATATAATTAATTATAATTCTTAATGTAATTTTTTTTTCACAATATTTAATTAATCAGAAATCATCAAAATACCCCATATTGCATAATCTAGTGGGTTTAAATCTGGGCTGTTCGGTGGCCACATGCCTGGCTCGATGAAATTAACATTCTTACGACGAAGAAAGTTGATTGTATTTCTGGCTGTGCGAGATGGAGCTCCGTCCTGCTGTAATATCTAGCTATACTCTAGGCTTTGTTTTGAAACTCTTTGATCCTAGCATCCCAACGTTTTTCAATTCGCAAATTTTTGATCAATGTAATGATTTTTGTCATTCTGGGCAACAATTTGAAAAAACCAAATATAAACAATGGAAAAATTAATAATCAAAGATGGCGACCGGAAATTGTCGAAATAAAACATAATATAGGTAAGTAGTAAATTAGTAAACTATTTAAGTTATTGTTGATATAGTTAAACTAATTTTAATGTAATTATATCATATTTTACGAAATGTTCACACTTTTTTTGGGCCATATATTATATTCGTACGAAAATATATATTTATTTTGAAATGAAGTGTACATTGTCTTTATTACAAGTAAGAAAAAACATACATCAGCGAAATCGTACGAATTTTTATTCTTATCTATGGTCACACTCAAAAGCGACCATAACATGAAGATGCAATGAATAAGAATAATACGACGCTGACATATAGTAATGTTTATGTGTTATTAATAATCACTTATGTAAACATTATCTCCATTTTTTCAAAACACCATTTATTCCAAGGAGGGCGACATAGAATTCACTAGCGGAAAACCAATCGGCTATCAAATCAACGCATTCAATTTTAATACAAAAAAAAAAAACGGCATTATATATTTTTTTAGGCAACGCCTTGACAATGGCACGTGTTACCGTGCCGAAATGCCGGCCTAAGTTTCATTCGTCCTACGCAATACGGTTTTCAAAAACAAAAAAGTACTACGACTCTTCTTGCAAAATAAATATTTAATGAAATAAATAAACATTTAAATGATAAAAAAATCACGACGTTGCATCGTTTATTGATTTTAAAAAAGCGTTTGATACTTTGAACCACGACACGCTATTAACGGCGATGGAAGAGGGGACCTCTAAACAAATGGTTCCACGAATACTTGGAATCCAGAAAGTTTACAATAAAGCTAATAAAATCTTTGTATGAATACAATAATAATGTAATATCGTTAATAATGTTACATGTCAAACCGGTAAGCTTGCGTAGGCGAATTTTTACACTACCTTATCTATATAAAAGGCGTAGGTATTATTTATATTTTAATATAAAGTAGTTATATTTATTCATCATCCATTTTTTACGGCTTAATTATAAAATATAAATATAATGAACGTATATAAAGTTCGATCGTTCAGCCGTGGTAAAAACGTACACGTGACAAATTGATAGCTCGCCTTCAACCTTAACACTGAATCTGATTAAACGACCTGTTTTATGTATTTGTCTCGTGCGACCAGCCATGTGTTACTTCCGCTAAATTATTGCAAATACATTTTTCATTGACCTTCAAGCCTCTCACCGGTCCACGAGCAGGGTTCGGATTCGAAAGAATACGAGATAAATAAATGTTATCATGTTTTATTCTTTAAAGTGAACTCATCAACATGTTGGTGATGTCACACATGTAAAAAATAATTTCGCGAATTTTTAAAATTATCTGTCACTAAAATTATCTGTCACTAAAAGCTCGTCCAAGGATGCGTAAAAATATAAACAAAATTCTCAAATATGGCTTCATATTTCGACGTTTGTGCGGCAAAGGGATCTATCGAAAAATCTTTCTTTGTTGTTATTATATTGATTCTATTACTGTATATGTCATTTTTTTAAATACATCTTCTTGACTTGCATTAATATCAACTTTAGCGTACTTTTCCAATTCGAAATTCGAGAAATTCTACGCGAATTACAAACACTTTCAAAATGAGGCTAATAGTTAAAGTACTTATAATGTCACCTAAATACTAAAAGACGTTATGTGCTACGTAAATCTTGCCAGTGAATAAAGTTTTGATAGAAAGAGATGACAATAAAATTGTTGATTTTCTCGCATTCAAGACAATTGTCAAAAATAACTCATATCTAGAGTACCATCCACATTTTTTCAAATTAATATTATGGAATGAAGATTAATTATTATTGAAAATAGCGTCTTAAATACAATGTTTTGAACAAAAAAAAAACGATTTTTTCAACCAATTCGTTTAACTCATTCTTCAAAGCGTACGTGTTCTATGAGTGTAAATGACAGCAAATCTTTTCTTTTTTTGTAAATTTACTTGAGTATAATGATTATTCTTATAATGCAAGTAATGGGCGCTTACCTAGCTTCCCACCGAGTTTTTACTTTGGCAGATTAATGTAAGTATTTCAAAATTAGAACACCTGCGCAGTAGATCTGCTTAATTCTTGATTCATTTCGGCATCAATACCAAACAGTACCTAAATGTGAGCTAATGATAGTTCTACAGATGTGTGTATGTAGCACACATGTCAACTTCGTATATGAAAACATGTCATCGTTTCTTTCGAAGTTTTAGGTTATACTTCTCTCTTTTTTCTCTCCTTCTCTCTTTTTAAATTTATTTAAACGTTATCTACTACAACTGCAATGTTACGAGCTTCAAACTTCTTACTCTCGTAACTATTTACTTTCACAATACCTAGACGTAAATACAAATTATATTGTCTCATCTTAATGAAGCGGGTAGGTACAACATATTTTTTGCACTAGACAGAAATCTAACTTAAAATTTGTTTTTTTTTTGTATACTTTTTGTTTGTTTCATGGTTGCTGAACCAAGGTGTTTAAGCGTCTTTGTTCCTTTGATTGGCACTTGGGATTTCGGCGACGGTTTCTCCCAAACTCGACGACATAGTCTTGATTAATTAAAGAAGACAACCTATCTCCTGTGCACTGGAGATGCGGGCGGATAATCAGGTTGTTGCCCGGCAAAGATGGGATAATTCGGGTTGCAGGGGTAAGAACGCAAAATGCTGCTTTACTTCGGCCCATTTCTAAGTTATGCAGATTACCATCGGATTAGTAATTAAGTCAGGCCTTGGTTAGGGGAGGGGGGGATGTTTACGCGCCGTTATTCCTTCAATTGCCACACTGGGATTTCTTGGTGTTACTATTGGTCAATTATGTGCATGAATGTTGCCGCTTTCGGTGATTGAAGAGCGCAGTAAACGACAAGCAGTCAGTTGCATCCAGTACTTCATCCAGTAAGATGGTCTTACTATTCAGTGACGGGAGTGTGCATTTCGGTCGGTCGAAAGTCTACCCAGTAGGAAGAACAACAACATCGGACCAGCAAAACGCCAGACAATCAGCGCGCTCAATCAAAAGGTTACTGGTAATATTCATATTGCACATGTACCCGTATTATCAATGGGAAACCACAGCTGTCGAAGACATTCATGGAAAAACAAGGACAAGGACCAATAAATAAAAAATCAGGATTGCCATGAGTTATTAAAATTAAGTTTAGTATTGGTTATGCGACTGTCCGACTGTCCGGTCTGACCTCTCTTGAATGAACGACACTTACGTAAGAAATAAGATACCTTTTCAAATAAAAGTGCTGATTAAAAACTACTGAACAGCATCCATTTTTCTTAACCATGTGGATGTGAACTTATTACACAATATAAAGTATCGCACCGTGACACATTATTTATTTAAATTAAATTAATTATTGTTAAATTTTAATATGTTCTATATTCAAATGTTTTTAAGATGAAATTCGGCGATCAGACGAGCACGCCGGTCAACTTTGGTCACGGTTATCGAAATGATTAACTGTTGACTGAATTTTTATCTCATCAACACGCACCTTTAGAATTGCGTGATTCTAAATGCGGTTACTGAGCAGAACATTTAGGTAGGTTTTATTAAAAATAAAAATAGAGGCAATTAAAATCGAGATTATTTAAGCTATTGAGTGATCTTTTACACAAAACGTTTTTAAGAGTTGGAATAGGATGATATGAAATATTTATTCATCTTTTGTTTACGACAAGGTTTACGTATTACTTATGTACTATTATTATTATGTACTAGAATTATTTTTTCAGAAAAAGAGCGATCGGTTATTCAATGTATTATTAATTAACCATTTTCTATGGTTTCTTGCATTAGTACGGCTAATATAAGTAGTATGATTTTAGCTCAAGCTGAATTGTGTATGTAATATTTTTTGTTTTTATTAATTTCCCTTTTGTGAAAAATATTAGTAATGCGATAACAATAATAAGAATATTATCAGGTAATTTTTTTTTCCCAGAATTTTTAGCTATAGACATCTTTTTAGGCGTACGAACGGCACGCCCCTGGTAGTGAGTTCAAAAGCTATGTTTGCTTATAAAATCCAGGATAAATAATGAATTATGAAAATATTAATAATTTGTTTATGAAAATGCAAATAAATTTCTTTATAAATTGATATAGTACGGACGGACAGATCAAATTTCGCAGCAGATGTTATTCACTATTATACCGATTGCATCACTACAATACATCTATATTTAAAAAAAAAAAAAAGCTTAGAATTCTTTATCAACCAAATAGTTATGGTTTTCTACATATTTACGGCTTATACAATTATAAATATATCAACGTATATCAGAGAGCGGCATAATTTAAAAATTGGGTCCCATGCAAAATGGAAAAAAGACATTGGGAGTGCCCTCGGAATGTATTATATATTATACAGTAGCGTAACTTTGCCAATGTAGTGCATTGGCGCACACGTTAGATACGGCCCAAAGATTTCGCGCCCTACAATCCATTTAAAATCGTTATTTTTTCGAGAATCAATACCTTTCCCAGCGTCAATAGTAATCCACGGCAAGAAATGGAATTATAAAATTTTAAAAGTCGTTTGTCACAAGTATTGCAAAAACATGTGAAAACATTATCGATTCATACAGTAATACCCCGCAAATATGTCGGGTTAGCTACTAGACCATCGCTGTAAAGTAAAGTATTTTTTTTAATGCATATTAATGCCTTGCAAAGTGTAAATATTATACAAGAGACTAATTTTGTTCTTATTATTTAATGGATAAACCGCGTAGTACTAATATTCGAATATCTTATGTGCAATACTTATTTGGAAAGCCCTTTTTTCCATTCTCCATTGGAGCCCAATTTTTGTAGTTACTAGTACTACTATTACTGCGTCTTATACATAAATATAATTGATTTCTTAACTCCTATAACATTCACACTTTCGTGGAGAAAAAACATGTGTTTTTAGGCGTTTATATGAAAAGTATCTTTGCTTCTGGTCTGGTCGAGCTGTCTGATTGTCCGGTCCTTACTAATTTGCTTAAAGACGATGGTCTAGTCCTTAACCCCTTCTCGTATTATATATAATATTATCGGGACACTGCTGTATAACTAGTATATCGATAATGTTATGGCGTGTCTCGTGTAATACACGCGAGAAATGATTTTATTTTTACATTTCTTGCTGTGGTGGATTTTAAAAATGAATAGTCCATATTAACGCTGGGAAAAGTATTGATACCAAATGTATTGTTAGGCGCGGACCTTTTAGGTCCTTATCGAACATGGGCCTCAATGCAATGCATCGGCTACATTGGGGTCGTTATTATGTATTTAGACCATCCAAAAATATAGTCGGCTAAGTATATTAGTTGTTTTGAATATCATATGAATAAGTTTAAATGACATATATAAATGCCATGTCTATGGCTATCATCAGAGCTTATGATTGCTCCGTTCGTATGTCATTTTTAGATGACAGTTTTGTAAGAATTTGTCTACAAGAGATTTTAATAACTCGAAAAATACCTGTTCATGATAAAAGGGAATTGTAAACAATGTAATAAACTAACTTTTATTGCACTAAGTATGGTTTTCTACAGATACATTTCATTCAATATTGTTTTATACGTATTTAGACTGTGTTCTTTTAATTTCATTTCCAGAGCACAACAATTTTTAAATGCTTATGAGAGAAAATTGAACCAACTGATATAATATATTAATTTTTACAGCTGCTGCCGATGTATCGAGGCCAGTGGACACGTACCTACTCTTTAAGAATGAATCGTTTAAATTCCCCGTTTCTATTTATTACTTACTTTGTACTTTATGTCTATGTGCGTGGGAAATTTTTATCAATATTGAATTATGCTTTTCTACTATTTTGATACTTAATTGTCGTCATGTAATCTTTATCGACTAAATTTATTGTAACTCTTTTTTTTTTTATTCAAGTTTCCTTCAAATATTTCTTAAACAGTTTTTATCAAATTCAGGTAGAATAATTATAGCAGTACAAAAATAAGAAATGTATTAAGCGGCTTTTAAGAATCACAATTTTATCTAAAAACTCTTTATAGGTATTGTTTGCGATGTAGCAAAACAAAAATTGGTTTAAGGTAGTTTACTTTAGCAGAAAATTTGAATTTAGGATAGAAAACTGTAATTTAGTTTTTATTATTTATTATTTAATTAATAGCAGTTCGAAAAAAACTTGAGACGGCCTTTAATAAATAGGAAAACCATTAATAATTTTATCTTAAATTATTTTCAATATCATTATATTAATATAATAAATCGAGAAAAATATTGTAGAAGTATCGAGTAGATACTGATGCAACCTATTTCCGAGAATAAAATGTATTTTTGTAAATAAAACTCATGTATATGTTTGTATAATATATTTTGAAACTGATTGATTACTTATTATTATCATTAATTCGAGATTAATAGCCCTTCATAAATAGGAAAAACGTCCACACTTATTTTTTATATACCTAACTACCTACCATAAAATACTTCCAATTCAATCAATTCGCGGAAAAGATTATTTATCGCATACCGACGCAATCTATTTCTGAGAAGGCATACGAAAGATAACCATGCGAACTGTGGCGTAACTACACTAATGCAGCCAATGCGATACATTGAAGCCCACGTTAGGTAGGGTTCCACGACAAAGCTCAGCGGACTTTTGGTCCACGACAAAAGATCCAGCCGACCATTGATCCACGCGGCATTGGACACAACGGCCGCAAACAAAATTTCAAAATGATTTTTTTTTAAATTCCACTTTCTCACTGTAAACATTGTATTTCGCATAGGATTTGTTTTGATCGGTTACTTATTTTTAGTAATCTGCGAGACTATATGCATGTTTCAGTCCCCTCTCGATTTCTTGAAAGCTCTTTCTTAAAAAAATCTTTTTGAAATTTGTTTGTGGCCGTTATGTCATTGGATCTAATGCCGCATGGATCAATTGTCGGCTGGAACTTTAGTCAGCCGGATCTTTTGTCGACTGGATCTTTTATCGTGGACGTATAGACGTTGGGACAAAGTTCGCGGAGCTTTTGTCCTAACACAGTTATGTAGGAGCCCAAAAGGTCCGCATCCTACAATACAATGGGTATCAATACTTTTGCGAGTATTGACACTTTTTCCAACGCTGGTATAGAGTTTTTAAAATAGACCATGTAATTATCAAATTAATTAAAATATTTTTCACGGTAAGTACAACGAAAAAATGTCGATGGACATGAAAATATATCGATGTATACAGTAGTACCCCGCTAATATATCGAGTTAGGGACCAGAACATCGCCGCACATCGAAAACCGCCGTAAAGAAATTTTTTCAGTTACGAGTGCTTATAAATCCTTTAAAAATACTTTTTTTTTCATGAAAAGATATGTCAATGGATAAAATCGCTTAATACTTAAGTTATATACAATACATATACAGGAGGCCCTTTCATTTTGAATTGAAGCCCAATTTTCATAGTTACGCCACTGCTTGCAAATAAACGTTTTATTGTTCAATGATTACCGTATGGCGACTCTGAGGTGTGGTGGCTTTTGAGTTTTTATAGTTTTTTATGCACTAAAAACATAAACGAAGCTTATTTCTATTTCGACACATTTTTTGTGCTAACCCTGCATCAAAGCTTTTTTTTTAAACAACACCTTTGATCATTGAAACATAGATGGCGGTAGCACTCGTTTCGTGCGTGTTTCGATAGTTTGTGATTGGTTGAAGAGCTTCGTGAAGTGTGTTGAACAACGAATAGTTCATCGCGTACGCTTTATGACAGAGACGGGGGGCACAATTTGACAGTTGTCTGTTGGTTCGGTGGGTTGTGGGTTTTGGTGTGATTCTTTGTGGCTGCGTGATGAAATATTATTTACTCAGCACGTAAATCATAAGATTCTTACGACCCAGAATGTTCTGTGAAGCGTGAAGTTGTGCGGATACCTAAGTAATATAAATATATCAGTGCCATGACGTTGATTATGTGTCCGTTATCAAACAGTTTGTGAAGTTCAATATGCGTGTCTTCAACTTTCGTTTTTTGAGTTTTAAATATTGACTTACACGCCTAATGACATGTGAAATATATATCATTTACGTAATTTGAAGGTGACAATGGCTTTTAGGTCCACATGGCTGTTCCATATTCCATTTCTGGTCGCGTTTTATGCTTCTGGTGAGTACTGCTTTGAAATATCACTAGAATTGATAATACGATTTTGTGCTACTTTACGATGCTTGCGTTGATACCGCCTCTAAATCAGATTTATTACATTTTCTTTATTGAAAAAGGGTTACGGTATTTGATTTTAATAATGTTTATGCATTTTAACTTTCTTTAAAGTATTTGAATCAGTGTCTAGCCTTAATATTTTCTACTTAGGTAACTTCTTATTCAATACCATAATTATGTGTAGATATACATATTATGATTTCGAATTAATATTCTTTGTTTCTAATATTAAATATTTTAATTCATTAATATTTCAAACGATTCCTTTGTGTTTCTTTTCTGGTGAAGCACTTAGGCGAACACAAATCTTAGTATTGGTGAAAAAACATGTATCTTTATTAATGTAAAAAAATACGAAATAATAAAATCTAGAAAGAACATATCTCTATCATACGATACATAGTCTAAAATCTTGCATAGATATATAAAATAATATTCTTTTTCACTTGTAATAGAGTGGCACATTGTGAAACCATTTACCCCTTGTATTTATTATGCAATTAAAAAATATATATCCTGTTTAACTGCATCAGTGAGCATCAATTTATGCAACTATTAAGTTCTTTATATTATATAAGTGGATTAATATATCAAAACTATTACCGAACTAGAGCTAAAACATGTTTTTCTTATCAATAATTCAATTGAGTTTGTTTTTTTTTTATCATCAATGAAACTAAGTTCACAGATAGTCCTTGGAAAAAGTATGTTATGCTCAGTTATGCTACCCAGTTTGTATCTCTGTTATCCCTTTCATCTGTTGTGCCGATTCCAACTGGTTGTTGTCTTCGATATAAACTTTTATGTACACTTTTAGTATCTTTGTTGCATAATTTCTTCAATATTCATTCTTGCAGTGGAAAAATTCATTTTAATTCTGAATCTCTGCGTAGCATTTTATTTCAGTACCCACCTATCTTTATTATCAGAAACAATATTTTTTTTATTAAAAATAAAAATAATTTTAACCCATCCGCCTACATCTTAAATTTAGAATTACTGATTCTTTTAAATGCAGCCTAAAAAGTTGGAACTATTTTTCGCTTCTTTTTTTTTTACAGGAGATGTTGGATTCAATTTTAAGTTACCAAACATTATAAAAAATAAAGTTATGATTCTATTTTATTTTTCAACGAGACAACTAAATCACGAGCACCACCAAATGGCGACTGGTAGGCCATAGATTTATTCTCTTCCATTTAATTTTGATGAATCTTTAATTTTATTTTTAACATCACATAGTTTCTCCGCGAGAGGGGATAGATGCCACAACAATCTTCTGTCCTGGTGTATCATTTTTGCCTTATCCACTTTCAAATGTCTTCCCATTCTCGCTTGTCAATCAATAAGTTTCTAAACTTCTATTTTTACCAAATTTCAAATATGAAATATGTATTGAATTTATTGACTCTGAATATAATTGTTCTCTATCAATAAAATCCAAATTATTCCCTTACCTATTTCTAGAGATCTGTTTATATTTGAATGATATCAATGACCTTTACATAATTCCAACTTTCAATGGTTGGAATGCAATCAAAAAAAATTTTAAATGTCACTTTTTTTGAAATACAGGATTAGACAAAATGCACACATGAAATGAATGTCTGTTTGACTAAAGTGTTTCTAGCAGTTATGCAAATGAAACAGTTTGAGTACTTATTAACTATTACAAATGCTTACTTACTTATAAGCCATCATGCAGTTTCTCCACAGAGGCAGGCAGAGCGGATAAAATTCCGCACTCTTATGTTATGTGCATACCAATCTTGCATTCTTCACTTTCATACTTTTCAAACAGTATTATTTTGCATCTCACTCCTTTGTTACCTTGTTTAACGGCTGAATAACATTTTAATAACATATATATATATATAAATATAAATGAAAATTGAATTCAAAAGTAACATAAAAAATGGTTTCAATCGGAGTCTGAAGAGGAACATGAAGAATTTCATAACACCGTACTATCATTATTGCCATCTACTGTTGACAAAGGACCTGACCTAATGGGCCGTAAACCACAAATTTTGGGCTGTAAATCAAAATTGGGCCAATGTAAATATCTTTGGGTGACATACGTCACATATCATACCTTAGATGTGGGTACAACAATATTAATATGACTTCTTCAAGGTAGGTAAAAGTAAATGTAATTTTTTTTGGTGAGGATTAAATATATTTTTAATTGAATTTATACTATGTATTTATTTATTATTATTAGTAGTAGAAGTATTACGACTTTTAATCTATTTAGCCTTCAAAGATTGTCTGGTTCATTATTTATCCACTTAAGAAAAATTCCCAGATTGAAACTTTGAAAACCACCTTTGGATTAACCAGACTTTAATTGCATCACTGCCGTACATTTTACAAATGGTTTTTTATTATTTCCAAAGTCATAAATCCAAAAAGTCCAAAGTACTTTACTAAATTCATAACATAAACAATCACATAAATGCACTCTATAATAAATAGGGCTCTTTTTAATCAGTTCTGTAAATCTGTAGTGACTTATACAGAATATCTGCACTGTGAACCTGGGTTCCTATTACACATTGAAAAAATAATATATTAGTGTTAAGCGACACGAGAAATATGTGAAGAAAGTGTTAATAGACCGAACAAAATTGAAATGTCATGTTAATTAGAAGTGTCATTCTTACAGTTGGACTTGTAACTGGTTAAATCGTGTTAGTTATTTATGATATTTTGGTATTTTACAAAATGGTTATGTACAAAGTTAATTTATACTAATAGTAAATGTATGATAACCACAAAGGGCACTTGTGGGTTATCTATCGCCACTTTTTTAATTTATATATATTTTTTATTTCAGTTAGTTTAGTTTAGAAATGTACTAATAATAGGAACCAATTTGCTTCTTATAGTTTCTATTGTTACATTTCTAAATTATAAAGTAACTAACTAAAACAAGAAAAAAGTTATTGTTTCAAATCTATGAAAGGTGGGAATAATTAAGTAAGTAAATTTTTTATTTCATTTTTTTACTTACTCAACTTGTGGTTTATAACTACAATATATACTACATGTTCCAAAATACATAAGTCAAATAATATTATATGCTAATTGCTACAGATGTAGAGGAAAATAAACATATAACTTAGACAACTTACGTGATTAGGAACACAATTTGACTTATGTGATTATTCCACCCTTCCCGCCTCCGTCCATAGAAATATTACAAGAAATATTACAATTAAATGTTAGTTAGGAGTTACACATTTTTTTTCATTAATTAACGGTATTGTCTTGCCATTATTATTGATACAAGTTTTATTATAATTAAAGTAATATAAAAATTGTACTCTCATTACCTTGGAGCCAATATATCGGTTTGATTTATATCATTTTCTGGATTAAATATTCCGTTCATGTTAATCCTACATCTATCAACATCTTCAGAGAAATCACGTTATATTTAATTTAGTGTTTCGCGTCTGCAATTTGCGATAAAGCATAAATAATTACAATTGTATAGCTGCTGACCTCACGGTAACTTTTCCTTGCATGCAACTAATAATGACGATTTATACAATTATACTATAAATTTTTGCAAATTGCCAACCTTCATTATTAAAACGTTGATCGGAAGATTGTGAAAATTATTCAAATGTAAAAAATATACAATAATTTGACTAGCTACTTTATGAAATGTATTATTCATTTATACTGATATTACTTGAGCCATATTAGCAGCGCTATAACCCGGGATGCTTGCAAGATTGTCACAACTTCCTTCTAGCAGCGCGTCTCCTATCAAATTTATTATCTCCAGAATATGGCAGCCACCATTGAACCATATTAGCGTCGGCATACCCATTCTCCTGTTCCCTTGCTTATCACTGTATAAAACAATATTTACGGGTCTTCCATGCGATGAAGTGCCTCAGCCACCATGGTCTTCCAATTTGAATTTATTTCACCACAAGGGCACCTCCTCCATACATGCTGTAAAATTCTATGCTATATCTTAATCTTAACCATTGTCATTTATGGTCATATAAATTCTACAAAAAAAAATCTTCATCGTGTTTTGTCAGTGTCCATATTTCCTATGGTCTTGGACAGGAGAGGGCTCATCATTCTAAATGTTTACATAAAATTTTTAATAAATATCTGTATTCCAACTACATTCAGTCCTTTTTCTATGCAAATCTTTTTTAATTCTCTAAAAAAAAAATATTTTGGACTGTTTAAATCATGCTGCATCCGCTATCGCTGAAATAAGACCACCAAATTAAAAATTCATGCTGGAAAGCAGCATGGCATAGATGTATTCAGTCAGTGAAATCATTGAAACATCGGCAATATCAGCTGAAATCATTTACTTTGGCTCATGACAATGGTGGAGAACGTTTTGATATCTTTAACCAAAATGATATCGCATATATTACATATGGATAATGCTTTAAGTGATGAAAATATTATTGATATAACTTTAAATTAATTAATTAAAAAGTAAATTGGAAAATTATTTTCTTCTTAGTGACACCAATTTTGAATGAGTCTTCGAATTTTAACGCAAGCTATTAATTGTTTGTCTGAATATCACGAATTGCACAAAAAATTTGTCATCCAATCAAGAATCATCACAAAGTTTAATCACTGATTACATTGTTAATGGAAAAAAATGAATTCAGAATGATGATGAAGTTGGCGCTAACTCTAATTGTGAAGAACCATTGTCTTTAACATGTAGTAGATCTAATATGCATACTATCTCTTCTAGTGATGAAAGTAATTTCGAACCAAATAGCAAATTGTGCCAAGCAAATGTCATATGGCGACGATAATTTTAATTAAAAAATGTTATAATAAAATATTACTTTTAAATAAAATTAAATGAATAAAGATTTTCAAAGCAATTTTCTAAGCTTTATTATCATAATAAACCTTTTTTTTTGCGATTCTGTGTATATTTTAACTCACTGCTTTAGAGTTGTGCAGTTTTGGAAAATTAAATTCGAATTCCTTGAATTCCTAATTTTTCAATATAAGCCAATTTTTTTTTTATGCGATATCCTGTGGAATGCATCTATGACATAAAAAGAGGATCGAGTGTACTCTGTTTTTTTTACCAAAACTCACAACCTGCATGAAGGAACTCAGTATTAACCATCAAAATGATTGTATCGACAGTATCATTTATTTACTTGTATCGAATAATCTCTAGTTGTGTTACACATGCGCAACATGTCTAAGTGTGTGTTGCACCATGCTCCTATTAAATTCCTTGAATCTGATATCTTTTATTATTTATAGTATTATTTTTGACTTAATTTTTTCATATAAATAGCCAGCACAACCATAATAACTCATTCCTGGTTTTACATACAAAGTTACATATTTTATTATTATAGTTTATGGAGTTAACAATCCAGGAGTGACTGAAAATTGAATACGACATCAATTTTCCAATTTAGAGGTCGCAGTTGATGATTTTTTGGTTGGTTTTGAAACAATCAAATAATTTTATATTTGAAGATAAATTGTAGGACACATCTACACAGTTCACATTATAAAGTAATGTCTTTCTTGAAAGACTTAATTATATCTATAAAATTTAAATTAATATTAAATTTTATATGTTTTGTATGCTTTGTTATTAGTATTATTAATATTTAGCTCATTGAGTAGGTACCCTCTTAGAATCAGTCCTACGCAAATCAACATAAGAAATTAACAGGAATTCAAAGATTGCGAAAAAACTGAACCATCATAATTCTTTGGTAGTGATGGTAAACTGTTACGTGACTGTGATTGTACCACTGATTGGTAAGTAAGATTTAACAACAATTTTTAAGTAAGATTTAACTGTGGGAGGCTTACTTTTTAGTACACCAGTCATTGCTTGAAGAATTAGGTTAATCAATTATCAATCATTGTTACAGTCGAACACAATCACAGTCACAATAACGGTTTAAATAACGATTTTACCATCACTGCTCTTTGGTCAGTTCAAACAACATAATCTAAATCATATTAAAACTCGTATGGAATTGTTTTTAATTTCTTTCTTTCTTAGTAAAATAATTAGATTGAATTTATGACACGTAATTTATAATCTTAAATAGTATTAATTTTACTGGAACCAGAAAAGAACAATGTGAAACATTACCATACATCACTCTAAATATTTATGAAATCATTGAGACTTGAATATTATATAGTTGTAAATTCGTTCACCAATATCTTTTTTTATCCCTAGCCTAAGAATAATCGTAATCAGACAAAGCAATTAATTAATTGTAATTTTATTACTTCACTCCCAAAAATATTCCCACAAATTTTTTGTTTACTTTATCACTATATTATTCAAATTAAGAATGTTTACTTAAAACTGTTGAAAAATTAAGCAATTATTTTGATTTATTAAAATACAACATTTGATTTTTGCTTCACCGTCTCACTTCCTCATTGTAATTTAGACATGTTCTGTTTGCTCATCAATATTAGCACTTTGACTTTGGTCATCTCCACTATTTGCTTACAATTATAACCCACCTTTTTCTCTAATGTAAATGCTCGGCTTCATTAGTAGTCGCCGGCGCGTGTCAGCTCGCTCTGTAGAATGGATTATTCTCAGTTTCATGTACTTGTTATTCTGTGCAGGAATTATGGTGATTTTTATATTAATTTGTAATCAAAAATTTAGTCTTAGCTACAAATAGCCATGCCACATACACGGGAAACTAGCTAATGTTTATTTCAACGCCCGTTTCCACATTGAATTTCATCTCACTTTTTAGACTCGTCAATTCATTATATAACACGTTGGCTGTTGTATTATGGTTGCCTTTGGTTTGTAGGCTTGCATATTTAAATATCAATTTTTTTTGCATAATAAATTTGTATGTTGTAAAAAATATACAAACTGTACACATACCTACAGTTGCAATCAAATTTTCAGATAAAACTCGGGTATTTAATTCACTTTATGTATTTTGAAAGATTCAAAACTTTAAAAGTAGTTATCTATCAGCAACACATTCAGGAGCATTGCAAATTTATCAGATTAATAATATGTATACAGAATGTAACAAACCTAGCCCACTATATTTTTTTGGTGGATACCTGACTAAAATGTTTATGGAATATGTACAAAATCTGCACCATTATGAAAAATATTATTATTTGAAATTTTTACAAAATCGTGTTAAGCTGTCTACTATTTAAGTTGAAATAAATATTTGCGAAATTTATCCATTATTAATTTATATCTTTGCTTCATCTAACAAAAAATAGACTTATCGCTCGAAATTCAATCTTTCTTCTTTAGTTCGATCTTTAGTTTTTTGTATTCAATATATAATTTGGAATCGATAAAATTGCATTATTACTAATTTATTTTTAAATTCTTGTATCTTTGACATGGTTGAGATTAGGCATTAACATTTTTGACTCGTAATTCATAAAATATTGTAGAGTAGATCTATTACACCTAAATTACTGAAACATTTTTTGCAAAATAAATTGTTCAAGTAGCATATAAAATTTTTATTTTTTTGTGCAATTCTGTTTCATCATAATCTTTTAAGGTAATTTTAAAATTTGAAAATGACAATATTTTGGCCATATCGTGAGATACCCAGAAAAATATGGTAATGAATCTCAAGCAATGGTTTGGATCAGAAGTTATATACAAGATTTTACTATTTTTTAAATATTACATAGATAAGATCTTTATACTAATGAAAAACTGACTGTATTTGCCATAATTAAGAAAATATAAGCATTAAAATGTAAAATTAAGAAAGATCGCGACCATTAAATTCATTTTCCGCATGTCACAAAATTGCCGTAATATGGAAAATTCTCGGATACACAAAATATATCTTCTTATAATCTTGAAGCCAAGATTACGGAGACAAATCTGAGTTTAGAGAAATTAACAAAATGTTAAAAATTAAGTAGAGTTATAAACCATTCAATTTACAGAACATATTATCAATTTCAACATTTTTAAAACACTTTATGTCAGTAAAAGCAAATTATTTTAAATAATATACTGTATTTACTTACATTATTTTACTTACATGCTTTGAGGCTTCAGCTAAAATCAAGTTTTATATCAAAAACACAATGATTTATTGCTAAATAATATGTATATTGATCCTATTAATATGTGTTTTTTATTGTTTTTTTTTCATTTAATGTCACTGATTAAAAAATAATTAATAAATAAAAATATTTTTGTAAAAAAGCGTAAATATTAATTATTTTTAAAAGGTAAAACTGATTGTGTTAATAATAAGAAAAGTTTAAATACAAATTAAATATATTAAATAAAAAGATATACATAAATGTAAAATCAATTTTATCAAAAAATGTTGTTGTTACTATTCAAACCTGGATCTCTTCCTATCTGGGGAATTTGCATTGACCGATTATGGTACACCAACACAATGCATTACGATAAATTTTCGAACTTATATGTTACACTTTTCAAATTGATACATATATCGTTCCATTATTTGAAAGCCATCTTCTTTATTTTTACAGAATCTCAAATACCTTTGAGTAATCCGATAGGAGACCCCAGAATTAATAATCAATTAATAAAGGTATTAAAGGTATATACATTTAATTTGTATTTAAAATATCAAAAACCTATGTTCTGAATAATTACAACTTCACAATAAGAATGTGTTCTCCTTAATAATAATAATAATAATATTCCTTTTCTAAGTGTGACTTTTATCTTACGAAGAGGAGCTTGTCAAAAAAAAAACCTCTTTTATTTTAAAAATATGTTGGCTAAACTATAAGAGATACATTGAAACAATGTACGAGAGACTTTAACTTTGAGGGTTTTAATTGTTTTGCAAAAAACTGTTAAATTATTAAAACTGAAGATCTGTATCCCAGAAAACTCACAATTTAACATAAATACCCTTTTTTTCCAATTCCTTAGTCTACGATAATCTGAGTACTTTAAATGCGGCTAGATCGCCTAATCTACATCAGCGCTGATCACTTCAACACTTTTACTAACTACCTTATTGTAATTGTTACATACTTGACTTCTTAGTACATTATTAGTGTACACCTCGTAATGAGAAGGTCCAAGAAATAGGCTTTGTAACAATTAATCTTTTATTACAATAAGCTACAATTTAGTACAAGGTATATCACTAGTATAGGTCAAACTATTAAGCCGATGAACCGCAGATAAAAGAGACACGTGCACTCCTGTGCACCATCTTTATAGCCACACCTACCCCCACCGGCGGTGCAGCACACATACACACATATCCCACCATTCCAAGGACATACCTTCTTACACAATAAATGTGATACCTTCTTAATATAAATAGTTTGTCTGCATCCAAGCAATGCTGGGTTTTCTGCAAGTATCTAAAATGTATATTAAACAAAAATGTAGATTTTACTTATAGTAATGGCTTTTCTTAGTTCATCAAGTGTTTATTTAATAAGAGACTGATCCCAGTTATTTATATATCTAATATTTCCAGTTATTTTATAGGTACATATATACGTACATATCTCCATTAGTAGTTCATTAAAGTTGTGGCAACCGAGCCTGGCATTGAATGATCTTGTAAATCAAGATGAGTGACCTTGAAACCTGAAATAGCCACTCTAATCCTACGTGCAAAAGGATTGCTAATAAACATTAGAGCAACTATGCAAATAATATCCTTTATATAATACATTTACCAAACTTAAATATTGTACAGTCTGTGTCTCGTAACTGGACGTATTGAAATATGTATTAACTTATTGGGCCCAGATTATTTCAAAACAATATGAACTGCTTTTTCTTTATAGACGTACACAATCCACAATATATTTATCCATTATTTTTATGTCAACCCATCGGCATTTGGTTTTAGAATTGATGATTCTTTTAAATGTAACCACAAACAGTTGGTACAAAAAGTTCAATTTTTTAAATGTTCGCTACACTTTAAGGTACCAATCAGTATCTCAAAAATATATATATTTTTTTTTTTTACATTTTTTCAATTAGACAACTAAATCTCGAGTGCCATCAGGTGGCAACCTATAGGCCAATGGATTAAGCCACAAGTAGATGCCATCACATGTTAAGATGTGATCTATTTCATATGTCAAGATGCTACGAGAGAAGAGTAGATGGTTGGACATAGTGATACGGTCAAATCTGACTGAATTGGTCAAAAAACGAAACAAAATCAAGCAACATTGTGATACTCGAATGGTGGTCTTGCACCAAAGGTGTCCAAAAGTGTCGTCTGGACAGGGGTTAATTAGTAGGCAGGTGAGTGGTATTCTTATAATATTTGTATACATATAAGGCTTGTTTCGAAAGTACAGTCACTGTACTGTCATCCATTGTCTATTGTATTTTGTACGCTGAGTAGAATGATCAACCTATACATACCGACTTGTACCGCCAAATCCGAGACGAGAGATCAAAGTCTCGTCCGTATACATGAGGTTGATAGAAAAGTGTATACATAGATAGGATTAGTTCATGTATGTATATATGTATAATTATATCTATTATATTAATATGTGGGTGGCTGGTCGTACGCTGACGAAGGTGTATGACCACCTGTTCTAATGCTGTTTGCTTATCTCGTGATGTTTAATTTGGAATTTCATTTAATGGGTGTACAAACTGCGAGCCTAAATTCTCTATTGATTTATTTAAAAATTCTTTTTTTTAACTTGTTTATTAATGACTTTCACAACATTTCCGAAAAGTGTAATTCTAAAGAAATTAATTTGGGTTTTTAGATGTCATCTTTGCTTGTAAGATAATACATTTGATGTTATAAAAAAAAAACAATTTTCCAAATACTTCCTTTATGTTCTTAAGGAGAACACATTCTTGTTGTGAAATTGTAATTATTCAGAACATAGATCTGTGATGTTTTTAATGCACGTTCCCCGAATTGGAAGAGATCCAGGTTTGAATCCCGGTAGCAACAATATTTTTCGAAAAGATTTATTAAAAATTTCTATTGCCTTTATTACTGCAGTACGTTTGCCTTCATCAACCATGCTAAATTACTTGTTGTATTTTTTTTTCTGGCAACAGAATAAAATTATTTTATTTTATTGATATTCGGGTCTATTCTCAATTTCAAATCAATGTCAATAACCATGATCTACATCGCTATTGTATAACATTGTATACTTCGTCAATTTTGACGTTTTCTACGATTGAGTGACGTGAAACCAAAGGTTCAATTTTAGCAATTGGTTATGTGAATATAGCAAATGTTTGTTGTCTATAGTTGGATATTTTTATTTATGGTATAGTCGGCTTCTGATTGGTCGATAACCAAATAAACATGAAAAAGGGTTGTGCATTCGCAAGCATCGACATCAGTACATGATTTTATTTTTTGTTTTATTAGAAAAATAAACACGGATTATAATTTTTAAAATGTCTTATATACATATTCTTATTAATATATAATAATTAATGACTTACTAAAATAAGTAAACTGTCTCTCTGAAACGCATGATTAATAAGTATTTTCATTAATTTATACCATGTTTCAAACTTTTTGTGTTAGCAACTGATTTAATTTGTTGATTCGCTAATTTGTTTTTACAAAGGGAACTTTACAAAAGTACAATAAAAGGGTATTTAACGATCCAGCGTCTTTATTTATTCGACATATTTTTTTGGATTCCGAGCCGATGCGGGACAAACATTTGATACGCACTGATTTAAGGGTAGGAATACAGCCAATAGCAGAAGAGATAACGTATATGCCGCATTTTTGTCTTCATGAAAAAGTCTTAACCCATTAGCGGTACAAGTATCCATATGGACACACACATTTTGATCTTTGAGTGACATGGATTTTCATTTCTTTTTAAACTATTTTTTTATATCTACATTCCAGAGAACTAGTAACTGGAAGAATTAACAGACGCATTGCTTGACAGACGAGTTCATTCTTATATCCAACGTACAACTCCAAAATAACATTTTACTTAGAACCACATTATAGCCAGTCAAAATTAAAATTCCAACAAAACAACTAATTTCATCTGAAGCGAAGGTTTAGATTGGTTTATTTTTGAATTGTAAGTATTTATTAGACTCCTCAATAAGCTAATTTATGATAGTATCATAGAAAAATAATTCAAACAGCTGAGTTGTAGATTTATTTTTGAACCAACTATAATCCGATATCTTCTATGGTATCATCAATATCAATTTGGTCCATTTTTATGCATACAAATGCATTATCATTACATCATCGGCAAATAATTATCTATTTTGCCGCCTTCGTCTTCATCATCCAAATTTTCATCGTTAAAATGGCAGGATCTGGCGGTGATATATATATATATATATATATATACATATCATACTCAGTAACTTCATTACTATTCTTTTCTTCTATTACGTCCAATATACCATTTACTGACAGTAATCTTTTCGTTCTAATATAAAAAAAAAACAAAAATAATATTATTTCTTAAAAATCATATTATTTAATTTGTTATGTTTACTATCAAGCTTGTCCATATGGACACGCTTGGGTTCACGGTAATTGATTGCATCATTAAAATACACAAACATCAGTTATTATAATTCAAATTTTAATTCTACATACTTATGATTCATTCTATAAAATAAAAAAGATTTTCGAATCAATCAAAGCAATAAAAATACTTAACTCAGACATCGGATCACAGTTTTTTCGTTCGTAATATGAGCGTCCACTTTGATAATTAATATTGTTTTCACTAAATTGTCCAGAATCTTAAAGAACGTCTGGATCGAGCTCGAACTCGAATGACTCATGCAAAGAATATGAACGTTTTTTTAGAAATTACACAATACGAGACCAACATCGGCAACAATAATTTTGTGTCCATATGGACATCTGTGACACTAATGCAAACTATTGGGTCTGGTACTAATGAGTTTTAATCTTACTAAATTCTTATGTAGGTGTTGGCAAAGAAATTTCCCTTCAAAAATTCAAGTTAATAACTTTCTTAGCTTATGAGCTTTGGGTAACAGACAAACGTGATTCACATGCACTGTCTTTGGGTAATGCGTGATTAAATAAAGGAATAGTTTTCACCTTTGTACTTCCTAATACGTAGTCATTATTTAATAGTTCCCATTATATTTATGCTTTCATTATAAATAACCATCTGTCTATCGTACGAATTTTATTTGAACATTGAATACTGTGAAAAATTTATGCACGCCCATTTAGAACATCTCCATTGAAATAATCGAATCTCCCGAAATATGTACTTTTTAAGGACTTTAATGCATGAAATATGAAAATAATAATTCTAATAAAAAAATTTACCACAATAAAAGTCGGTATTATTTTTGCGAGATCATTCATTCTGCACATCCCTAAATGAAAAGTAAGAATTCTAGTATTTTCTACGGTTATTACTTGTCAACATAAATGAAACAAAACTTTGTTTTGATTTACGAAGTTATTTATTGAATTATCAAATGGATATGTCGGCTCACCGTGGACTTGAAATGTTGTCGATACAGAGAAGCCTGATGCTGGATTGAAAATCAGGCCAAAATGTTAAATAATTGCATTGATTGGGTGTACTCCATATAAATGTAAGGTTAGTTTAATTTTCCAAATTTAATGTTTTTTAATGAAATTGATCTGTATGATTCTGAAACCAAGTCAAGATTTTAAATGAACATATTTTGTATTTACTTATAATACAAAGATTATGTGTCTGAAAATTTTATACAAAATTTTATTATTTTTGCTGTACTAGTATGTAATCACTTTTTAATTCACATTTATTTAGAATCAAACACGTGTCCCTCAGATCAAACAGTTAATGCTTTTATTCCTGGATTATCATTGAATTTGATCTAATACAGCACATTTCAGTCTTTTATAGAATTGCGTTCAAACGTCAAGAAGAGAGCAAAAGATCGTTTGGTAAAGTCCAGGAAGACAAGAGGGGGACCACCCACATTACCTTTCTGAGAACAGGATGAGAGATTCCTAGCAGTCTAGAGGATGCTGGGAGTCAATGGAAATCCAGAACTTCAAGAGATTAGAGTTAACATATCTCCGGACATTAGCCTACCAGGGAATGTACAAGGAGAAAGCCAGGCGTCCATTTCACCATCACCGTCATATTCAGTCAGGGTCTTCACATATCTTCACTGTGACAAATAGCCCAGTTCAACCACTGAAACCCTTCGTGGTCACGCCCGCGACCACGGCCTTACACGACTAGAAGATCCCTGGCAGAAAGAGCTATGCAGATGCGAGCATTATGTTTAGAAGTGTGGCGCGGACCGTTTTCTCAGCATGATATGTCATGCTGAGAAAATGTCAAGCCCCGCTGCACTTCTAAACATGTACAATGATCAAATGAAAGTAATGGAACCTCTAACAATACCATTAAAAGAACACATAATCACATTGTTATATTTTTTAACTGCACCCTGGTTAGTTATCTCCTCAGATGATAAACCAAAAGGGAGCTTCTAGTCACGTATAGGTACGGAGATCGCCTCGACCTCTGCATTGGACTACGCCACAGTGGCAGAACGGGAGGTTCCTGACTGAACGTTACTTATTAGAGAAATATCTGTCATTGTGGGAACGGATGTGCAGATTTCCCCTTGTACCTGGTAGGACAACAGTTTACTTTGTACCCAAGTGTACATTCTACATTAAGGAATCATTAATTACTGCCAAGGTGGGCGACCTGTTTGCCTGACTTAATTTACTTACCACTTTTATTTATTTTCTATAATGCATATCTATATCCATGTTTTATTAATGTACGCAGGCAGATTTATTATTACTACAGTTAAATGTGAAATAATATTTGTAAGTTTATATAAAAACATAACATTAAACCTGTGTTTTAATATTCAAAATATATATCACTTCTTTCCAAATAAAAAGTATGAGAAGGATATCTGCTATCGGTTTATTTACAACATTCTAAAAATAAGGGAAATTAAATAAAAATATGAGTTGTACATAATGAATTTAATAATACGTATAGGTAAAGAATATCCCCTGATTCTATTACAATTGTCAGAAAGAATCGGGAAAAAAACTGACAGGATAATACTTTCAATATATTCACAAACGTTTGTTTACAAGATACAAATGTTATAATACTTGAGAGGTTATGTATAAAGGTCAACAATAGTAAATTAGGATCAACAAAGAAGACAGGCTAATTTATTAATGTAATAAAGGAAAAATGTTCCTGTATAACTTCATTCCAGACACCCCGTTCTTGAATTGGAATGCTTATTGAATGTTCATTAGTTGGAGGATTTCCAATGACATGAAGAACTGCATGAATTATTATGAACATAGAAGATTCGCCCAGCAACAGTAGGACTATAGTTCAAAACTCTGTGCTTCATAATATACTAAAATCTTGATTTTAAAACTCATATACATCTTTCCACAACATTTCTTGATTAAATGTAGGCTTTATTTGTATCTGGATTCCGGTGTATTCCTTCCTCGATTTTCAGAAGGTGTGATAAGCCAGGAGCAAGGGTTCTGATGGATATCCAGAATTACCTGAAAATTCAATAATACATCATCATAATACCCAAAAAACGTAATGCGATTTGTATATTTTCACAATATATTTGAAATTAAAATTACCATTTCAATTTTATAAAAATCTTCTAATTTGTGATGTGTGCCGTATTACTGCGTCGTTAGTGCACCCGGGATACAATGCATTAAAAGACAAAATCTTAAGATCTAGGCTCCACATATCTGTAACAAAATAATAATTAAAACGTAATTATAAAAATTTTGTATGGTACAATCGAAATTCGAAAAATAACCTAAAAACGCGAGTATTATTTTAAAACATCTATCTTCGTTTGACGTGAGAGATCTTGCAAATATCTTTACCGCCTTGATAAGGAAACAGTTATGCATCCAATAAATATATAACTATTTCCTTATCGAGGCGGTAAAGTTATAAAAACTGGTTATTTGGAATCTCCAGCGGGTTACAAAAATCTCGCGAACGAAGTCTATCTATTCTCGAGTTTCGACTGAAATATCAGTTTTTAAATAAAATAAGTACTAATACAGTATTCAAAGTTCACAGAAAAAGATTTATTTCATAAATTACCTATTAATTTCCTCATCCGCAGCGTCGTAGTGAAGAATCACGGCCAATCCTGTCGACATGTTTATGTTTTGACAGATTATGGTACGTTTATCTCCCTCACACTCTCTCTCTCTCTCATTCAAATATAACACGGACGTTAATTTACGTACTGTCTATTTTTGAGGGTAGGTGTAACAATCACCTTCATTTCAATATTGCAATCTTGAGAATCGGCCTGATTATGATTAGCTAAGATGCAACAGATTTGTAATGTATCCATCAAAATCAACAGCTCCCAGATGATCCCCGCCATTACCAACTGGTTTTTTTTCATGTAACATACTGTTCATTTTTTCACAAAAATATATTAAAACAACTTCTTCCACGGTACTATATCCCGTAATGGAATTTGGCCTCCTCCACAAGTGCTCTCCACCGACTCCTATCCCTGGCCATTCTTCTCCAGTGCTCAAACTCTCCCATCCTGCTCCAGTCTTCTTCCAAACAATCACCCCACCTCTTCCTTGGTCTGCTTCTAGGTGGCTTCCACTCGGTTATGATCTTTGGTGTCTGGCATTCTTTCAACATGGCTAATCAGTCAGAGTCCTACAGAAACTTACACTTGTTTCTTACTCAATTAAGTTCTTGAGCTTATGATTCATTTTTATTCTGTATCATTGTAGGTCCATAAATATTTCTTTGTATTTTGCATTCAAAAACTGATCATTTATTTTCTTTGATTTATGTTGGTACGTTTCACAACCATAAGTGACCGCTGGTCTTATTAGTTTTTATATATTGGCAGTTTCCTTTGTTGACTTAGTATTTTCGACCCCGGCAGTTTTTTACGGGCATCAAAGCTAGAAGGCAGATCTTCAATTCATCCGTTGTCCTACTTCATGTGTTCAAGTTAGAGCTCAGATATGTAAAATTGCAACCCCTTCATATACATGGTGTCCTACGAGAAATATCTTGATGTGCCTCCTGCTCACATATACTTCATTTTTGAGACATTTACATGCAGTTCAAATTTTTCCACTTCCTTTTTCAGGGTGGCAGCATTGTCAATTATTCTTTTTTTTAGATCGGCTTATAATAACTAAATCATAGACACACATCTGCAATGTATTAATACAGTCCGGTAATGCTAACCTTACGAGTTATTGCCTTCAACACCAGAGTAATAATAGAGTCATCAACCCGTCTTATTCCGGCTTCAATTTCAACAATGTCCGTTAGCTCATTCTTAACACTTACAGCTGCTATTAAGAGAACTACAGTTTGGAAAAAAAACACCAGTTATTTGAATCGGTGTCGCCAAATGCTGATTTTTTGCTACACATCTCCATCAATTTATTTGTATCTTTAGCAAGCCAAAACTAATTATAAAACTGCGTAATACTTATCCCAGATTGTTGTTCTTCCACAGTAAAAAAATGGTAATAGATGTCTAATCAGACTCGTCATAAGACCAAAGAGTTAATATTGTTTCTACAACCGTCGTAATTGGTGACCTTTGCATGTGTTTAATTGTTGTATGTATTATGCACAATAACTGCAATTGAGAGAAGTCGTTCTGTTTATTGTATGGATCGGTCGTTTGTACATTGTTGAATTGATTGTTGACAATTGTCAAATAGGCCAATTTCGATAATACAACAAAAACATAATTGGGTTAATAAATTAAGGCTGTACTGATCGATCGGTATCATATTCAGAACAGTTGGAATCGGTATTCACAGTTGATGTCGGTGGAATTAACTTTTCTTTTTTAGTCTAACTTTACAAATATCAATTAAATTATCTATTTCTACGAATTCCATAAAGATATTTGTGCAAAATAGTCTTATTTTTTTCTTTTCGCATTATAATGTTATTAGAATTTTCCAACCGACCTATCATCACGCAGAGGGGACATAATGCCTTACTCTTCTGTCTTGATGTACTACTCTTGCCTTGTTCACTTTCATTGATTTCTCATTGATTATTGATTTTTGAAGCTTCTAACAGGGCCGTCTCTAATACTTTTATTTTTGCTATATAATTAATTGCTTTATATAATTGCTAATTAATGTGAAGGGAGCAAAATGAAAAGTTAAATTTACAATATTTGAATACATATATCCTAGATCACACAATTACTGGATTTTCACCTAATCGATAAGGTTCAATGAGGTGAAAATCCAGTAATTGTGTTTTCTTGGACATATTTAAATATTGCTAATAATATATGTACTGGTCAAAATAAGAAAATATATAAAAATTGAAAAATATTGGTTTTTCAGGTGTATTCTAGTATAATGTGTTAAAAACATTTTACAGATAAATAATTTTGAAAAAAAAAAAAAAAAAAATAATAATAAATAAATATGGAAATGAATTATCAAATTTAGTCCATAGATGGCGATAGTGTAGTGGTACTAAAGTGTTTCAACATATTAACATATATACAACTATCAAAAATTTAATAGATATGGAGATTGATTAATGGGTGAGAATGGTGAACGTTATATTTATATAAAGTGATCACTTAAGCCAGCCGAAGACAGGTCGTAAGCCCTGTAATTATGCATTCTTTCATATATTTCAATTAAATATAATAAATAAAAAATAACTTCGTCTCTATGAGATATCTATTATTTGTTTAGTTAAATTTCCGTTTAAATATTTTCATGGATTTTAACTACTGATACCCATACATTGTATAAAGAAACAAATATTTAAAACAAAAAAATATTACGAAAACAAAACATAAATATGACAAATTAATTTTCCTCTATCTGATGTTGATTTGACTTTTTAATTTTTTCTCAAGTGGGTTAAAATTTATTTTCCTTGATGCCCCTTACAAGTGCCGTCTCTCTTTAGCATAAAACAGTAGTCGCCCATCATGTTCGCATTCCACCTTCCTGATACCTCTTTTCCATGTCTTTGATGTATCAATGAAAACATTCTCCTCGTTCTTCGATTAGCAAAAAAATCTGAAATCAACACAAAAAATACTTAGGCGCACCTAAAATTACATGATCATCAAACCTCATGTAACATGGTGTTATTAATAATAATTTTCAGAACAAGCTAGATAATTTGGCATCAGTAAAGTATTTAATTTTGTGCTGAATTATTACCATATTACCTTCAAGTGGCAGTCTCAAAATATTTATTTTATATCTATACAATTATCAAATACAATTTATATTCTACTGTTTGTATCTCGCTAGAGTGATCTGCGTTGAGACAGGTTTACAAGTAGTTATTTATTATGATTGCATGCAAGTACACGGTTTAGTAAAAAATAATAAAATAAACGGTATGTATATATATATATATATATATATATACTGTTTATTTTATTTATTAGCTTTTATAGCTTTTAATATGTGTTTAATATTTTTATTTTATAGCTTTTAATATGTGAAATTCATTTTCTATTTCTATCTTCATTTTTCTAAAATGTTCAGGAGCAACAAACACCAAAACACACTTTGGTAGATTGTTTATGCAGAAATAGAGTGGCTGAGAAATTTTATTGATATTTTGATTTATCTCATACTTATAGGGAATATTTGGAGTTTTTCTCAATTTACCAAAATTGTAAAATATTATTGGGAGTTAGCTGATTTTCCATGATAATGTAGTGCAACCATTTTGATTTCCATGGATGTCCTCTATTTCTGGTGCCATCAACACTTGTCAGATAAAAATTTAAAGTTTTTGCATGAATCGATCTAAGGTTTTTCAGCATGTGGTACTTATTTATTATAAAGCATATGTTTTAAAATTTATGGGAATTTTATAATAATAGTCTAAATACAAAGTACCTATCTATGATTAGCCACCCTCTAACAAACCTGTTCTTAAATATGGATTTGAAAAATAAATCAGTTCGCAAAAAGGAAATAGATTAATATATTAAAATATTTATGTAAAAGGCGAACAGAACAATCATAGATTTTTTTATTTAAAGAAAAAATTCTACAATTACTGATGTGTGTGACAACCAAATAAATTCAAGAACTTAAAAATTTTGAGTGAAAAATGATTGCCCTGTAAACAATGTTCCCTCTAATTTTGGATCACAGTGTGCACATAAATAATCTTTTGTGTAATTTTAAGGACCAATGCTATTATTTGTGTACTGTGGGAGTAAATAAGTAAAACATTACCTTACCAGTATATGGCTACTAGCAGGACCTGGGTTGACCACATTACTAAAGGAGATGTTTTAAAATACATAAATAAGTTAAAAGAACTAATAACAACTATCAAGCAAAGCGGCATAATTCAAACACATTCTTCGCAGTGAAAAATATGATAATTTACAACTCATGCAGGGAGAGAATAAAGAAGGCAGTGGAGGTGTAGGTAGAAAGAGATCATCTTGGCTGTGTAACCTCAGAAAGTGGTTCAGTATCTAAAATGTTGGTGATCTTATACAGGATAAATCAACACACTGCAACATGATCACCAACCTTTGACAGAAGGTGACACATGAAGAAGTCTTGTTATCCTGGATTTGTCTGGATTTGTTCAGAAACCGTTCGACCCACCGTCAATGAAAAGCCTCATTTACTTCCCGTGCTACAAAACAATGACCATATATGTCTCAAAGCAACTTGAATTATTGAAATTATTAAGTTTCGTCCTTCACACAGAATATGTGTCTGCACTATATGTCAAGAAGTACAAAAAAATGTATGTCAAAGTCGTTAAATGTAATTTGCATTTGTGTACACGTTACTTGCATGTAGGTAAATAAATATATATTATCAGTCGACAATTCATATCGGCAGTTAGAATATGAAATTAAATTGTTATAACACTGTTATTTTTTTATTGTATGATGCTGGTGCATTGTCGATACTCATAATTTTTTTTATTTGAACGTAACTTCGTCATAATATCACGTATCGTATCGACATCAAACACGCAGTAGGAAATAATATGTTCTATTCCATATCAATCAGTGTCAGGGAAAAAATATTAAAGTTTCATAATTGTATGAGAAAAAAATAATTATCTATACGTGTCACATCAATATTCTTACTATTTTCAAACTAGCTTGTACTATGAAAATAGGACTAACTTGCTGGTCTCCTGGAATGAGGCGCACCACTAGATCGCTAGGCCAGCGTCTTAACCACTAGACCAACAAACTACTCATTCCAATATCTTTAAAAAATTTAATTAAATATCTGAATAATCTAACATTGTTTTTTTTTAAACTTTATTAGTGTACAAAAATACATGCGGGCTCAAGGAATATAATTATTAAGACTACTATTTTACTCTGTTTTAATTTACAGCTGTTACAGAATTATTATAGGTTTTTTTCTTTTTATAATGTCATTAAAAATCTATTATTGAAACATATTTTGAAATTTGTAACTATGTAATTAACTTACGATTTAGCAGGCAAAGAGGATAGAGCATCACGCTCTTCTGTCCTGTTACACAAAACTCGCCTCATCCACATTTATACATCATCTCATGCAATCTTGTTGATTATTGAGGCTTCTAACTGGAGCAGCTTTTAGTATCTAGTTATGCCTGTCTCGACACAGAATTTCTCTAGTGAGACGGGCACAGTCCAAACAGATTTTTACATACTATTATATAGTTACTAATAAAATAATAATAATAATAACACCAAGTCTTCCGCAAAAGTCCTCTATTTTTATAAATCTTTATTTATAACCTTTTGTTTACTACCACATAAATATGACATAAAATAAGAGTTATATATATATATATATATATATGTATATATATATATATATATATATATATATATATATATATATAATAACATATATATGTATAATATAATATATAATAACATATATATATATATGTTATTACTTTTAAGATAGTACATGGATATTATGCCTTGCTGCAAGATTTCTTTATCAGTTAATTTTGCAATATATGTTATTTTAATGCGCACGTGATTTCTGTATCCGACAGTCGCAGCAGTACATTAGTTGTTCTCGCACTAAGTTGTGATGTAAGTCTGACTAGTTTGACATGTAATACCTTCTTTAGTCGGAACGGATTATTAGTTCATGGATAAACCACTATTTCAATAGATGCAGAAACATTTTTGAAAGTCTTTGGAGAATAAAATAGAGTCCATTGTATTTTCCCGTTTTATAATTGAAATATTGTTTCATTATTAAATCAAACAATGTTTTATGCAAATGGAATTGTAAGAGTATCACATTTTAACAATTTATCACATTTGTACTAGAGGCCGAAAAGTTACTCCTTTAGGGTTCGCCTCTAATTTTGTATCAGGATAAAGCCTCCTGCAGTCTTTTATTTCTAGCTTCACAGACCACCAACTATAAATACATGAACTAATAGAAATTCCTTGTCTCAATATTTTCATTTTGATGTCACCCACGTGATCGCTTTGGTAGAACTTACGCAATCAAATAGCTCCGCGACTTTTTAAAAAAATTTGGCTCAATTGAAACGAAAATTTAAACGCTGATAATATAATGTGCATTAATTACACAAAGATTTAATTTTTAAAGAGTAAATACTTTTACTTTTTTAGTTGCATACTTACTTACCTATTCTAATTAATAATACCTTTCTTATTAGCTATCATTCCATTCAAAGCGCCGTTCACTTTATTCCCTGCAGTCACCCTCCTTTCGATATCTTTCTCTGTCTTTCCGTTATCAAATATACTTCCCAAATACACAAATTCATCTACTTGTTCCAAACATTCATTACCTACAAGTATTTTGCATGTTGTCTTGCTTTCCTCCTCGAATACCATCATTTTCAACTTGTTGACATTCATAATAAGGTCGCTTTCCTTGCATACATCCTACATTCTATTCATCAGCCTCGGTAATTTACTCGCCAATGATACAGTATTAATCGCTATTAATACTGTATCATTGGCGTACAATAAACAACATACAATCAAATAACACATTTTCGCTCCTACATTCATATATTGCATAAATGTGTCATAATCTATCAGATTTATGTTTCCACCAAGAATGTGTGTTGAATGCCCCTCATCCCGCAACTAATGTTTCAAACCAATCTCCTATATGTACAATTCATTTCATGTCTATTCATTTACTGGTCTATGGCTAGCTTAATATATTTCTTGCAGAATTCAAATGCATTGATAAGAAGATTGGTTTAATTTTGAATGTGTTATTATTCAAATCTCAAATACTCGGTGGGTGATGTCATCATTGGTTCTCTTTTTTGCGCACAGGGTGGTGAAAAATGGTCTGAAACATTAACTATGACTGAGTCTTATTCATGGCAAAACAACCCAAAAAAATGACATCACTCTATTAGATATGTTTTACAGTCAATATTCAGGTTTTTCTTTTCATTGATAGTAATGAAAATTAGTATTTTTTTTGATAATCATGATAAATCTCATAGAATATATCAGGGTTTTATAACTTTTTTATTGTGACTTAGATTAGAGTAATTGTTTTGGTTTTGCAGTCCAAGAAAAGTTAAATAAAAACAACAATTAAATTGAATTTAATAATATAAGAAGATACATACTTACAATAGGTAACCACATTAAATATTAATAATATCCTTTGAATAAGTTTTGAATGTATATATTATTATCTCAAAAATATTGTTTCTGTTGAAAATATTTCACCACTCAATAAATATTATATGCCAATCCTATTTTGAGTCATGACCCACAGGTTAAGATCTCCTGGAATAGATGAAGACTAAAATATCATTTTTAAAAATATGTTTGAATAATTAAGTGATTTAACATGAAGAATCAATTTCATATACACTAATGTAAACATTTTTAATGAAACATCATTTTATATACATACACTAATTACAAAATTTAATTTTATATGCATAACTGATGATTTTTTTTATGATATAAGACCCCCCCCTGCAACAACACTGTATATCGTTTTTACAAATGTTAATAGATGGAGTGTTAACCATATTAGACGATATATAGTGTTATATGTGCTAAGATGACTTAGAAATTGTGTGTAATAGTATTTTTATTTATGGTTGTTTAATATACCATTCGATGCCATGGAAGATATACAATCCATTTGCATTCATAACTCAGGTCTGCCCAAAAACGATATACAGTGTTGTTTCATCTGTCTCCCAGATGCAAAATATATATTTTTTTAAATCATCAACCAGACATAATAACTAATTGAACAAGCACAATATAAAATTGATATCTTGACGCCCTGATTAATTTTTTTGCATCAGTTACAGACTTTTAACACAATTCTTTGTTTTCTTTCAGTTCGGGGAGAGGGCCTGTTGTGTGGCTCCACGCGGGAAGTGAAGCTGCATTCCACAGGACGCACCTCAGCCCTGTCGCTGACTTTATCCAATGGGGATGACAACGCCACCATTGTGCCCTGCACGCTCAACATCTTTGCACCCAACGTCTATGCACTCTCTCTCAGGATCATAGATGCTGAAGTAAAATATTATTTCATTTCTGAATAAGATAATATAATTATTATTAATATTCAATACTTTATTTTATTAACCTTCCGGCGGGAGCCCTGAGTAATTTCCCTTGAGCGGATGCTTGTCGTAAATTTAACATTTTACCGTAATGTTAATTAATATAATGTTTGAAATATGACTTAATATGTGTGGCATACCGATAATGATTAATATACGGCACCAATTATTTTTACAATGTTTGAAATATGTATGTTCAGTTGGAATAATTGAATTAATTCATTTCAACCGACTTACTAACAATGTCAATACTGATACCAGATGACTGTTGAAAAATGTTGCCATTAAGCAAAGTAAATATGGAACCATCCCTGCTAAGCTTTCATACTTGAGCATTTGTATAAAATTTATTTGGTGATGTTAACAACATCTGTGAATATGTGATCTAAAGTCTAGAGTTCAAACCTCACCATGGATTTGAATGTGTAGTATGTATTCCCAAGACGAGAACCTAGATTAATAATTGTACATAAGTGTATTGTCATGCTATAATATATTTAAAACAGATGTCAGTAAACAGAATACTAACATTACTAATTAACTATTTAATTTTTATTACACTCACGGGTTTTCACATACATGTGTAGTTAATTTATAAAAATGTGTTCATTATGGATTCAGATTATTTTTTGTGCGTTTAGTTTAAATCCTTCAAAATGACACCATTTTTCTGTACAATCAAAAACTAAATTTAAAAAATAAATATTGTTTTTAAAAGAATTACAATGGAACCTCGGTTTACGAACTTAACTGAACTAAACTGTTCGAAAACCTAGTTGTTCGTAAACTGAAACAATTATTCTGCTTAAGACCCCAAGAAAATGGCCCTTTATCATTTTTATTTTCTATTTCTTGGTTGAAATCCTATAAAAGCAATAAAAATTCATGGTTTTAACTTTAAAGGAATTGGAAGTAATAAAATGGAAAGAATAAACTTAAAAACAAACTTTATTTTAACTTATCTTACAAAATATGTAGTAAAGTATTATTGTTTGGAAGAGGACTCTTCTTCCGTGAAAACATTGGCTGCTTGAAGTTCATCAGGTTTCTGTCTCACGAAAAACCTATCATCCAACAATATATATTGCGGAAATGAGACATGACATTAACATTAAACAGATTTATAATACGATTTGATAAAGTTTTATCAGGGTGATATTTTTTCACTTACCTTCACACACATTTTGTGGATTTTCGATCGAGGACCTAGGAACACCTTCCATTCGTTCATCAGTCTTTGAAAATAATATTTCCTCTCACAATCTTTTGCTGCTCATTAAGAAGTTGTTCCAGTTTTCCATAGTGAGTTCTGAAACTGCTTGCCTGTTCGTAAACCAAAATTCTGTTCGCAAACTGAACCGTTTTTTCAGCAGGATTTTTGTTCGTAAACAGAGTCATTTGTAAATCGAGGTTCCACTGTACTGTAATAATCATTTATATAGTATACATATTACGTATATAAATTGAAAACATGCTCTATTTTGCTTAGGTTTTAAAAATATGTATGTACATACTTTAAAAATTAATATTTCATATATCTGAAACCTTGACATGCATTAGATAAATGTATCTTTGTACAGCAAATTATGTTAACAAGTTTTAATAATAATTTCTTGGTTTAAATTCCAATTAAATGGAGCATATTTTCATACATACATGATTTTTACTGTATTTATTTTTTGTCAGATTTACATGTTCAACGAACACATAATAAAACGCAGTGCAGCACAAGAAACTGATATATTGCAAAGTTTTTTTTTTTCATAGAACATTTAATTATGAGAAATATGGTTCACGAGACTGGAATATTTTTATTTAAATTTTTCCATTATAATATTCTAAAACTTCAGTTAATATTAAAAATTGGTGGATGTAGGATAAGACTAACATTTTTAGCAATGACTATTATTTTTTCTAATTGTATGTGGAGTTCTAAACAGGATATGATATACTAGTGCATATCCATTATATTTGATATTTCAGTAAAGATTTGGGCTAATATGCCAAATATGATATGTGCTCAAATTTTTACAAAAAGTACGTTTTTCGAATTTTCACCGTACATTTTGAATAATATGAAACACTTTATCTGTGGATATGACGAATTCACTCAAATCATGGACAAATGAGAAACGTGATGAATTTAGTAAATTCGGAGAGATTTTATAAAATGCACATTTTTTAATTTTTCTTATTTTGAATTAGGATACTGTATTTTGTTGGAGACCACGCCATTTTTAGAAATCCGAGAAGTTATCATAGATTAAGTATATCAAATGCCAAAAATTATTATGGTGAAAATTCGAAACGTTTAAGTAACCTTTAAAATTATTTTTTTTAATATTTGTAATCAAGGCACTCAATTCTATAAAAATATATGTTTTTTTGTAAAAATCCGAGAATACATCGTACTCGCCAATTATGCCAAGATTTGTTCATACTAAGAGCGTAAATATTGTTTGAATAATCAAGTGATTTAACATGAAAGATCAATTTCATATAAATTTTCCATGAAATATTTCATGTACGATGTTGTTTGCATTTTGTAAGAAAAAAATACCAAACTCTTAATGATAATACGCTATTGGCTAAAGCAAAGTTTATGTAGACAAATGGGTAGATCATGATAGATGAGTGAATTCAGAAGAGACTCAAACTTGCAGAATGCACCCGGAATCACGACTGTCAAAAAATGATTTTCAGCCGGTAATCTATTTAATAAAGCGTTCAAAAAAAATGTATTTTAACACATTTTTTGCCTGTGGAAGAAGTGTTCTACGGCTTCCAAATTCAAACAATAGCAGAAGCAGGTCATTTATATGCAATTAAGTACTATGTATATTATATTCATGCAGATTGACATTAGATCAAGATAACGAAACCACAAAAACTAAAATAATTGATTTTATCTGTCTTCTTGATTTTTTTTTACTCACTTTAAAAAAATTTTAAATGTCAAACACCAAACATGAAACTTTCAAAATTGAATTAATAATAGTATTTTTCACAATTCAGATATTTGCGTGTTTTGTTTAGATGTTGATGATGAATTTCTTATTTTTTATGAAGATATCTTCCAACAAAACAAATTTCTGGACACGTGGCATCCAGGGTCATCATCATACATGATAAAGCATCAGTAAGACTGACTGGAATATCTATAAGGATATGTGCAGTTTTATTTATAGGATAATACATACAAACTTGTTATGATGAATGTATTCTGTTTATTTTCCTCATTGTGCACACAGTGCTCATTAAATTAAAAAAATATTTGCATGCGTCACATCGTTCGTAGTTAAATTTTATGACTCTCTTTTAACGTTTGCACTATCACAAAACTTTCTACGTTGAACCCATTTGATAATACCTAATTGAGGTGTTGTAATCAAATTTATTCATGAAACGATGATAGAGGCTGCCTGTGAATTTCAATGAGGTGTTGTAGGTATTCCATTTCCATAAATAATCATACATTCTTCAAAACCATTTTATGATCCAATTTATATAAATATCAAATTGTGCATTGCATAATGTATTCATATTATATTATATTTTTCCTTTCACTTAGAACGTATAGTTGTATCAATATTATAGATAATAAAAAGGGAAAAAAAGATTTATTTAATACAATTTTTTAGTGGGAAAATTTATCAAAAAAAATAATTATATGTATTAATTATAAATATTTATAATATTCATTTAATTTTCTGCTCAGCAGCAAACATATTTAATATTCTTCCATCCACTTGCATCCGGTGTTAAATGTAGGCTTTTTTTTGGTTTCCACAACTCTCTGTCTCTTACGTTTTGCCTCCAATTTTGCCCAACAACTTCTCTGACTACTGACAACATCCTGTACTGGACGCAATGATGTTGAGCATGATGATGATTATGTGGGGGTTTAGTAGCTGAATGATTCAACTACACTGTGTAAGATTAAGTTGTCAGTATTTTATTTATAATCATTGTTTAATTTGTTTAGAATCCGTTCGAAGTCCTTAATGATGAGCCGCCTTCAAAGTGGCGACTCAGAAGGAAGTCTGAAAAAATGTCAAATGCCATTGGGAAAAATAAAACAGTTGCCGACTGTACGCTTCAAGTTGTAAGTATCTTTACAATGCAATTTTTACTTCAGGTTTACTTACATACTGTCTATTTACTTTGCTATCCTCTAAAATATTTGTTCGGCGGTGTTGTGATAACCGATAACATTATTTGTTCACCTCAGCACTCTGATTTGCAATCATAACAGAAGTCAAACATTAATCCAGCCGCCTACCTCATGCCTAAAATATTATTATATATGTATATTTTTTAAATAGATGTAATTTTTGTACACTAATTTGATTTGACCTTAACAGAACATTTTTAGTACTAATCCATTAGGATTTCTTGTTTGTATTTAAGCGAAATGTAATACACATTAATTGTATCATTTAACTAGATATAACCCATCAATAAAAATGGGAAATTTATTATTTTTCTTAATTTATTTAAAAGATCAATGATAATATAATAGCACAATTATTACTCACATTATTGTCTATCAATTTCTCTATAAATTAAATTTTTCTTCTATCTATGAACTTTGACAGTTAAAAAGTATGCAAGTTCCTACTCATTTATTGTGTCGCTCGACGATGTTCCACATTCAAAAGCATTGTAACAAATTCAGTGTGTTCTTTTGTTTAACATTATTTATTAAAATATTGTTGTATAATTTTGTTGATACATGCAGACATGATGTGAAAGGACGTATGGAACATATTTTACTATAATCTGATCCATAGTACAAATACGAGCTTATCTAGGCTATCTGGCAATAATTGCACCAGGAAGATCATGAGATAAATATTTAATTTCAATTTATTTCCTGGAAATTCTAGTACTTGTTATTGCTGCCAGGAAAAAACCACAATAATTGTAAATGTGAATGTGCAGAAATTACGCAATTGTTGCCAAGACCTTTTATTTTAATTTCTTACATGGATTATTTATTATTTTACACATTTAAATCAATAAGGTACATAGTAAATGAAATACTTTTTTTTTTTATTTGAATAGTTTATGTATTAAAGTTCACCTGTATACAGGGTGTAACAGACCACAATATTTTATGGGTGGATACCTTACTAAATTACGAGTCGAAAATGTTCCAGGGAATATGTGCAAATTTTATACTGTTATGGAAAATATTATTGTTTGAAATTTTTACAAAATTGTGTTAAGCTTAAAGTCGGTGTACATCGAAATAAATCCATTCCATATTATTAATCTATATTTTTGTTTCATGCCCTAAATCATCTAACAAAAAATAGTTTAGCCACTCGAAATTCGAAGATTTTTAATTTTTTGCATTCAATATATAATGTGGAATCAATAAAATATTTAAAATAATCGGAATAATCCACATAATTACAAATTTTTTTAAATGCTTATATCTCGGACATGTTTGAGATTCAGCACATATCCCTTGAACATTTTCGACTTGTAATTTAGTCGGGTATCCACCCGTAAAATATTATGGACTAGGTCTGTTACACTCTGTATATGTGAAAATCGTTTGTAATATGAAACCATGGGGTTTGAAATATTTTTCATGTTAAACTGGTCAATCGAAAGTTAAAGAGAAAAATCATAAACAGTAAGCTATTCATTCGGTGATGACGTAGCCGATGTAACATTAAAAATGCTAAGGGTGGTGTGCGGCAAGCGGCATCCTTGTTTATTATCAAATATCGGTGACAAATGAGGTGGCCGGTACAATCTTTTGTTTTTTTCTCAGATGCAAAATATTTTCATGTTGAGTATTTTTTGTTTGATCTTAAATGAAAATAAGTGTATAATATAAAATCACACGCCATTTTGTTGGGACCAGAATATTTCTTCATGTTTTCTACTGTATATCTCGTAATGTATTATAACTCTGTAGATTGCTCTTTATTACATATCTGACCAATCATATCCAACTGTCCCCATTATTACGCCTATGTTAATCTATTATGCTACGATCTGTTAAATGAATCGGCTACAAGTGACCTTTTTGACCAACCATAATCGCTGCAATTGATAAACAGATTACGGAGAAGTTATCAAGATTACCATCGTGACTTTATTTTGTGACCTATTATTGTAATATTGACTGATCATTTTGATTTGTATTTCGATACTATTGTTGTGATATAAGAGTCACGCATTTTAAGTGAATATACACGTAATGCATGCAGTGCAATACATTGAGAAAAACATTACAGAAATTGCTTTGCTGTTCGGCTTTATCACTTTCCAATATTCGTACACATATATGTACATCAAAATTCATATTACCTTTCACTGCCATGTTGTCTGTGTGTATAATCTGTAAATCAACAAAAAACATAATATTAATGTTTGTGTAATAAATTCAGATGTTTAGAAATTGATCATCATTTTTTCCGGCGATTGTATGAAAAGGTACCCCACAGCAATGAATCACAAACAACATTTAATTGTTCCTTCAATGATGATTTAAATTCATACCCAAATCTATAGAATAGATGTTGTTGGTATCAATAATAATTACATTTATGGTATACTATATTTTAATGGAAACACATTTTTACTGAAATAAAAAAATAGAATAACATATAATGTCGACAATTTGACATGAACGTACTTAACATAATGTAATTGGTAATGCATTCTCCCGGCAAGAGAATGTTCCAGTGGTAACTATAATTTACTTCTGTTTATCCTTCCAAGTGATTCATATAATTTGTTTTGATAATATATTAATTTAACTTAATTTAAATCCTTACATGTTAGAAGCAGATATGTAGAATTTAAAAATTTGACACAATTGTTAGTCATCTGCTCAAGCATGCGAATCTCAATACCTCAAGACATATATATGTTCTGCTTTTTTTTTTCTTTCTACAAGTCATTGTTGATATATAGTGGCTTCAATCAGATGAGGCACAGCTCGTAATGCACTTTCACGAGTCTCAATTCTGGGTCACCCTCTCTCTCCAAGGTCTCTTCAGCCACTCAACTGTTGTGGTGTTCTTCTTCATCCCAAAGGACAGTTTCTTTTTCTGGACTGTCATAATTACGCATATTGTGGATGAAAATGATTTTTTTAAATATTTATTACCGCAAATGTAAAAACGTTTCAAGACAATTGAGGGAATACTATATATTATAGAATATATTTTTTTATGTTTCAGATATTAAAAATGCTGTAAAAAAATTTAAATAAGAGTTATTACACATTCAAAGGACTATTAACCATAAATAATACAATTTTGTTTTTTAATTGAGCCTGTGTTCTGTCATGAAGAATATATCTGTGTTAGTTTTAATGAATGCGATCTCCTTGTAGTAATTTAGCATTCTAGGTAGAGAAGATAAATAATCTAAATTGGGTTGGAGATCTCACTGGTCTATCGTTTAAGTCTATTTGTAAAAGTATTGTGGGGATATCCAATTTATTATTAACTACTTTGTAGAATATCATTAGGTCTGTGATTTTTCATATTTTTCTAAAGAGATTAGGTGAAAACTTTTGAGTCTCTTGTCATATCTATCAAGCGAATGCTTGAGCTGTCGATATGTCAAAGATTTTAAGAACTTTTTTTTTAGATTTTTTCTACTCTGTAGTTGTGGACTTTGTAATTGGATCGCCAGATTGTTGATGAGAATTCCAGTAAACTTCTAATAAGGGGTTTATAAATTAGTAATTGTATCGTAAATTTCTTCAAATATATCTATACAAGGGTCCTGGTTTTCTTGGACATAAGAGTTATGCCTTATGTGGTCTTGTTTACAGTTGTTACATATATACAGGAGCAGGCAGGCAGGATGACTGTGCCGACACTAGTATCCTTATCTGTATTATCAAATCTCTATGATGTTTAACGCACAATGGTCACCACATTCCATAGCTTGACATTATTGTTACTGTTTCATTTAAGTACAGTAGATACATCATAGCACGCAGTTTCTCGAGAATTCCACTGCTGTGATGAATTGGAACCACTGCGCAGTTTAGTTTTCAGTCACCCTTTGTATGTGAAATAAGTATGTCACATTTTTGTTAGTACTGCATAAGTAACCAAGTGCTACTACACGTGTTTAAAAAATATATTTTTTATTTTAAGAATGAGTTACTGGGTTAGGTTGAACTGTGGTAGACAACTTCTTTTCAAATTGAATTTATCGATTTTTTCCGACAATCCGTATAAAATTACGAGGGCCATATGATTTGTACCCGTGTTAAGAAAGGAAACACATTTTAATTTTTTTTTATTTATTTATTTCTCAACGTAGTCTCTCCATATAGATACACTTAGTCCAGTGATATTCCAACTTTTTTAAGCCATCCAAGAAATATGATTTGACAGCCAAATAGGCCTCTGTTTCGGTGATAACTTCCTCGTTTGATGTGAACCACTTTCCTCCGGCAAGCCATTTTTTCATGTTTGGAAACAAAAAGAAATGCATGGTATGGGGCCAAATCTGGAGAATAGGGTGGATGGGGCAGCAATTCGTAATATAATTAAACCAGTTTTACTGTGGCATTTGCGGACGAGTGAGCTGGTGCGTTGTCATGGTGAAAAATGACTTTTTTCTTCGCCAAAAGAGCCTTTTTTCATCAATTCAGTGTCGAATCAGTCTAATAAATCAGCATAGTCTTGTGATTATCCTTCCGTTCTCCAAACAGTCGGTGAAGGTGATGCCTCACGAATCCCAAAAAACGGTGGCCATGACCTTTCCGGTTGATGGAACCACTTTCGCCTTCTTTGGATCAGGTTCGCCAGGTGAAGTCCTTAACTGTTCTTTCATTTCCGGTGTGTAGTGATGGAGTCATGTCAGTCACAAAACGCCGCAGAAACTCTTTCAGATTGCGCTTAAACTTGTCCAAACAGTACTCCGAAGTTGTCATGCGATTCTGTTTTTGTTCCACTGTGGGCAAACGCGGCACCCATCTTGCTGATAGCTTTCTCATGCCCAATTTTTCATGTAGGATATTTTGTATGCATTCAATTGAGATGTTCACAATGTTAGAAATCTCTCTGATCATCACCCGCCGGTATGCTTACATCATATCCTCCATAGTCACCTCAAGCAGACGGCCTGTTTGGCCACGTTTGAATTCATTAAATTAATATCTGATGGTAGTCATCAAAGGCGTATGGTGCTTATAAACGTCATACACTTCACTTTGATTTCCTCATACGTCTTTCCATCCCAAAAGGGAATTAAATCACTGACCGATATTGCTCCTTTTCCATGATTGCAAACATAAGGAATTAAATCACTGACCGATATTGCTCCTTTTTCATGATTGCAAACATGCCTATTTTAACAGCTTACAAAACAAAACTACTTGATAAATCTGTCTGAAATTTTGACAGGTGTCATTCGAAAGATGGCATTAAGCAATGGTATACAGATTTTGCATCAATGGCGCCATTGGTCGTTAAACACGGGTACTTATCATACAGCCCTCGTATTAGCCACACTGCTCCTTTATTATTTTATCAATCTGAAAGACTGGTCTTGGTTATTTTATTGTTGTATAATTTTCTCAATGCTTTTCATACTTTGTAATTTTTCCTGATAGTTTATTATTATGTATTCTTATTATCAATTCATGACACTAATTTAAACCTGTTTTATAAGGCAGCAAGTATTATTAGTATGAGCATATCAAGTTGTAATGGAAATTTTTTAACACATAAGACCCAGGACCCTTTCCAACCCGTCTATTATTTCAGAAAATTTATAATTTTTATAACCATGATTTAGTTAATTAAAATAGCAAAATTATTTTATTTGACACAATAACTGCAAGCTTTTATGTGATGTATGTTTTATGTTGCCATGCAACTCAATAGTATTAAGTAGCGTATTGGTCTAGTAGTTGAGATGCTAACCTAGTGATCTAGCGGTCGGGGATTTGAACCTTATTCCTGGAGACCGGCAAGTTAGTTCTACTTTCACAGCACAAACGTTTAGCTTAGTTTTAAAATCATAAGAATATTGATGTGACATGTATTTCGTGTACACATCTCTTTTTTTTAAAGTTTTTATGTTTTTGTGTTTTTATATTGCTATGGGACACAAATGTACGTAAGGAAATTGTGTATTTTTGTAATTTTTTTTATTCATTCTATTATCATAGACATACAATAAAACCTGCCTAAAACGAAACATGATCCTTCCGATATTTTTTTCGTTTTTACAGGTTTCCGTCTTACCAAAGGTTGTGTCTTGATAAAACACTTGCAGTGTAAGTGTCTTATGTTTAGCAGTCATTGTTACTGAATTATGTTCACAAATACAGTAAAAAGTCAATTTAAAAATCACTCAAGTTCATGGTTTTCTTCCACTCGTACTTAATCACTTGTCAGAACAAAACTGAAAATGAAGACATTATACAGTATCAAACACTTGTACCCTACCGTGACAAGAAGGTTGGAAGAAGTAACGCATACGGATGTTGCCCTATGTAGCGACCTGCTGCGTCCTTGAAGAAAGATTAGAGTTAATGGTTCCTAGAACTTTGGTGTAAATACAGTCGCGCTCAAAATTAATGCCGCATAAAGTAATCCGTCTTAGTCAGATTATTTACGCAAACGGTTCTCGAAAATTATTCCGTTTCCCCGATAAATGGTTTAATAACATAGAAAATAACTCTGTTCCGAAATTTATTTTCTGTTTGTCTAGGTTTCCGATATATAGGGGGTCCGGTTTAGGCAGGTTTCACTGTATTTAAAGTTTTTTTGCAAATTTATTTTTCAAACTTTTAACACCATTAATTAAACAGCTTTGATTCTGCAGACTGTTATGAAGGCTAAGCGTTGCACTTGACAGTGTGTTCTTTATTGAGTGACTACCATAAAAACCAACCTGTCTGTCCAGAGAGGATGCTCGGATTACCAAGCTGAGCATTTGAGGATTGAATTAAATCATTGTTATAATATAATATACAAATCCATTTGTACATTCATTAAATGTTTTTTTTAATGGTAATCGTTGTACTCTTGCTTTCACATGAGAATAGTGAAAGTTGTATTCAGTTTCACTTTTTTTTTTTTTACTAATAATATTTTTTTTGTGGATTTATGTTATCTTTTAATTTTTTACTTACAATAGTTATCTAACATACACTAGCGATACCGGTTATTATCGCTTTTGTGCCCAAATCGTGATCATAATTGGGGTTTTTTTTTAACTCATGAATATCTTCACGGATGTTAGCGAGTTAGAAATTCAGTTATAAATAATGTGATTTATTTCAAAACATAAAATGTTGCTTTAAAGTACCCTTGAAATGGATTATCGCTAAAAAATTGTTCTACAAAATTAATAATATCACATTTTTCGGTCGACGACAAAAAAAAAAAAGTACAGGAAAACCTCGCTTGACGCAAATTCCATTTGCATGACAATCAATTAGCACGCTCAAGCTAGTTGCTACTATTTCCCGCTTTAATCAGTTAATGTTGTTATAGTTAAACCTCCTCTTCAGAAGAGCTAAGCGGGAACGATCTCACTCAACAGCGTTGAAGAACAAGAAAAATATTATCGTTACTACTGAGATTCGAACCTGGATCTCTTCCTATCCATTTGAGATTCTGTAAAATATAAATAAGATGGCTTCCAAATAATGGAACAACAGATGTATCAATTTGAAAGTGCAATATACAAGTTCGAAAATTAGTCGTCAGCTTACTGTGTTGGTGTAGCATAATCGGTTAATGCATTTTCCCCTGATAGGAAGAGATCCAGGTTCGAATCCCGGTAGCAACAACAATATTTTTTTGATAAATTGATTTTATATGTATATCTTATAATTAATACATTAAATTTCTATTAAAACTAACACAAACCTTTTTGTTCTATAAAATTGCAACTTCTCAATAAGAATGTGTTCTTAAAAATATATACAATAATTTTTTTCCAACATATAATGGATTAATCACAATTAATCCAATTGTTTACGATTTACACGATTTTGCCTAGTGCGAGGTAATAACAGGCTGAATTAATAGCATTAAACGAGGTTTTACTACATCTGATTCACGAGCGAGTCAACGAGCACCACTTTACTCCGATTTGTGTTGTCGTGTCGTATTTATTTTGCATGCTAAATGAACTGTGAAATTAATATGGAGAGATTAAATATGTACAGAAAAAATATGAAATATGGTAACTAAAATGAGGTAAAAGAAGTATATAAAAAATATAATTTGTAGGTGTTATATTTAAAACATGCATAGATATTAAAAGAAATGCTTGTACAATAGTTATTTTTAATTGTTTTCTACAAAGACCTATTGCCACATATTATCTACCTTCGGACCACAATTTTAAATCAATCATGGTGCGTCTTATCTTATGATCTGAAAAATTAATATTGTTTATTTGTATTAATTATTAAAAATCCCAAAATTTAAGTTATTGTGAATTTCTGAACCAATCAGAATAAAATTACGTACTATGCTTCACAATATTTTATTGTGATTTAAAATTTGTGCATTAAATATTCTGCATATTGTGAAAGATGTGTCATATTTGAAACTCATATTTTTTCCCACCAAAAGCAATGAGCAAGTGTTGTGTTTTGCATTCCTCACAAAATGTAAAAAGCAAATTAATTAATTGACACCTATGTAATTATTTTTCAACCACGGGCATTGTTAATACATTATTTTTAATTTAATAATAAATTATGCTATTCTTATCACAGTTCTACCTTGATGCTAAGCATGGAACCAGCACCTCGGCACTGAAGGTGTCTCCGTGTGCCCCTGAACTGGTGCGGGGGTCTTTGGAGTTGTTGCCCCAGCCCATCAGAGTGCAGTGGTGGCCCCCCAGGGCTCCCAAAAGAACAGATCACCTGCGACTTGTGGTCACTGCAATCAGTGCAGGTATGTGAAATATTTATTAAAGAATGCTATAATCATTTTAACCCAGTGGAATCATATCAGATACTGGTGTAATAATGGCTTCAGTCAAATTAATGGATACATTAAAATACATAGATAATCAACATTCACTCAGAGAACCTGGCAGTCACAACTGAGAAAGCCTATTGTTTCCTGCCAGTAATATATCTACTACATGGCTTCACAACCCATTAAGAGCCTTCGTTTGGTGTACGATTCAGTGCCAGGCATCTCTGTCTTGGGTCACACATTCCACCCGAAGAGCACCCTATATCATAAAGAATATGGTCCGGTGCAAATTTTCAATTCCAATTTTAAAACTGCCATAAATTTTAAATATCTCAGGAGTGACGTTAACTACAGAATAATATATCTCACCTTGAAAACAAAAGTGACACTATTCAAAAAGTCTGTGATTAGCATGTTAATATACAATGAGTGTGTAGAGGCCCTGCTCGTGCCTCACAAATATGCCCGTTTATGTAGTACCGACCGAATCTAAACGTCAATACGCCAGCTGAAGCGATCACTTGGGCATCACCCTGGCCTCCTTCTCAGAACCACCTCCAGTGAGCATCGCTAGTACTAGTACTTTAACTTGCAATTTAACCTTCAAACAGTGAAAATTAATTTGTGCATCATCTCACAATAGACGCCAACCGATTGTAAGTCCTGTTTTATTTATCAATCTGCTCTAGCCGCAAACGCCAACACCTGTGGTCACACGCACACTCCGCAACATTTATATATACAGCAACATTACATACATTGGAATATTATAGCCCTTGGAGTCACCTTAAAAAAATCTTTTGGATATTCCTAACCTACAAACATTAGTCACTCCATCCGAGTGACTCCCACAAAGCAAATACATACAAATAAGTTTAAAATTTTGTATACTACGCAAATATCTCATTGACGACAATGAGTTTCAAGCAGTTCATCAGATACAAGATCTGGTTATTCTTTTTGATTCTTCTGACATCTTCGCTTTCACATACACATTAACATAATCAGCAAAACTGAAAATATTACAGGTTTTGTACTTTGTATTACCAAACATTTTAAAAATCGTCAAACATATCTCCTATATCTTCCGTGTACAGTTTTCTGGGCCATCTGACCTTTCTCCATTCTTCTTCGATCCCATTGCAGGGTCTGTCATCAGGGCTGATGTGATGTGTAACTGTTTAATTAAATACTGACTTGCAGTACCATGTCGAAAGTTGGGTGTGTCATTTTTTGGGTACTGGCTTGCAATATCGTGTCGAAAACAGATGTTATGTGAAATGAGTAGTGTTGTGTTATGTGTAAGTTGCATTTACTGTCGGATCACTATCTGTGTGGACTCTTCGACTCCGATGGTTTTGAATCGCCGGATACCATGAGATTTTAGGGTGTCATCCCTATTAATGTTCACCAGGTATTTATATATTTCAATTACCTCCTTAGCCAGATGTGTGTGATGACTCTAGGGCTTTCCTAGAATTTTCAGCTCAAATACAAAATGGTGACTTATATCGTAAACTGTACGCAGAAGATTCTGAACAGTCATGAAAACCTAAGAACATACCTCCTGTAGTTCCAAACTCTTAATCCTTATTATAATATATAACCTGATAAATTAGTATTAGTTCATAAAAAGTTAACCCCGGCAGCACTATGTAGATTCAATGAATAAATTAAAAAATGATGTTTAAAAATAGACAAATATCATATGATACTTTAAGCTTGTAAAAAATCTGTCAAAACCATTAATTATCCACCCCTTTTATAATTAATAAGTTTCCATGTTTCATTGCGAGTATCACAATATCACAATTGTAATCTCTTTTCAGCATTCCTACATGTCGAATCAATTCTGGATTATGCTCTCGATAAGAATGTGCCGAGCTTACAATGATTTGTTCACTGACATTGATATATTTTCTGTTTCATTACCAATATTTAAAAACCTAATTTACAATATTCTTCGATGCAGTATGTAAATGATTTTTCAAACGTTTTCTTGTCCATGTGAAATATGGATGTAAGTAAATTGTCACCACTTTTTTTCTCTACGCACAATGCCCTTATATTTATATCTGCATTATTTAATATTAAATAAATAAATTAGAACAGTGAGGATTTTTGCGTAATGTATAGTTTTAAGTTTACATTAGATGTAATTTATAACAGAAAAATGACGAATTTCATAAACCTATAGTGCCATTTTTGTTTTCAATGTGTGATATGTATATATAAACATAATATTATACTAGCATGCCCGCACCGGCTATCGCACGGTAGCAGACGTATCCTGCAAAGACGCAGTACTCTGTTGTCAATTTGCAGAATAAAAAAATAATTAAAATTGTCAATATACTTTATAAAACTATAAAAAGTGTTTTGATAGGAAAATAAGAAGAAGAAGAAGTTGAAAATTATAAATCTCAATATGTAACATATTAACCTATCAATAGCATTTTAAAAAGTTAAAATCTCACTTAAATTAACTAATATAATTAAAAAACCCATATTATCTATATTGAGGCATCCATGTTTCCCAAGAATCATTTCGACATCTTACTGCCCTCTATCGAATTCATTTCACGGCTCAAAAAAAACATGGCCGACCAGAAACGTCAGTCAAAGTTTAAGGTTAAATTGAATGACATAAAACAGATGTTTATTCAACAACCATTTATTTATTTACCACAATTAACCGAATTCATCGGAGTGAAAACATCAATTTTATCTTGTGCGGGAAAATATAAAATATCTATGACTATCGTAAGCTGTGAAATCTGGATGTCGATACCTGACATAAAAAAACGCGCGAAAATCAACAGCTGTTTATTACAATGCCAAGTCGAAATAAAGTCATACATTTGAAACGTCAAAAAAAAATTGCGTGAAAATTACGCACTGCAATAATGACAGGTACAACAGCTGTTTATTTAATTTTCAGACAGCCATTTATGAAAAACGACTAGTAAAAAGATTGACCAATCACAGCCCATGGTTATTGCTTGAAAATATGAAGGGTTGCGTTTGATTAATACGTCTGCAAAATATCAAGCTTTTTCTTCATTTCATTCGTATGTAGGTAGGTACGTCGATTTTTCAAATAAAAATTATGCGTTTTTTAGATTTTAAAGGTGAATTTTAAACGATAGAAGCTTACAAATACGAAAATAAATTATATTCCATTGTGATATATCTACAGATGTAATAAAATTATGTTTTGGTCGTAAACTCGCAGAGAAAAGCTCAAAAACAAGAAATTTCACTTAATCAGGCTTCACAAAGAAATTAGAAGAAGAAGAATTTTTTTTAAAGTTTGTAACGATACTGCTCATCGGTGGCAATTGCCAATAAATATTAAAATGATTTTAGCTCTTAAACTCGCAGAGTTATAAAATTTAATATAAGTTAATAAATTTTCAAAAAATCACCAAACTAAAAGAGTTGTAACAAATAGAGAAGAAGAAGAAGAATGAAAAAAAAAAGATGTAAAGACACAGTCAACCTTCAGACGTCTGGGAAAAATGTCAGAATGCGGATAGAACGCCTAATAACTGAGAAATTAACCAAAACGTGTGTGACAAAATCGGTTACATATAAACATCGCGAAATAGGCCATCATAGTTGATGCGTACATCACTTGACTCGATTATGTAGTCAACTGGTGTGCGTGTCAACATTGTGCAATTGTTCGGTGTAAAGTAATTACAATATAAATAATAAAGTAATAATTATTAATGACTGTACAATAACTTTTAAGTACTTAACTTGATGAGAATCAAGCCTCTTACTTTATCAAAAAGCAGTTTCTAGGCTTTTATATGCCCTGGCAAGTGAAAAAAACTTTACTGCGCTTTGCTTCATTGTTCTGGAACCCACCTTCTGAATACCAACAGGCTCGTATAATATATTTTTCTATAAATTGATTTCATTTTAAACATTTATTGGTTTTAATGTATTATTAATACAATCCCATGTAGGGTTCACTATCTTACCTCAAAATATGATCTACATCATCCGTTTTAAGGGCTGTGTAGGGGAAGAGAAAATGGAAAGTGAATAACAAGTGATAGTCTCAGGGTGATTCAGATGTGTCTTCCATTCAGGAAGATTTTTAAATTTGTATTTTGTTTAAAAATAATCTACCGTCAGGAATAAAAGCACTTTAAAACTTTTAAAATGTTGCATCAGGCACACGGTAAAGCAATACAGGAAATAATTTAATAATATTTTCTTTAAATCTTATTCGATAAATATTTTTATAATTTCGTGAGACTGGATATTTTGTCAGTGGAAATTTTCTATAAAACACTTTCGCATTTTTTATCATATTCCCAACAAGACTGTACGAAGCGTATATAATGATTTTACCGGCAAATACCTGTCTCTGCAAAATTAATTTTAGCCCACGCACGTATACATGTGCTTGTGTAAATATACATAAACCTGTTTACTTAAATAATATGTTTTTACATTCAACTTTGAATCATTCTAAATTGTTTTCATTGGAAGTGGCATAGTCGCTTATATCTAGTGTTTGAGATTTTGAGAATAATTTAATGTTTGTTTGAAAATACACTGTCATAAAAATTTCATAGTGCATGCTTACATTAATTCTTTCATTTGAAATTTCTTACAAATTAGACTGATGAAAATATTTACGCAAATGTGGTATTGTGGTGTACCAGAAACGAGATAACGAGACAAAAGTAAAGATCGTGATTTTTGAAATGCAATTTATCACAAATAAATACATAGTTTAAAAAATATATATTAATGATTTTGTATTTATCATTTTTAACTCAACTTATACTTGCACCATCAATTTCTGAAGCTTTGAAACCTTATAACTTACCTTCGCCTTATACTCAAGTATATTCAGTAGTTTTTTAAAAATATTTTTGGTATATTTGTCTAAATACCAAAACCACTGTAATTGTCATCTTATCTAATTAAAATTTGCTTTAAATTATGTTTTATACCTTTATTGACTTTGGTGGTTAATGTTTGTGTAGACTTGTTGAAATCACCAATAGGCATTATTTGTGTCAGAAGGATTTGTACGGTGAGAATTGAAGGCCCTATGTCTCCTCGCTTCTCCCATATGTATATGAAATGTTAAGAATTATGATTTGGTGTTTCCATGTACAGCTAGAGCAAGTAGATTATTACAATGAAACAGAACTTACGATAGTTGGCGTTTATTTACAAATTGAATTTACACTTGTTTGTTATATTATAAGAAATATAAGATAAACGTAGTACACTGGTCAGGAGAAGAGTGGTTGGTTCTAGGCTACCTCGGACTGGTTGCGGTGCGATGCATTGTTGTCTGGTTTGGTGGGTATGGCTGTATGGCTGTTAAGTGAATTCTCTTTAATGAATTAATTATTCATCGTCACAAAATCATTATTTGTATGTCAAGTTTTGCAATATGTACTTAAAAATGTAATCCCTTTCACCAGGTGAGGAGTGTCTCTCTAAGGATCAGGTGGTATGCCTGCGTGCCGGGGAGGACCCTCTGCTATGTGTGTCAGAAGCCCTAGCCTGTGACGGTCTGCGCCACTGCCCCGAGGGTGGTGGTGATGAATCCCCCATGTTATGCGATATCCGACGCGCCTCCTGGCCCGAAGAGCTGGTCAAGAGATTAGTCTCTCGCCATGGGGAGCTGCTTGGGCTGGATGATGTGCAGTTTATACCCATGGAAGGTTAGTAAAGAAACGTAAACAGATTATTCTAATATGTATTATTATGAAGAAATAAGAAATTAATGTGAAGCTGATCTTAGTATAGTAAATAAAATTAAGAAAGAATCACTCAGGTGGTTTAGTCATATGGAACGGATAAATGAGGAGAGAATGATAAGAAAGATATATGACACAAGTGTTCATGGCACCTGAAATAGAGATGTCCTCAGAAGACTTGGCTTGACTAGGTATACCAGATACTGGAGAGTGATCCTGTTAGAAGCTTCATTAATAGGTGAGCTTGTATAAGAATGTGGATAAGGCGAGAATTGTGTGTCAGGACAGATAAGTATGGCGCTCTATCTTCTCTATCTACCCATGGGGACACGGCGTAATGGTAAGTTAGCTATTAATTTTCCAGAAACAGTTTAGATCCTCTGGTCGAATTACCCTTAGCATTTGATTGCCATTACTTGCGGTGCGCATAGCCCACATATTATAATTTCAGTCGGCCCGTAGCCAAGCTTGATACTTGTTTCTCTATGTGCTATTTGGACAACTGTACTGATTTTCCAATGCGTCAATTACAATGAAAACGGTAATGTTTTTATGGTACTGGTTGAATTCAATAATACATTTAAGTTTTTGTAAATACAAATTAAAACAAACTGAAGGATCTGCACCGTGTCATGTACGTGATATGTACGGCAGAATAAAGCACAGAAAAATCTACAAGTATTTATACTTTTACTACAAATTGCAAACATGGCTAAAAATGTAAACCAGTTGAATTAGTTTACTATGCCTGTTAAATTATTAATTAACATATCTTAAACATCTAAACTGTTAGTGTTTCCTGTCATAAAGTCATGTTAAAACTAATATCCCGAGTCAGACCTAAGGATAATAGACTATACTATACTATACTTGTCTTACAGAAGAAACTCCTGTGAATGTGTCAGTAACACCCAAACGGGAGAAGAAGATAACAGCCCTGGAGGCTGCGCTGGCTCCCTACGGGCCCTGGGGATATCTGCTTCTGGGAACCCTCATTTGTGCCATGATGATGGTCCTGTTTGCCATATGGGGTAAGACCTTTATTTAGTTTATTTAAAACTTCAATACATTCAATATTTCATGTGTTCCCTGCCCATCTCACTAAATCAGAATCCCTATTGATATGGGCAGTGTTTTCTCTGTATCATTTGCATTTGTTCTCTTGTTTCATTTGCAACGGGTTGGTTGCAGTGGCTCGAGTAATATGGATATAGATATGTACACTATTGAACATGGTAAATAAAATTAAATAAATTAGAAAAGTAAATACAACAGTTACAATAACCAAATGTTAATAACCAAAATCAGTACAATACTAGCATGCCCGCACAGCTACCGCACGGTAGCAGACGTATCCTGCAGAGACGCAGTACTCTGTTTTCAATCTCACCCAACAAAAAAAAAAACACTTTTCTCGGTATCCCAGAATTGGAAGAAACAGAACCGACGTACATAGCCAACAACCTAAGGGGTGGTGAAGAAATTGTGCAGGAGCTACACAGACTCACCCCGTGCACCTAAAAAAAATACCACTTCTCGGTATCCCAAAATTGTAAAAAATAGACCCGACATACACAACTAACAACCCAAAAGGGTCAAAGGCCTGTTGATCTTTGAGAAGCGTTAGGTAAGATTACTAACCACGTAAAAAAAAAACACCACTATTCTCGGCATCCTAAAATTGTAAAAAACAGGGCTGACATATACAACCATCAACCCATCTCTCCAGGTTTTAATAAAAACAAACATTTTGTTAATACTCATTGATAAAACCATAAAAAGTGATTTGACAGAAAAAGAAGAAGAAAAATAAAAAAGAAGAATAATAATCCATCATTCATGGAGCTTGTATGAGAAGATGTATGAATGTGGTTGAGGCGAGAATTATGTGTCAGGACAGAAGAGTGTGGCGCTCTATCCTCTCTGCCTACCCCGGGAACGGTGTGATGGTAAGTAAGTTACGGGTTTATCTATCACCAGAACTGTTCTATTTAAATATTGAATAACAGACGCGTAAAAGAACAAACTCCTTCGACCGGTCTGTAGTAAGACAGGCATATTTAAGTCACGTGTACAACTGCGAAATAATAATTAATTCAATTACGCTTTTAAAAAATCATCATTGTGTCATTCTAGACCTAACCTATAAAAATCGAAAAAAACGTATAGAAAAATTGTATGTATTTCGCCACAATTAACCGAATTCCGGAGTGAAAACATCAATTTTATCTTGTGCGGGAAAATATAAAATATCTATGACTATTGCAAGCTGTGAAATCTGGATGTCGATACCTGACATAAAAAAATGCGCGAAAATCAACAGCTGTTTATTACAATGCCGAGTCGAAATAAAGTCATACATTTGAAACGTCAAAAAAAAAATTGCGCGAAAATTACGCACTGCAATAATGACAGGTAAAACAGCTGTTTATTTAATTTTCAGGCAGCCATGTATGAAATGTAACCAATGAGGGTATTGACCAATTACAGCCCACGGTTGCTGCTTGAAAATATGAAGTGTTGCGTTTATTAAGAAAATATCAAGGTTTTTCTTTTTTTTCATTTTCTTTCATTTGTATGTAGGTAGGTACGTCGATTTTTCATATAAAAATTACGCGTTTTTTAGATTTTAAAGGTGAATTTTAAACGATAGAAGCTAACAAATACGAAAATAAATTATATTCCATTGTGATGTATGCACAGATGTAATAAAATTATATTTTGGTCGTAAATTCGCAGAGAAAAGCTGAAAAATACGAAATTTCACTAAATCAGGTTTCATAAGAAAATTAGAAGACGAAGAATTTAAAAAAAAGTGTGTAACGATACTACTCATCGGTGGCAATTGCCAAAAAATATTAAAATGATTTTAGCTCTTAAACTCGCAGAGTTATAAGCGAATGAAAAAAAAGTTAGGCTAATTAAAAAGTTAAAATTTCCAAAAATCACCAAACTAAAACAGTTGTAACAAATAGAGGAGAAAAAGAAGAATAAAAAGAAAAAGATGTAAAGACTCAGTCAACCTTCGGACGTCTGGGAAAAATATCAGAATGCGGATAGAACGCCTAATAAGCGAGATATTAACCAAAACGTGTGTGACAAAATCGGTTACATATAAACATATAAACATATAAACATCGCGAAATAGGGCCTATAACTTTAATATATATGACTAGCTTACCCGCACAGCTGCCGCCCGGCAGCAGACGTATCAGAGACGCAGTACTCTGTTGTCAATTTTCAGAAGAAAAAAAAAATCTTAACACACTTAATAAAACTATAAAAAGTGTTTTGATAGGAAAATAAGAAGAATAAGAAGGAATAATTCATGTTTTTAAATACATTACGTATTCACCTACTTGTAGAATTTTTCAAAATTAAAATCGTACAAAAACTAACCAATATAATCAAGTGTTGTGGCACCAGAAATAGAAGACGTCCGTGGAAGACTTGGCACGATCAGGTAAACCAGTTAACGGAGGATGGTTCTGTTCGAAGGCTCAACAATCAGCGAGCTTGTATGAGAAGATGTATGAATGTAAGTGAGGCGAGAATTGTGTGTCAAGACAGAAGAGTATGGCGCTCTATCCTCTCTGCCTACCCCCGCGGAGAAACGGCGTTATGGTAATTAATAATAAGATAAATAAGTATCGAACGTCTAAAAACAATATTCATACTATTTTGAATTTAAAAATAATAATAGACATACTCATACATAATAATAATAGAGAAAATTAAGTAAATTAAAAAAAAATCGTACTTAAACTAACCAATATAATAAAAAAAAGTGTTCATATAAATACAATAATAGAGCTATAATAATATATAAACTCCTGTTGTATACTAAAACTAACGCCAATGCTATTTCGATTGCAGTCAACCAGGCGTCTCTTTAATATATACACATATCTCTTTAATTCAAATTATTAGCTGTGCGTTACACCAATTGCCAACTCTCAGGCATATTATACTTATATCCAACACGATATGTTTAATAAGACTTGAATGACGCAAAACACTATTTTCAAAATATTCATACTAATTTGAATTTAAAAATAATAATAGGCAGCATTCCAATTATCTGCACTGTGCGGCGTACTATCCTCTACGACGTTTGTGAAAATCAAAGAAGAAGGTGGTAATTTAAACGATGATAATGACGGATTAACCGGTGTCGGATTAACCGGTGTCGGATTAACCGGTGACGGATTAACCGGTGTCGGATTAACCGACGTCGGATTAACCGGTGTCGGATTAACCGGTGTCGGATTAACCGGTGTCGGATTAACCATTGTCGAATTAACCGGTGTCGGATTAACCATTGTCGAATTAACCGGTGTCGGATTAACCGGTGTCGGTTTAACCGGTGTCGGATTAACCATTGTCGAATTAACCGGTGTCGGATTAACCGGTGACGGATTAACCGGTGTCCGATCAACCGACGTCGGATTAACCGGTGTCGGATTAACCGGTGTCGGATTAACCGGTGTCGGATTAACCGGTGTCGGTTTAACCGGTGTCGGATTAACCATTGTCGAATTAACCGGTGTCGGATTAACCGGTGTCGGATTAACCATTGTCGAATTAACCGGTGTCGAATTAACCATTGTCGAATTAACCGGTGTCGGATTAACCGGTGTCGGATTAACCGGTGACGGATTAACCGGTGTCCGATCAACCGACGTCGGATTAACCGGTGTCGGATTAACCGGTGTCGGATTAACCGGTGTCGGTTTAACCGGTGTCGGATTAACCATTGTCGAATTTACCGGTGTCGGATTAACCGGTGTCGGATTAACCGGTGTCGGATTAACCGGTGTCGGATTAATCATTGTCGAATTAACCGGTGTCGGATTAACCATTGTCGAATTAACCGGTGTCGGATTAACCGGTGTCGGATTAACCGGTGTCGGATTAACCGGTGTCGGTTTAACCGGTGTCGGATTAACCGGTGTCGGATTAACCATTGTCGAATTAACCGGTGTCGGATTAACCGGTGTCGGATTAACCGGTGTCGGATTAACCATTGTCGAATTAACCGGTGTCGGATTAACCATTGTCGAATTAACCGGTGTCGGATTAACCGGTGTCGGATTAACCGGTGTCGGATTAACCGTTGTCGGATTAACCGGTGTCGGTTTAACCGGTGTCGGATTAACCATTGTCGAATTAACCGGTGTCGGATTAACCGGTGTTGGATTAACCATTGTCGAATTAACCATTGTCGAATTAACCGGTGACGGATTAACCGGTGTCCGATCAACCGACGTCGGATTAACCGGTGTCGGATTAACCGGTGTCGGTTTAACCGGTGTCGGATTAACCATTATCGAATTAACCGGTGTCGGATTAACCATTGTCGAATTAACCGGTGACGGATTAACCGGTGTCGGATTAACCGGTGTCGGATTAACCGGTGTCGGATTAACCGGTGTCGGATTAACCGGTGTCGGATTAACCGGTGTCTGATTAACCATTGTCGAATTAACCGGTGACGGATTAACCGGTGTCGGATTAACCGATGTCGGATTAACCACGGTCAGATTAACCTGGATCGGATTAACCAGAATCAGATTAACCGGGTTCGGAATAACCGGGGTGCCACAGTTTGTATTTATACTTTTGTTATAAATAATATTTTTGTTAAAAATAATATTTTTAATCATCAATATATTTAATAAAACCATAAAGTGTGTTTAAATAATAAATTAATTTTTATTAAATAAATTAATATAAATTTAGCTATCAATAGCATTTAAAAAAATTAAAATCGCACTTAACGCACCTATAATACCAATTTTTAATTTTTTTTTATATGAAACAGCTGTTATCAATAATATAATTAGCGGCCATCTTGCATGAATATTATTATAACCAATGCATGAATATTACTATATCTTTAAACCAATCAATGCCTTCCGCCAATAAACGGCCAGGGTTATGGACGAATCGGATCACTCGTCCAATGAACGGCACTGAAAATACCACTCTTATCGATAAAAGTTTAAAAAACATATTTTTACAAAACATTGGCCGGCCATAAAAAAAAACATCGCGAAAAAATTTCAATTTTAAAATGGACTTTCTTATTCTTAAGAAATTTCAACGTATTTCAACGACTTTTCAAGCGCTGTATTTCAAAAAAATGTTTACATAAAAAAAAAACATTTAAAATTAATTCATAAATATTTTATTTATTTTGTGGAAGACTTGGCACGATCAGGTAAACCAGTTAACGGAGGATGGTTCTGTTAGAAGCCTCGACAATCGGTTAGCTTGTATGAGAATATGTATGAGTGTGAATGAGGCGAAAATTTTGTGTCAGGACAGAAGAGTATGGCGCTCTATCCTCTCTGCCTACCCCTGCGGAGAAACGGCGTGATGGTAAGTAAGTAAGTGTTGTTGGCACCTGAAATAGAGGACGTCCGTAGAAGACTTGGCACGATCAGGTAAACCAGTTAACGGAGGATGGTTCCGTTAGAAGCCTCGACAATCGGCGATGCTTCTAACGGCAAGCATAGCCAGCATAGCCGGCAACCCAAGAGAAAAAATATAATTTTTCTCGGTATAATTCTTTTCCGTAAAAAAATTAATTAACTCTAAAAAATAATTAAAATCATCAATACATTTAGTAGTGTGTTTAAATAATAAATTAATTTTTACTAAATAAATTAATATAAATTTAGCTATCAATAGCATTTAAAAAAATTAAAATCGCTCTTAAACTAACTAATATATTCAAAAAACCTATAATACCAATTCCACATATTACTGCCCTCTATCGAATTCATTTCGTAAGTCAAAACGTCAGCATGGCCGTCTTGACACAACTGTCAAACTATATTTTAGGTTAAAAAAATTTGACATAAACAGCTGTTATCAATAATATAATTAGCGCCCATTTTGCGTGAATATTATTATAACCAATAAAAAAATACCAACGCCCAATAAATTTTTTCGGCGAATGAACTGCAAGCTTGAGGACCAATCAATTTGTCCAGCCAATGGAAGGCCGAATTTCGTCGACGAATCAAATTGTCCGGCGAATAAGAATTCGTTACGGCCTTCGAGTTATGGCCATAGACTTGAGAAAAATTTCGACAACCGGTATTTGGGGTAAGTCGTGTTAATAATTTTACAATTTTAGGTACTCTGATAAAATTTTCACATTTTTTTTCGCGTTTTTTACATTTAAAAGACGTCGGTTAAATTATAGGAGTTTGTTATCTTTGAAATAAATTCTGGAGCGTCTCGATCTATCTCCTAAAATATAAAAATAATTAATTCATCCAAAGGTTACGGAGAAAACGTGAAAAAAATGAAATTCACTTTTTCGAGTTTTGCGAAAAAACTAAAAGCGGGAAAAATTTATAAAGTACGCCCGGCGATGCGGTCGGCCGCGGGCCGTCGCCCGAATATTTAAAAATAATTATCGCTTTTAAATTCCCAGAGTTGTGAGCGAAAATGTAAAAGTTAGGCTAAATAAAAATATAAAATAGCTAGAATTTGGCCAAACCGAAACGGTCGCGATAAATCGAGGAGCGGCGGTGGAGAAAAAGTGTCTATGGCGAAAAGTTTACGTCGGCCTTCGGCCGTCTGGCAAAAATAAAAAATACCCAGATATCTGGCGGGAAAGCCCCTAAAAAGCGATCGCGCGGTGTGACTACCTAGCCGGTTGTGACATATAAACAACACGAAATAGGGCCTATAACTTTAATATATATGATATTTGATCATTATTAAACAATAAAATTTATCCGGACTCATTAGTCACACAACTTATTACATATCTAGTATAAAATAAAATGTAGTGTTTAATCTCACATTGTAATTTTTCATTAATCAAAATTTTCCAGTCCTATTTCATGTTTATACAATTTGGTACTAACTAATTCAGAACATGTAATATTTGAAGCTTGAAAAACAAGATTTCCCGCTTTTTTTTCACTTTTCAAGCACAAAATGTCTAACTGTCAGAAATGAAACAACAGTTTTATTCTATTCTTCAAATGCATTGAGTTTGTAATTTCGGAAACCGAACAGGATACTTGGCCATGCTGAAAATTCCACTACAAGATCAACGATAATCAATACTTTTTGTTGGAAAAGCAAATTGTAACAAATGTGTGGAATGCATTTTTCAAATAATTTTGTTTAACCTTATTGTTTATTGTGATTTTGTATTGAAAAAAGGGATTATTTTTCATTGAGTTTCATCTAGTTGAAGTAATAAATCATGAGGGCTGTTATTACCCTCAATTTACACTTTCCCACATTTTACATTTTAGAGATGGGAGTTTATTGGTTCTTGAGCTGTGGTCTGCAACTAACAGATTATGAGAGAAAAGACTCCTTAAAAAAAATTTAAAGTAGTATAATAATGTAATCAGAATACCTACCTCAAAAACATAATATGTAATTGTTTATGAAATCTTAACATGTGATGATATTATTTCCAGAATGTTTCTGCCACCATATAAAGCCCCCACAAGTACCTGTACCGCCTGATTGCGAGGCCCCGGCCGCAGTCGTCCTCGGAGGTTCCGAGCAGCCCCTTCGCCGCCCCCCCGCCGGCCGGGGACCCCCTCCACCCACGTACGAAGAGCTGGAGCAGCCTCCGCCTCCTTATAGTGCCCTGTTCCCTAGGGCCAACAAGACGAACACCGCACCCGATGCAGATCTGCAGGAAGCTACCACTTCCGCAATCAATTTGTAATGACTGAGAAATGTCTTATCAGCTCTGTGATGTGTTTTAACTTTCAAGTTCTTGCAAAGTCACGTTGATCTGGATGATGTATGTATTTTTTGCAAACTAATCCTGATGACAAGACACTTTGTGATGGTAAGTGACACAATCCGTCCAACCCACAGTCAATTGTGCTTAAATAAACATTCTATAAAATTATTTACAAATATCAGATATTTAGTGTATAGTTAGGAATTCTTATACAAACAACAATTGAGTTTTTTTTTTCCATATTATGGAATTTATTTTGCCCATGTAAGTCTGAATTCGAACCAAATATGCCTTAATATTTCATCTGCTTTCTGGTATTTATTTAACAATATTACTTATTGTACCCGAATCTAATGAAGTCTCAGGTATTGGCATTTGTCATGTTGCCCAAAAGGTAAGCACATAGAAGATAACAAGTGGTGCACACGGCTGTTAGACGGTAATAAAATTTCTTCAGGTTATTCTGCCGTCGGGTTTTATTGTGTTCGGGCCATAATTCATTGACCTTCATCGAGGCTGAAGTACTGAACAAATGAGAGATTAAATTGCCGCCAGTATTCAGACGAATCGTTTGCCTATCTACTAGCGACACCGACTAGCAATCTCCCGATCACTTGTTTAATTTATTTTTTGCAGTATCCATTGCATTAGTGAAACGAGTGATTTCATTGTGAATGCATTTACTCTTACAAAATCGGAAAGCTCTGGTAGCCACTATAGATCCTCTCTTTTGCGCTGAATTATGGCGTGAATCGGCATGCAGGTATCTATTGGTATTGGTATGTTTCCTTTATATCTTGTGTCGCAGGCAGTCTTCTTTATGGCTTTTACATCAAGAAAGGGTAGTGTTCCATAATGGATTTAGTATTTGGGTTCAGAGAATTAAAGTTTCAAAAGGAATAAATTTCGTCTTGTATTGTCAGAACCACACTTTTGGCATATGTGATGCAGTGTCTAAAGCAGTTTTCTCAAATTTCAGCGTAAATTTGGTCAATCATTTTCAAGAATAAAGGATTTTCTATCACAACCGCCTCCACTTATTCTGGTTCTGTAGAACTCACCCTGTTAGTCAATGATGAAAGAAAATGGCTAATGTTCATTTGTTCACATCAGCCACTGAAATGTGTCTCGAAACAACAAGGATAAAACTGAACCAGAAGAAATTCTATTATCAAAAGCAAGATGTTTTTTCCTTCATGAATACCAACTAAACTTGTATGGTTGTGGTTATTCCTGTGTATGTAAAGTCTCATTTTATGTTTATATTTTCTTGTTTTAAATGTTTACATCTCTGTAGTCACCATTTTGAAACTCAGCGTTGCCTCATACTGAAAAATACAACGCCTGCTAATTTCTATTGTTACTTGCGAATCGTGTATTTGTTTCAAATTTTGTGTTTTGTGAAAAAATTTATTATTTTTGGGAAAATATGTGTTGTTCTATATGTATCTAAGATATTTTAAATTGTTTAAAAATGCCATTATTTTATATAAGTCTTCTCGTGATTCTTCTATCATCCTCATTTTTTAAATTTATTTACTGCAATGGGTTAATATAATTTAATTTATACTTAAGTTTAATATATTTTTTAATCATTCCGATCTCGTGTAAAAAAAAAACACACTTAAAAATGGCACAAAATATATAGAATTAATATTATTAGAATTTTTTAAACAAGTCTTCCAAAGTCACAAGATATTAGAGCTATTGATAAAGTGTATATGTATTTTTATAATCCAATAACGTGTAAATTATCCTACGTACCAATTCAAATATATTTCTAAATATTCATAACATCATCACTGCCCTATAATATTCTAACCATTCTCATGAGTAGAAGAATCATGTTGTCTCGTGTATTTTATGATAATCTCTCTCTCACATCATTGTTATAAAATATTCTTACCGACATATTCAGTGTTAGGTGTTCATTTACCTAATTTATGTATGTCAAATAAAAATGCTTACAATATTAATATGCATGTTAGATCCATCGATTATTAAACATTTTTAAGATATTTTTAAGTGAAATATTATGTACTGTAAAAAACATTTAATTGGTATTCAATGTCTTAATACATTTTCTGGAATTTTACTATAACTCGCAGACCCAACTTTGGACCCTAGTTAAGATGAATTTAACCAGAAATGCAATAAAAAACAACATTCTAATACATATTATATGGTAGTAGGTTAGAAATATCCTAAGCAATATTCATTGCAATCAGATGTCAATGCCGTATACAATAATGTGTCTTTTATTGCAAAATTTACATATTCAAGTCAGCCAAAGATTGAATGCCCGTAATGTATAATTTCTTTCAACTTGTTAATACAACAGATAACGAATGATAGCTCGCTCTGCGCTCAACTATGTACTGTCTTTATGCGAGTCTCAAAATGAGTTTTGAGTAAAATCTGTCCTTACACAGGCGCCATTGTGCAATTCATTTTTCTAGATACATATCTACATACGTTAGTACACACTAAAGATCATCATACCCTTTTATTAATAATAACCCCTTTAATTGTTAGATATAATGTATATTTATGTTAAAATTACTTGTAAATCATACAGAACATAATACGTGTGTACTGGTCCAAAGAAAACTTGTCAAATTTCCACATTTTCATTAAATATAGGTACATAAATACGTATTGTGTATATCTGTATCCGGCATGAAAAATCTCTAAATGTTTACGGCTTTGTCCTGCACCTTTCTTTTTCTTATCAAGTACATTTCATAATTGTCAATTGTCAAAAGTATAAACATGATTTGTTTTTCTTTGTAAGTGTGACACCCATTGGCACTGTCTGAGGGTTTTTTTTTATTGTTTCTATAAAATGTGACTTTTGTTACATAGAACAATTTTTAATCCTGCTTATATGAGATATTAAAATTGTAATAATTTGTCAGTTATAAATTACTTAATGATTGTGTTTTTCCAAAGATGTCAATATTCGATTGTTCACAGTGATGATGTCAGTGTGATGCCAGGTAAAATAATGACAATTGATTATTTGCCGTGTACTATAGAAACCTGTTATCTAAAAGAATCAACAAAAATAAAAAATCTAATTTTAGCATTTCTGTGCCAATATTTTGATTTATTAAACAAAATTGTGAACTTTGGATCGGTGGGTCAAAATAATAATTTAAGAAAATTCTAATTGTGAAATATTTTATTCGGGAGATGGGATAAAAATTAAATTAATCCAGTTGCACTATAAGTACCTGTTCTGATGTCTCCGGCATTAATTTTTTTGCCATATTAAATATACATGCGATGAGTGGTTTATCATTATTGAGACTCACGAGAAGCGGCATATTCTCTTTCCGACTAGTCTATCTCCGGAGCACACCGATGTAAAATAATCAACTTTGTATGCATATGTTTTATAATATATATTATAAATTATTACAAATGTTGTCTTACATTTTTAGTCATCATGAAACAGTATGTGTTTTTATTTTTGGAAATTTAATTTGGCGGACAACAAATGTTCCCAGTTCTATAAAAAAGAAGTTTAAAATAATGTTTGTATGTACCTACTTATTATCTAAGTCTGCTCAATTGAGTGTATTCCCTTTCATTAGTATTAGTTTTATCGTTTTTAATTACATTCCTGTGGAGTAACTGTTGTCAATTTGCAGTGTTCATTCTTAGTTATTAATTATTCAATTTTATCCATATAAATATTTTAATCTAAGACATTTATATTTTCATGAAGATGTTTTCTTAACAAATGCAATGTCTTTGTTAAGAATAGTACCATCATACTAAACAATATTAATTATTTTTACTTGTTATTTGTTTTGCTTAATTGAGTTTATTTACTCCCTGTTATAATATTATTCTTTGTCCTCGCCTTATCCCGTTCATCTAGGGCCGGCTACCCTAATCATTCTGCTTCACTTCGCTCTGTTGCTGCATCCTCGGTCACATCTTTAAGATCGCAACTAACTGAAGCCGTCCATGTTCCTCGTGGTCTTCTCCCGTTGGTTTCGATTCTCGTGGTTTTATGAAGCATGTGATCTTTCTCCCATCACATCACATGTCCAGACCCCCCATCTCAGTATGCTATGTGTATCTTGTCCAAATGTTTCTTTACACTCGCTCAACACTGTAGTCGGCCTCACCGTTGTTATACTATTTTTCGAATGTAGTGTTGAAAACACTTCTTATTTCTGAGTTTATGAATTTCATTGTCTATTAACTGGGTAATTAAGTAACATTATATTATTTAAAATTAAGACATCTTTACTTCTACATTTCTGCGTACTCGTGTATCCATTTATTTTCATATATTCAAACAAATACTATTTACATATTACGTTTCAAGTCCAACTAAAATATTTTTGTATGAAGTATTTCATTCATAATGACTGATATGTAGAAACTTAGAAAATTATGTAAAGTTATCATAAGTGAAATGTATGAATTTTTTTGTAGGAGAATTTTGTAAGTATGTACTATTTTTGATACACCTATTAAATTATTTCAAATGTGCATTACATGATTTTTTATTGAACTATGGTTTAATGCAGTCCGTGTATCACATTCTGCACGCTCGGCCATAGACCAACATGAGTCAGTGTTTGATGCAAAATTATGACTGTCAATTCAATACAGGTGGCAAATTAATCAAAGAGGTGATTGCGGTAAGTAATCATCACTTGTTAAAGACGTACAAAGGTAAGAAATGACGGCGCTAAAGAAATATTAAGCACAAGCAAGTATCGCAAGGTCTCAGTCAGTGGGGTTGAACACAAGTAATGATCTGGCTGCTCTGGAAGTTGGTTTCCTCGAGTGCTCCATGCGTTGACAAAGTGGCATTTTGTTTCCAACCACCCTTTAGACCAGGCATCGGCAGTCTATGACCCGCGGGTCACTAAGTAACCCATTTGATGATTTCAGGTGACCCACTTGAGTTCCGCAAATAAAGTATAATGTATAAAAATAAATTATAAAACATAAACATGCGTAGCGTGGTCGATGGAGGGGCGGTCTGAATCCATTCTGTTATTTAAAAGCCACGCGCGTAATTATGTAATGCATCTAGCCTGACTATAACATCATGCTGTTTCAATATGTTTGGTTTCTTTACTATGTAATTGAAAATATACTTGTGCAACAGCCGTATGTACTGACCTTAATACAACAAGTACCTGTTTTGAGCAAATTTATTTTTTTATCTGAATTAAAAATTACTATGTAAAAATATTGTGGAATGTTTTTGAAAATATGTAATTTCTGTCAAGCAAGAAAAGCTACAAAGAAATAGGTTCATACTTAATAAAATAATTCGTAATTGGTCATCTGAGATGTAATATTCCTGCACAATAAGATGGCTCGGATCGTTGTGACATTCGGATCAGTACCTACAGGAACAACCAGATGTGAAAAGGTTGTTTTAAAAAATGATGAATTGGTAATTACATTTTTCATAGCTTTAAAAAGTGATCTTAAAATGTTAACCTTTATGTAAAACATTTGCAAAGTGATAATTATTTTTTTATCTCACATTTAATAAAAATAAATGAGAATACATAGGTTTAATTTTGTAGGTCATGTCTCGTTCAGTATGATATCGGTGATATTTTCACAGAAGTAGAATTCCTCAAACTTGATTCTTTAATTCAAATTTTTTCATTTTTTATTTGCCACAAAGTACAAATTTGCTCGAAAATCTGCACCAATGATTCATCAATTAATTTTTAATGTAAATACAGCATGACATTTGGACTCACACGTACTTGCCTCTTCGCTTTTCTCCATCAGTAGTAGTCATCAGTGACAGTATCTGCCTGGTATCCGATTGAGATTGATATATGACACATGTTCAACATTTTCATCCATTTCAAATTAGCATTCCGTGAAATATTTGAAATTATATTTGTCTTAATCGACACCACAATGCATTTTCATTAAACTTTTATGTTTAGAATTTCTTACTTTCTCTTTCGTATGTGGATAATATGTAATAGGCCACAATTTGTTTTCTCCATCACATTATGTATTTATATTAATACATAGTTGTAAATTCTATTTGATAAACAATGATTAATTACACAAATTAAATTATCAACTAGAAAGATATACAGAAAAAAATCAATTTATTGAAAAAATATTTTGTTGCTACTGGGAGCAATTCCGGAAGCAGCGGCCACTATAACCCTTGTAGTAATTGGCGATCTGATTGCTTTCTACTAGTATTACTTTTAAAGAAACATTTTTTTCGTCTTTGATTTAAATTCCTTTTCTCAATTTTCAGCACGATGTAAATTATACATTTACTTATCCATGCAAAAAACTGATTTTGGATTATGTTTTTAAAGTGATTTTTCCCACAAATGTAACAATACGATCTGGACATTGTATGGAGTTCTGTATTTACTTTTCACCTACTGTACCAAACCAAGATTACATAGATTATTTCATTTTCGAAGACAAGAAATTACGAAAAATGGTTCACCTGACAGTTCAAGGATCAAGTTCAGGTTGATTATTTATTTTACTTCGTTTGATAAAGGTCCTGGAAATACATATGCAGAACTATAAAATAGGATAAATCATTACACAATATAAATTCATATTATTTTATATTATTTTTTCATGTTTCATATTTCATTTTCGCTTAAAACTTTTAATTTTTCAAAAATTTGTGTCTTATTTTTTTAATGCTAATGATGAATCTTCACAACCAAAAGGTCCAAGAGTTTCATTTGATTTAGATAAAATTATCTTTTCAACAAGAGACACTTCGAAGAATCAAATAAAGAAAATTGTTACATTAACTAATAATTCTGAAGTGTATGCACATTTCATGTGGTTAATTAATTCTAACGAATGCGGTCCTTTTAAAGTAAGAATTAACGATTAAATTATTATTTATTTAAGTAAGATTAAGTAAAGATTTCTTATATAAAGGGAGATAAAAAATTGTAATATGTCAATAGCATGGCGTTCCGACTACTGCGCGCCGACAATAACGCGCAAGACAACTGCACGCCAACAGTAGTACTCAATACAAAAGTAAATGAGGACATTTATTCTCATGTATTTCAATTTAAAAAGTATTTTAAGTGTAAAACATACTTATTACATGAAAAAAATTTAAAAAAAGGTCATTCATTAAGAAAACCAGTTTTTTTTTAACACATCCTCTGCGGTGGTGGGTCAGATTTGACCCGGGTGTTTGTAAAAATATGAATTATGCTATGAATATTCGTTTAATACTGTTTTCCTTCTAGCTAATCTTTTATTAAGCATTTCCAAATAATTTGAGACATAAATGAATATTATTAGACCAGATTCAAGTGAGTTATTGATAAAATCGTGAAAAAACGCTCAAAAACTGACCTAAGGCAGTCGATTTATGGGATTATCTCTCACCACTCACGCTAAAATCATATATTGTCGACCTTTAGACCATATTTTTAATGCCTTTATTACTCTCCTTCCTAACGTTTCGTGGAGAGAGTACACAAAGGATTCCAGGTATTTTACTGTATTTGTTTTGACTTATTTTCATCTGGCGGTAATATACGTATTTGAGGCGTGTTGTCTGGGTCACCAATAAAGTTTTATGACATTATTACCTGGTGACGATAGCGTCGGCTTTCCAGTATTTTTGTTGCTTTTGAATTATAATTATAAATGTTGTTTAAAAATTCATTATGGTTGAAAAATATTTAATGTTAAAAGGTGGCTTGTATTACCTACTTATTTTATTATGTCAATTATAGCAATTTACTGACCGGAATTCACAGAACACAATCAACATTATATGTATTTTGAATAAAAAGTGTCTATTGTTTTCCTTATTTTTACATTTGCTTCTGCTTATAATATTATTAATTGTATTTCATATAAAAATGATATAATTTTTTATATTTCATTTATAATATTTTTATTTTACTGCTGTGTATATTTTGTTTTTTTATTTTATTCTGTTTATAGCCAATATATTTATGTTCAAGAATAAAAAATATATAAATTAATTCAGAGAATGTAAAATGTTTTTAATCACTGTCACAAATCCGCAGGTAGCCGACGACGTACCAACGGTTCAGTGAATGTTTATTCTTGATCCGTGTCGGACGTTCATTGATGCACAAATACACGTACCTACATTATTCATAATATTTTTTATAAAAACTTTAATTTTTTAAGAGAAAGTTTACGGCACATCATGCCATTTTATTAAATCATATATATAATGATATATCTATTAAAAAATCTCCCAAAAAACGGTTTAAAAACCGAAAACTTGAGGTGGGTCTAAAAAGACCCACCACCACCGGATGTGTTTTGTTTTCACCCACCGGGCAGTAAGTGTTAATGAAACTAAAAAATTTAATTAAATGTGAAAAAAAGTTATTTTTGTTAGGTTGGGTTAGTGAAATTTAACTGTCTATTGAGTGTGTTTTAATTTTTTCATATAAATTTTTGGTTTATGTAATTCATGATTTTTTCATATCATTAGTATGTTTTAATTTTTATTGGGTATAAAATACAATACATAGAAATAAATTTTCTTATTTATTTTAATTCTAGGGTTCAAAACCCGCTTACCAAATTTTAAATTTTGTTTTGTGCGTTATTATCAGCGCGCATTTGTCTGCGCGTGGTTGTCGAGTTGAGTTAGTGGTTAAGATGTCTGCCTAGTGGTCAAGGTTTGCGCCCCATTCCAGGAGACCAGCAAGTTGGTCCTATTTTCATAGCACAAGCATTTAGCTTAGTTTGAAAATAGTAAGAATATTGATGTGAAATGTATTCCGTGTACGCATCTCTATTTAAAAAAAAACTTTTATAATTTTCTGACATTAAATTTGTTTCATTGAATTAAAAAGTTTCAAGCATGCAGATCATAAAATCCAATGGTTTTATGGTTTGAATTCATTGCCACGTGCATTTTGTACCCAGATTAGTATGACACATGTCTAAGTAACTGTACCTTACTTTACTGGCAAATCTCTGAGACGAGCAATCAAATTCTCCTAATATGATAAGTGTACTTGAAAACTATGGTGCATTTTTTTTATAAGATTTTTAAATAATTAATAATTAATGAATACTTTTCATAATTTATATACTTAAGATTCTATGTACGTTCAATTTATTTTTGGTTATAATAAATTCCCTGGTTTTAATACAGATAATAAATTTAAGTGGGATTATAGAGCCATTTAAGTCTTTGAACTGCTGTGTAGTTTTTAATGAATCATATCATGGAACTTTTGAAGAAGACTTAGTCTGTCTTGTTCATCATCAAGTAAGTGACACTATATTATTATTAAAAATATATATATGCATTACATACCTACATTATATTTATCTCCTGATTTCCAAGGTATTGTGCATTTACTAAATGGTTTTACCACTTCTGTGCACGTGTACTTAGCCTTGTTTCATTGCATTCTAAAATGTATATTCTTGATCCTTTTCCACTTTTCCTTCATTGACATACATGTTTTTGTCGTAACAGAGGTGAATATAAAATATTATAATATAACATGATAAATATAAGATACTATTAAATATAATACCTGTAATTTATTGTGAGGGATGATGGAGTAGACTTCACATCTGATATATACAGCATTGTTGCTAGACTGGCGTCTATGTTAAAGTAGCCAGTTTTTTTTCGTGCTGTTGTGGTGTTATTTAATTCAAATTAGAAAGTTAAAAGATTTGTCAGGAATATAAAAAAAATAAAAATAGAGAAAAAAAATGTAGCGAGAGTGTTGTAAAACTAAAGTGAATTATTTGTGTAGATATTGTATTGTGATTCTGTTAGAATGTTGGACAGCGATGCTTTTGATTGATCTCTATCCAATTGAATCATATATTGGGTGCATATTTGTGTAATCTTATTGAACGATTTCTAGTTAGTGTTGAGTGTGTTGTACAGTTTTGAAGCTAAAAACATGTAGAAACGTTGATAAAATGTCACTGGTGCTCTCGGAACTGGTGTGGTGGTGTGTTCATTTGTTGTGACTGTGATTTATCGCTTGGGGTGAGTTGTTGTTAGCATGGAAATATTGAATGACCTTATTACTTATCAAAGTTGATCACTTAAATCATAATTAGGAATTAATAAAATCTTTTTTATTTTAGGAACCTCTTATATTACGTGTGAAAGGTATTAAATCTAATTTAGGAATCATTGATTTAGAGGAAAAATATACACCAACAAAAATTGCTAAACCAAGTTGTAATTTTACAACTGTAATGGAAGACATGATAAATATTAGACCTGATGTACCAACGGTATCAGTCTCAGCGAGTTTCCTGGATTTTGGTTTAGGGAGTGCGTATGATGTCATGTGGAACATTACCCAAGTTTTCAGCGTCAGCAACCATTCACACGAAGAAGGCCATATTGTGTGGTATCAGGGTACTTGTGAAATTTTCATTGTTGTATTTGTATTATAGCTGGGCTTACAATTCTTTAACACATTTTCAATTATAAGTGATCTCAATACTTTTCAAATTCAAAACTAACTTTTTCTCGTTTGATACACCTGTGCAAACTTTCCTTCTAGAATCTATATATCAAAAAATATATACTACCCGAATTCACTATTCTTAATTTTAGCATCCCTCTCAAATATTCTTACCATTGCTAATAAGATGCATATTTTTCCATGTATTAGTGAGAAAACTTTTTAACATTTTATAATGACTATGACATGTAAGAACTATAAAGCGTTCTATAATAATAAACTTATATGGTTGAGTAATTTGATCATCAAATCTCTGACACTGTTGTTCAGTCTTACTATATTATGCCGGCCATAATATGAAAAAAGTGATGGTGAATGTATGCCAGGTTATGAGTTTGTGGCATTATATTATCTCTTCTTACACCAACAAGAGTACAGAGTGATCGTAAGAATATTTACTTTTGCATCACAAGGGTTTAGAAACATTGTGAATTTAATTTTTCACACTTGGTAATTTTTTAAATTCGGTGTTACCAGCAAAGCAACCTATAAAATTGGAAAATCTGTCATTTTAAATTCCACTTTTTCACTTCAACATATACTTCACAGTGACAAGATAAATTACTTCTCATTACTCACTGGCATGAGTGTGATCGATACTCAACACTCAGTGAAAATTGTGATCACTGTTTTATTATTGTTTATGATTTATGACACAAAATACTAAATAAGTACTCAAACCTTTCTAAAGTATGTAAATAACCAAATAAAAATCTTATCAAAATATAGCAAACCACGAACAGATTAAATTCTTTAATAAAATAAATACGTAATTTAGTTAACAATATTTTCAAACAAGAATTTCAAAATTTTCAGATACTCAATCACTGTTAGTAATTATTCCGGTGATGCAAAAACAATATTTTTCGACAAAATTGATTTTATATGTATATATTTATAATTAATACATTAATTTAGTATTTAAAATATCACAGACCTATGTTCTGAATAATTACAACTTCACAATAAGAATGTGTTTTCCTTAATAATATATGTTGTATCAATGTGTCCAAAATTTTATAAAAATGAATTGATAATTCTGGCTTCTGCAGTCGGTTTACTCAAAGGTATTTGAGATTCTATAAAAATAATGGAACGACAGGTGTATTAATTTGAAAAATGTAACACATAGGTTCGAAAATTTGTCAAGAAAAATACTAGCGTTTTAACACATTTCGTAGTGTACTTCCCCGGATTAGAAATAGAGATCCAGGTTCGTATCCCGGTGATGCAAAAACAATATTTTTCGACAAAATTGATTTTATATGTATATATTTATAATTAATACATTAATTTAGTATTTAAATTATAACTTACTCACAGTTCATGATTTTGAGCTCATCACTATGACCTTCAATGGTCACGATCACCTAGGAGATGTACAACAGTAGCCTTTCTCATGTCATCTGTACTTTGAACATTTACACAAGATATTTTGTACCAAAAGTGGTTTACTGATGCTATCAGTGATATCAACCTAATGGAATCCGAGATGTCAGCCAGAGAGATCAGAGACATACAGCACAATAACCCAGGAAACTCTAGGCAGAAGTGTACATTTTGCTCTGTAAATAATTGTAATACTTGTAAAACTAACATTAATTAAGATTTTCATAATGTATCATTGTTAACTTAATATAATAACATGGTGAAACCTTTCAGAGAGCGAAGATTTATTTTTAGTGGAACCAAAACATTTGACTATTGAAGCTCAAGGTGTTAAAGATTTTGCGGTGAAATTTAGGTAATATGTGAAATAACATTTCTTTTAATAAATTTGTGTACTTGTTCTTTTTTTTAATTGATCAATATAATATGGGAGTTTATGCATTGGCGTGTGGTACATTTGTAAAATTCTTCATGGCATTCATTTAACCAGTAACCAGCATTGATATCTCCATTAGATTGTGAATGTGTCAAACTACTATCTATTTTTGTACAATAATTATTAACCACAACATGTTTGCAGACCAAGACATCCAGAGAAGCTATACAGTTCGATACTGATTGGAGTATTTACGACCGATAGAAATTCAACTTTTCAGAATGTCAGACACACATTTCGAATACCAGTTATTGGCCACACATGTTCTGGACCGAGTCCATTAAAAGTGAAGTGTAAAATACCAAAAAGAATTATATTTCCACCCACTGTTCCATTCTTTGCCGTGTTCGTGACTTTTCTTTTGAAAAATGTTGGACAAGTTCCCGTTCTTTACAAGTTCGTACCGCCTGAAAAATCGTAAGTATAACTTGAGTATAATAACTTGGTTCTGAATCATTTTGTTGTGAATGTAATAATACATTTACATATTTATATTGTTATAAAAAATATTTTAACAGATTTGACCCATTGCTAACTTCACTGCATACATTATCACCTGGGCAATGATTAATCCAATTCTTTAAAATTATTTCAATGTATTTACAATGTATTACAATGTAATATATGATTACATATATTATTCAACAGGTACCCATAAATGTCAAATTCACTAATTTTAACCACAAACCGGTAAATGAATAGACATGAAGTAAAGAGTAAATGTAGGAGAGGGGTTTGGCACATTAGTTGCGGGACAAGGGGCATTCTACACACATTCTTGGTGGAAACATAAATCTGATAGTTAATGACACATTTATGCAACAGCAAAAGTATTTACTCTTCGAAAATTAAATCTCTGTGTTAACATGATGTATTTTTTTACATTAACGCATATTATATTGTCAGTGTTTCAATTTTTGTTCCAATAGAGTCATATTTTTAAAAATAGGCATGGAATTATTTGATTACATAAGTGGTACCAAAGTCATCATGTGGTTGGGACCAAAATGAAAATATTGGGGCAAGCAATTTGCGCTTGTTCATATCAATATATTTGGTGATCTGTGAGTTTTGACACATTTTATAAATTCACTTATTCGAAAAGCCACAAAACTCACATGTTCGATGGTTAAAAGATATCCTCTCATATCCCAGTAGCTAGGAAAAGAACTTAAAAGTTTGAATTTAAAAAATAATACATATCTATACCTACCTACCTACATAAGCAATCATTTTCCAACTAATTAAATTTAAAAATGCCAAATATGCATATAATAAATTTTCATTCCTTCCTTTCTTCCCAGTACACATATTGCTCATATACATACACACACACATACATACAATTTTTTTTAACATAACCATGAGCGTACTAATTGTAAATATATATTTTTTAAGAAACATCATTGTCATGCCGATGTGTGGAAGAGTGAATGCTTCAGATTGGACAATTATCTTGGCCGCCTTATATCCGACGTGTTCTGGTTTTTATGTAGAGAAATGGAAAGTAATCTTGGATTCATCCTCAGAGGTACAATTTTATATTTTTTGAAATTTTTTCTGAGTTCTTTCTTCAATTTATTTCAGCTTTTACAGATATATTTGTATTTCAGATGATATTCCAGTTTTACGGATCTGCAGATATAATTCAGTATTCCATCACCATTCAGAAGCAATTAGATCTTATTAGAGACAGCGCTTTTTTATCTATGGAGGACGCTGTGTATCCATCCTTGCAGGGTGACGAAAATAGTTATTCCAAAAATAATATTAAATCAAAAATTAAAACATACATTTTTCAAGACATTAATAATAAAAAGGAAATTGGTTTTGACGTCACTTGTCCGGGTGGTGAATCCGCATGTGTGCTGTTTATACAAAATCTTACAAGGAATTATTTACAGTTAGTATTCTCACATTATTAATTAAACAAATATGATTAGAAATTTTCTATATCAAGGTATAACAACATGCGTAACTATAAAAATTGGACCGCAATGCAGAATGGAACAACACTAATTAAATATTGTATATAACATAAGTCTCTTATCCCTAATAATATTCACATGTTCATGAAGATAACACAAGGGTTTTTAGGCACTTGCAATTTAAAAAATACTTGCTATATGTGCTACACCAACACAGTAAATCAACAACAAATTTTCCAATTTATATGTTGCAGTTTCAAATGGATACATCTGTCATTCCATTATTTGAAAGCCATCTTCTTTATATTTATTTACGGAATCTCATTCTTCTTATTCTTTATATTATATTTACGGAATCTCAAGCACCTTTGAGTAATCTGACGGGAGACGCTAGAATTAATTGATAATTAATTTTTATTAAGGTTTACGAAACAATAATACAACTTATATATTTTTAAGGAGAACACATTTTTATTGTGAAATTACAATTTTACAGAACATGGGTATGTGATATTTAACAACAGATGTATCAATCTGAAAGTGCAACATATAAGTTTGAAAATTTGTCGTTAACTTACTGTGTTGGTGTAGAATAATCGGTTAATGCATCTCCCTAGATAGAAAGAGATCTAAGTTCGAATTCCGGTAGCAACAACAATTTGTTTTCAATAAATTGATTTAGTATATATGTATATCTTTCTATTTAATACATTCAATTTTTATTTAAATATCACAGACCTATGTTCTGTAAAATTACAACTTCATAATAAGAATGTGTTATCCTTAAAAATAAAGATCATGTTTTCGTAATACATATACATGAATTAAGATTTTTAATTCCATTTTATGCTGGGGTGGATTTTAGACATTATCATTCCACTGGGAAAGATATCGATATATGCAAATATATCAATACCAAATTTATGTAGGGCGCAAACTTTTGAACCCATATCTAATATGGGCCTCAATGCACCGCATTGGTTGCATTGGTCACTACACAACAGACTTACTCCATAATATTTCATGTGAAAATTCTGAAATTCAATTTTTGAATATTTTTCGAATATCCATTTTCATGTAGATGCTTGTTTAGGACGTATATATCAGCAAAATAATTCCACCATAATATAATTAAATTTTCCCGTAAATAGAATTGAATATTAAAATTATTCCAAATGCTTATGTAAGTATTGAAAAATAATATGAGAAAAAATATTTTTAGCATCCGCTTACTGGGTAATGTGGAATGGCTGAGTGCAGATGGGAGTGGAGAAATTGTAATAAGACCAAATGAATTGAATTCATTTTGCCTTTTCTTCAATCCTAAATCTGAGGGAAAATACAATTCAATAATTACATTTTCGGCTATCGTCTTAAATAAGGGGTATTATTTTCATTATTACAAATAATTTAATATAACATTTATTAGGATCTCATGAGAATGCTAAGAATGTATATGTAAGTAAATACCATTACCTTAGGATAATAAATGTTAAAAGTACTTGTCTTCTTTTTCAGAAAACCGATTGGTGTCCCATACGATACTTGTCTGCGGGTGGTTGGCCTTTGCAGCAGTCTAAAAATGCAGGTACTCTTTAGCTTCATTATTCAGAATGTTGCCATTTAAATATAATAACAAAATAACAAATATTTTAACACATATTTAACAAGTACAGTTCTTTCTCAAAGTGTTGGACGTTGAATGGATACAAAGTGTTGTATTCGTGTAAGGACAGCTTCTTAACTGCGAGATTTTGTTCTAAGCGATCTTAAACTTATATCTCAAGAGTAAATTCAAAGATCAGTTCACAATCATTGTCGATCCATTCCTTGTCTATTGTATTTTGTACAAAAAGAAGATTGAACCAACCAATGTGTAACAGCCGTTTAAAGATGTCTGTGGAAACGCATCCATGGTAGAAGCCGGACCGTTAAGAATGTTTGTTACTTAGTGACATGAGGATTTTATTTATTATAAATTAATTTTTAAATTAATGCACTCTTCCCCCAAGGTTTTACCTAAAAATGTGGATCTGGGACAAGTTGAATGTGGATATAAAGCAGAAACCAAATTTTCCCTTGTCAATATTGGATTTTGCCCACTGCATTTCAAATTGAATGTTATACAAAGAAATATAAATAATGAACTAGTGGTTGGAAATAAATTACTTGTACATCCACAAAAAGTAAGATTATCATTTCAATGTTGCTTTGTTGTATTTATCATAAAAATATTCAGTTAATCAAAATCCATAATTAGCTTTTCAAAGGAAATCTGTCAAAATATGATTTTATGGCCCAAGCAGCGGATGAGATTTCTCTTTGAGATTCGACTCGATTGCACTTTAAGAACAGTACAGAATTCAATGCAAAGCGTTCTACGAATCAAATATTTTGTTTATAGATTAGAATAACACATCCAGTACATATGTACCTTTATGACTTTCAAAGATCAAAGTCTCATTAAGAGATCATCATGGACATAAGCCTTTAGGGTGTGTTTTCACAAATAAGAATTTTGCTCTTGAAACTCATAAAGAATAGTACATAATTAGTGTAGCGCGTACTGTTATTTTTTGTCTGTTGTATTTTGTACACACTGCAGAATGTCCAACTGATGTGTACTAACATTTACCACCAAATCTCTGAGACTCTAAGGCAGAACTTCATTCATACACACACTCAATACTTTAAATAATCTTTGTTTTAAAAGGTTGCTCGACTACGCCATCAAGTCATTGATTATAAAAATAATTAAATTGGTTCGGTGACTGAGCAGTGCAAGCATATTGTTCAAAAGATCGGGGGTTTGATTTCCTCACCTGACATCATTAGTTAATCATTAAATCTTGTTTAAAAATGGAAATGTTACCATATTCTTTAAATAAGAATGCTACCATTTCTTTTTTTAATAGTGTATATACTCTTAAAAAAATTGATGTATTAAGATATTCAATTACGATATATAATTACTAACACTAATACATAATCTATCTTTCAACATGTCCATGGCTATAAAAATGTTACCTTGTTATTTTAAATACTTGTGTAAAGTTCAAAAGAGATATATAAAATACATACATAGGACATTATTTCAATAATTATCTATCTACAGTACAGTACTGCAGTTTTAATGTTTCTGATGATAGAAATGGATTCGTTTATTTTCTGTTTGAAAAATGTCCATTCAAACCCGACATATCCATCTAATTCATAAAAAATTGACACCTTAATCTAATGTAATGTATCAATTTCCTTCAAAGGTTCCCATGCATGACACACAGAATGACATTTCTGTAATATTATATATAAATACAATTGAAATTAATATTAGTGTGGTTTTTTTTTAGTTATTCTGACTGTTATTATTCACATTCACACATATGTCTGTTTCTCTTTGGATAACTCGTTCAAGTTATTTATTCAAAGTCTGTACCTGATTTGAATTTCTGTTTAAAACACTTAATTGCATTGTTGAAAGCAGGGAACCCTCCAGGCTGGTAGTTATTGCAATATAGATATTCAGGTGACCCCGGAAAAGTGTGATGACTTTTATGTCAAAATATTTTGCGTCATATGTAAAGGAATGTCCAGCGATACTGCTGTATCAGTGGAGCTGGATAATTTTCTAATTTTCAGTTTCTACTTTGAAGGAATCTATCCAACATTTCAGGTAAAAATAATTAATTACTTAAGGATTTGTTCTATAAATTTAAATTAATAACTGTATGTACCAACACTGATATTTATCTTCCAGGTGTACGGTATTAAATCCATACAATGTTCTAAAATGTTTTCTGAAGTAATGCTTTGGAAAATGCTCAACATAGATAAGTGAGTAGGGTTTTAAGGTTTTAAAGAAAAAATTTATTGTATTTCAAAAGTGGTTTTAAAAAGTTCAATCAACAACCACATCATTATACTCCAACTTTCCAATTCTTGAAATTGAAAAAATACTGAAATAAAAAATTAGTACAAGGAATGACAATTAAGTTTGTATTGCACTAAATTACAGAACACTCTGAGAACACTAAATTACAGAGAATCTGGTACACGGTCCCCTTCAAATATGAAGTCCTCTCTAAATCATTGCCTTGGTCCAATGTTTTTTCCATTGCAGGAAGCAGTATACTAAGTAATTTTTGTGAGGCTGTTTAGAGCACACGCCGTAATCTGTTTAATCTCCGGTCATTATTATCCTTCATACCTTTCTTAATTTTAGGGAATAGAAAAAGATAGGGGGAACCAAATTGGATAGTATTTGTAACCGTTTCATTACCTCCAGAAAAAATTATGCATTAATGGTTTTTCCTTTGGAAACAAATTCTCATTGCACAATTCCTATCATACATAATTAAGATGTTCTTGATGAACTTAATTATCTTAGCAATATTTGAATGTGTCCAAGAACACACAATTATTAGACTTTTACCTACAAAAGCACTGTTATTAAACAAATATCAGATATCTCATAGAAACAAAGCTATTTTTTATTATATTTAATGGACCCCATACTTCCATATATTTTCCATTAAATACATATAATAATAAAACAGCTTTGTCTCTATGAAATATTTGTTTAACTTAATTATCAGTCCTCGAATATACAAATAACAGTGAGATCCCGATTTTACACTATTCTGAGTACTGGGTTAAAATATTGTATAATAGGGGAAAATGTAAATTGAGGGTAGTTACACATTAGGTATAATATGATCCAAGTAGTTATTTAATTGAATAGACATTATGCTTTATTACTGCAACTATTTGAAACTCAAAAAGAAACAACAATTTTTCAACCAGATATCTCATATGTGAAGAAGAATATTTAGTTTTTATCTGGGTCGAAAAATGTATAAATCAATTGCTGATGTGAAGTAATTTTTTTTCTTTCTTTAAATTATTTATGCTCTGACAATTTTTATTCCAATTATACTGATGCCCAATTATATTATAAAGTGTTAAAGATTAAAATGATTGGCTTCTTTAATTCAGGCTTAATGCGGCATTGCTAAGTATGACTTTAAATGGTATAGAGAAGATTGAGATGGAAGTGCCCGCCAGCCAAGTGAACAGCTGTCCCACTCAGTTAGGTCTTATGTTGCGAGGAGAAAATTCCTCACGCTGTAAATTATCCCTGTGTCGTCACAAATTGTGTAACTGTCCTTTGCTGCGGCAGTCTCGAAAGATGACCTTTGTGGAGCACGTATACAACTGTCCGCACAGAACTCTTCTACAGTTGAGTCCGTTGAATGGAGAACTTAATGTAAGCAATTATTTCTTGAAATAATAAAAAATCTAATTAAACCTTGGTTATTACACATTGAGTATATAGTTGAATGCAGAGTGGTATTTGTAAATACAAAACCGAACTAACATTGGACATCTACCACGCATCTCCAGAGCACGACTGACGCCAGATAGCTGACTAACCGGGCATTTCACCGAGCACTACTTCACCAGGCTCCAGCTAAATGACAAATTTTATTTGCAGTGCTCCACCTCATTCTTAATTTATAGTCGCGTAATACTGTAATCTTTTATTAAATAAATCTGTGTTTCCAAGTAAGTACTGTTTTTTTCAAGCCGTACCATTATCTTAATTCTTTTATTCCTCACTGTAAACCAAGTTGAATACTGAAATATCTGAACATGAATGATTTTTTGAATTATGGAGGCGGATCATCACATCCTCTTGATAAATCACTAATCATAACATTGTTCCATAAGTAAAATATAATTTCTATATTTTTCAGGTAAAATCATTGCTGATGCTCAAGTTAGAAGTCAAATATTGTCTAACTGGAGATCACACACTCGCTTATAATTTACTGCTTCACCCAAATAGGACAATACAATTAATATTCAATATTAAAGTTACAGAAGAAATATCTACTTGGCTGTGGCCATTATATTATTTTGATGAATGGGATGAACTTAGAGAACACGAAAAAAGTATATTTTATCTGAACATTGGCAAAGTTTTTATTGGAAATCATGATCCAGTGTTTCGGGCAAGTTTCGATATCTGGCGAGATTTGATTAAATTAATTATATTATATTTTTGAATCCGTCAAAGATGTTTAACTTGTGTCCCTTTTTTAGTGGTTCATACTTCATAACACTATAGCAGAAAGTGTCAAGTGGCAGCTGTTAAAGGCAAATACATGTCCCGAAGCCACTATTCGTTGTGTAACAGGAATATTCAAGGCGCTGCCTGATAATCCCATATGCATAATGTTTTCATTTAAGCCGATTGAATCTATTTATTATGAGGTTACTATGTTAATTATGTTGGTTTTGAACATATAGTGAAATCTCAACTTATCCCTTCTCAGTCCACTACAATTCCTACACAAATTATGCATTTTACTGCATGAATTGTTCATTGTATCATTTTCTGTTATTAATTACTATCAGTTTGTATTAATTTTTCACAAGACTGTTTTTCATGCAATATTCATATGCATATTCGAGAAATACTTACAATAAATACCATCCCAATTAAATACCCCCAAAACAGATGTCATTATAACAACTTTTTTGGTATTTTGTTATTTTTGAAGAATTGAAAAAATATGGTGAGAACTAAAACTTTTGTTAAGTCAACTTAGGTTTTTAGTTTAACATATTCACAGTTTATTTCATGCAGTCTCTCCAACATGATAGATGTTATATTATATATGTATGTAGTTATTTTGTACATGCTAAAGTAACGGTTAATTAAGTAAATGTATACATTTATTAGTAGGTACACATATGCGCAGTTGATAAATACGTAAATGTATTCGTAAGCAATGAAATTTAAACTTTTACTAGTAAAAACAAACATTTTCACACCTAATTTAGTGAAGGTATGCAAAAAATGTACCAATTTAAATGAACACATGCACATCAACCTATAAATTTCATGAGTCATGGCCTTTTGTGGATGATAAATTAAGTAAAGAATAATGTAATACGTAATTGAAACAAAGGTTTAGGTTCGCTTAAGTTAAATGAAGATTTTATTTTTCAAACGTACATCCAAAAAATTTTCCTCATAATATAATGCTTTTACTAATGTATTATATCAAGTGTACCTATGCATTGTCTAGTAAATCAATACACTTACTAGGAATAGTAAATATTTCCATATATAGACAATTGATACTTTTGCTAAAGCCTAATATAAATGCATGCATTGACTATTAAGTGTACACATTTATTCAATTTTATGCTTTTACTGTAACATATATAAATCAAAGCCCACAAGCATCAAAGATACATAAAAACATAAATATTTATAGACAACTTCAAACTTGCCTTGAGCAAGTCATCCTTATATTTTATAACAATTATACATATTTCATCATCATCCTGGTACTCTTCATCAGTTTTGTTTGTATTCTAGATTTGTATATTTATTAACTGTCTCAAAAGAGTAATTTCGCAGATTACAATCCACTGTTGTGTATTTGATCTTAATCTAATATGCAATACTTACAGGAAAAATTCATGGGTATTTTAAACTATCGTAAAGTTTTTATCATTGTCCAAGGCGAAGGGACCTTGTGTTCTTCTATAAATCCTCCTATTGAAATACCAAGTAACATTTTGCGACAAAAGAGATATTTACCTTCTGATGATACGGTTCGAAAGTTTTATGAATTTGTTTAGACATAGCAAAATACATAGTTTTCGGTGGCAATATAATTTATTCATTGCAGGTACATTTATCAAGTGAATATATCCACATCAACAGCTTGATAACTAAAAGAAGTGTGACAAGGATGATTTCGATCAATAATCCAACTACGCAAGTTATACAATTTAAATGGAACAAGTAAATTCAATAAATAATTATAAAAATTGAATTTTAATGGAATGTTATTGGTGGTGTAAAGGTATCCCGTATTCGCTTATGTCATTCAAGGACAATTTTTTGAAGAGAGCTAAAAAATCAAGACAGATAAAAAAAAATATTTTCGCTTCTATGATCTTTCAAAGTCAGTCGTATAAATGTAATAAACTCGATAGTTTATTACAGATGAATGGCCTACACCTACCATTATTTGTATATTCAATCGGTAGAACACTTGTGTTAGTGATTTGTCTTCCGTATATACTTTTAGTGCTTTGTTAAATATAATGTTAAGAAGTGCAAGAGATTATGTATTTTTCCTCATATTTTATCATCCTCACTCCACAGAATATGTCTACCACACTCACTTAGTTCCTGTATGATACCAGATATGGACATCATTCAGCCCAAACAAAAAAAATGGATACTATTAAATATTTATTCTGAAGAATTGCCGACTCATGTAATGTAAGAAAAGTGGCTATATATACTTTTATTACTTTTTATCGAGAGTTAAACTATTGCATTTTATTTAGAGAGAAGATTGAAACAACCAATATGTGTCAACCTGTATCAGCACTGTGCACCGTAAATTTAATAATAAGATTGCGGTAACAATGTGATGCATTCTTAATTCAATTTTCTATTGATCAGTTTTCCATAGTTAATTAGTCATTTGAGTTGAGGCAGGTTCGAATCAAGATAGTTTTATTTTCATTTTTATTTACAAGCGCTTTCCCTTAGTTTGAAGAAAAGAGTAAAAGTATTGATTTGACATGTACTTACACACTTGTGTTTACATGTCAAACCACAAACTTTTTAACTGTTATAATTCACAAATAAATATTATTACATATTAACAAAAAAATAATATGAAATTTGAACAAAAATTCACCATTTTTTTATATCATGTAAAGTATGTCGTCAACACTAAGAAAAAGTTACACGAAAGAGATTGGTGAAAGGGAGAGTTTACAAATCCTAAAGCTTTAAGCTGTTGATTAATTTTTCAGACAACAAATGAGATGTGACTTGTTAGATCTAACTGAGAGGCGACTTTTGAAGAAAGACCGGGATATATATCAAAAACACGAGGCTTATGAATGTGAACAAAATTGTGAAAATTGCTATGATGAAGAGGTTATACTTTATTAATTATGTATTAAAAATAAAAAACAACAAATATTGTTATTCATTTTGAGCATTCAATAATTATTTTAGATTTAATTTTTTTGTAGCATTTGGAACAATATAATACTTTACACTTCTTATACATTTTATATTTATTCTATACATATAAATATATATATATATATATATATACACGAGGTGTGTGAGAAAAGTAATGAGATTGACAACACTGCGGGAGATGTGGTAACGTTGTGTCTACCAGGCTATGCTAAATCGGTTTGTTTATCCCTTCCACTTCCTCAGTCCGAGTTACAACTCCGTACAGTGAACACGTTAGTTTTGACAGCGCCATTAGTAAAGTTGTGTTTTCATTGTGCGTCACAGAAATGGAGCATCGGAATTTTGAGCAACGTTGTGCAATAAAGTTTTGTGTTAAACTTGGTGAATCCGCGAGTTGTACTTTTGAAAAGTTGAAACAGGTCTTTGGGGAACAGTGCTTATCGAGAGCACAAGTTTTCCGCTGGCACAAATCATTTTTGGAAGGCCGAGAACACGTTGAAGATGAACCTCGCTCAGGGAGACCTTCGACTTCAAAAACTGACGAAAACATTGATCGTGTGAGGGCTCTTGTGAGATCAGACCGTCGTTTAACAATAAGGATGATCAGTGAACAGTTAAATTTAAACACTTTCACCGTGCATCAAATTTTGACAGATGATTTGAACATGCGAAAGATTTGTGCCAAAATGGTGCCGAAAAATCTCACAACTGAACAGAAGGACATTCGAAAAAACGTGTGCGTTGATCTTCTTGAGAGGATGGCCAATGGCCAAGAATTCTTCAATTGTGTAATCACCGGTGATGAATCCTGGATATTTGAGTACGATCCTGAAACAAAGCGGCAAAGCGAAGAATGGCACACTCCGTCATCTCCTCGGCCGAAGAAATGTCGAATGAGCAAATCAAAGATCAAGACCATGCTGATTTGTTTTTTTGACATCAAGGGTATCGTGCACAAAGAATTTGTTCCACCAGGACAAACTGTCAACCAAGTGTTTTATAAAAGTGTCCTTGAAAAGTTGAGGCAAAGAGTGATCCGTGTGAGACCAGACATTGCAGACAAGTGGATGCTTCATCATGACAATGCTCCGTGTCACACGGCCCTTTCCATCCGTGAATTTTTGACCTCAAAACGCATTACTGTTGTTCCTCAACCCCCCTATTCACCTGATTTGAGTCCTTGTGACTTTTTCCTTTTCCCGAAATTGAAACATGTCCTAAAAGGACGTCATTTTGGAACTCTGGAGAACATTCAAAAGACTGTGACCGACCAGTTAAAAGCCATACCAATTGAAGACTTCCAGCGCTGGTACCAAGAGTGGGAACGACGACTCCACCGGTGTATAGCTGTCCAAGGGAACTACTTTGAAGGGGATAATATTGTTGTTTGAAAATAATAAAAACTTTGGTTAGTATGAAATCAGTCTCATTACTTTTCTCACACACCTCGTATTTATATATATATATATAATATGTACAAACACATGCATGGATTACTGTAAAAGTCCGAATTCAAAGGAGTACAATTTTTATAATTTTAAATTCATTCATATTATGAATTGTATTTTTACAAAATCATACTGCAATATGGAACCAAACTGGTAAATGGAATTAAAGACTGCAGTCTATTAGATTAAAATAGATCAATGCATTGATAGTTAAACTAAACGGCGCTAATAATATAACAATGTTATAAAATATTTGTAATTAATTGATCATGTAGGTACCTGAACGGACTTACCTACTCTGCATGACAGCCAACACAATTTGCCTACTAACTCTACGACACAGCACCATATATATATCTATAGCAAAAAACTTTTCACCATAGCCAGCACCAAATATACATGTTGTGACATAATTTATTTATCAACACATCTCGTATTTTATTTTTCCTTTGACACCTACCAGAGACCTTGATTCAGTTTCTAAATACATATACACAATATTTGAGTATGTCTATGTAGGAACACAATTACTGGCTTACAACCTGTCATCGGCTGGCTTAAGTGATCACTTAAGCCCTGTAATGCCCAAGACTTCCATACTCACCTTCCCATATAAATAATAGCTTCGTCTCTGTGAGACATCTATAATATATATACGCATTTTTATTTTGTTTCTGGCCCGACCAAACTGGCTCAAGGTTAAGATGCACTATTTTAAAGAAAACCTAGCCTTATATTTGAGTCAATGTATTATGTAAAAAATACTATTGCATTATATATCTGTTCTGTGGTAGGTACAAATAAATAGGAAACTCGAAAAGAAAAGTATTTATTTGACCCTGAGCATATGTACTACAAGTGTCCGAGATGTGTCTCATCGTCAAAAAAAAAAAGATATAAATCTTTGGGTGAGACAATATTGTAATTATAAAAATATACTTACTATTACATTGCAGACAATGTAGGATCATTTATTCATTTATTTGTTTATAGAGTCATTACCAGAAATCTACATTAAATAACAAAAGCATACTCCAAATGAAATACTGCAAATTTTTTATGGAAAAACTTATTTGGTGAGTTACAAAGTAATTTTATATAAATGAGTAATTGTAGAAGTTGAATATGTATTATTAATACATCAATACCCAATGTTTCTAGGACTACTTTAAATGGTGAGATTATTAAAAGAAAACTAAAAAATTTAGACAATTCTAATATACCTACGTATATTCAATTTGTTAAAGCGCACAGGGAAAAGACTCCACATAATTTGGATCCGAGGTATTTCAAACATTATAACTTTTATAAAATATAATTTCAACATGGGCAATAACTTCACAAAAATTTTAGTCAACTAACTCTTCATGAAAGAAATACATAATATTTAGACACTTTTTATTTAATTTCAGAAATATGTCAAGCATACTTGAAGGTTTCATTTTTGAATCATTACTAACATATGATAAAAACAGAAACTGATCAAGCAATCAATCAAATGACCTACTGTCGATGATGCCAATGCTATTAGACCTTTCTTTCTACTTTTGAATAACAGTACATAAAACATTAACAATTATAAAAAAAACATTTTTTATTTTATATAATTGAAAATATCTAGATCCAAGGTTAATGTTTCAAATGTTTACTTTAACAAACTATATATGTATAACTGTGCTTATTTGAAATATACATTTAAATATGTTCAAGAAATAAGACAGTATTCATTTACATCTGTTTGTTATTTTCCAATAGTTGTAAAGTAAAAAAAAACAATGAAAATATTTTATAACTGTACAAAAACATCAATTTAAAATGTTGTATTATAACTTGAATGCAGAACTTGAATGAAGAACTGCTGAAGAAGCAATGATAATGGGTGGACATATTTCAAGATGCAAAGATAACCGATAGACAAAAATATTCTTAGAATCTACGAGATATAAAATAACCCAGATGTTCAAAATCTCGATGGATAGACAAAATTATCAGAGCAGAGGGAATGACACGGCAAAGATTATTAATATAATAGATCAATAGATTTTTCTTCCAAATTTACATTTTATGTCTTTAGTAAGATGCAAGATCAATAATAGCTTCTTGAAGATACGTTTTATTGTTGTTTGTAGTACGACGTTTGTGATAATATATAATATTTTCAGTGTTTATTTCACATAACTCTTCAATGTGTAAAGTAAAAAAATGTCCTTTATTTATCGTAAAATCAATATTTTTTAATATTAATCAGATTTACCCACTCCTTAAACGGAATAGATTTATTTACATGTTCAGAGCCAACGTTAGTATGGCATTGACCATCAGCAAAATAATTTGTGGCAATTTTGTCATTTTGGAAACACCAACGACGCACAACGTGTCACCGTACCTCACACCCTCGTTGATACCCTTTGACCACTCCCTGCTTCATTGCGGGCACGCATTGCAACTACGTCAGCGTACCTTTTGACTCTATTGCGGGAGGACATGTTTTTCAAATTTTGTGAAACCTGTTTTACTTATTTTTAATTTGTTAATATTTTTATTTCTGTGCACTGCGCCATATTACTTTATAATGTTTTAACAATCTCATGCATGCGCAATTTTGAATAAATATTTAGTATGTAATAGGTATGAACTTGTGTTTTCTTAACAACCCTAATAACTTTTTTCTTAATTTGAATTTATGGATAATTCAATTTTTTCTGGTGGTCCCCTCGAGGTTCGAGATACGTTCTACTGTACTTCTATATCTGTACAGGCGAATGCCAAAATTTTAATAATTAAAGTGGTTATGAAATAAATATCAGATATCACATAGAGACAAAGCTATTTTTTTATTATATTTAATGGAAAATATATGGAAGTATAGGGTAATCACAGGGCTTGCGACCTGTCTTCGGCTGGCACCATAAATTACATACATTTTATAGATAAAGAATATTGCTTTAAAATAATTTTAAAAAAATCAGATTCTCATGCTGTTTTAAAAAAATGGAAAAATTAATTATCAAATTTGGTCTGTAGATGGCGATGGGGTGGTACTCGAAGCGAGTCCACATACTACCACATCACACCCTTCAAACTCTACACTTGTACAACTTTAAAAATTGGATAAATGTAGAGTTTGAGGGGTGAGAATTAATGAATGTTATATATATATAAAGTGATCACTTAAGCCAGCCAAAGACAGGTCGTAAACCCTGTGATTACCCTATACTTGCATATATTTTCCATTAAATATAATAAAAAATAGCTTTGTCTCTATGAGATATCTGATATTTGTTTAATAACAGAGCCTTTATAGGTAAAAATCCAGTAACAGTTCTTGGACATATTCAAAAATTGCTCAAGAGGTTATAATTCGGCAACTGAAGGTAGAATCCAAAAAATGTAAAGAATATTTTTTTATTTTTTATTCAAAATTAATAGATTTATCTAACCCTAAAGTCTTGACAACTAGCTATATGATACCCAGTATACTTAATTGGCAAAAACAATTCAAATGAATTTCAGTTTATAAAAATATAGGCTGAGCTTGTACACAAGCAGTTTTCATATAAGCTAGCATTTATATAATAATAATTTTCAGTCTTGGTACATACATACATATATGGTAGGATGTGCAACAAGTTAACTGATGATTTCATCTAACTTCAAAGGTAATCTTTTATCAGTGAGCGGAGGTATGACAGTCACCATGACCCTCTCCCCGAGCTGCGGTATTCGAAACCCGTTCATCTGACTAGTGTGTATAAGGCCGTCCCGGCCCACCCCGCAGTCCACGAAACTACCGAAAGGTGTCACGTTGCTCACCACACCTAGAAAAGAAGAAAACTGTGTAAATAAACTTGGCATATCAAAAAACTTTAATATTTAAAATTATAAAGTAAAAAACAAAGTTAATCAATTAGAAAGATATACAGAAAAAATCCATGTACCGAAAAAATACTTGGTTGCTGTCAGGATACGAAACCCGGAACATTTCCTATTTGGGGAAATGTGTCATCTTTTTGCCACACCAATCAATTAATTGACATTGCAACTTCACAATAAAAATGTGTTATATTAAAGAGAACACATTATTATACAGTAAAACCGCGATATAACGAAATCCAAGGGACCAAAAAATAAAAATTCGTAATAACGAATTCCCACATATAACGAAAAAAATAAAAAACCTACTATATGTTACGCGTCGTCGCAAAAAAATGTTGCGCGGCTTCAAAAAAGATCGCAAATTCTGCAAAGGAGAAAGAAGGCCATAGGGAACTGAATACCTACATATTTTTAGTAGTTTTGTTATTAAGACAGATAAGCAAATGGATAATCAAAGGAATTAAATTAAGAACAGAACCTATTCAACATCAATTGGAATATATTTTTGTAAATTCCAGAATATTGCAAACACAAAACAATATTTTAATTGTGTTTAAATGTAGAGCTGCTTCAAACATAGTTTTGGGCATGAAACATACAAAATAATTCAAAAATAACAATTTTACAGTTGAATCGCGGCATATTTATAAAATGAGTCGTATATAAATTACGAAGGTACCACTTCAAAATATATTTATAATCGTTAAAATTGTTCACTTAAAAATTATCGTCAACATTGTTCACTTAAAATACACGAAAACAATAGTTAATAGAAATACAAAATGCCGTACAAAAATAGTCCATAAAATATTTTAACAAATTATTTATATTATTGACGAGTTCACACAAAAACAATTGTTAAACGAAAATGAATTTATGTAAATATTCAGTTCGGTCATACAATAATCGCGTTAAAAGCTGAATAAACTTAACTCTACAGACGTTACACTGAGACTGACATTTCTAATAAGTACATACTGCAACTTTCGGGGGGTTCCTGTTAATTTTTGTATTTTACAGCTGTTTGGGTCTGGGATTGCAATACATATTCAACCAGTCCAAGTGAACGCCGCAAGAATTATGTCAAATGGTTTTATGGGCCTACTATGAACCCAAGAAAAAGTTCGAATTGTTTTACTACCTTGTCGGCCGACCGCCGCGCACCGCCGAAAAGGCCATAAAACCGTTCGCATACGGCAGATGCATTGGCGCGGCTTTGTAAGTGCGAAATAATATTTTCATCTTTTAACATTTTTTTATTTCGTTATAAATTTACGTAAATGTATTGGCATTTTTTCATACGGGGCAAAAATGATTTTGTTATAAATATTAACGAGATTTCGTTATATAAATGCATTTTTGTATGAAAAATTGGTTTTAGAGACTAAATTTCGTTTTTTTTTTTCGATATACGTCATTTTTCGCTGTATCGGGTTTCGTTATATCGCGGTTTTACTGTAGTGAAGTTTTTATTAGAACGTAGTTCTGTAGTATTTTAATACAAATTAAATGTATCAATTAGAAAGATATACAGCAAAATCAATTTATCGAAAAAATATTTTTCTTGCTACCGGGATTCGAACCTGGATCTTTTCCTATCTGGGGAAATGCATTTACCAATAATACCATGCCAACAGAGCAAGTTTAACATGTTCGAATACTGAATTATATGCCCATTTTTAAACTATTCAATATTTCTATATTTGTGTAACTATTTATTTATTAGTTATTCATATTTGAAATGAAATATTACTTTCTAAATAAATGTTGCACTCGAAGCGTATTTCAATAACCCAGAACTCTTCAAGAAACTCTTATTAGTACAGTAAGGTACCATAAATACGGCAGTTTTGTTTCAATGCCACGAATCGTAAAGTATGTTTATGCTCACTCAAAAATATATTTTGTCAATATTATTTACAACAAATAATTATATTTCAAAAATTATTTAATCAAAATTTACGACCTTTCGTCTAATTACGTCCCTTATGGAATGGAACGTAGATGAGTGTTTAAAGCACCTAGCGAAAGTTTGTAAGAACGTTTATAGCAATTTTCAGCGCTGGACATGTTATAAAAGTTTTTAATTGTTCACCCATACACAATCAATATTGCAAATATTATATTTTTTGAAGATAAAGAAATGCATAATGATTTTAGATGAATTTAAAAAAAGGACTGAAAAATTGAATTACAATACAATACATTGCTAACAATAAAGCCCACACCAAGAGCAACTGAAAGAGTTTTTTCGACAGTAGGTATAATTAAATCAAAACTTTGCACTAATTTAAAGTTTGAAACATTTATAAAATTAAAATAATATTATGTAATCTTTTGGTTGCTTTTATAAAATAAATACCTTTGTACTTGTATTTATTATTCATAACTTTACAAATACATTTGAATATTTTATCTTTAACTATTCGATTTTCAAATAGTTGGACGTGACAAACCTACATACATAGGTAGGATAAGCAAAACCCAGCTCAGATAAGCACTACCAGCTCTTATGAAAGTATTTTATTCAATGCTGGGCAATCTCAAAAAGCAACATATTTCAAAAAATTCAATAATAAATATTCAAATTGTCGAAATTTGTAAATTATTTCCATACCCTTTAATATCTTTTAATTTCTTTGAAATTTTATCTTAAAATCAATACTTAGGGACCAAGCTTTACCAACATGTGTAAACCAGACTTTATGCGTCAAACTTTATGCGTCAAAGTAGAAGACATCCTCGGAAGATTTGGCATGACCATGTAAACCAGATACTGAAGGATGGTTCTGTTAGAAGCCTCAATAATCGTCAAGCTTGTATGAGAAGATGTATGAATGTGGATGAGGCGAGAATTGTGTCAGGACAGCAGAGTGCGGCGCTCTATCCTATTTACCTATCCCCGCAGAGAAACGGTGTGATGGTAAATAAGTAAGTAAGAAACTTTCAAGCATTCGAACACTCAGACCAAGGAAACTGCATGCATTGAGATAACATTAAATTATTATACAAATACCTGTGAGTTTTGCACCTTCCCTTAATTGGCCAATGTTATCAAACGCCATAGAATAAATTGGCTTATTATTTCTAAGAGGATCTTCATGTGGAGACTGACTCAACGCGTCCACAATCAGTTGTGCGTCACTTTGTGGACAATTGAGTTTGGAAGCCAATGCAGGAACGCCGCCAAAAGAAGATGTTTTCATTCGAAAATCTCTCAAAAACTGTTGAGTTCCGACATCCTTTACAGATAATTTTAGTTCTTTGAGCAATCTGAAATAATTTCATTAAACGTCATATTATAATTTCTAAAGCAGTTAAGAGGCTTGAAAACCATTGTTCAATCTACACTGCCAACATTATAAAAACCTCTTCACACATGAATAAAATGTAAAGAAATAAGAAGTACAGTAAAACTCCGTTAACTCGTAACACATGCGACAGAAATTTAAAAAAAAATCCGAATTACGAATAATGAGAACAAAGTTTTTTAAAGGCAATATTAGAGAAAAAAAATTATAAAGACGCGTTAGTTTACTGCGTCCGCGACTTGTGCGTGCCGTCGCTATTGACATCGCGATTTTCATACTGAAACATGATGACTCCATTATTTGTAATGACTCAACTAAGGTGTGTGGTGAGTGGTGACGCGACAGTCTCTCAAGACAACAATCGCGCATATTAATTTGATTGGCAGTCGAACTCATCTTTTCCATCCGAATTGGAATATTTAAAATGCGCGTAAAAAATAATTTAAACTTTTAAATCTTCATGTCTCGCTGGACTTATTATTTTCCATTATTCCATAATTCCATTATTATTTTCCTGCGATTTTTCAAGTTCAAATTCAGAGAGGTATTCGGGATTCGATTTTTTCCGCCAATTTTATCTTTGATATCAATTTTTTGTCAGTTTTCAAAATAAGCTCCATTTATCCAAATTGTCAAAGATTTATACGAATTACAAGATGTTGGTGCCATTTTAGAGAACGAAATGTGAAAAAAAAAAAAATGAATAGAATATGTCAATGTACTTAAATATGAAAGATTTATGGAGTTTCTTTAGTACCTATATATGCAAATCGCAACGTTTCATAAACATAAAAACTAGATCAAGTGATTCAATGAAAACTTTTAACAACAACAAATCTTATAAAACACACTATGGAATTTGACATACCATATTTTATGAGTTTTGCCATATGTCATTTGCCATATGTCATTTGGCAAAACTCAGTTCGGCACCTGACATGCCAGCGCGCAGCATCGCGATTGGCTGGTAGGTGGGGTTAGTTGCAGATATTTACGAAGGAATGAAAGTCAAATGTCTAGTCGCGCGAGTTTAGGGATTTAAAAACATTTGCAAATATGCAAATTACATGAACAAATTAGTTATTTTGAGTGTTAAAAACGCATACAAACTGCGAATAATCAGATTTTACAAATTATCGGTAGAAATTTTTGAAAATTTTTTGAAAAAAGTGAATTCTGTGAAAATATGAAATATAGGGTTATGAATTAACGGAGTTTTACTGCACATACATACATATGAACAAACTTCTTTCTAACGTACCTGATGGTGAGCTCATAGCTTTCCGGATGTATCCAAGTATTATCAAGTTTATTAATACTCTGAGGAAGTCGAAGGAATCCGGCGCATTGTTTGAATATTTTTGGTCCTATTCCTGTCACCTTGAGTAATTCTTCACGACTGCTGAATCCTCCAGTTTTTTCTCGGTACTTTATAATTGATTTAGCTCGTGTTTGCGTGAGCCCTGCAATTTTCCTGTATATAAAAAATATTAATAAAAAAATCATATTTATAATATTTCATTAGTATGTATTATTATTAATAAATCATGAATCAGCACAATTATATATACGTTTTTTTTATATGCATTCTTAGAATACTCAATTCATGTATTTGTTATGTGGGTGGCCAATTATCAAAACCAGGAATGATTGAAAAAGTACAAATAAAAATCCAATCGTTAAAAATTGATTGTTTAAATTACAGTTCAATATTTCTCATTTTATACAACAAAGTTATAAAACCTCACAAAATAAATAATGAAAAATTATTAAAATTCAAATACTTTAGCAAGGCTTCAGAGGCTGTATTAAGATCTGCTCCGACAAAACTAGCACAGCTGATGACGGTGTTGTTGAGAGCTTCATTCAGCAACTTAGGAGGTGCATCGTGCTGGTAAAGTCCTACACCCACATGTTTCGGCTCCACTTTCACAAGTTCGCTTAGGGGATCCAAAGCTCTCCGGGCAATTGATATGGCCGAAATCAAGTTGGGATCCATTCCCGGGTGTTCCTTTGCGATAAAACACAATGAATGATACGTAATACACATGTAAAGGTAGGTACGCATGCATCAGTTGATTATTTTATTCAACTAATAAAATACAATAAACAACGAATAACAATTAACACCACACTCAACTCAAGTGAGTTTCAAAAAGTGTTATGATTTATAAGCACCCTTAAGACTGAATATATACAGAGTAAAACTCCATTAACTTGTATACCCATATTTCGTGTTTTCACATAATTTACACTTTTTTCAAAAATTTTAGCACCAAAATAACATTTCATACTAATTTCTACAGATAAAAGTTCTAAGATACAGTAAAACTTTATTATTCGTAGTTAGCATGCATTTTTTATACCCGAAGTAAATAATTTATTCACGTGTTTTTAAATCCAAACTCGTGCGACTATACATTATCATACCTTTTGAACATCTGTAGCTAGCTCCGTCCATTAGCGGCGCTGTTCCTTATCACAATAACTGCGCGCTTAGAGCTCGCAGAACCAGAGCCGAACTGAGTTATACCACATTCCACAGTCCGTTTTATAAGATTTGTTGTTATTTCGACAGTGATTATCGGCGCATTGCGAATTATGTATTTCTACTCACTCTTGTAACCCTTTATTAAAGAACTTGGACAATTTTCATTGAATCTCGTAATTTATAAATTAATTGTGTGTAACAGTTCTACTTATTTTATATCTGTTTTTTTTGTTCGTGAAATATTTCAATTTGTTTAATGTAATAAAAAAACTGAAACTTGTGTATTTAAATACATAACATATTTTATTTTTTGTCTCGTTCTCTAAAATGGCACCAACAACTTGTAATTTGTGTAAATCCTTGACCATTTAAAAAAAATGGAACTTAATTGATAACAACGATAAAAAAAATCTAATCCTGAATACCTCCCCGGGTTTGAACTTGAAAAATCGCAAGAAAAAAATAATAAGCTTCAACAATTAAAGCCAAACGAACCAAAAGGTTTTAAAAGTTTTTCATTATTTTTCACATGTTTTTAATAATCCAATTTCTGCCCAATTTTGATGGAAATGGCGAGTTCAACCGCTAATAAAATTAATGTCAAGTACTGGTGAATCCCTTCAAGAAGCCTGTTTTTAATATTGGACTCGCCACGTCACCACACACCTTCCTTATTCATGAGAAATTGGTTATTTGATAAACATTTTGACACATAAAATACTGAAAAAATAGCATGATGCCGATAGTGGCAGTGCGCGCAAAAATGCAAGTGCAGTAAACTGATGTGTTTTTTTAAATTTCTTTCAAAAAAAATGTTCTCATTATTCGTAATTCAGTTTTTCTTTTAATTTCGGTCCCATGAGTTATTTTTCAAAACTCATGACAATTTGCCATAAATAACTAATTAAATTATAATCTCTAAGGGAATGAGTTTTTGTCAGTAAAATATGGACAGAGGAAGTAAGTTTGGCTATTTTAATTGTGACTATTTTATATCAAAAAACTATCTAATATGTCATTCATTCATTAAAACCTTTCATAGAATTTATTAAGTTTACTTACAAAATATTCACTTTTATATTTACTTATTAATTGTTTACTTAAAATCTGTAATGAAATTATAGGAAGAGTATTTATTTATTAAGAGGATTTATTTATTTATAACTATATAATACAATGTAAAAATATGTTTGGACTGTGCCCGTCTCACTAGAGAAATTCTGTGTCGAGACATTTCGTGTGTTTGTTTACCGACATTTATATGTATTAGCATTCCATAATTTATTCTTTAAAGCATATTTTTTAATATTTTGTGGAGCCCTAAAATGACTTCAGGTCGTGATAATTCCCGCAAAATTTTAACCCTCGACAAAAAACTATAATTCCGAATTCGTCTCTCTACGATTTAAAGAAATAGGAAGATCGATTGACCGATGCAAAATTCTCAATAATTAAACAGTTCAAATTGAATGTTGTTTTGAATTTGCATGACATTTTAAAATTTCCAAAAATATCACCGAATTTTAGGTTATTGTTTTGTAAAATATTTTTAATTTGATTTCCCAATTATTATCCATTTGCTTATCTGTTGAAACAACAAAACTAAATAGATTATTCAGAGTTTCCTTCATATACAAAATCCTCCTTTGTTTGCAGAATGCCTTATTATGTTATATTCCATATTAAACTGACAATGGGTGACTTGTTTGCCGTACTTACAAACTTTTTTAAAGCCGCGCTACATTTATTTCTACGGTGCGTGCGGAATATTAATATATTAGGAAAATTTTATTTCGCTATATGTGGTCATTCGTTATTACGAATTTTAATTTTTTGGTCCCTTGGATTTCGCAATAACGAAGCTTTACTGTATATTCAATTTAAAATGAAGTGTACATTGTTTTTATTACGAGTAAGAAAAAACATACAGTAACAAAACCATATGATTTTTTCAACTGGGAAGTATGTTGACCATTTGTCATTTCACAGCATTTTCTGGATGTAATTTGTCAATTAATTGTCTGTTAAATATATGTTCATAATGCTTACGTTTGTTCAGTAATTATGACAAAGAATAATTAATTAGATATTGTAGCATAGTTGACAGTATTAAAGAAGAGTCACTGATAAGACGGTCTGTGTATGTTGTTTACAAAAGTGTGTGATATTATATTTTTGTTACCTACCCACTACATATAGAGAAACGGTGTAATGGTAAGCTAGGTAGCCTTTATATGGACTTGTAAAAAATATTATTTTTAATCTACAACTTAATAATATTCAGTTTTCTCCTAAATGTATATTATACCTACTAATGAAATTATTATTAAACGAGGACAATATATTATTACTAGCAGAAAAGCTGCTAGGCCTTGAGGGCGGTTATTGTAGTCCCTTCATGGCTGATAAGCCGTTACTACTGGCCACGTAGCTGCCACTATAGGCCGCAAAGGGGCTACAATAACCGCCCGCAGGGCCTTGCAGCTTCTCTGCCAGTATGATATATTTGGTGCAAAATTTCAGACTATAGCTTTGTTTGAAATATTAAAAAGCTAAATAGCTGAGGTAATTAAAAAGCTACCTTAGATGCTTCTGGACTGCATGAGTAGATTGAAGCTCCCTGTTCAGGAACAATTACCAAGGGTAAATTTGCAGATATTCCCCATTTTTTCAACCACTGTTCTGTTTCTCGGCACGCTGTCCCATTTCCTAGCGCTATCACTTCACACCTGAATAAATAATAAATTACATCATATATTTGAAGGGCAAATAAATGCTTTATGAGAAACCTGATTATATATATATATATATATATATATATATATATATATATATATATATATATATATATATAATATTTATACATCAAATAAATATAAGTTCCAAACAACAGATTTATGTGGAGAACATTGTGGTCTATATTTAAATTATATATATATATATATATATATATATATATATATATATATATATATATATATATTAGTATAAGTATCTTAATTTAAATATAGACCACAATGTTCTCCACATAAATCTGTTGTTTGGAACTTATATTTATTTGATGTATAAATATTATTATTGAATGAAAATAATGCACTGTGCCTTCTCCCCCCCCCCCACTCTTTTCTTCCTCATCCGGCCTCGCTGCCGTAGAGTTAATTGGCGACCTTGAGCCAGTACGGTTATACGTGTACGGTGCAGTTACAAAATTATACAATCTCGAGACTTCGCATCTATACCGTGCCGGAATCTTTAACGAAATATGACAGTATACAGTCCACATTTTGGAGATGTCTGCAGAATTCGGATTGTGGTGAGTGTCAGTTTCCTTCCTGTCCTAAAATTCTTCTGGCATCTATGCTTTGAACGCCTGTGTACATCTGTACACACAGAGAACATCGAAAGCACAGTTAAATTTCATTTCATATTAGTATGAATGCAGTTTTTCTAATAAGTTTTCTTTAGTGTTACGCTTTTTATATTAAAATTACAGTACAGTAAATATTCAGTACCAGAACTTACTTATAAATATCAATAAGCTGTTGTATTTTTTGTGATTCTTTATCAAAAACTGCATTTTGATGAAAAATTGGATACATAACGTATGTATCAAGTACTTGGCCTGAAGAGTTGATGATTCCCATTTTACAACCAGCTTTGAAACCGGGATCAATACCCAGGATTGTATTCCCTTTAATGGGTGCTGTCATGAGCAGCCTCTTTAGATTAGATGCAAATACGGCGATGGACTCTTTCTCCGCTCTCGCGGTCATTTCGGATCTAACTTGTCTAGTCATCCAAGGTTTAATCAATCTTTTATATGCGTCAGATACACCATTCCTGATAAGCAGACCTCGCCATATGCTCGTACAAAATCTGAAACAATAGTACTTCAAATTATACTGTTATTTATGAACTTGTACAAACACATTAAATAAAAAAAGCGATAAACCAAGATGTCAATTTTTATTACAAAAATATAATGTTTTAGCTATGCATATCTTCACATGACGTGCTTCGTAGCAGCAATGCAATAAATATAAGAGTGATTTAATGTCTATTGAAAAGTTAATCTGATTAGACCGAGTTTATAATGTATTTAATGTTAATTTTGGGAAACTCCACTAATTGAAAATACTCATATTTTAACACATTACTTTTACACATATTTCAAAAAATTACTGTTGCCAATTTCAAACACGAATAACTGTACAAATTACAGGATGTGATCACTAAAGAATATGCGATGGTTTTTAAGAAATATTAAAATGGTGATGGGATATTAAGTATTGTTGTATTACTAATTATATAATTACTAATACCATTTAGATTCTATGCATTTCAAGAGGTTCAAAACATGTATTTAATTTAATTGTTTTAATTCCTAATTCTTAATAAATCTATTTTATGGAATGCAGATAATTTTAACATAATGATTGGGAAATTCAGAAAAATTTATATTTGAAGTACACAATTCAATGTCTAAAACTAAAACTGTTCAATGCATAAAATGTACAACTGCAAACACGGACTCTCGACAAATGAGAAGTCCAAAAACAGAGTAAGGCAAAGTGGCATGGAAAGATGTGTGCTGGGTATCACACCAAGACGCAAGAAAAGAAACATGTAGAAGAACATGACATGAAAACAAGAGATAAGATTAGTTGACAAAATTTAATGGCAATGGGCAGACCCACATCGCTCAGAGGATGGATGAATGCAGTCATCCAGTGGCACCCGAACAGAATCAACAGATCATCAACAAGCCCTAAAGCCCGCTGAACTGACGAAATCATAAAATCTGCAGAAATACATGACAATGAACGACCATGGAAATAAAAAAGTTTAAGAGACTTGGGGAGGCCTTCATCCAGCAGTGGATAATGATGATGATATAAGTCACAAAGAAAAACTGTTTTGTTCACAAACAAACTATAAAATAAAATAATGCATAGTCACCTTTCTAGATTATTGTAGAACCAGTCAGGAATTTCAATTTTAATGGACAGGATTTTTGCAGCTTCTCCTCTATTTAGAGCCAATATTTGATGAGGTTTAATAAAGTCAACTCTCATTTTAAATTCTAAATATAAATTATATTTATCCGCGTCATCTTTCCTTTTAGTCACTTTTGTTTTTGGTGCTGTTTCTTCTTTTTTCTTAGTTTTACTGATAGCTCTCGCCTTTGTACTTTCTACGTACATTTTAGTGTCAGACTTTCTAAAACAAAATGAAAATAAAATAGCAATTTAGATTCTGTCATCATTAAAATAAAATTCTTGTAGAGTAAAATGTAACTAACAATTGTCTTATTTTCTCCAAAACGCGTGAATCTTTGTACATCATTTCGGCTAGAAGATGAACAATATTTGCTTCGACTTCTTCCGGGGTTTTCAAACCATCAATATCGTAATTACATAGGGATGGAATATTAACATTCCCGCCATTCAGAATTGTAACTGCAGCATTCTCTAGTCCAATTTCGCGTGCCCTTTCCGCCAGAGTTCCGCTACGCTTTTTCAGAGGTTCATACTAAAAAAAAACAAAAATTATAAACATTTTTATAATATTAGAATAGAACTAATCGACTCTAAATGATGTGCCTACTCAATGATAGTGATAGTAAACCGTCATTGTGACTGTGATTGTGTTATACGATTATAACGGTGATTGATAACTAAAATTTAATTGTCGAAGGTTAGTTACTAGTGTACCATGTGGAGGTGGGTAAGTCCGGTTCATTCTGACAATATGTATTAGTGGGCCTGTATTATCAAAATGGCTAGATCTCTCGAACTAAAATGAACTATTGTTAAGTTATAATTATTCAGAACATAGGTCTGTCATATTTTAAATACTAATTAAATATATTAATATATACATAAAACAATAATAAAGAAGATGGCTTTCAAATATTAAGACAATAGATGTATCAATTTGAAAAAAGTAACATATAAGTTCGAAAATTTGTGATCAATGCACTGTGTTTGTATAGCATAATTGATTGGAAGAGATCCAGGTTCGAATCCCAGTAACAATAACAATATTTTTTGATAAAATTGATTTTATATGTATATCTTTCTAATTAATACATACATTTAATTTGTATTTAAAATGAACTATGTACACGTGACTCAATTGCTCATTTAACTCATTAATTCACTCATTCTATTGAGTATAATGATGAATGAAGCAATGAATTTCAAATCAAATATAGAATAAAAATGATTTCATTAAAATGAATACTACAATTGTGTAATAAAAAAATGAATGCAAAAAACTATAAAAAAAAAATTGTGATGACACTAACTTATAAGGTATGTATGGTAATATGTATTAGTGATATGATATTTAGGCTAGGGCTTTTAAATTACTTATTAAAATTTTATTTACCAAGCACACTGACAAAATAAATATTGTAAATATTAAGTGCATGCATATCTGACACTAAAATAATATATCTACACTTAACTTTATTTTATCACTGTAAGAATCAAATAATATATAATTGTATTACTCTCTCAAATACAAGCCGACAGCCCACAACAGCAATATGAAGACCCTACTATACTACACCACAAATAATAATAGATAGGTATGTGATTATGTTGAGTCCTTGTGACTTGGTTTTGTATTGCTTAAGTTCATTCGATTTCCAGTTCATTAATTCACTTTTCTTTCAATTTTCATTCTAGTTTGTGTAATAAATTGAATGAACTAGAATCTGGGAACCTATCTAACCTTATCATTTAGACTCGTTTGTTTGCAAACGACCCGCCTCCACTACCGGTACCAAGTTTGGCAGATATGTAATTAATTGTAAAATAACATTTGAATTAAATAAAAAAAACATGCATTTAAGCATGAAGCTACTTTTAACTACTGCTATTATAATTCCTACAGTTCACTATCCTTACAAAACAAATTACTCTTGTACAAAGCAATCATCCGTCCTATACTCACATATGTGAGCCCCATCTGGGGATCAAGAAACACAAAAATTTCAGAATCCAAACAAAACTAAATCCTCGGGAGAATCACAAACTCACCCTGGCTTATCAGAAACACAATTATTCACAGAGACTCAAACATACCCTCACTCAAACGACACATATACGATTTATCTTTTAAATTAATTTCAACCCAAACCCTTCCATAAACTCCCTCGGCCTATATGATCCCTCATCCGATCCCCATCATCTTCGTCCCATTTCCTTATCCTTCTTCCCTTTAGCAATCAAATCAGAGAGCTACTGCTATTGTGTTGATTGAATATGGCATTCCATAATTTTTTTATTTTTTTTTTATGGATATGATTCCTCGCATTTATATGTGTATTATACATAAAAATATTTAACGACAAAGAGGTATTGTAAAATAATTTAAAAATTTCATGTACTGACCAATAAATCAAGCTCAGAAATATTTCTAGCACAAATGATGGATCTTTCAAGATCAGGAGTTAATTTATCACTTTTTCTCAAAGTATTCAAAATACTGAGAGCTTTCTTTTTCAAAGCGCAAACATTGGTGAAGCAATCCAACAGCTCCTGTAAACTGATTATAAAATATATAATAAAGAAATAATTAATGAAAAATATTTACGGACGTTTAAATTACTTCGGAATATTTTTATTGTTATTAGGATATTTAATACAGTATTCTTGTTAATCTGGCCATTCCTTGCATAGAAGGGTGCCAAATTAGCAAGCATAAAAATTGTTGTTTTTATTTTATTTAATGCCACAAGTTTATTATATGTAATTTTAAAAAACACAAATAATACACAAAAACATGATAAAACAAAGCCATCCACTTTTCCCACTCATCTAAATCTAAAATAAAATCATTCACGCGTGGCCGGTGTACCGTTTCAGTCAACTTGTTTAAAAATAACCATTGTCCTTTGTAATTTGCCTTTTCCTTTCCCTCTTGCCACACTCGTGACTTCACATGGTGAAGATGAGCCGAAGCATAAACCTCTCTTTTATGTCACAGCTGAATAATCGAGAGGCCAGATTATTGAGGACTGGATTAGCGAGAGTCTAGTGTAATTATTACTACAATTTAATAGGATATTAAATTATATTGCGTTGTGTTGCAGTTCATGTTCATTCCTCTTTCGGGCATACAATAATTAACTAGTTACGCTTAATAAACAATGATTTTATTATTAAGGAAAACACATTCTTATTGTGAAGTTGTAATTATTCAGAACATAGGTCTGTGATATTTTAAATACTAAATTAATGTATTAATTATAAATATATACATATAAAATCAATTTTGTCGAAAAATATTGTTTTTGCGTCACCGGGATATAAAAACAATATTTTTCAACAAAATTGATTTTATATGTATTAGGTAAAACGGAAAGAAATGACATTTTTTCTGGCGCGTCACTTTAAAATTAGTTTGTCAACGGTTGCCGTTGAGTTAGCACGTCGTGGTTAGTATCATTTTAAAGCTCTGTGTGTACTCTTTCCATTTCAAGATATTTTTTATTTTTTTTGCCGTTGTAGAAAAATGGAGAAGCCTGAGATTGAAGAAACACATTTGCGCTATTTTATGCTGTTTTTATTCGATAAAGGATTAAAACCAAAAGAAACTACGCAAACCATTTGTGACATTTACGGTGACGTCTTGAAACTTCGAAAGTGCTTTAGATGGTTTCAAAAGTTCAAAAGTGGTGATAGGGAATTAAAGAACAAACCAAAAACTGGAAGACCCCTCAAAATCGACGATGACGTCCTAAAATCATTGGTGGAAGCTGATCCTCGTAAAAATGAAATTAGTGAAGGAAGTGTCACACGACCTTGGCTGTCCAATAACAACTGTGCAAGATCATCTGAAAAGGTTTGGGGAAAAAACACAGGCAAGGAATTTGGGTGCCGCATGATCTCTCTCAAACCGCCTTGGAGCAAAGCGTGACCATCTATCTGTGCTTCCCTATTGTCCAGGCACGAAACGGATACATTTCTAAGAAGGATAATTACCGGGGACGAGAAATGGGTCCTTTACAGTAATATCAGGAGAAAAAAACAATGGCTATCACCAAATCAAGTACCTGTGCCTTCCCCTCGGCCAACATTGACGTTAAAAAAAGTTTTGTTATATGTTTGATGGGATGTTTCGGGGATAATACATTTTGAATTGTTGAAATCTGGTCAAACAGTTACGGCAGAGCTATACTGTGCCCAACTAGAACGATTAAAAGCAGAGTTATTAAAAAAACTATCTGTTTTGGTCAATAACAATAGGCGGATTTTACAACATGATAATGCAAGACCTCATGCGGCAAAAATTACTCAGGAAAAAATAAGAGAACTTGATTTCGAACTTCTGCCACATACTCCATATTCACCAGACATAGCACCTTCGGATTATTATCTCTTCAAGTCGATGGAGCATTCACTTTGTGACAAAAAATTTACAAACGCTGACCAGGTGAAAAATCACCTGGATTCGTATTTTGCCAGTAAGTCACCAGAGTTTTACGAAAAGGGTATCAAAAAGTTGCCTGTTTTATGGAGGAAGATAATAGACAATGAGGGAAATTATTTAGCAGAATAATATTGTATAGTTTTTTTAAAAATAAATTTTTTGTTACAGTAAAAAAAAATGTCATTTCTTTCCGTTTTACCCAATATATATTTATAATTAATACATTAATTTAGTATTTAACAATGATTTTAAATGGATGGATATAAATAAAACAATGTTATAAATCTACTTGAGTTTATTAGCACTACTCGAGTTTCAAGAGAAATAGTAACCCTCATCAACAGGTAAAGTATTAATACGGTTACTGTTTCTTTCGAAACTCAAGTAGTGCTAATAAACTCAAGTAGAGTTATAACATTGTTTCATTTATATCCATCCATTATGATGAATCTCTATAAAGTTAACGCCAATACTATTAATAATACAATAATTTAAAAAATTCTAAATAATCAACAAGAAGTTTATTAGAGAAAGAAACTTAATATGTACATTTCTTACGAATGTCATCAAAAATCTTGCAATCCAACTCTTAAAAATGAATAAATACCGAAAGCTTATATTACGAACTTAAAATATATATATATATATGAAATAATATACATATTAATATAATTATATTTTTATTCTTAAAATAATATTTGTAATACTGTACCTCTCTGGTGTCATGTTATCGACCATTGATTTTCGATATCTGGCAATAAAAGGGAGAGTGTTATCATCTTCGATCAATTGGACAAAATTTTGGGCCACTTGTAAAGGCACCCCAGAAAGGTTTGACAACACAATACTAGAATCCCACATTGAAAATTGGATATCATCATCATTGTTAATTTCCACAACATCAGACAATTCATCTTCATCAATTGAAACTTTTTTTTTTACTACTCTTTTGGTTAGTACTTTCTTAGTAACCTTTGGTGGTTTCTTAGTGGCAGTTTTCTTTACTGGTCGTGCTTTGGATTTGGTGGATGGTTTAACAGTTGGTTCGGAAAAATTGGAATCGGAGTCTGATGACTCTGACGATGAGTCTAAATCAATTGTACTAATGTCATTTTGAGAAACTTTTTGCTTTTTCGGTGGGGCACTCATTTCCTCTCTTGTCCTTGCCTTTGATGAGTCATCATTCAATTTGTTATCGTCATTAATTTTTCTTTTTCTACTGGATTCCATCTTTAAAAAATACCAGATAAGTAGTTAACATTAATTTTAAAAAAATTCAACTCAGTTGCATGCAATATCGTACTGATGGAACTGGCAGTAAATGCAAACACTATTAATATGATTGAAATGAATTGTATAAACAGATTACTGCTTCACTGTATTTTGATAATTATTTCTGTACTTCAGAATATCTTTGCAAAATTTTAGAATAACAATAAAACAAATAGAAAAGTTATTTTATTTTGGGTATTTATTTGTACAATCTTTAACAAATAATACCGTTAACGATATTATTATGTCCGTATAACCAAAAACTAATAAATAAATTGAGCACAAATTACACAAAAAAAGCATAAAATTTAATTTAGATAAAGTGATACCAATTTTTTAACATTAATTAGTTAAAAGTTCTCTAATATTTTTAGAGATTGTTAGCAAATTTGCATATATATTTTATATAAGATTTTTTTTTTTAAAAACTTAAAGTATAAAACACCGGCAAACAAAATTTTTAAAAGCGTGTTTCTCGAAACTTGTGCATAAAACAATGCTTTTTTAACGAAGTTTTTACATACAAACAATACTGGGCATTGTTTGAAAATAAAAAAAAGGGGTTAATGATGAAATGTTTTTATGTACAATTTATCAACAGATTTTACACTCCTTTACAAGTTAACGGTTAAAATACATAATTTTGTTTAAATTAGTTAATAATAAATATAAGGATTTTGATAAACGAACTACCTTGGACATTATATTAATTTAATGCTGAACCGTATTCAACAAATGTAATAAAAATACAAAAACATTTAACTTTGAAATGTATGTCACGTTTTGCGTTTTGTGTATGTATCAATATCATAGATAAGATTAATATGTATTTGATCACAGATATTAATTTTTATATAAAAAAATTCTAACTAGCCAAACGTCAAAATACACTCGATTGAATGAAATCCGTGAACGCTAGACGCAAATATAGTCTTTACAAACAAATTCTGAAGGAGTTTTGAAGTAATTTTCGTGTAAATACCAAGCTGCTCGCGTTCATCAATAAATTTGGTTCAAATTGATGTTAGGATACGTACGTTTACAATTGTTCATCATGAGACCGTGAGTGAATTTTACACACACTGTATTATTTTTAAAATAGCCTAGCGTCTTGCTGTGTAGATATATTTTCACACTCTTCAGATATTGTACTCTGTTCTATAATAATATATAGCCTATAGCCTATTCCAATATAAATCGGTCGGCACTCTCAATATATGTTATTACAACATAACAGCCTACAGGGAAACAGTATTATAATAATTACCGTGATTACGTGGGTTACTATGGGTCAGTTTTTGCTGTAGGGTTTTTTAAAATTATATCTGTATATAAGAAAGTACAAAAACTACAAAACTCATTTGATGTACAAAAAATTGTTTTAAATATAATGACGAGATACAAGTTCTTGGATGCCGTGCCATTCTATATGGAGATTCAGGAGATTTACTTTAATTATCTCTATATTTATGATAAATTATTTTTTGTTGACTCACAATGTAATAATAATGAATTAATATAAATAATTAAGATAATTTATTAAAATATTAGATAAATATGAAGTACAATAATTGATAACAATTAAAATACATTACACAAGAGATGAAGTGCAATAATTTAAACTAGCAAATAAATGAATAAAAAACATAAATTAACGCCGGAAATAAAACAAGAGATTTTCGTCTGAGCGACTGTCTGGTCTACGTGAACATAATACAGTGGCCCAGGTGTCACCGCGACGTAACTGTATGATGAATGAATACAACAGAGCTGTCAAAAAAGAAAACTTAAATGTACGAAAGACAGAAGTTTGAGGTTATAATCGGTTAGATTATGACATGTCTTATTTGTGGTCGAGTTTTAAAGTTTGCTTATATTTTGTTTTTGTGAACATTGAATAATTTGTTTCGTAAACAACATGATAATCGAACAATGTTTTGTAAAATTACATTGAACACTTTTAAGCTTGCAGTTTCATCAGAAAAAATCGTATTTCCGAATTTTGTTTTAAACCGTACAGAAGGTGTGTCGAGGTATTCTACAGCGAGTAAGGTATGTTTGCCCAAATTTTTATTTATTGAAATATTTGTATTATTGTTTTACTACCTTCACTGTAGAATAATAAATAAAAATATGTGAGGACCAAACACATTCTATACAGTATTTTTTTTATTAATTCCCGATGAATTCTATTAGATGTTGGGTATAAATGTTTTTGATTCTAGCCAAGACCAAAACCTATTTTTTAATCTAAATCAGATCAATTTTGTTTGTAATCACCACGGTTCTGTTATTACCGTATCAAGATCTTTTCTTGTTGCCTTAAGTCCATAATTTTTCTTACTTACTGATCACTCTCATCACGAGTCACACATTTGGTTTTCTACGATCCCAAAATTTAATATTGTATGATTGTACCATGTTAAAAACTCATGAACTAAAGAACATTATGAAGATTAATTTTATTTTATTGTTTCAGATTAAATATTCAATAGATGCAAATAAGTTTATGGAGCAGCCTTTTGAATCCATCAATTGCAATTATGACCATGGTAAATATCTAAATATATATTTGATTAGAGTAATAAGTAAACATATGCAATCAAATAGTGCAATACCATTACCTGTGGTGTGCAGTAGATACATACTTAGGTAACCAACGATTCTAAGTATCAAATGTATCAAAATTGTGACAAATAATTTTGTGAAGAAATTAAATTTCTGTAAATTTTAATTTAGAAAATAATCGTGAAAGTCCTTTTATTGCTTCATAGCATTCTCTGCTTTTGATTTTGCTTAAAATATTATCTATGATTTCTCCTTTGGACATTGGGACATTCGGATTTTGGGAACAATTAATTCTATCAATTTCAAAATAGACTATAATTACAAATTTATTACATTAAAATAGGCAAGTTCTTTTATTGCTCGATACTGTACTCTGCTATCTATATTTTCTACGATTTCTCCTTCCGACAGCAGATTTAAAACAGTGTTCAAAAACAGTTTCACTAACAAACACCAAAATATGGAATTATAGGTTGGAACACTAAGAACATAAAACGTTTAGTCTGTCAAGTAAAACAAATACATAGATATTCTACACAGTTTTAAGTAAGGATTAATCCCTTCCGAAAATGATAGCCTTAAGCACAAATTATTTGAAAAATGCAGAAAATCCAGACGTCAAGCCGGCATAGATTCAGTAAAAAAATGTTTAGTTCAGTACAATTATTATAAGGATTGAAAAAACAAATTAAGTTCGTTCAAGACCTAAGTGCTAGCAAGTTGCAGAGCAGAATGCACACAAAGTTGTTATAAATGGTTCGCAAATAATCTACGGCTAGACGTGGGTTACGTTATAGACAAGGTTACGCTAATCTGGGTATTAACGGCTAGAATTTTATAGGGTCTTTTCATAATATAAAGATTATTTAATATATTTTTATTTCCAAGAATTTTTAGTAATACACAGCTGTTTTGCTTGTGTGCAATGCACGCCCCTGTTCATATGTATCAAAAACTTGTAGAGTAGTAAATAAAAATGCGAAATGACATTCATAACACACAATTTAATATAATAAGATTAATTTATTTTTAAGGAGAACACATTTTTATTGAGAAGTTGCATTTTCAGAACATAGTTCTGTAGTATTTTTAATACAAATTAAATGAATTAACTAAAATAAATTTAGTTTATCATAAAAAAATGCTTTGTATTTTGAGATTGATATATACTTATAATAATTTGCTAAATAAATACATTTTTTATTTATATTCATTGCTAATACATATATAAACTCGTCTACTTTCAACACTTTGTAGTCCAACAATATTTTTGTGTTTTTAGGTCAAAATTATCCTACGCACAAACATATGAAATGCCTGCGGACAAAGTTTGGACTTGAATATTTTAAAGCTCCTCAATGGAAAGTTATATCTTCAATATTAAAGGAAAGACGAGATAATTTTGTCATAATGCCGTCCGGTTTTGGAAAGTCTTTGTGCTACCAGTTTCCTGCAGTCTACACAAATGGGTTGACGGTTGTTATATCACCTTTAATATCCCTTATGCAAGATCAGGTCAAATTATTACAGGCAAGTTTTTTATTTAGTTTTTCCTTATTTTATAATTTTTTTGTATTTTTTGTGCCATCTTTTTTCAACTTCCTTGCTTTTATTAACATCCTCCATTCTTCGGTTAGGTTATCACCTTACAAAATTTACGACCCAATAGATTTGAAAACTTGCGACCTGGTTTCCTGCACCAAAGTGAGATACCAAGACCATACAGAGTAATTGGTTGTGTCAGCGTTGTATACAAGCATTTCCTAATATCACACATATGAAAACAAAAACATTTGTTTTTTAATTCTACTCGTTTAATTTCCACGTTTTGCCTTATGAGGGCATTATCAATCTAACCATTTTAAATTCAACAACTTGTATATTTATATGAAATTTATTGAAAAGGGGCAGCTATATAATTTTAACTACTTACAGGTAATAATGGGGGTTTTGAGTTTTTATAATTTGGCACGATTCTAAGAAACAATTCTGTTCAAACACTAATGACATTTTAATGAAAGGTACTATATGAAAGAAGATAGCCATAGAATTTTATGTAAATGAGGCAGAGACAACACCATTCATGTTAATTCTTAGGGTTTTTTTTAAAGGTATTTTTGTACGATTATTATATTATAACTAATATCTTATTTGGTTGTAAAAACTCAAGAACCAAGTCAGTATATAATTCTGCTAATAAACATAAATTTACCTTCTTTAACAAATGGCCAGAAAAGATATGCTATACATGTACATATTTTTAATTATATATTTTTAAACAAATAATTTAAATTATAATCATTCTGTCCAAACGAGTTTACTCTGAAAGTGTCGGCATCAATAAATAAAACTCAATAGTTTAAAATAAGTGAATGTGTAAATTAGGCGTAATTATACTTTCAGTTTAATATGATTGTAAGTAGTTTTGTGATTTTAATAAATGTAAGTAATTTGTTATTGCGACTACTAGACTCTCAATGAAAAACAATAACAAAATGTTGAACTAACAGAACAATCTTAAAAATATCATAACATGATTGTTATATTTATATCAAATATATATTTGTTATACCTTGGAAGTAATTTTAGTACCGAATTGTATGAACAAAACCAGAAATTTTTTGGCATAAATTGGTTTGTTAATAAATTATTAAAAACACAATTTTTTATTTCAGTCAGCAAATATTCCTGCCTGCTTTTTAGGACCAGCTCAGCCGGACAAATCTGTAATTTATAAGATGTTAAAAGGATATTATAGAATTGTCTACATTACTCCAGAATCTGCTCTCTCAAACTATGGTAAAAATTAATTTTGTTTTTATTTTGTCATTGTATGTTTTCCGTACTATGCAGATAGAGAATCTTATTTTCATAGCTATTATTATTGTGTATATTGTGAGGGTAAAGAACGGCGTTCTATCCTTATCACCGGCTAGTCAGTGGAGAACATAAGAACGGCGAGTTCTTCACATCAGAAACGCATACCAACTTTGATCTGTCACATTCTGTCTTCGCCCTAAACTGGAAAAATTTATTATTAATACCGGGAGAGATAAATGTAAAGATGTTTTACGTTATAAAATTGAATCTAATAAAAATCAAAATTTCACCAGATTGAGTGTGATTTCGACGAGTTTCAGTGCAGGCTGGTAGCAACAAGATTCAAAATTTAACAAAAGATTTCTTACGGGCCAGATGACATTGTCATCCTCATCATCATGTATTTCTGGTCTATCTAAAGTAAAGCATCCCAATGACAACATCATCACGTAGTTATCTTCTCAACTTCCCAAGCCGACGAAATAAGAAAGGTAGAAAAGAACAATGTAGAGAGAAGTAATATAGAAATTTTCTGAAAAGATCGTTCATCGTGCAATTAGGTTAAAACAAATTACAGTAAATTGTGCACTAGTGATTAAATTATAAATAAAGTATTTACCCTTCGGTTACATCTTGGATCCTTAATAAATGGCTTTGCTAGCCGTAACTAGTTAAGCTGCGTATTATGATTGCTCCAAGCGAAAATTAACCTGAACTATAGACTACACAACCTATTTTATAACTTTTGAAACAGTGTGATTACCAACCTGAGGGTGTTGTTCGTGATTACTAAGGTCGTTGGCACTAAAAATAATGACGGGGCCATTTCTAATGTGACATTATATATATTGCTGCTCTTATTCAATATTGATACATTTTGCATATAATTTTCTGAGTGAGCTTTATATAAATTCATAAAATAATACTTCTGTACAAAAATCAATCAATTAATTTTAACCATATTGTATTGTACTAGTAGCTAGGTAATTTTGTATAATTAACTTAGGTACCTACCTATCTATAGATAGCTTTATGTTTTTAAATATCTTATTTTCAATAATTTTACAGGTTTGGACCTCTTGGAAAGGTTGCATTATGAAGTAAAAATAACTCTCGTAGCCGTTGATGAGGCACATTGTGTATTACATTGGGGAAATGACTTCAGACCAGCATACGGAAATCTTGACATCCTTAGATTAAAATTACAATCAGTTCCAATTTTAGCCCTCTCTGGAACTGCCACAACTGAGGAGAAATACGGATTATTTCATATGCTTGGATTAAGGTACATGTCATGATGATACAGAGATATCTCTATGGATTAAATTATTTTAATGTTCTTAGTATTTTTCAAAGTAATTGAATTGTTTTTTCTGACAAACAAAGCTAACTTGCTGGTCTCCCAGAATAAAGAGCCTAATCCCTCGATCATTATTACCTTAATTTAAACAATCTAATCGATTATGAGAATTAGAATGAGAATACATTTTCTATTTTAATTTTTTTCATATTTGTTTTGAAAACAACTTCATTGCAATGATTCAAAAATTATTTATTTTATTAAAATTTCTTATATTCCTTACATCCATTGAACATCTTACATTTGCTAAATTATATGGTTTAATAATAAGTTATTATATGTGTGGACAGTTGTTTATTAAATTTAGCTAAAGTTAAATTTTAATATTTGAAGCAATTACTTTGTGATTAGATATTTTAATAATTAATAAAAAATAATGTGTATATATATACATACACACACTATTGTTCAACGCAAAACGGTTTCAGAATATTATTACAGAAACAGCATTATTTTAACGGCTTTTCTTCTTATTTCACAATATAATATTATATAATTGGTATGTGTATATTTTTATAATTATTTATATATTATACTATAAAGGCCCAATGATGCGATGACATGTGTCAAGAGCTTTTATCTATTATAAATTTTAAAGATACATACATAAGATCGGTTGCATGCCTGTAAGGGTCGCTTGTGACATGAAACTGAGTTTGGCTAATAATTTAATATTGTAATGAAAATATTTCAAATAAAAAGAAGATGGTAGTTATAAAGAAACATTTATTCACAAATAAGCAATGTAAAGAATCTTGAAAAATGTCTCGATTATTCTTGTAGAGTAAGATGGTATGAGGTAACTCTTAATACTAAAGATTATAACAGTTTTAGAAGAGTGAAGTATTCAAATATCACGTTAATAGGCAAATTCTAAATTCAAACATGTATTTTTATATTTAGTCTGGAATACTAGAATGATTTAAACCTTATAAGCAGAGTCTCTAAGGTTGTAGTGGAGAATTCTTATTGTCTTTGTTCACTGAAGCTAAATGTAAACACTGACAGGAACAATAATTGAAGATTGTAAATACCTTCGTTTCTTGAACACTGTGTGTGATACCATGAGCTCCGACCTTGATACAAAGTCAGATTATCGAGATGAAGGCAGCTAGGAGGAAGAACCTACCAAGGTCCAGGATACAGAGGGTGACCGGGAATGTCATCGTCAGGCTAGGAAGGAAATGGCAGATAATCAGGAAGAATGCCGGCGGAAGATCATGAAATTCTACCAGGACACGTCGTCAATTGAAGCTGGCAATGAACTGCGAGGCGTAATGTAACATTTTCAGAGAATCATTACAAGTAGATGATAGTAGGTAACAATGTGGTGAAATTTAATGATGAAATGGAGGATACCCACATAGGTGTAGGAATTTGATCGGAACAGCATCACGGATATAGAAAGTCTGGAGATCAATCCAATGTACAAAAAGTCTTCCGTTCGGTTAGAATAAACAGTATGTACAACACTCGCGTCTATGAGAAGGTAATGTAATCTTTTGTCAGGAGAGAACATATATACTCGCGAGTGTATGAAATTATCTTGCAATATTTATATAATAATATACTCCAGGGCAAGAAGGAATTTACGACAATATTGGAACAGCAAAGCAAACCCTTTTGATCGGAAATACTTTTGTTATAATTATGACACGTCGGAGAGCGTTAGCTCATCAGAGGAATACGTGCCCGAGATACAAGGTACGTGGGAATGAAAGTACCACGTGATTTATGAAGTAAACACAACCAATACGAGTGGCTAGATACCTTAAGAATGTGTATGGTAATTTAATAAAAGATAAATTGTAGTGGATCTACCTTAGTTCTATAACATTGAATAAAAGAATTCCTTGATATGAAAAAAATACTATGACATTATTATACTGTTATTTTATATTTTTATTGATTCTTAATTACATTTATTGATTATTAAATATTTACACATATGTTTCTAAATTGGTCATTAATTATTAATACACATAATATTATAGAAATATATATAAATACGTATCTTTATTTTTTCTTAGAAACCCACAAGAAGTTTGCACAGGATATGATCGAACTAATCTCTATTTCATGGCGAGACCGATGACTAAAGAACCATTTGGTGATATATTCAAAGTTTTAAATGAAGATATGAAGAAGTATTCCATTGAGAAAGGCTCTGTTATCATTTATTGCCTGACTAAAAAACGCTCTGAAAAAATTACTCATCTTTTAAATGGTAGGTAAATAATAAAGGATGAGTTTTCTATTTAATTAATACATTTTTGCATATTTGAAACAATTTTATTTTTGCAATTTATACGAGTAAATTACATGAGCAATTTATACGATTAAATTGTTATGATTATTTTCTAAACTTTTAATACAGATATATAGTAGAACCTTCATAATTTGAAATTCAAGGCACCAAAAAAAATTGAATTACGCAGAACCCCGTTAATAAGAAATTCAAGGAACCCAATACAAAATTAATTTTACAAATTTTGTGATGCGGTCGCATATAAAATCGCAAGTCATATTTTAGCAAATATTGCGAAATCATCTCGAAAACGCAGTATTTATTATACTAATTAGAGTGAATATTAGATATATTTTTGTAATAAGTAAAGATCCTACCTTCAATGTTCTCAGGAAATTGAACAATCATTAAATAAAATATATAATAACTATAACACTAAATTAAGAAAAATAAGAATACATTTAAACATTTTTTATTTGTCATGTTTTAGCTTGAAAAAATTGTCTATTTTTCCTTGCCTCAATACATTTACACAATACATTTCTGCAAATTATCCACACAGTTCAAATCAGCCGACTGAAGAAAGCGTACCCGGAATTCTGCAATTTTATCGCGACTTAATATAAAGGAGGTCGCACACAAAGTAGGCTCAGACGCGAAATACATAAAGAATGCTTCACACGGGTGCGCCGCAGTCAAAAACCGTGTGCTTTGTTAATTTTTTGTAACTTATTTGCCATTTTCGAATTATGCAATGTATTGATTTATGACGTGAGAGCCTGAAAATCATTTCGTACTACAAGTTAACAGGGTTTTCGTGTTAAAGAGGTTGATTAAGTGTAAAACTGACAATTTGTGTCTTGGAAGTGAATTATATCAAATTTCGAATAAAAGGGATTCTAATGAACGCAGTTCTACTGTATCATATTACATATGGTTATCTTTTAAAAAGGTAGCTCAACCTCCCAATAGCTTACATTATGTTCATTGAACACTGATTATTTTCGCATCAGTTTCATCAAAAATGGAACCCCGGTCTAAACCGAGGACTACCTGTATACACATGAATCGTTATCGTTTAACATACTTTAATAATGCCCGCTTACTTTCTCTATCAAATGACATTTCTGTATCTGTAGTTGTGATATACAAGGTGATCAAATCAACAATATTATATATCCTGACTCATAAAGTTAGTAATTTAATTATATTATACATATTCATCTTTGACTTCTTTTAAATAGCAATGGGAGTATCATGTAGCGCCTACCATGCAGGATTGAGTAATGATGTACGTAAATGTGTGATGGATGAATTTCTCAGTGGAAAAACCAAAGTTATTGTTGCCACAACTGCTTTTGGAATGGGTATTAACAAACTGGATGTGAGGTAACTTTCAATCCATTTTTTAAATCCCACAGTTATTTTCTAACACTTTGAATTATTTATGTTTATATAACCCAATTTTTTCTTTATTATTTCGAAATTTTTACAATTTTTTATAATATACATTTTACAAAAATAAAATCACATCTTTTTTTAATCACTTACCTCTCCAAAAAAGAGACTAGCTCTTGTGCTTGGAGAGGGACTTACACTGTAATAATTTATATAGAAGTTAAATATTATTTGTTACTAATTTTGCGCTTCTGAAGTGTTCATTTAATTTCTTTTTTAGTTCTTTTATACCCTTTATCTCTTTAATTTGCGTAGGGAGGCTATTGAAGTTTTTTAAGTACATATATGAAATTTTGCTGACAGTGTTTGATGTTACATTTAGGGATTTTAAAATCTTAACGATGTGCTTTTCACTCAAGTTTTACATTTTTATTTTCATTGAGTAATTGATTAATTAAAATTTTTATTGTAAATATTTTCTATTTTGGGAACTGGGAATTTTGCAAAAAGTGCTTGTGTTGAAAAAGTTGATCTTTTTTTAAATATTATTAATAATAATAATTGTTCTCTGTATTGTTTTTACTTAGTTCATTATGTTATTGTATGCTCTTCCCCACCCAATAATTCCATACTGGAGTAGTGAGTGAACAATAGCAATACCTTTTTTAAGTTATTTATACTTAAAATGTTTCTTAATCTTATGAATATATAAATACATTTTCTACTTATTACAACAAGTGTTCGACACGTGGGTCGAATGCCACTCGGTACTTGGGACTTTTTCAATACTTCGAGAGAAGGTTCGAACTCTGACAATATCAAAGATTGCATCCGCTTTCTTTTCGAGCATCCCGGAATGCTAGGCAGTTTGTTGAATGATCGGTCGCCTGCCTCCATTTTCGATTTGTGGTTATTATCACATTTTTACAGGAGAAAATAATAAAAATATAAATCGTTTGTCTCTCTGCACTAATTAATGACTTAATTTAGGAATCTAGAATAATAGCTAAAGAAAAGTATAAGTTAAAGCGCATCTAATCGTAGCGAAAAAATGGTGTCATGAAAAAATACCGTTACGGCTTGAAACACATCGTAGGGATGCCAGTAGGGAGAAAATATGGAATCTATGGGTAGGAGCGGGCGTTAAGGAGTAGAAACAGCTCTCTCATAATGGATTCCAAGCATCGATACAGAACACAAAATAATAATTTCTGTAAAAAAATACCAAAAATGATGAATTAGTTATTTATGAAAATTTTTATTGTTTCAATTTAATAGACAGTCAGCTGAAAACCTGAAAAATGTTTGACTTGCAGCCGACCGGTTATAATGTAGATAGTGTGCTTTTGATGAATAGTAATTTTTATTTTATTTTAGGGTTGTAATTCATTATGGTACGTCTCTTAGCATGGAAGGCTATTACCAAGAAGTGGGTAGGGCAGGCAGGGACGGTAAACCAGCCCTTTGTGTCATGTATTATTCTTTAGCAGACTTCGTAACCCATAGGTGAGTATTTCACAATCGTATTATGGTTTCCAGTCGTTGGTTGTTTAATTTAGTTTCACAAATTAAATATTTATTACTATTAACATCTTTTTATTATATTATTTTAGTTACGTCATTAATAGAAGTTAAATATATACATTTTATGTAATCCAAATTATTATTTGTAAGAGTTTGTTATGTGATTACGGGCATGAATAGTGCACCCGCGAGTCACTAAATTAAGCTGTTTGCTGTACTGTGAACATGTACTCAATATTTATAAATATTATTATATTTTTTAAATAATGTACATATTGATTTCCATCCCAATAAACCTAAACTAAACCTGGCCTGTGAGTATGGTTAACATACCAAATGTTAATATGCTCTAATTTCTAGGCATTACAGCACCGTATAAATCATAACATAATATACATATAGCACAAAGGATTTATAAACTGATTTGAAGGTTAATACAATTTTATGCTCTTATTTTTCAGATATATTAATGTCATAAATTCCAAATCCAATTTGACATATAGCAATACAGAAATGAGAAATTCTGTTATGAAAAAGTATATTTCCTTAACATCGTGTAGAAGAAAATTCATAGGAAACCATTTTGATAAAAATGCTCCGGTATCATATCCGTCTCCAAAGTTGTGCTGTGATAATTGTTCAAAGTATGTAAATAAATTGTATATACAATTTTATAGATATTTTTATTTAAATTTCTAGGAAATCTTATTTAACAATTTACAAGATGTGTAAAATAAAGTTGGGACTAAATTAGCGTGACAGCAACAATTGGTCCACATTAATCACTACCATGTCAAATAATAACCAGATCATCTGGGAGCTGGATAAAATAATCTTGTTTTGTATCAAAAATTGATAAATATGGTCAATTTTTTTTCTCTCAGAATGTTGAAAAATGATTAGAGATTTGGTTATTAGAGTTAATGTTATTTATAATGTAATATGTCTCAGTCACAAAATTATTGCTTCAAACATTATTAGAAATATGTATTTGATATTATTCATTGGTTTTTTTTTTTATGTTGCATATAACCTTGGCCTTTAAATTGTTTACATTATACAATATTGTGTTTTCTTTCTGTTATGCAGCGATAATGGCTACTCAGAATATCTATATGATCTCACAGAAGATGCAGAGTTATTTTTGAAAGGAATACAAAGTTTTCAACCTAAGTCTTATGGTACAAATATGATTATATCCTTATTGGTTGGATCTACAGAAAAAAACAAATATAATAATTTTCAAAATAATGCATATTTTGGTACCGGTGTTAAGAAAAAAGAAGATTGGTGGAAACAAATAGGTACATTTAATAAATATGTAATGACATTCTCTGTAAAGTCCAGAAAACTGAGTATTATTTTTCAGTTTAGGCAACACCTATAATATGTACATCGGTTCTAGAAAAATGAATAAGAAAAAAACTCTTATAATTATTGTATGAATATTAAGAGCGAGCTTTCATTTTTACAGTTTGAAATTTGAGAAATTATACACGAATTAGATATGCTTTCAAGATGACGCTAATAGTTAAATTATTATAAGTATCTGATGAATAATTAATGATATTATTTGTTACGTAAATCATGCAAGAGAGAAAGGTTTGAATAGAAAGAGACAACAATAAAATGGTTGATTTTCTCGCATTCGATACAAGTATCAAACATAACTTATGTTGGGAGTATTTTCCATCTTTTTTCATATTGATACATATCGCACACCTAAATCAAAACTAAGACAACTCAAAAAAGGTAATTTTTCAATAGACAAATAAAACATTTTTCTCCATTTTTTGTTACTAAAGTTATGAAACTTAACATTTAAAGTCATAAATGTATCCTAAAATGAATTAGTTGGCTGTTTAGAATTTCCTGATTACTTTTACATGCTTTATTTATCTCCAACGATTCCAAATTATTTAATTTGTGACCTACACCGTTTACATGCAAAATTGACAATCCCAATTTTTTATCAAAACCATGACTATTTTCTATCAAATGATTAGCAAATTCTGAAAACCCACTATTGTTCAAACATCTCAAATGCTCCTTTACTCTTATATTAAAATTTCTACCCGTTTTACCAACATAAAATGCAGCACAATCCTTACAACTAAGTTTAACAAATTAAATAATTTGGAATCGTTGGAGATAAATAAAGCATGTAAAAGTAATCAGGAAATTCTAAACAGCCAACTAAATTTAACTACGAGTCCTATTCTAAAATTTTTTCCTAAAAATTATTCGACTAAATTTGTATTGAGCAGCAATTTGAGTTAGGTACTAAATTTACTTTTTAAATAATTGTTGTTTTTTTAAAAAATTTAAAAATAGATTCTGGATAAATAGAAAAACAATGCTATATTTTTAGTTAGTTATGACATATCCTGAAGAAGGAAAAGGTATTTTCCGAAACCGGTAGATGTTTTTTAAACTCAATTGTGGTTATTAAACTAAGATAATAAATAAAAAATACTAATTTCTTTATTAATCAAAAATCAGTTTCAAAATCAACATACTTACAGTAAAGAAACATTATTATGGTGATAGAAACATGTAAGAAATCACTAGAAAAGAGAAAAATCTTCTTCAAACGAGATCAATAATATCTAACATTATGAACATAAGTATGTAGTTATTATAAATTAGGTTTTTTTTTTAGCCTTTACCAGAATTCCTCAGAACTTTTGCAACATTTATTTTCCACATTTGTTCTTTCCTTAACTTCTTTTTCCTCTTCATTAGATTTGTAATTGCAATCTTCAGACAAAATATTTTGACCTTGAGGGTGCATAGCATTTGTAATAAGATGGTCAGCTCTGGTTTCATCTTCAGTATCAGAACTACTGCTAGAACTTGAAGTACCAGGCAAACTGCTAGACCTAAGAACTAATTACCTTAGGGGGCAATTTCTTTTTATTTTTTTTCAGTGTCAGAGTTGTTAATGAAACTTATAGCGCTTGGTGAAATATAGAAGTCATTTTCGTTCCGCTCAGCCAACTGCATTTTGGAAGTGTTCAGAATGGTAATATTTTCCTGTAAAAATAGATTTCTTTTAGTCATTTTCTCATAACTATCAAAAGTAAATTAACTCAGAACAACTCTCATGAAAACAAGCTAGTGGATAGCATGATTAAAATAAGTATGTAATTAAAATTTACACTATAAAACCCTACGTGATCTTTTAAACAAAACATCTAAAATCTTAACGTTTCATATTGAATAACATTGAAATCTATTTAACCAACAAAAGTAGGTTAACTAGGAATATGAATGTTTATCAACCAAAACAAAGTCAAGACAGAATAGGAAAAAAATATTTACATATGTTATAAATCAAAACTGGAACAAATCAAAATATCCTAATAAATATTTCAATGTTAATTCACCAACACTATAACTATTCAAATAATTCCAAAGAAAAAATGCAGATTAAATGCAAAACCATAACAACTTAAAATATCCTTGTTTTGTTTTATATTCGCACATGCACTTGCGTTGACTATTGAACGTGCAACTAAAAATATACCTGGGAGGAAGCGTCAGGCGTTCATTCAACAAAACGAAGTTAGCGTCATCCGTTGAGTCATTCATAAAACTTGTGCTAAATCTGTTTTTGCGATTAGTTGACAAAAGTATCTGAGTACAATAATAACTCAAAATTCCTGTTTTTTGAATTGTCTTAGTTTTGATCTAGATGTGTGATATATGGAATCATATGGAATGAAATAAAAATGTGTGTTGTCATTTAAATTAATAATTTGAAAATTAAATCATTTATTGAGTACCTAATTCATATGTATGAATATGTTTTGAAATCAGACAAAGTACCTACATATATTTAGATGGTTGCTTAAATCAATGTTCTAAATTTAAAAATTTTATGACATTCAATTTATTAGTTTGTTTAATATTATTGATTTAAAATGCCCCTTTGCTGTTTTGGTCTGTTTCATAATTATATACTATATGAAATAGACAGCTTTGTTTAAAATGCAACAGTGTAATCCAAATATTTAATTCCGACTTACATTAAATTAACGTACATAAAATGTATACTTTGTTCAAGAAAACATTGTTTTCCCTTAAAATCAGTAAAAAGAGATTTAATTTATGAAATTTGCTATTAATGTTGTGAATTAGTTCAATATTAATTCATATTGTGGATAAAATATGCGTGAAAACATATATTTTCGGCATTTTTTAATGATAACAATGACAGCTCAGACTGATGATCGTCACGGCCGAATCGAGCGGCATATTGAAATTCGATGGACAATTAAAATTATCGTCTTTTATAAGACTGAAAATAGATTATTTAAAAACTTATTATTGTGTTTTTGATATAAAACTTAGTTTTTAATAGTAGCTGAAGCCTCAAAGCATGCAAGTAAATATAATATATTTTTTAGAAACATATGTTCTCACTAAAACAAAGTATTTTAAAATCGTCAAAAATTGGTAATATATCCTACAAATTGAATGGTTTATAACACTTAATTTTTAACATTTTGTTCATTTGGTTCAATGCAGATTTGTCTCCTTAATCTTGGCTTCAAGATTTATAAGAAAATATACTTTGTTTATGCAATAACTTCCCATATTAACACAATTTTGTAACATGTGGAAAATGCATCTAATGGTCGCCTTTCTTATAATCCTTGTATTGTCTTAATTATGGAAAATAATATTTAGTTTATTAGTTTTAAATTAGTATAAAAGTCCTATCTAAGTAATAGTTTTAAAAAAGTCATATCTAGTGTATAACTTCCGAAATAAATTAATAATAATAATCCAAATTTTCGTAAAATAACGCGAAAGGCACCGGCTTAAGCTTATTCCCAACAATACAACACTGTATTGTGCTGTTTTTCCGAATTGGAAGGTAGAGGATGGATGACATACTCTTCTGTCCTGACACACAACACTCGCCTCACTCTCTCTTCTCTTGTGTGCTATACTGCTTAGTATAATATTAAACTTAATCAAGATATGTGTTAAAACTTTCTTTTAAAAAAAGTCGTAAATTTAAATAATATTTTTTGTTAATTTCAAAATAAGTGGCTCAATAATTTATTTATTTTTATTACAGCACTTCTTCTAGAAATTGAGAACTATATCAAGATCACAAACAAAATTGTTGGTTCAGCACTATTTTCCAAAGTCATATTAGATGTAAAAGGAAGACAATGGCTCAACGATAGGTTAAATAGAAGGGCATTGCCTATCAAATTAACATTAACAAGGGATATGCAACAGTTATTGAATAAAATTTCATGATATTGAATCTGTCTTTTTTTTTTTATAGCCAAACGTTGCCTTTTAGGGTTTTATAAAAACCTATATGTTTGAAATTTAGAACAAATCTAATCATTAATAATACTGCCATTTATGTACAAGCCTCTGCATCAGCGAGACAAATTTTATAGCTGGCAATCCCAGAACTATGATTTTTTATTAAAATTATTATTTAAATAAACATGATTTCAACTGAAAGAAAAGTGCATTTAGCAAGGCTTTGAAATATATACATGGAAAAGGAATAAGCTATAAATTATTGTTTGTATATATGAGTGTAAAAATATTTGATAGAGTTGTAAATAATGGTGTCGCATTGAGACTTCTTATATGTACTATGTATAGGGTTAGAACTACGAGGGCTGTATGATAAGTACCCGTGTTTAACAACTGATGGCGCCACTGATGCAAAAACTGTATTCCATTGTTTAATGCCATCTTTTGAACAATGCCTGTCAAAATTTAAGACATTTATCCAGTAGTTTTGTTTTGATAACTGTTGAAACTGGGAAAGTGTGTGTTTGTTTGCAAGCGTGAAAAAATAGCAATATCAGTCAGTGATTTGATTCCTTTTTTTTTGGATGGGAAGACATGTAAGGAAATCAAAGTGGAGTTGCATGCCGTTTATAAGGATCATGTATCTTCAATGACTACCATCAGATATTTGTTTAATGAATTCAAGTGTGGCTGAAGATTAGTTTTTGATAAAGAGTACCCGGCTGTCCAATTGAGGTGACCATGAAGGGTATGGTCAACAAAATCCACGGTATTATGTTAGCAGACCGCCAGGTGAAGATCAGAGATTGCTAACATTGTGAACATCTCAATTGAACACTTACAAAATATCCTATTTGAAAAATTGGGCATGGGAATAATTTTTACACATAAAGTGGTGATATTGAATGGCCTCCTCGATCACCTGATTTGATAGCTCCCGACCATTTTCTGTTGGAGTACTTAAAAGGAAAAGTTTACGCGAATAAGCCAACAACAATTATAAGATAATTTTCGGAATGAAGTGTGCGAGAGTGTTATGAAAAATATGATTAAAAGAGCACGCATTTGCGCCGCTGTCAGAGATGGTCACTTGACCGATGTCATATTTCATACATAATTGTAACAAGCCAGATAATCGATAAATAAAAACCAAATTAAAAAAATGGTGTTTCCTTTCTCAGTTATTCAAAATCAACATCAGCCTGAAACATAATAATCGCCTGTACAATATCTTTGAGGTGCCTGGATTTATAACATGCATAGTTTTTTTATTTTACATGAATTTAGAATCAGTATTAAATTAATAGCAGGTAAATTATATTGAGCTATCCAAAAATTTGTTAGAATTTTTGACCAAAAAATATGTTTGAAAATGCCCCTTTTGTACAAGATTAGCTATTTACCATTCCACTAACTTGTGGCTAGATCGACGCCTCGAAATTGCGCATCAGACGGGACCAGAGACACAACGCTTGTCAACTGTCATTTGAAAAAGGCGTTCATTCCTTTTGTTTTCATAGTTGTGGTCACTATCCTTTGATAAATTTTGATATAGTAATGGCTGATACCCAAAGCAACGATCAAGTAAATATTTTATACTCTATTGCTTCCATTTTATGATTCTTATTAATATCCTAAATGTTTTAAATCAAAAAAAATATTTCGCATTGCATGGTGTGTTTTAGATTTTTTATATTTTTAGGAAAAGCAAGTTAAAAAATTAAAACGAAAATTGGAAGGATGGCGAGAGGCAATTTTACCACTCCATTCAATTTTGATGTGGGAGAAGAAATGGTATCCGGCCGTCATATTCAGCTCGATAAGTGCTATTTTTATTTTATTTTGGCTGTTTGATCCGCCGATATTTACGATTCTCGCATCGGCTGGTATCATAATAACTCTGATGGATTATTTTGTGCCGGTCTTGATCTCACACTTCTACACTCCCGACTCGTGGAACAAAAATAAAGAGAAGCTGTTTGAAGAAATTTGCAAAAGCATGGTCCTTTACTATAACTGGTTTTACTACACCACCGAATCATTCTATAGAATGAGAGAAGCCAGTCCCCGCATGGTGAGCATTTCATCATCTTTAGTTCAATAATAGTTGTACATTAATAGGTATATAACACGCTAGTAGTAGGGGAAGCATCATCAATTTTGTAAGTCAATCTTGGGTTTTAACTGAAGCTGGATAATAATATACACAGCAAAAGTGTTTTGACATTCAATGTAGTCAATGTGTTCTTTACATTCAAAATAGTAATGGTGCGTGTACACGAATGAGATTTGTTTTGAAAGTCATCTTGTGACTCATGAGTACAGAGTTATGCGCAAAGTGAGCTGTCATTCGTTGTCAGCTGTATTTTATATGCATAGCAGAATGATCAACTGATGTATACTGATCTTTACTGCCAAGTCTCCAAGACGAAATAGCAAAGTACAAGAAAAAACTAGCAAATGCGTACGCAAGTACAAGAAAAAACTAGCAAATGCGTACGCAAGTACAAAATTAAATAAATACATATAGACATGCATTAATTTTATTTATTTTGTTTTTGAAATTTATTTTACTTTACGAAAATAACTGATGTTTCGTTGATTTGACTGATCACACATTGTTAGTATTTTCAATTTGAAAATAATGTTTAATGTTAAATTATCTTTGTATTTTAACATTAGAATCTCAGTTTATTATGTATAAAATAATCGGCGAACTTTGCTAGACATTATGTTCTCAGGTGTAGTGTATCTAGAAAATTTAAAGATTCTATTTTTCAAAACAGTATTGGATTACAGCATTTATACTCATATTACACCATCAATACTAGTTGGCCTTCACGTTTGATCGGACATAGTATTAAAATCAAGCATTACACACAATTCTTTAATAAGCAGCCGTTTACTGTTGTTCAGATTGGTTGATCAATCTTTGTTACTTTAATGCATCCATCTGCCTTTTGTTTATTATTATTATACAAATTTTCAAACAAATAAGCAAATACATTTAATCTTCTGCTTTTACAATTTGGTAATATTTGACTCAGTTTTGTTTAGCTATGAATCCTATTTATCAAATTTGTCTATGTGAATGGCTAAAACAGATGGAAAGTATTTTGTAAGGTAAGCTATCGATTGATCACATTTTCCAGATGATAGAGTTCTTTTGAACTTTTCCCGTGCACTTCACCTCTTAGAATTATATGACCAATCTCACACACTTATTATTCATATTTTTATTTTACATGTATTTTATTTTCTGTATTTTGGAATTGCTTTGCATAAAACTACAAATTCTATCAGATGTTCAAAGTTAAAATATTCCCCTTCATATTCCAGTAAATAAGTATAAAATACATTTTTGGTGAATCTGTACCTATACAGTTTGAATTTAAAAAATACATGTACCCACCTACACAAATAAATTTTTTAAATATCTAAAATAAATATAATAAAATTTTATTCCTTCTTTCTTCCCAGTAAACTGTATGAACTACACACACATATAATCATGAGAGTACTTATTGTAATCACAATGATATTTTTTTACAGTATTATGCCATTTTGATAGCATCCCTCAGCAGTTTTGCATGGATTGGATCATCTACGAGTAACTTGCTTTTAACCTACATGACAATATTGTACATCTGTTTCCTGCCTGGCTTGCTGAATCACAACAGGGTGGGGACCCATCTAGTCCAGTTGGCCAACGCCATCAGCAATGTTCTGCAACCCCGACAAAAAATTGAATAAGTTAATTGTGTTAAATTTTATAATACTCATAAGATTTTCCCGTCTTGTAGAATTTTTCAAATCTGTCGCTTGTTGCTTGGGTGTCGCTAAATTGTATGGTGATTTGTGTATATAATGAGGGGCTGAGAACACGAGGACAAGTGGCCAATCATTTCATTGTTTTTCAGCACCATTTTGCATACAAGAAAATAATAAGTGCACCATATGACACATACCTGCCATAAACGGTACCCGAGATGATCAGATGTTCATTTCTGCCAGAGGACATTGAAGTAGTCCTACTGTTATGGTATTAACTGCTTCATTTTATTATAAATAGAAAAATTCAAAAGTTGACATTTCATATGTACTTATGTTATACATTTTTTTATTAATTTTACATTTGAAGCATTAATTAATCTTGTTAAATTTTATATTTACAATAATTTCAAAACATTATTGTGCATGCGTGCCATCAGCCTCTCCGATGTGATGTATTTAATGTGTGTAATTAATGGCAGATAATAATTGTTTGTTGCTTCTCGAACCACAATATTATGTCGGTTTTGACCCCCTTTCTTAAATTATTTTATGATTTCTATCATTTTGCTGAACTTCAATCAATTTCATACACAAACGTTTATCACTAACAATAATATCAAAGTAAAATAAATAAAAAATGTTAAAGTTTCAGCAATGGTTGCCATAACTGATATTATTATTTATTTATTTAACCAAATGCAAAGTGCCACCCATATCTAGTTGAGTAATATATAATACAGTATAATATACATACATGAATATAGTTACGCTAGCATTAATTCATAAACCGCTAATAACCCAAGTCTGCATCTTCTCTTTTAACTTTTTTCTGGTGTTTCACCCCTACGGCTCTATTATTGCTATTATCGAGTATGTATTATTAATTTTGGATTTATATATTACGCCGAGTTGTCAACTTGTATGTGGGTGAACATTTTTTTTACATATGCATTCATATTGTTTTAAATGTGTATTATGTGTCAGTCAGTGGACCAAGTATTTTAAAACCAGTAATAATGATCTTCTATACATATATTACATCCTGTATTTCTATTTAAAAGTACAGATACCATTTTATTAGATTTTAGAAATGATTTTGTAAAAATTCCTAATTTAAGTTGTCTGAATTTGACTAGTCCTTAAATTATGTTGCTATTATTTTAATTTAAAATTAAACATATTTATAAACCATATTCTTTCATTTCTACTTCTACTAAAAAGCTACATTAACAAATGCTCAATACATTGATGATCAAAATGTCAAAAATCAGTGTGTACTCACTCAACTTAATGTGATTTGGATTAGCCGTCATTCTGATTTTCTCCTTTTATGAAAATACCTACTACATACTTTCTAATATATTGAAAGATTTTAACGTGAAACCTATAAATATTGACAAATGATACTTGATCATTATACATGATAAATAATAATGATTTGTAATTGAAGCAATCCTCCTAGAACTCCCTCCATACATGCAGATACGATAAGTATATCATAGTAGTGTTACAGAATAATTTTTTTTTGCAATATGATAATGGTTTAATGAGTCCTGTCTTTATCAAAATAATAAAAAACCATCTATCATGTTACATTGTATACCTGGGCATAATCTTCTTCATAATCATTAAGGGCGAGCTTTTATTTTTCCAGTTTGAAATTTGAGAAATTCTACATGAATTACATATCCTTTCAAGGTGAGACTAATAGTTATATTCCTATAAGTATCAGAAAAATAATTTGCAACTTATTTTGTGAATAAACACAATTATATATTACTTAATATTTTAGCTAAAATATGCGTGAAAATACTTCTTATCAACGAATTTAACCAAAAATTAATGGAGCGGCAGATTACACGTCTGTCATTGAACTTCGATGGATTATTAAAATTATTGTCTGTTATAAGACTGAAAATATATTATTTAAAAACCAGTTATTGTGTTTTCGATATAAAACTTGGTTTTAAATAGTAGCTGAAGCCTCGAAGCATGCAAGTAAATAGAATATATTATTTAAAAATGTATGTTTTCACTAAAACAAAGTATTTTAAAAACATTGAAAATTGGTAATATGTTCCGCAAATTGAATGGTTTATAACACTATTGATTTTTAACATTTTGTTAATTTGTCTCCATAATCTTGGCTTCAAGATTATAAGAAAATATATTTCGTAAATGCGAGAATTTTCCATATTTAAGCAATTTTGTGGCACGCTGAAAATGTATCTAATGGTCACGGTCTTTCTTATAACGCTTGTGTTATTTTCGTATTTTGGTGGATTCAGGGATCTCCATAAAATCACACAAAGGCTTCGGTTCACAAGACTTTTATTGATGACAATTACTTTAGCACAAACGGCTCTTAAATATAGTCTACCTCGGACGCTGGCCTATTTCATTCTGCCGCTTATTTCCTCAATGCCCCGCTGCAAAACAGCGGCGGTGCTCGCCCGCGTACCTGACACGAAGTAATCAGCCTCACAGCTTGTATTATCTTAATTATGACAAAAACATTCATTATTAGTTTTAAATGAGTGTAAAGGTCCTATCTAAGTAATAGTTTTATATAAAAATCTAATCTAATGTATAACTTCTGATATAAATGAATAATAAAAACCCACAATTATTATTGAAATTTAACAAAATAATTGTTTAAAAAAAGGATTTCTTTTATACATTCATGGGAACTGATTCGTTAATATAAATATAATAATTAAGAATGTTCCCATCACTGTTCAGAATCCTCTGTATAGTTTCGTGGGCTATTCTGATCTATGTATCAGACCTCTCTGGCCGATGTTTCAGATCCCATAGCATGGTCTATCGCCAGGCTTGTTGTTTATATATGTATATATACAGGGTGTAACAGATCTAGTCCACAATATTTTATGAGTGGATACCTGACTAAATTATAAGTCGAAAATGTTTAAGGAGTATGTACAAGTTTAGGAGTATGTAGAAAAAGAATTTGCAAAATTGCCCCATTATTATTCTACATCTTGGCTCCAGGCCCTAAATCGTGTAACTAAACAGTCTGGCCACTCTGAAGTTCAATGCCCTTTTATTTTGTGTATTCAATATATAATTTGGAATCAATTAAATATTTATATTTATCAAAATAGTCGCGTAACTAGGACTTTCAGAATACTTATATCTCTGACACTGTTGAGATTAGGGCACAGGCACATGCAGCTTGAACATTATCGACTCATATTTTAAATATGTATATCTACTCCTAAAATATTGTGAACTATTGTATTACACCTAGTATGTATTTTCCTAATTTTAATTGTTTCTTTTTTAAACACAATAATTTTCAAACAGAAAAAGCCTCATTGCCTGCTGATGCAGCCTGCATGTATTTTACTATTATATATACAAAAAAAAATTGATTGTTCAGCTCAAAAAATGCACGCTGGCTCTTCTGCTGCCTGGGTAACTACATTTAGATTTATTATTACCTATAATAAAACTAATCATAGTTTTATCATAAGGGAATATATTAATAAATCTTAGCTTTTACACATGGTCCCTAACAAATTCTTGTGAGCTCTATGTGACTCAGAAAACCCAAAAGGCTGGACATTGGACCCACATGACCTAAATGGAATGAACATATACTCAACTCCCTATAGACATGCAATAATTAGATTTTTTGTGAATTTACTACATTTGTTGCATGTTTTGTTTTCTCATTATCTCATTGCAGATTTATTCTCCATCAGGAACATTGCTCATGTAATAATAAACAATGAACATGCAATATCTCCGGATGAATGTGTTGGTGGTCTCAATACAGTGGCTGCATCCCCTTACCCACTTCTTGTCTCCTCATAAACTACAATATATTGTCAGATTTAACCATGCCACTGGATGAAATCATGCAATATTTACGATAATAATGTGATTTCTTTACCAATCTCGTGAATCACAATTTTTTTACGAATTCCAAATTGGTGGAGATTTGCTTAATTTAAAAGAAACAAAATTCAATACCTCTAATTTCAATTCAGTATTTTCAAGCTTGCAGTGTTGTTTGCGATGTTGTAATGATAATAGTATAGACTCTATATTATTTAAAAGATAAGATAGAGCAAAATACTATGGACCAATTGGAAATGTTCCTAAAACATAATTTCTAGTTTTTTATATTTTTTAGAGTAATCAATAGTATTTATTCAAAATTATAGCATTTTTGGACCTTCTCACCTCACATGCTGCTTGTCCGCCCCGGAATATTAAAATAAAAACAAAGTAATATTTTAGTTATTTTAACCCTTCCCCGCTTATAATGCCTTATTTTCGAGACACTATGTAATAATGAATGAAGCTACCTTACCATAACATGATCATGGAATAGAAATGGAAGACATCTGAGTTCCAAGGTATATTATGAAAAGCTTTCAAATTTGGCTTTGATTTCATAAATGAATGAAAAAATTTATAAATAGGTCATTTTAACACATAAGTCGTGAGGAGATGCGTGTTTTTAACAAAAATAGGAAAGACATTACAATTTTTGGGCATTACAAGACCAAAATCTAAAAAATAAAAATAAGTAATTTTTTTATTGTTTATTTCAACAGGTGGATTTTTCATCCTAAAGTTTCAAAATTCTCACGCAGTATTATTTTTCAATAGAATTATGCAATGTCTAAGACTGTCAGTAAATAAACACAAGATATTTCATATCCTCACTGACTTCACAATAAGACCTTCAACAAAATGGTAGTCAAATCATTTTTAAAACCTCAATGATTTTTCTTTGTCGACTAAGAAGGTGCAGTCTTCCATTCAGTGAAATGAAATTGAACAATAATAGTAGTGCATATATAAGAAAAAAAGTTATGTCAAATAATATAAAAAATGCCTTCAATTATATTACATTATACTTTTGTTCACGGAGCTATAATTTTTACAACTCAATACATATATAAGTACATTACATTATTCTTAAACATATTAACCAAATGAAGAATTAAATTTATCTTGTTTTAATTGTTGACCAGTTGAATTGGGAAAAAAATGGCAAATTGCAATTTAACATAAATGATGTGACACTAAATCATTATAAATCTAAAAGCTGAAAAAAGTTTTGGAGGTATAATTTTTATATAAATATATTATCTACCTATAGTAAATATCATTTGCACCATCACTAACGATCTACAAAAGAGAAATTCACTAAAATGTGTATTATAACAATAAAAGGCGCTTGATAATAATATTAATATATAATACATATTAAAAGATTTGTACCACAAACAATACATAAACTAATGTCAGATCAATACAACAATGTTATTTGATATAGAACTAATTTTAACACAGAATATGTTTAATGGCTGGCGGTATCTATGGAAATCTGTTATACGCAAATGTTACATTAGATGTCACATGTACAATCAAATCTAACATGCATATCGTTAAGATTGTGTGCTGTAGCTACTATATAAGGTAGTAGAATGATGACGTGTATGAAATTAAGTACAAATTAATAAAATGTATATTATTTTACTTTTCCACAAAATTAAAGAGAGGTTTAGAGAGCCAACCATTAAACATACTCTATTCAGGGGTGACACAATACATATGTAAACACATGTAACTATTTTTTCTTTTACTGTCTATCGATTGACATAATCCAAATAATTTGTTCTAACTTGTAAGTTATTATTATTCTGGGAAATATAAAAATAAACAAATGATCTTAAAGTATACACCAACATTTCAACCCCTTTATTATTATTATTTGATAACAAATTAAACACAAAAATTAACAAACTAAGAAAAACACTATCTGTATATTCACCCTATAAAAAGCCTGTCAAAAAAAAAATTTAACAAATTTTACTTTGCCTTTAATGTAATATGGTGGCCCTATAATTTTAATTTAATTGTAAACAATTTTGGCTGTTGTGAGATGTCAAAAATAAAATGTAAAACCACATACATAGGAAATTATATTTTGTTATTGTTGACTGTTATTGAGAAGAGTATGAAATTAAAAGTTTTCATATTGCGCTCTTGGAATAACAAGGTATGTATTACATTTACATCAAATTGAGATATTGAGCTTCAAAGATTTTAATATTAATTTTTCGATTTCTTCAGTAAATATAACTTTGTTTTATTGTTATCTCCCAAACTACTGAGCAATTTATCATGTTTATATAATACAGTTTTAAATAGAAATGTATTGTCAGAATTTTGAAACAAAACTCAACTTCAATCAAAATGTCAGAGGATACTATGTTGTTCCAAGATCACATCATGTTAAAACCTTTATCCGTTTTGTTTCTTTGGTATTAATAACAATTTCACCATATATTATATGATTATACATAGTAGTTAGATTGTGACGAAATATAATTTTATTTATTAAAAAATGTAAACACATTTTAATAGACAAAAATGCCACAAATTATGACCTAATGTAAAAAAAAATCTTTTTTTTTGTAAGTTTCAAAAGGAAAATGGTGTTTTGTCCCAAGAGGTATAACAATATGAGATGAAAGGTCTGTCAGTACAGTGTTTTGTTCTATTACTATGAGAATGAACTCCAAATCAACATGTTCACATTCACAAACTCCAAATAAATAACATTTTCACATAGGAAGCATGTTCTTGTACTGAAATGCCCATTCTTCTTTGCCAGTGCAAAAATGATATCATAAATTTTTATAAATATTGTAAAATGATAAGTATTTAAAAAAAAATCCACAAAATATATAATTAAGTAGGTAGCCTATGAATTGACAAATTTCTAACATATTACAGAAATAATAAACAATTAGTGTAGATCAATGGTTCCTAACCAGTGAGCCACGAGCGATTGAGGGGTGTGCTGCACAAAATTGTTGCTCAAGTAAAATTCAAGTGTTATATACTACATTAATTGTTATGGAACATGCCTTTTTTATATTTTCGGAAATAGCCCATACACATGAAATGAATGTTATTTTTTTAAATTAACCGAAATACAATAGCACAGTAACTTTAATATACACTTGTATTGTTTTATCAATTTCTCACTAAATAAATTTTTTTCATCTATGAATTTTGATAGTTTAATAGATGGCAAAAAGTATGCGAGCACCTACATTGCATACTGTAATTTTCCTATCGATCAACAATGTTCCATAATCAAAATAATGATGACAGTTTCAAATTCTGTTTTTGTTATTGAAATTGTTGTATTGTTATATTGAAATATTATTGTATAATTTCAATTCTATGTGAAATATGCAGATGCAGACTTGTGGTTATTTTTATATGTGTACGATATAATATTATGGCTTTATCACAAACAATTTCATCTCATTATTTTTTTTAGATGAAATGCAAAATATGTTAATTTATGAGATTGCATACAGTGGTAGGTTTAAGGTATGTATGTTAAGTATTCTTCAGTGTGTCGCGAAAATTCTACAATTTGAATAGTGTACCTTGACGTTTAGAAGGTTGGGAACCACTGGTATACATAATGCTTCATCTGTTTACCGCACCTTTGAAATTGTTTTTAATTGAGGTAAGAGAATTTGCAAAGGCCATTTAATTATTCTTCATTATTAATACTATGAAACTTTTACTAGCATGATGCGGGATTGTTAAATTGAAATTCAGTCTAAAAGTATAATTATTTTAAATAAGGCAAAGCTATGTACTACATATATATATACAAATTTCACAATTTGGCTACGCAAGCCATTGTCAACCAAACAAAATAATATTTTGTTTTTTAAATACTTCTACAATAAAATAATGTTTAAATTTTAGCTTTCTATACATATTACCTATTTTAGAGTAATCACAGTAAAATGTGTGGTGGTTAAAGATTTTCACTAAGTACTTAAGGGTTAATGTTGAAACCTTGTGTTATCAGTGCAGCATCGGTGGACATTGTGACTTTTGGACTATTGAGGTTTTCATTGGGAGCTGCCACAGCCGCCACTGAAGTGATGGATTGCGGTTTCAGAGAGAATACGGATTCACTGACAGGGGTGGTTGTAAATCGACTAGACGCTTTCTTTGGACTGGCTCCCGAGCCAAGATTTTCTTGAGACGACTTCTTGATCAATTTTGAAGGACTGTCAGTTCCTCTGCTACGAAACAATTCTGTTTGTCTTTCAGGATCTCGTGAAGTGTCAATGGACAGGCCTTCACTGGCTCTCCTCGATGCTAAAGGAACACTCGAACTTTGAATTTTTCCATGATAACTTTTCGATATTCGTGCCAATTTAGTTGGCTCTATAAAAGTTTCCTTTACAATAAGGGCACCCGGACTCGAAGGTATATTTACGGAACATTCACTTAAAAAGGACTTTTGCAATTGACTTTGAAGGTCAGTCGAATCAGCGATGGACAACGGAGGAGCGCTTTTTTCTAAGACGTTACTAGAGTCATTATTTACTTTCCGTAATGGTTTGGGTTTGACACAAATCGGATCCGTGTGTTTTTGTGATATTTTGTCACATGTGTCCTTTTCGTAAATTGAAAGAAATTTATTTTGTTCGATAGATGAAGAAAGCGAGGGGTTAAGATCATTCTTTATAATGTTTTCTGGAGGAATTACTAAAGGTTTGAATGTAGATCTGGCCGGATCATTATTAATTAAAGAGGATGTGGGATTGTCTTGTTCTCCAGCAACCAAGCTTGTTTCGGCTGATATTGTTGTTTCTTCTTCCTCTTCCTCTTCTGTACCCTGGGAAATTACAGGAGAATATATACTGTGTACGCTTTATTTTAATAATATGTACATTGTCGGTCTAGTAGCGAGGCACTCGCCTAGTGATCAGAGGTTTGATTATAGGAGACAACCAAGTTACTCATTTTCATAGCACAAGCATTTAACTAACTTTAAAAATGTAAGAATATTGATGTGATATGTATTCTGTGTACACTTCTCTATTTTTATTTTTAAAAATCTTTGTCTTAACCTACAAATGCCTATAGACCGATATTATTTATTTAAAATATTGCTTACAATTAAAATATTTTCATATGCTTTAAAAATATGTTTATGTATCAGTGGCGGTCGGTGACTTATTGTAGAAGGAATGCTGTTTATACCTACCATCAAATATACAAATCTACAGACTAACACTCACACAATTCACTATGTGTATATTCATTGTTTTAATAATTCGGTATTCAAACCAAACTGTAAAAAATGCATCACACAAACAAATTCCACAAAACAATCTGCTCGCTTCGTAATATGTATGCTACTCTGTGGATTTTACACCCATAAGCATTAAAATTGTTTTTTATACATTGGATGCTGTTAATGAATGCGTATACAGTATTCGAAAACCTTGACAGGCAGAACTGAATGCGCACGCGTGAAAGTCGAATACTTTCAAGCTTGCTGGTTACGGAATGAATGATAGAATCCACTGTTGCTGGTATCTGTATATTTACGCAATTTGTAGATGTTTGAAAGTTGAGACTGTATATGTATTCGCCGTGTCGTTGTGTGTGTCTAAATGACAGGATGAATTTATTTGCAGCAGTGCTGTTTTCAGCTAGAAACAAAAAGTACAAAGCTTTTTGACTCTAGAACACAAGGGATGCGGGGCATCCAAAGCATGTATGAAGCGGCCACGCCTGCTATGATGTATGTATTGTTGTGTAAAATGAATAATAACTAGTTTAATTCAGAATGAAAGATATTATCTGAAATGCTTACAGTAATGTCATGTTCTGTAGTAGAACCAATTGTGGCCTCGTTGGTATTAAACTCCCACTCGGAACTGGTCGACACCGGAGTTACATCACCACTCGTGTTCCTGATTCCAACCAGACTCAACCCTTCAAATGATAAACGATAGATTCAAGTATTTGCATGGTTAAATATTGATGAAATGAACTGAGCTATTTAAAAATGACACATTATTTCTGATCTTATATGTATGGACCACCCTGTACATTAGAACAATGAAGATTTACTTACATTATAACGATAGATTATGAAGTAATTATTTAATTTGAGACGTTTTTAAAAAACCATCTTCATCAGAAACAAATAACTAGTGGAGAAGTGGTCCATTGAAACCCACATTAGCGCCCAAATATATTTGATATTGATTCTTTTTACAGAGACTAATAATTTTTTAAATCCACCACAGTAAGACTTTGATTTTTTTAAATTTAAAAAATCATTTCTCACGAATTACAAAAACATGTATAATATATTATCAATGTGTGAATATAGTAGTACCTAACTAATATGCTGGATTGGGGACCAGACCATCATTGCAAAGTGAAAATTATCATAAAGCAAAAATTATTTTCAATTGCGAATGTGTAAAACCACCCTTTTATTTTTTTCATGAAAGTGTGATGTGAATATTATTGAACACAAGAGAGTACTTTTGTTCTTACTATTTAATGGGTAAAACTGTGTATGTATATTCTTATATACAATATAAAAGCTTTTTTTTACATTTTTTCCAATTTGCATTGGGGTTCAATTTTTTAGTTACACCACTGTAAATAACTTGAATAATAAAGAAAGCAGTATTGAGGAATGCTAACTGATCAGGTTTAGGACTTGAAAATATAATCTTCAATCTACATAATATATTATCAATATAATGAAAAACAACATAAGAAAATATTGGTTAATGAAAATACCCGTTGCACTAGTGACACTCAGGCCATGCGATTGTGAACCGAAAGTCGGGTACAATTCACCATCTAGGTCTGCGCCAACGGAGCTGAGCTCCTGGTCCAGTTCAGGGAACATGTGCGACATGGATGGTAAACCCAAAGCTCCATATCTGGAATGTTTTAAGGAACAGGCCACAATAGAACATAATACAATATTGGAATGTTGATTCGAGCCACTAAAGTGAACTAGCAGATAGATAGACAAGTTGACTGCCGTTAGGCCCATGGATGTTATTACGCTATCTTACTAGGTGCTGCCAACGCCCAAGGACAATTTCCATAGATGTTTATTCACATCGGTATGTTGCCACAATCTGCTGTTTTTGTGGCGGACGTATGCTTGTGCAATAATTTATAATCGGCATTTGTTAATATCCAGAAAAGAGCCAGCAGTCAACGGGTTAAATGCAATGCTAATAGAGGGAGCAAGTCGGTATCAAAAAGTAAAACATTAATGGTAACTTTAATATCCTTAACCCGACTATTACGGCTGCAAACAATGTTGTCTTCTTGTGTGCGGAAATTCGGGTAGTCAAGAACTCCATGTACAACAATACAGTTTATTACAGATCTCACAGGTATACAATATAAGAGATGTGTTCTGATCTACGGTTCCTTTTCACGCTGTTCAACATGCGCGTGCCGTACAATCGTTACATCATGATACATTACAGTAACGTATCGATAAAACCATCTTTTTATCTGTTAGAGAGATTTTATGCATTTTTTGCCTTTTCTATTTTTACATATTTCTTTCGGTGTCTTAAAATTGTTAACTTTCCATTCTATTTAAAAAAAAACAAAGTGAAATTATTGATTGATTTTAATCAACAAAAAAAAACTTCATTATTTCAGAAAATTTGATTCTTTGGTAAATGCACAATTCTATCATATGTCAGACCATAAAATGAAAAGAAACATTTTGTTTCATCGGGTAAAGAGAATGAATGCTGGAATATTATTGATCAAGTTACCCTTCAGTGCTTAGCTGGCTGGCAGACATATCACTGGATGCCCTCTCGCAGAAGTCGGACAGGCAGTTGGGTGAGGAGGGTCCACTGGAAGAGCCAGCGCTGGGGGGCCCTCCAGAGCTGGAAAGTAAGCTCGGAGGACCACTCCAGCCGACACCTGAATACACAGGCATATTTGAAAACTTTGAAAAAAAATTCTATCTTGCAAAGATAACTTAGGCTAAATGATGACACCGATCTATTAGTGCCCAAAGTCTTTCATCTGTGTGAAGATAAAAGTCTCTTTGGTTTATTTAAATGTTGAATATCAGGTTATTCATATTGTATGTACCATCTGAGCATTTAATATATGAAGTATTCATAATACAGTTGAACTTGGTTACAACGAGCTCGAGGCGACCAACTAAATTTGCTTGTTATAACCGTTACTCATCATATCAACAAAAAAACCGTTGCACCACACCACACGTCAAATCGTTTTTCCCAAACTGCTATGCAAATTTTTCCACCTGTGCCTTCAAAATTGGCCTGTCAATAGCAAATCTGGCACTTCTTTGGGTGCTAAATCATTTCAATAATACTGCATCAACATCATTAAGATTGCATTTTCTACATTTTTTATTTCCATGATGTCGTTTACAAATGCCGACAAGTAAACATCCTTATTTTTCCATAATGTTGAAATAGTCGAAGAAGACAACAAAATTTTTTTACACACTTCAATATTTTTCATCGCATTCTAATTCACAAATGATTTCTACTTTCTCACGAATCGAGAGACACTTTCTTTTGTTGGAAGACATGTTTGCAAATCAAGGGCCACTTTTTAACTGATAAGTCAATGTCAAATTGTCAATACAACACTGCCGACACATACAAACATTAATTTAGACAATCTCGTAATAAATTTGAATTCAGAGAAAAACACAAATGTAAAAAGGGATTGAGATTGTAAAATGATATTTTCGGATGTCTGCTTTTTATTTGATACTTTTGTTTGATGCTCAATAATAAGATCAAAGTTTTGGTGGCCGAAAATCTTAGGTAGTATCATAAATTATATGACCCAACAGTCGGTGACAGTCTGCATGTCCACCATTTCTTTCACTTTAATTGCTTAGTCCCAACAAACATACAAATATTCACATGTTGGCTGTATTATTTTTTCGATATAACCGAGAAATACAATCGTTATAACAGTTCACTTTTGTATGAAAACTTGCATAAACTAAAATATCATATATAAAATGAGTTTTTGCTTACTATAATATAATGCTATAACCAAATTTAACTGTATTGTAAAAGTGGATACCTTTTCAAAATGTGCACTGAAAATGTTCAAAGTGTATGCAAAATCTCAATAGTTTGTTTTTCATTATTCCATTAGTTTTATTATTTATAAATAAACCACTTTCAAAGATAATAAATATATTGTAAAGAAAAAAAAAAAACAATCTTAGGGCCGTTTGTGTGATTTTTACTATAGTAAAAAAATTTGCAAAAACGGGTTGGTCAATCATTGGTAAAAAAATATTTACTCATTGAAAGTACACTCAATAGTAAACTAATTTTACCATCCAAAATCGAATGGTAAAAACTGTAAATCGTTAGTTAAAAATGGCTGATTCTTCACAGTTGTTTCAAGTCATCTGTCATCTGTCAAAGTTGCAGTATACGACAATTAATCATTCAATATCTCACTATTTTAGTAATGAGAGTTCATCTGATGATGATCTCGCTGTTGAATTAATATTAGTACATAGATTGAAAATTTTTCACTGGAAAAGTGACAGATTTCGAATGCAGAGGTGAATAAAGCCATAGATAAAGCAAAACATATGTATTGCCAATATATATATTTTAAATTAATAAAATTCTCAGATATTTGATGATTATTCACCTTGCCATGCTATTAGGCGGGATTAACTTTGACAGTAGTAAACTCGACGTTCGAACAAACCGCAAATATTATTTTACCACGGACGATGTTAAAATAAAAATTTACCGCTGATCACAAAATTGGCTCTTAGAATTAGATTGTTGAGTGTGTAGTCATCAAATATTTCTGATAGTAATTTTGATATTATTTTCCATCACACTGTTACATTTCTCTAATGAAAATGGGCGGTGATGATCATTTCTCATTGCATTATATGACAGGAAGATAATTCCAGATTAAGCTATAGCTGTGTCAAAATAATATTTTCTACTATACTGGATGACAGCACTGTTATTGTTGTTGACGGAGGACGGGATGTTCCAGCACCATGCAAGATATAGTGGGTGTGACATCTACTGTATATTAGCATTTTAATAGAATATAAATAAATTATCTTAACCGTTTTAGTGCTAAGCAATTTTCGATACAAACGATCGCAGCGCTTTTGCGACGCGTAGCATTCAAACGGTTAATGTTATAAAAAAACCTACTGTTTGTCGGCGATGGTCTTTTCCGCTGCTGGGTGGGCAATGGTGTGGAAGGATGCTTGGGAGGTGACGACGCCGGGGTGCGAAACAGTGGGATGCAGGTCATCTGTTCCAAGAACACGTCCAGTTGTTTTAGAGAGAGAGCGTTGTGTAGTGTCTCCAGAGGGCGAATTGGAGGGACTCCTCCGAAACCATCTAAAGCTATAAAAGTCAAGCAAAAGATTACGTAATAATATAATATGTAACAAGGTAAATGCAATATTTTTTAGTTCATTTTAAATTTCATAAAAAGTTGATGTAATTTTTGTGAGCATATTACAGTTGTAATTTGTAACTGCAAAATGTTTGCCATAGAAACAGATAATAACGGGTACTTACTTGATGCCGATGCAGTGTTGGGAATCATATCTCTCAGGTTCGGTGCAGAGGAGCTGCCACTGATGACCGCTGTGCTGAATAGAGAGTTGGTGGACCCTCCAGCGCCAAGTTTGCTCCTACTGTAGGCTCCTCCCAACCCGAACCCCAGCATTTTGAAATAGCTCATCTGGCCAGCAATGCTGTGCCTCTGGCGCCGCACCGCATTGGGCTCTAAGAAGGGGGCATCACACGTGAGGGAGGAGCGGGGGGGTGACACAACTCTACTCACTACACTGTGCTCAAGTGTTAGTCGGTCGCCTTTGTTAACGCATCTCAAGCTATCGTAATAATGTACACCGCAGTGAGACTGAATGTTAGAGTCTGACGCCACCTTCCACAGGCGGTGCTCACCTTGCGGAGAACTGCCGCCAGATTCAAAATCAGATGGGAAAAAACAGACTGAGTGTCGGGCAAACACGGGGGAAGAGAGCGGAAGTTCGTTAGTAGCCGATGGGTTATCCAATGCATCGAGAGGTTTAAGTAAGGAACGATCTCGTGAGGATTTAAATGATATGGCGGATAGTGGTAGTTCGTTAGTTGATGATTCTGGTATACCGTCAATATTTATTTCGGGTGTGGCACTCTCGACACTGTCGTAACGGTTCAGGGTTAAAGTAACATTAAAAGATGGGCATGCTTTCTTAGTATCAGACGAGTGAGAAATGAGAGGTGCGAGTACATCTGATGTTGACACAATTAAAAAACACATTAATATGGGTAAACAATTTTGAATGTAGCACAATAGAAAAGGAAAGAAAATGAGATCATTAATAAAACATGGAATGCAGCGAAGCACGAAAGCATTTTACAAATAATTGATTTGGAGAGAAGAGTGTGAGTATTATTAATGAGAGGAGAGAACATCAAGGAAGAAGAAAAATAAAAATATATAAGTACTCAGACATAAATTAATATAATAAATACACACTCTATTGAAGAAAATGATAGATACACCACTAAAGATTGAATAAATTAATTGAAGTACCACATACCACCGACAAATAAAATAAGGACAAACTTAGCAACACAGAGGAAGGTGCATTGTTAGGGCAGGCTGCATCACAGCTTACGGTAGGGAATACCACTCAACAATGTCATTACTACGATGAGATGGAAGCAAACCATGACATCCATTCTTAAACCCAAATTTCACTACATGGCCGTGATATGGATTTAAGAAGTCCTGGGTTACTGTATTTATCAAGGTCTTTAAGTTAACTCTTTTAAATTTCAATATAACACGATTCATCATTTACATTCAATTTTAAAATGTTTCAATTTGTCAATGAAACTAAATGGAAAAACTTGAACATGAACAATCCGGGGAAAATTTATATTTCATTTCCCTTCTTTTTTCAGAATTAATTCTAACAAAACAATGTTTTTCTATTACCTTAACAAAGCCAATCCGATTGTGGACCTGTTACTAGCAGTTGTGCGATAAAGCTTACAAAAATTAAATAAACGGTTACGTAATTTGCAAAAGCATCAGTATATCATGAAGTAGTCCAAATGAGGGGTTCAGAAACACAACTGCCACTTGACCATGTTTTCAAGAGCAGTTATCAATTGTAAAACTGCTACAATTATTCTATTCTATTTCTCATCAATTGATAGTGGTAGTCTTGCTTCTAAATCCTTCAAATATGTAGTCGTAATCTAATGAAGTTGCAATATTGCTGAAACACAACTGCCACTTGACCATGTTTTCAAGAGCAGTTATCAATTGTAAAACTGCTACAATTATTCTATTATATTTCTCATCAATTGATAGTGGTAGTCTTGCTTCTAAATCCTTCAAATATGTAGTCGTAATCTAATGAAGTTGCAATATTGCTGAATGTCACTGGTAATAATTATTCGCAAAACAAAATTAAATCACTAATGAAAATAGTCTACCTCTTCAGTTTAAAATAATTCAATAACTTTTAATTTACGATCATCGCGAAGTCGATCATTTTAAAAGTTAACTTAAGGAGGTTGCATAAACATAGAACACGGGGACATGTGGATCAGTGAGCACAGTGGGGGTGGGTTCCAGCAGGACGGCACTGCCGGTCAGATGGTGCTAATTCAATATTCTGAAGGCTTAACGTAAGATCAAATTATATCATTTGAAATAGAAAAATAAACATCACACATTGATGGCTTTTCACAAATGCCTCAAATGTACTATTTTTCTCAGCATTGTTCCTACAACATTGTACAAATGATTATTTTTCTTTCTTGTCACAAATAAGAAAGAAGTTTTATGAACTAACATAATATGCAAAATAATAGTGAGGCTGTAATATTGTGTAAAAAGTGATCTAACTCTATGGGCCGGTTGTGTGATCAGTAGTAACTTTTTAGTATAATAAAAAAATATTTACTTCTCGAAAGTACATCCCGTAATGAACTCATTTTACTCTGCGATATCAGATAGTAAAAATGAGAATCGATTGTCAAATATGGCGAACTTTTCACAGTTGTTCCAAAAGTCATCTGACACATTGATACTTTGAAAGTTGCAGTATACGACAATTAATCATTCAATATCGCTATTTTAGTGATGAGAGTTCGTCCGATAATGATCTTATTGTTTGATATACGTCATTACACATAATATGAAAAAATTTCCCCACCAAAGTGATAGATGTCGAGATATTGAACGCCTAGGAGAAAAATCCATAGATAATGCATAAGATAAAGCATATTTCATGATTATCTGTCGCACCTATAGACATCTCCATCTATGCTTTGACAATTAGTAGTAAATTTAATACATCAACAACCCGCAAAGGATTTTTACTACAGGCGTTAGTAAAAAATTAACACAGTAAAAAGTTACTACTGATCACACAACCTGCCCTAAACATATAACAATTATATGACAAAAATAAACCAAAAATTTATTTTCACTTGAAAAATTGACAAAGTATGTAGTCATAACTACATTAAGGTGCCTTTGTTCATGGCACTAGTTATATCTGAAGGACTTATTAAATTAATTCATATCAATTTGCCATTAATTCCATCAATCCGATTCTATAAAAATAATGTTTAAAATAAAACAGAGATAAAAGAGCATATGCAAAATAATATAGACAAAGTATTGTAATATAAATGGAATGAAGTCTTATTGAAAGTGTGGTGTAGTTTAACTAGATTTTTAACAAAATGGGAAAAACTATTACCAACCCATTAATATTTTGGAGCATACAGTTCATAAAATCTACTTATACAATAAAAAAATATATTTCTAAAGATGTTCCATCCAGAAAATAAGTGATTTTGGAGAAATGGGGATAGTTTGAGCATGACAATGTGATAATAGTTTCCTTCATCCTATGAGAAAATGTTTTATGCTGGTATTGATTATTTGTACATACAATCAAAAAGCTCAATATTTATCAATGAACTACGAAAACAAGCAAGCAGTTCTACTATGTTATTTATTTAAATTAAAATATTTTAAATAACAAGATACAATATCAGATTTTCTAAACAACTAGCTAGCAGAAGCATAATATAAACAAATAATATAAAAAACACAACATGAAATAAAACTCAGGTTTTTTCCTCGTTATGTTATCTGTCAGAACACAAAATTTTGTTTACTGTTTGTATAAATGAATTCAAAATATATTTTGGTTGTAAATATTTTATATTAACATTTGAACAGGGCTAAAGAGCATAGGTACTAGTTGGTAACACTAGTTATCACCATAATAATAGTTACTTACTTTTTAATTACTCATTTACTAATTACTCTTAATTTTATGTTACAATATTACAACCCTAGGCTGGAGGGCCGCTAATAATAAACATAATTTTATTGAATAAGTGTTTATTTACAAACTATGTATTTAAAAAAAACTTGTTTAATTTTTTACCTTGAGAAAAGTCTCAAAAAATTATGGAAAATAAATAAATCAACTATATACAAAAATTATATTGACAAAATATATCAGGAATGTTGGCATATGACTGGCGATTATTGGTGTGTTAGTAACATCTTACTGTCAATGTTAATGCCCCCGCATTGATCATTAGTGATTTGAAATTATCCAATGTTGTACGGTAATAGTAACAGTTGGTGTGAGCCATTGGCGACCATCATCGTCCTAATTATTGCATTATTAAATACATATAAGAGAATCTTTAAAAAAATAACAACTGCAATCGAATCTGACCCAGGTAAAAATTTCTAGACAATGTATACATTCTCAAAGTTTACACTTTTAAAATGCGTAAATTTAAACTGTTTCAGAAAAATTTAAATCATTACTACTCCATACACAAACCCTTTTCATATTTGTGACATTTTGGCCGGACTTTTCCGTGAAATTTTTGTCATTATATTATAATATATTAATATCTATAATTAGAGATTATAATCTCCACTAAATCACAATCCTACCTTTCTTGGTCCCTGAATTGCACCGGTTAGGGGTAACGGGTGTACTACACGAACACACAGGCATGCCATTATTGAAAAATACAATTATTTATTTGCTCATAGATAAAATTAAAAAAAAAACAATAAATATTCTTCATACATGCATGGGATGCAAAATATTGTAAAAATAAATATAATATTTATATGAAAATTTAGTTATGCTTTAACAATTTAAAAAAAAAATCTACATGCATTTTAGTAAAATGTTTTATGCACATTAAATTGTAAAAAAAATTAACAGATAAATTATAATTCATTATGGATGAATACACAATACAAAATTGGAATAATTGAAAAATGATCAATGGCCTACGATAGGAGTAGTTAAGTTTTTTTTTTTTTGACTTATTTTGACAGCTAAAATAGGAAAATGTAGGTCCCAACAAATTGTGTTCCCTAAACTTGCTAACATGTTATATGTGAACTTTTTTTTTGGATTTTGTAATATTTAAAATATTCTGATCATTTTTTTCTAAACGTTTTGGCTTGTATTGCATATTATTTGGCTAATATTGTATATTAATCGTAATTGAAAAAAAAAAAGTATGTGTGAGACATGGTCTAGAGATGAAGATAGGACCGCTTCCCAATTTTAAAGTTAAAATAAACCCATTTTTTTCATTACATGATTTGAATGGCAAATAAACTGATATTAAAATATCAGTGTGGAATCTGACTGGACATTGATTGATTATGTTCCTGCGCATTCTATGCAGAGTGGTGCCCTAACTATATTACCATATTTTTTGTATGATAAAACACACCCGACCATAAGACACAATTCAAATTTATGAAACAATTTCTATAAAAAAATATTTTTCGTACAAAAAAAGGGAAAAGTATACATCTCATTCACGAATGAGCCAACGCACCAGTTTGATTTATCGGTGGCGTCAGATGTCTACATTTGTTCAAATTAATAATAAGGTTCAATAAGTATTGAAAAAGTAATTATTCAAATAAAATACATGCATAGGTATAAAAAAAAATGTGTGTATATTTCTTTTAAAGGTTAAATTATTTTCTACAAGGATCTATTAGTATGTATCACCTACCTTCAAACCGTAAGATCCCAATATAATAAGTTATTTTTCGAAGGTGTGTGAAAAATATGGTATTTATTTTTTGTTGGCTTGTTTTTGGTTTTGAGTATTCCGTCTACTTGTAAACAAGTCATGTTTTTGTTTAGAATTGATACAATACAATATTCTGTCCACAAACCAAAAATAAAAAAACATGTGAAAATAATGCCAGAAATCGTAAACAAACATATCAACAAAGACAAGTTCAAAAGTAGTGATGATGATATATGCAAGTTGTATGATATATAACAAAGATTGATCGATAGTGACAATGGAGGGGAAAATGTAGTGCAATCAAAATGAAGAAATAGGAACTTATACATCTGTTCCAGAACTATAGATCCCCCCGTGAAGAAATTTTCATTCCGAGAATAATGCAATGATTTGAAAATTTTAACAACAAGAAATTCGATAATGATATTCATATGTAGGTACTCTAATTAATTAGTATCAGTTTTTCAGTCAACGAGAATAATATCGCTTATACAGATATACAAACAAACTGTTATATTACTGGTAAGATAAGACTGCGAAATATATGAAGAGTACGGTGCTGGAAAAATTTTTAGTTTCTCAGTTGAGTTTTGCTTTTGAATTTAAGATTGTTATTTTGGCTTTTTTGTTATATATCAAATACATAGTTTTTTAGATTACGAAATACACATTTTATATAAATCCTTTCCTTTCCCAATAGTGGGAAGCTTTTACTGGCAGCTGACACTCGAACTATAAATTTATTTGGAAATTTCAAAATATGTACACTGAAAAAATCCTCGATTTTCATAGATATTCACCTATACTGTTCTATAAATTTCCACACATGCTCATGCGTGGCCGGACATCGTGGAAATAATCCTATACTCTTGGTTTGGAATCATTAATTTAAATCCAAAGATGCGCAGACTTTTCTCAGTTTGGGCCGATATATTTGTATCATGAGAAAATGGTGGTGCACAAGGCAAGAAGGTATGTTTCAAATTAACCAAAATATTTTGATAAAAATGTCGACCTGTAAATATATTTGCACAGTCCAAACATATTTTTTACATAATATTATATAGTTACAAATAAATAAATAAATAATTGAGAATTGATGCAAATCAGAGGTCTGGATGCCAATGACTAACTTCATATATCTGGTAGGAATTTTTATAAATACCGCCATTACCGATATTGACTCTAAATTTTCTGAGACTATTTGATACTTTGTATAATTACATTAATTATATACGTATATAGAACATGTCAGAGAGGATGTTTCTTGGTTATCCCACGTCTGTTGGTCCTGAGAAGAACCACTATCGTCCCAACGTTTCGGGTAAATCTCATCACTCACACCTTATCGGTGAAATGTCACTCTAAAATGATTGTGAAACATGTCTTTTCAGGCTGGCAATTCAGCCTGTTGAAATCTAATCACTAATCTTTACTTTGCATAATTAGGGTGTTTACAACCAAATGTTTGACTTTTGGTAATTCTGTGGGGTAAATTATTATTATTTGTAATGAACGAATGCACTAGATCTGTGCACCTTTCATTTAAACCATTTTGCCGTCCTTTGTCTTAGCAGGAAAAGTTGGAGAAACAAGAAAAAAACACTGCATTTTTAAGCAAACATTGACAATTATTAATCTGAGACAGACCTGTAGGTTCACGGTGTGGCTTCTGCTGGTCGAGACTCCGAGCTCGGGGCTCTGGAGAGTGAGCCTTCTGTCTGGAAGAAGAACCAGTGTCGGGGGAGCCTTGATGCACTGATTGACTGGAGATCTGCAACTCCTCAGTTAGCCGCTTGGCTAGTTCTGACGCTTCGTGTCCACTCACAGTGTGGTGGATATTGCTAAAATAGATAGCAGGCGCTATACAAACCACCATCGGAAGAATTCGCAGATAGAAAAAAAATTGATCACCTAATTCAATATTAGGCAGAATTTAACATAGGTTAGGGTGCTACATATCTCATTTGCTGATATAGTTTCCATTATAATATTAATAAACAATTTATATTGAAATGCAATCCGCCTCTTTCAATATATGTAGTGCCCAATTCCAAAACCCCCTAAGATAACTTTATGTGTTTTTGAGTTATAGATGAAAACGTATAATATTTTAAAAGCACAAAATGTTTGTTTTTATATCAGCATTTTTTAGAGACAATTCTATAATGTAATTTTTTCTTCTGTATATATTATTCTGGCAGCTGGATACTGGATTTTAGATCATGTGATCATCAACAAGCATTGTGATTGGCTGATTTAATTTTAGGGGGAATAGCAACATATACTCTGTCTGCTTTGGGGTATTTTGGAACAAACCCTAATTTTGAACATGTAATATCAATGAACTTAAGTGGCATTTGCGAGAAACAATGTGTTCTGCATGTAACTGACAAAAAAATTTACGAAACTGCATATTTAACTCTAATTATTTGAAATCTGTTTTAGGGGTTTTTGGAATTAGGCACTACATATGTACTTGTACGTCCCTTTAAACTTAAATTAATAAAATAGCCAATTACCAAATAGGAATCGGAGCAGATGGTTTAAGATGTCCTCTAGACTTGACTGGAGTGATGTCAGGACTGGGCCTATCTTCACAAGTAGGCTAGAAAATATACTCAAATTAGTACTCTCACGAATATGTATAAACATCACGTGTATATTAGTTACTGGGAAGGAAGGAATTCAATTTTAATATAATTTTTTTTAATAAAAATTATACTTTGTGTAGGTAGGCGCATACTAGAAATGTATTAATTTTTTTCAGGTAAGTACTGAATTCTAAAGGAATTTTATTTACTGAAAGTTACTTATCTACCTACTGGAATTTAATTTTCAAACATGCGAGCGTTGTGGCTTTTCTAATATGTGAATTTATAAAAAATGACAAAACTAAATTTGACGTTTATGGATAAAATATGCAATCACCATGGTATACGGTATGGTCATTATGTTATTAACATTAAATGTAGTCATACATTTTTAAATTTATTTCACCAGCAATATTACACATATTGCAAAAATCATATTACAATGAAAAAAAAAAATCTATAAATAAATGTATTATCACTACATACATTTAATACAAGTAGATTTACTTACCGGCATCAAGGTTTCTTGGCTAGCTGACTGCTCCTCATCTAATACAAACTCATTTTCTTCTTCTATGCACTTAACCTCTTCCTCCGAACCCTTTAATAAAAGACATAATTATTATGTCTGTTTTTTAAAAATAATTTATTAAAAATGATATCAATAATTTTTGTATGTATTCAACAAAAAACTAATAACACGATAGCTACCAAACATTTTCCCATTAAAATAAACTTTTTTAACCTTCTTACCTATATGAGATGTGAGTCGTAATTGATTTGATTTTAGACTGTCACTCGCACCGATTGATCCGCCATCTGGTAAGTCTTCCCCGGTTGAGTTTTTCGGTAAATCCTCTTCTGGTTTCTAACGCTCACCAGGCTGACGCATCAATCAGTTTGAGTATAAATATTTTATTTTATTTTACAAAAAAATGGTTTGTAACACCATTCCATTATTTTAGATGACGTATTGAAATGTTTGCACTTCATTTAAACCTAATCTCATTTAATAATATTAATGAAAACACACTTTGTTTATACCATTGTTTACAGTTTTGTTTATACTTGTCTATACTTGCAATTTTAATTTTAGTATACATTGTAACCTGAAAAGGGACCATTGGTCCCGAACAGTGGTATAAATAAAGTGTGTTATCATTATTAATATTAAATGTTGCCATAAAATAAATTTGCATTTATTGAAGAACTAATCTCACTTATTTTATGGATAGTCATGATTAAGGTGCACTTTTATTTATCACTAAAACATATAAAGGGTAGCCCAACTTGATGGTCACCCTCAAAGGACGGTACTGATCACTGTATTTATTTGCAAGTCTCATACTTCTATTACTTTACATTAAAATCTACATTGCAGTATACACTTACTGAAGTATTGGCATTTACTGATTCATTACGACTATGAGGTCTAAACCCGGGCCCTGGAGGCAAGTTCTTCTGTACACAACAATTGACTCCGGGACTGAAGTGAAGCTCAACATGGAATCTAAAAACAAATATTTAAATAAATACATAATCAAAAATTTCTGAATAATTAAAAGCAGGTTGAGAAAAGCAATTAATGAGTGAACATTACTACCTCTCTTCTGAAAATGGATCTTTGGTAGGGTCTTCGTAGAGCATTACGACAACTTGCGACATATAGTTGAGTTCTGACACCATAGAAACATATTCCATTGCTCTTCTCCACTGTTCGTCTGTAATTACCTGGCAAAATGTTAAAAGGATAGTCAATTATAATTATTAATGGATGGATTACAAAATTTTTTCAGAAGGTACAACTTTTAAGTCTTACATCCAGCAGTCCTCCGTATCTCAATACTGTCAACAGAGAGTGTACGTGACTCTCACTTGTGAAGTACAACCGTGTACGCACATGTCGTCCTGGACTGGAAACACCATGACTATATCTAAAACACATAAATTAAACAAATTAAACAAACCAGTTATTAAATCAAACTAGATGTATAGGTATGTAGTATCATGTTCAAATATGAGTCGCATAGCGGCGAGTGGCCTAAGTGAAAAATTTCAAATTTTAAATTACATACACTAATATGCTCAATATTGATTGTTTGGTATTGGTTTAATTTAATATGGAGAGATATATAGAAGCATTATATAATTACAAGTACTATACAGCCATAATGACACTACATCCGAAGCCGCCACATCCAGAAAGTCATAGATAATAGACGGGGAAGTGCAATATTATTATGGATAATAATGTTTATATATATTTTTTTAATAAATACAAATGTGATGCATTTGAACACTCTGCAGCTGTGCGATTCAGACAGTATATCCTCTTAAAAAATATTAACAATGACAAGATCAAGAAGACTGTTGCATACAGTCACAAGAAAACAAGGATGGTTCACCGATCCCCGCTCCTCCCAAATGGTGCTAATGATGAGGTCAGAAGAAATGAAACAGAAATATGTTCTTTCTAGGGACACAATGGCGACAAAACCGAGAATGCGTTCCAATCATTTCAACGAGCAGACAGCAACATATTTTTAATAACTCCCTTGTGTCATATTATTCTATCAATTAATCGGCGTCACTTCAGCGACTTCTCAATCCCGTGCAGTACAAAGACTTTTCAATATTCCCTTGTCATATACAAATAAGTTTCTGGTGGAAATAAATGAAAAATATAATTATTAATATGGATTCAGGTTACCTTGGATTCAGTCTATTAACAGTTTCTTCACCAGACTCTTCAATGTTCCGCTGCAGATCTGCCCGAATTTTCTTTAACAGAGGTGTGCAAATGCCTTGGCCAATCGTTAGTTTTTCTTGAACATTCAGACCGTACTCCTAAAATTTTTATTTTATTACATGGATATTTGTTCAAAGGGGCGAGGATAAAAGGGTTGTGAGGTATATTAAGAGATGTGAATGATAATATTATCCAAGATAACGATACAAAAACTGATAACCAAGACAGTAAGTGTGAAAGAACAAATGCAGGTGTATAATTGTTAATATATTAATCAATTTGTTTGGATGGTTACCTGGTCTATCAATATTAAAAATCAACATAAATTTAATTTTGTATTAAGGCTTCCCTTTCAATAATAATTAATATATGTATTAGCATTTTTTATGAAAATGTGGGTTTTTATTATTCATTTACATATATCAGAAGTTATATACCAGATTATACTTTTTTTAAACTATTACTTAGATAGGATCTTTACACTCATTTAAAACTAATATAAACTGAATATTATTTGCTATAATTAAGACAATACAATCATTTTAAAAAAGACCGTGACCATTAAATTCATTTTCCATGTGCCACGAAATTGCCTTAATATGGAAAATTCTTGCATATACAAAATACACGTTCTTGTAATCTTTAAGCCAAGATTACAGAGACAAATAAACAAAATGTCAAATTAATAGAGTAATAAACCATTAAATTTGCAGAACATATTATAAATTTATAAAGTTTTTAAAACACTTTATGTTAATGAAAACAAATGATTTTAGCTACTATTTAATCAAATATTATATCAAAAACATGATAATTTCTTACTAAATAATATTTATATTGATCTTATTAATGTGTTTTTTTGCTTCATATTATCCTCCCCCTCCAAACCAGGACCAATAAGAATTAACTGCAGCAACAACAATACAAAATGATTTAAATATGTATACATCTCTATTTATTTACACTTTCATATTATTACTAACGTGCCAAGATTAGTTTGTGCATTTTGTATGTAGGCACTCTTAAAATTAATCACTCAATATTGCAACTAACCTGTGGTATAACAATATCCGCCAGGTACTTGGCATAGATATAGAGCTCTTCCGCTAGCTCAAACTGCAGTGTATGCTGATTATGTTGCAGATCATATTTGATGCAATCATAAATATCTGGTATTTTCGAAATATCAAATGATTTGTTCTTTGTACAAAAGTCTTTTTCGATTTTTCCCCATCTTCTTCCCATCAATTCCCACGTTTCACCATGGTACAAGATTGCATCTATAAATTAAATATAAGTTAGAGATTTTTACAAAAAACATTTTAGATAGTTACATGCAGCAAAATATATTTTAATTTTAATAATACCTTTAGTTTTAGGATCATCTTTTTTGACATGCACAACATTCATGAGAGATTGGATGAGTGACTGCACATGAGCACAACATTTGACGGGATTTTTTACAAAATCCAGGGCTTGGTTAATACTTAACGCATTTCCCGGATTAATTTTGGCTCGATCTTCCGGTGTGAAGTCTCTATTTTCTTGCATCAATTCGTGCAGACGAGCCTTGGCCCTATATTGTAACAGTCAAATTGATGTTTAAAATTAATAACATCCTAAGACTTAAATAAAATTATTTCAAACACCCTTTTGCAATTAAAAAAATCTTAAACACCCCCCATGTCCACAATCAAACAAATTTACATTAATATTTTATTTCAAACATTAGTAAGTTCCAGCCTCATTCCCCATATAATAAGGGTAAATAAATTCACTGGGGATGGCAAGTGGGTACTGTATGATAACAAAAGACACAAAATGCAATGGTTATCGAAGAAGCAGATAGTAAGTACAATCCCCAAACCTGGTCTTACTTTAAAAAATGTCATAATTTGGATAATTCATTTTGAATCGCTCAAACCAGGCAAAACAATAGCGGAAGTGAAGTACACCTGGATCGATTACATCAATTGTTGAAAATAAAAACACCTACTTTAGTAAATGAAAGCACAATCTGTTTGCAACATGATCATTTCCATAGTTACTCTTTAGGACCCTGTACAAAGCACAGTCAATTCCCCCACACTCTTCCATTCCCCTGGCCACCCCACTTCCTCAACACACTATAAATGAGTATAATGTTGAATACCATATTTTTTGCAGTTATTCTTTAGTCTGGACAAAACCTGTGCTTAAAGCAATAATTCTGTGGTTAAACATATCAATAATTAATGTAAAATAACTTTGTATAAAACTGCTTGAATTTTATTATTTACGTATTATAACAAAACCCAAGTGCACATATAAAAAAGTATATTGAATATGAATTTTTATAATGAGAGTTATTTAATTTTATGTCAAATCATCATATAATAATTATTAATAAAATATTAAAAATGTATTACTAAAACATAAATGAATTGATAAAAAATTAGCTCTCCTAGAGTGTTCAGGAATTAACATACATAAATTGAAAAATTACAAAAAAATAAATAATTTTAAATTGGGCTCAATGCAACATAGAAAAAGGTCTTCCTTATAAAAAAAAAAAAAACAGCGACCTAAAATTTTTAACTCATACAGTAGTGTAGTGTTATTTAACTAATTATCTAAATAATATCACTTTTTAAGCAGTTTAAATGGCCTAGTACAAAAGCGTACTCAATAAATACTAGTACTGGTATGTTTTTAGACAAGCTCTATTTAATTTTTAAATATTCACTCGCAATTGAAAAAAATCACTTGACTTCTCGTCACTAACCAACGTATTAGCGGGGAACGTATACATCGATAATGTTCTCACATGTTTTACATGTAAGAAATGATTTTTAAAATTTTTAAATTCTATTTCTCGTACAGCGTATTTTAAGAATTATTTCTACTATGATAGCGCTGAAGTATTGATACCAAAGTTTTTCGGTCCCAATATGCCGCTTTGACTGCACTAGTGTAGACACGCCGCTGACTCAAACATTGTAAGTAATTTTTTATCATCTTAACAAATTAATAAAAATATTTCTAAATATGTACAATACATTTTTGCATTAACATTTCAATTTAGAAAGTATGGTATATTTAAAAACTCTTACATATTTTGATACTTGCTAGAATCACAGTCATTGTCGAGTAAGCCATTGGTATTGGCACTTTTTACCATCTGCACGAGGATGGGCGTCAGCTCCCCCTCGAGGGCCAGCAGACCCTTCGCGAAAGCTGCAGCTGTCATCTGTACGCGGCCCTCATCCGAAGCGTAGATCTTTAAATCATGTCTGAATGTAGAATGGAGTCGTAACAGACCGAGACCTTGAGCCCCCGAATATTCACCTGTCAAATGAGAACATATTTTTGGGTTATTCATTCATTTGAACACTGATGCGAGAAGAAAATTAGCTAGGTGTTACCATTAACTTAGCGTATAAACTGCATTTGTAATTATTAAATATATTATTTTGCACAGTTAAATAAAAATTTATAAAACATATTATTAATCACAATATATTATTTACATATATAAAAAAAGTGTTTAATATTAAATTAATAATGAAATATGTCTTAATAGAACATCACAAATATGAAATTTAATATCATTAATTGACATGGTGGTGGTGTGATATGATTATTTTAATTTTCACCTCTTGAAACTGTAGTAGTGACAATAACCCAACGTGTGTGTAGTACAAAGTTTAGTTGTGAAAATTAAAATAATGAAATTTAATGATTACATCACCAAAACATTCAGAGTGGTTAACATCACAGCCTGTTATATCATTTATAAGTTTGAGAGATGTAAGGTAATTTACAGGGTTTTCACAATAAGACACACAATGGATTTAAATGGTATTTATTCAGTAAAACCTCGTTTAAATTGTAAATAGTATTTATACACTTGCAGCATCGGATTGAGAACAAGTAATAAAACAGAAAACTGAGTGTTTTCATACTGTAGCAACTGTTTTTCCTTGTCTTTCTCCACGATGTGATTCTGCATCTTGTAAATTCTTTAAAAGCCTATACTATTTTACACTCTAGCAGAATATTTAATAAAACGAAAATACACCAAAATTTATTTAACATGAAACAAGCTTAGTTCTATTTTACTACTTTAACAATACTAAAAAATAGGTAACATTCGATAGTATGAAATTGGGAATAATCAATCACAAATATATTTATCATTAAAATAATAAAAAATATATCAATATTGTACATAAAATAATAACAAGATGTGACATATGAGCAACAAAGGTACCATTAAGTACCTATAGAAAGGTTTCGATGTTTCCTTGGAATGTTTTTATTTTCTAATGAAATTGGCACCTCAGTTCACGATTTTTTCAATATTACAATATGAATTTGATTTGACTCAATCGGTTCCATGCAAAAACATTTTTTTTTGTCTCTCGAATTTCGAGTTAACGGGGTTTCACATAATTTGAATTTTATTATTTTGATCCTTTGAATTTCAAACTAACGAAGTTTTAATGTATACATTTACAAATGTACATTTGTTTATCTGATTTACTCAGATTAGCCTTCTTTATCGCTCTTTCAAATGATAATCGAGTACCACTAATAGTGTGTGTCAATCAACATAGTATCACTTAGTAAAAATATCCCGGGACATGCAAATTTTTATTGGACAGACAATGAATTATAATTCAACGGCTGAATTCCGGTTTTAATCTAATATCATCCAACAACAATCAAAATATAAAATATTAAAATAAGTGTCGCAGTTTTATATTTGGGTGAGTAGAAAATGCACAAGTAAACACACAAAACGGTACTTGACAAAATTAAGGGTCACACAACATAATCTGCCTACTATCATACAGTAAAATCTTGCTACGCTGAGTGGATGAACACATCGAGAGTAATTGTGCTACTTTTATACAACAATTTGGAGTTAACAATATCATTTAAAGACATATTAACCCTTTTCAGTTTTATTATGTTGAGTCTAACCCGACATTGATTTTATTCCCGCGATTCCCATATCTAGTTTTACAACTTATTCCAATAAATCAAATTTTAAAGAATCAGCACGCTTTTTTTACGAACTGTGTTCTAAAAGCATTCTAGAATAAATATTGGGTCCTGCTAAACATACAAAATGGATTGTTTTAAAATGTTGCAGCTGAGAAATGGTACAGCGATATGCTTACGTGTTTTTGTTTTGATTTTATAATCTTTGATATCCTAAATATTTTTTGTATAAAAAAACTAGGATCACAAGATAATGCCAAAATCATAAATGAAATATTTTGATAGAGACAAGTTTGAAAATAATGACAACGATTATGTGTATAAGCTGGATGATACATTACCAAATTGTATTCTAGTTCAATAAAAGAATAAAAATTTCAAAATATAAATTTATTTTTTCAGAAATCACGGACATTCCGTAAATGTTTTTAATTTTGCAAATTTATTGAATATTTAATGGGATCATTTTCTTTTACTTTGTGGACCACAAAGAGTTAATAATTGCATGATTATAAACAATTATACGTATATATGATCAATAATGTGCTACGGACCAGAGTATGTGGAATTATGGTGTAACCGCCATTCTATCTACTGGTTAAGTGAACCACCTAGTCAGATTGCTTTATTCTCACTAATAGAACCATTGTAGCGAATCTATCTTCATTTGAACTAAATTGATTATAACCTCATTACTCTCTAGATAACTTGGAATCTACCAGTAGTCGGCAATAGCGAGACTTTACTGCACCGCAAGACATTCTGAGGGGATTGTTGCATTTCAACTGTCCAATATCTTTACTTACTCGAGTCACATTACAGTTCTGGTTCAAGCGAAACATAAAAAGCAAACTAACCTCCAATATGTCTACCTTGTCCACCGGGATACATGCAGCGGAATATTCTGCCAAGTTCTTCCGCTTGAATCCGACCTGCCGGAGTCAATTCGCCACCCCACTTTAGAATGAGGACCAACGAAGGATCTCCAGGTGCGTCAGCTAAAAGCATGAAATAAAAGAGAGTAACAAAAATTTGACATGCAGATTAAAGCCCTGTATTCATAAGTAACGTTGACTTTAATAAGAATTTTTTATTGTTGACAACTCTACACGTATAATTTTAAATAAAATAAAACTCATTTGACTCAATGAATACCAGTAATTTGAACATCCTAATAATGTTTTTCAGAGTAAAATATTTATACACCTAATTCTCGTTTTATACAACAACAAAAAAAACAATTCTCTTTTTACAGTACATAAATTGAAATAACATGGATCAAGTGGAGCTTGTTTATAAAATCTATGTTTGAATTCAGTTCTGTTAAAATTTGAATTTTCTGTACATACGCAAAAATTACAGATAAAATTGGAAAACTCATAATGCAAACATTAAGATGGTCGAACCATGAGAGTACCGACCACAAACAATATGTATGGTGAGAGAACGAGAGAATGTGTAGTGCCACTAATATTTAAAAAACTAAATAAAGACTTATTAAATATTATGCAAAATAAAGAGACCTCCAGTGACCACCCTAATTAAATGAATTATTTGTAATTTTTTGTTTTCTTTATATATGTTGTATTATATATTGTCTTTTTATTTTCTTTTTGTTGTTGATTAAACACTATTAATAATAAACCGTTCTGCAGTTTGACAAACATTAAAAATTATAATATAAGATATGCGTGGGATAAAGTTGAAATAAAAAAATATATAAACTTACAAAAAAAAATTTTTTCTTTATGTACAGTCGATTCCGCTTAATCGGGCCACCGATTAATTGGGGCAGCCACTTATTTGGGCTAAATCTCCAGGAACGGAAACCAAACCAAGGAACTAACAGTAATTTACATTTCTTAATTGGGACAATATTCCATTTAAATCGGACAACAAATTTAATACATATTACACACATAATTTCTTCCTTCTAATACCACATCCTTAGTCCAACCAATGGACATGAGGGTAATAAAAAATTTGAAGCCGTTTATTATGAAAGTTTATTAACAAGTTCCACAACAACCAGAGATTAGCAAAAATGTACCTTCTACAAGTAATACAGTTTGTCATTGATTGTTGGCGAGCTATAAAAACCAACACCATACAAAACTGCTTTGCTGTTTGCGGTTTTACTTACTTTACTTTTAAACATTCCCGAAATTTCGAGCAATGAGGAAAATGAGAATATGTTAGAAGTTCATATTGTTAATTCTAAAGAATTTTCAGACAATAGATAAAAATTTACAATTTAGTTATGTTGAAAATTAAGACTGCGAGGATACAATAATACATAATGTATATTCAAAGAAAAATATTAATTATTTAATTTTACGCTCACTTCAGTTAATTGGGGCAGCCGCTTAAGAGGCTACTTTCATTTTTCCAGTTTGAATTTCGAGATATTTTTGCACTTTGCATACCCTTTCAAGACGAGACTAATAGTTAATTCATTTACAATATCAAGTAAACATAAAAGTGCGTTATTTTTTACGTAAATATTGCTAGAGTGAAAGGTATCAATAGAAAAGGACAAATATACAATTGTTGGTTTTCTTAAATTCCTAGGTAATAAAGCTATCAGAAAATAGGCATTTCTTCAACATTCACAATACATATGTGTTGCCATTTGAAATTATCAAGCGAAAATTAAATAATTTGTTAAAGTTCTAACCTAAGAATTTGTTATGTTTATGATAAAAACCATTGTTTGTGTCGATAAACATATGATTATAAAATACTACAATTTTGCCCCGATTTATAAAGAAAAAATTGACGTAAATTCATACTGATAAATAATATTGATAACTTTTGAAGCAGCTGTATTTGTGAAGAGAAAACTATTTATGATAATATTATATAATAATCATACTCCGGTTGTAATAAAAAAAACTGTTTTTTTTTAAAATATTTATTTATTGTTTTAATAAATTACATATATATTTAATATTAAAATATAAATGAAAATATGACAAAAGTATTATTATTCACTGTTAAATAATTAGTTGTTCATCGAGCATATTATCGTTCTTCAGAATTTCGTTGTTTTTTATTTTACACGTATTCAAAACAAAATTTGGTCAACACAGATTACATTTTAAACTGAATTTAGAAATAAAACTTTGTTCTTTCACATATTCAATATTCATTCATGTGCACCCAAACATCGATTTGTGGGAGTAAATTTGATTAATTTGAGAAAAGAATTGGTGTATGTCGACCACTCTTTTGCCATCCAATTTACGAAGTTTACACGAGTCCACACATTCAATGCTCAGTTCGGGAACATCCTGAAAATAATTTATAATATTGTTATTCAGTATTTTTATGTACAAAATATTAAAATACGTGTTTATTCATTTATATGACTATAATAAATACATTTGTATCAATGAAACATGTCTGTCATGTATAATTCTTTTGATAAAATAATTTATCTCTAAGGATATATATTTCCAATAAAAAATAATTTATCTGCACTACATAATATATGTATATTGAACTATGTAATTTATATTGTTAAATCAAATAGATAATTGTTATAGAAATGGTAAAAATTATCAACTTACGTCGCGATTTTTTTTCAAGAAGCTTATTATAACCATTTAAAATTTTATTGGAACATTTCCTAGAGCGTGTCAATGGATACTTTTTGACCTTAGGCATCTTGAGTCACAGGAGGCAGTAATTTCAGAACAATAATGTATATAATAATATATTATTGACTTTTCATTTCGTTATTAATTGATTCACGCGCATGCGCTAGCTGCCATGCACTGGCCGCGAATTCGTTAGCCACCACGCACTGGCCGCGAATTCGTTAGCCATCATGCACTGGCCACGCATTCGTTAGCCATGTATGAGCTGTCAGATTCTAAAACCAGGCAAATGACGAATGTTGAATGTTGAAAGTTGAAAATTATAATCTGTTTTCGTATAAAAACAGCCCAAAACCATACAATTTACAAAAATAAGCAATTGATATCAAGAATAAGTATAATATTCATTCATATTGTAGTCAAAATTTGTATTAAAATGTGTTTTATGGGCAAATTTAATTAAAAAATTTCGGAGCGCGGACATTAGGACCGCCACCGCCATATTTGAATGGCATACTGACAGTGTGAGATATAATTAATAATATCGTATTTCATAAGACGGAAAATATATTATTTAAAAAATGATTATTGTGTTTCTGATATTAAACTTAGTTTTAAATAGTAGTTGAAGCCTCAAAGCATGTGAGTAAATATAGTTTATTATTTAAAAACGTATGTTTTTACTAAAACAAAGTATTTTAAAAACGTCAAAAATTCATTAAATGTACTGCAAATTGAATGATTTATAACTCTATTCATTTTTAACATTTTGCTAATTTGGTTTCCTACAGATTTGTCTCCGTAATCTTGGCTTCAAGATTATAAGAAAATATATTTCATTTATACATACATTCAGCCCATCGACTCAATTTCGTACCATGCCTAAAATGCATCTAATGGTCGCGGTCTTTCTTATAATATTTGTATCGTATTAATTATGACAAATAACATTCAGTTTATTAGTTTTATATTAATATAAAGGTCCAATCTAAGTAATGGTTGAAAAAAAATTCAAATCTATTGAATAATTTCTGATATAAATGAATAATAAAAACCCACATTTTCGTAAAAAACGCGAAAATATGAATTATTATTGCAAGTCGCGCCTTAATTTGGTTAAATGCCCTAGTCCTAATGTGTCCCAATTAAGCGGAATCGACTGTATTCGTTATTCTGTTATAATAAATGAGCATATTAAAGGTTTAAAATAAATAATGTTTGTAGACTTATATGGTAAAAAAAAAGATAACTCATTTTATATTGTGTTAAAATCTTAACTGTTTTGATTATAATGACATCGAAAACATTGGTAATATTTTTTTAAATTTTTATATATTAATATGAAAAAATATTTCAGTCTCCATGATGTCATGTTAACTGATTTCTACTGTATTTATAATTGTAATGTGTAATAAAAAAAAAATTATATTTAGTACATATTAAATTATTATCGTTTTACCGCGTGGTTTAACATGATGCTGATATTTTCTATACAATCTATGTATTATAGAGTAATCCTTTTAATTTTGTCAGTTTAGTTTTATTCATCCATTGAAAATCAAATGAATGAGATTTTAGAATACAATAATTGTGTATAATTACGAAGTTGTTTACGATTGAAGGTATCAAAAACTTGTTACTTATTTATTCAGGGCTTAAATCCACGAGTCGAGGATCTAAAATACAATAACATAAACATACAATAATCAAATGATACAATAATTTCACAACCAAAAAACAAATAAAACGCTACCAAATTATAGAACACATGATTTTAGGTTAGAATTAGATACATTGAAAGCTACATAAATAATTTATCTTCAGACTGAATATTATGGTAATCTCAGTATGTATGTATATGTATTAGGTATCTAATTTAGTTCCACTGACATGAAAATATTGTGTTGAATGAACCTTCTTGGAGGGGGTGGAGTTGCGGCTAAAGACCAGCCTGGGAAATTTTCGAGGCAACGGGCCCAACTACTGAATCAATTTTTTAAATATTTAATAAATAATATTTTTAAATTGGAATTTTTTGGAACATTTAAAAAAATCAACAAGAAAATATTTTTTTAAATACCGCACTTGTTTCGCAATTAGATTAATAATTATCATTTGTCATTACTAATCTCATCCAATGTCATGTCTCTCTGTTGACATTAAGATAAAAGTTTCTAGTCCACTGCTGCTAATAGTATGTACTTGGCAATGTATTTTTTTACCCGGCCTAGTATTGTTCTCTGCATACACAATATGTTACAAAAATAAGTTGTTTATTACAGGACGCAACATATAAAAACATATTATTTACAATAAACAACATCAAATAAAAATTAGCCAAAAATATAATTTAAATTAACACACTAACGTCAGAAAGGGTATTAATACCGTTTACGTAAAAGCTTTATTTAATTGAAAACACGTAATTAAACTCCATCATTTCCTTTGGATATCACATATTGCATCGTAGGTATCAAAGATATCAAATTAATATATTAGAGCAATAATTGTTTACCCGCATTACGTCACCAGTTTGCGCGAAAGGTACCTGACGGAAGTGTGTTAATACAAATATATATTAGTAAATCATAAGTAAAATAATGTATGGGATGAGTGAAAACCATGATCAAGCAAAAACCTACAAAATAAAATAAAAATTTAAAAGGAAAAAATTACTATTATACTATGCATAGGAGCTACCGGTAGAAATATCAATATATATTTATTAATAATTTAGACATACAAGAAATTATAAAATAATTTACATGCTGAAATCATATTAATATAAAAATATTATTTTTTTTAAACTGTATATCATAAAGCAAAATTTCCAAATAGCTTTTCTACAGGCTCACATAACCACTTAGGGCCGGTTGTGTGATCAGTGGTAACTTTTTACTATGATAAAAAAGTTTCTAAAGTATTTTATTTTTGTGAAAACGGGTTGTTTGCAAGTTGGTAAAAAATGCAATTGTAAACTAATTTTACTCTTGAATATCAGATGGTAAAATCCGAAAATCGTTGGTTAAATATAGCGGATTCTTCACAGTTGTTTCAAAAGTCATCTGTCACATTGATACTTTGAAAGTTGCAGTATATGACAATTATTCATTCAATATCCCGCTATTTTAGTGGTGAGAGTTCGTCCAACGGTGATTTTGTTGTTTAAGCGCATAATCCAAAAAAATTTGCCAGCAAAGTGACAGATGTTGAACGCAAAGGCGAGTAAAGCCATAGGTAAAGCATATTTCATGAGTCTTGTCACGCTTTTAGGTGATATTTCTTATCTACACTTTGACAATAGTAAATTTGACACACCAACAACCTGGAAGTGTTTTTTACTACAGGCAGTGGTAAAAACTTATCATAGTCAAAATTTACTACTGATCATACACCGGTCCTTAATGGTTAATTTGACATTCGGATTCTTATACATACTAATTTCTTAATTTGAGAATGTGAAAGGGCTCTATTAATAGTAACGGTTGATTTTTTACGAAACAGGCATTATAAAAATTTGCTAATTTTTGTAATACAAATGATAATTTATTAATTAAGTATTTTGAAATTTATTTATAAAATGATTTTATCCCAAAAGAAACTCCCACACATTTCATGCACACCCTCTTGCACTACATGCATATATACATAGGATTCCAGAGCTCTGAAAATAAAAATATGTGATAAATATAATGAAAATTTTAAATAAAAAAATATACATAATATAACTCAAAATTAAAATACAGCCAAATACCAGGACTATCCAACTCATGGACTACTTTTGGCATTGTAAATATAATTTATTTTAACATTTATTATATATTATATACTACCACAAGATCAATTCCGAAATGATATATAGTATACTCTTGATTATCTGAGTTCGCTTACAGGGGATACTTTAAATAATAATTCATATTTTCACGAAAATGTGGGTTTTTAAATTAATTTATATCAGAAGTTATACACTAAATTAAACTATTTTTAAACAATCGCTTTGATAGTACCTTTACACTAATGTAAAACTAATAAACGGAATATTATTTGCCATTAAGACAATACATGCATAAGAAAGACCGTGACCATTAAATATATTTTCAGTGTGCTACAAAATTGCCTCAATATGGAAAATTATTGCATATACGAAGAATATTTTCGTTCCACAATAATAATATGAAAAAACATAAATAAAACTCTAGATACGAGTTCTTTTTGACAGCTTGTCTCGAATATGTGAAAATCAACAATTTTATTGTCATCTATCAAAACTTTTCTCTCTGGCAAGATTTACGTAATAAATAATGTCCTTTAGTATTTGAGTGACATTAAAATTAGTTTAACTATTAGTCCCATCTTGAAAATATGTAATTTGTGCAGAATCTCTCTGATTTCAAATTGGAAAAATGAAACCACACTTAACGGGGTAGTAAAAATAACAATTTTTTTTTATTTAAAGTCCCATTCTGCAGCCTGTACAGGTAAGTCAAACTAATGTATGAATAAATAAAAATATATATACAGGCCGCTAAGACATATTGAAAGTCGAAAAATTCACACCTTCCAATATTACACTAAATATAGTACAAACAAAATGTAATGCAAATTAAAAATATAATTTTGGATTAGACCTAACATAATTACATAAAATAAAAATGGCAAAATTGCAAACACTTTATAGAATGGAACTTGAGATATATATACACATATATAATAAAAATTTTTGGTGTCAGAGGTGATCTTGACTTAATCAGCATTACATTGAAAACCTACTGGATCACTTGTGAGCAATAGCATTAGTATTCTTCCTGATAATTTAATGTTACATTCTGCGTAAAAATGCATTAAATTTGAGTATATATGCAGCGCCATTTGAAAAAGTAAACAAAAGAAAAAAACAAACATCGACAATGTTGTATTTTAAATAAAAAGGTAACTTTTTTTTTTACAAATTTTTTGGCAGAGATTATTAAGTTTTTCTTATTTGGGTCAATTTATGTCCCAACCACCCGAGCAATTAGTAGTGAATACCTTCCATGATACATTTTTTAAACATATTTAAAATTATATATCATCATCTAATTTTTCACACTATGCACATTGTTTATTGAACTGACTAAACTGCTCTTTTATTTGCTGTGAGTTGGATGGCCCTCTAATTTAACTACAAATTAAATATCTACTACATAGTAAAGCAAATAATTAAAAATCCTTAGAAAATATTTAAATGCAATATACCCACTTGTTATTAATATAAAAATTTTTAAAAAAATGATGTGATGCAGTGCTGCGCAGGCGTGGTGATATGTAGTTAGCTCGTAACATAAACTAAGGGAAACTAAAGAATGGTGCATACGGCTTATTGTGGTGTTACCGTCGTCTGAGCTGGAGCCCCGCGGCCGGCCCATCGGCTGGTACTTCATCTGCACCTTGCGGTTTATTCCCGAGAAGTGGCCGTACCTGTTAACAATTGGTAATATTGGGAATTGGTAATAGAGTATACACAACTTACGATGAATATCATTTATTAGAACACATTCTTATTGTGAAGTTGTAATTATTCAGAACATAGGTCTGTGATATTTTAAATATATTAATTAGAAAGATATATATATATATAAAATCAATTTTATCGAAAAATATTGTTATTGCACCACCGGGATTCGAACCTGGATCTCTTTCCAAACCGGGGAAGGTGCTACAGGGCTATCCAACTATGCTACAGGGACAAGTTTTCGAAAATTTTATATGTGTATCTTTCTAATTAATATATTTAATTCATATTTAAAATATATGTAATTTGAAAAGCAAATCATGTAATAAATTATATTATACTACAATAAATGATATTGATACTCGAGAAATAAAAGTAACAATAAGTCAAAAAGTAGGGTGATAACAAAGTGCAAGATTTCAGCTCTTTTTCACACTTATTAGTCATGACTTCGATGCTATAGCTTTGAAAATATGGGAAAAGTGAATAACGCTACATCAACTCTAGATGCGACTCTACACCCAACTTCAACTCTACACTCTACGACTCAACTTCAAAAGCGACTCTATCTCAAATTTCAAACTGAAAAAGTAAAGGAATGCCTTCAATTTACGTTATTCCATATAATTTTGAAGAAGCACCTTTGTTAACCCAACCGCCGCTACGAACATCATATGATGCGCGAATAATTCGCTCTTCAGACGCTACACGCATCATATGATGTTTTAAATTTATTTTGTTGTGTACTCCGTGACAGCGCGGCAAATCGAGCGGGAAAATATACCAAAAATTAGTTCGATCTATACTTTTGCTGACATCTTGCGTTAGTCACGTGAAATATTGTTATTTGTTTATATAAATCAGTTTAAAAACGAAGACATCTTGAAACGCCGTTCAGTTTATTTGAATTTGGCGGGGCCGACTCATCCCTCTCTCGTCGTGTGTTCGAAGTCACTAGTATTTGTCGGAACTGTGCGTTGATACGAAATATTGACATCGTGATCTGTGTTTTGTGGGGAATTGAAACAATATATTGTATCGGAAACTACATTCATTATTACTGTGATCTTATTTAAATTGGTGTTTACATTCAAATGTTAATATTGTTCTAACTGTATTTGTGTTTCGGGAATCGGTTATATTTTAAGACAATATTCGTTTATTAAAAACAGATGCTTGTATTGTGCTACGTATAATCATAATTATTAAAATTTAAAAATTGTGTACCTTTTAAAATGGCGGGCCGCAGACTTACAGAGGAAGAAATATTAGAAACATTTTTATATGTGGACTCTGATTTAGAAATGAGTGAAGATGAGCAACATGAAACAATGAATGAAGATGTCAGTGAAAGTGAATCAAACCCCCCTGGGACAAGCCAATCTCATAACCGTTCAAGTACTTCACATCAAAGTGAAAATGCTGACTTTTTGCCTTCTTGGACCTCTGGTCCATTTATCCCAGTTATTCACGAGTTCGATGAGTTTGTGTCAGGTATAGACCCATCTACTTTATTTACTGAAAATTCATCAGAAATCGACTTTTTTGAATACTTTTTGAACAGAGACATTATGACAAAAATAGTTGACGAAACTAACAGATATTACATAGCTACCGTTTCAGTACAGGAACCTTCCCAAAAATCCAGACTTCGTAGATGGGTAGACACGTCTGTCGAAGAAATGTACATTTTTTTTGCAATATTAATGTTAATGACGAGAAATCGACATCTTACTATCGAGGAACATTGGTCAACCGACCCATTGCTCGCTAGTAATATTTTTGGGAAAACTATGCCCAGAGATCGATATGAAATTTTACTGCGAATGTTGCACTTCTCAGATCCCGACACACAAGTCCCCGGTGACAGACTTCATAAATTAAAAATCCTAGTTGACCATACGCGAAACATTTTCATAAAAACATTAATGCCTTTTGAAAATTTATGTATAGATGAGAGCATAATTGTTTTCAAAGGGCGTTTGATTTTTAAACAATTTATCCCGACCAAACGTCACCGGTGTGGAATTAAAATGTTTGTTTTGTGTGTCGTCAAGACAGATTATATTTTGGATTTCATTATTTATTGTGGTAAAGGGACTGACATAACTGACACTGAATGTCTCGGAGTCACAGGGGCGGTGGTAACGACATTACTTCAAGACTACTTCAATAAAGGTCATAACCTTTTCGTGGATAATTGGTACACTAGCCCTCGTTTATTTGATTTTCTGCACGAGAAAAAGACTAATGCGTGCGGTACGGTGCGGAAAACACGGAAAGGTATGGCCTCATTTCGTAAATTAAAAAAAGGTGAAATGGACGCCAAACATCGTGGACCTCTTTTAGCATTAAAATGGCGCGATAAAAGAGAAGTCCACATGCTAACAACCTTGCATGACGATTCCATGGGTACGACAGGCAAAATAGATTGGAAAACGGGTCAACCTATAATTAAACCGAAATGTGTCAATGACTATAATAAGTGTATGGGTTCTGCCGATAAAGTGGACATGATGTTGAGTAGTTTAAGTTGCTTACGAAAAACAATAAAATGGTACAAGAAAGTGGCTTTTCATATAATCAATTTATTTTTATTAAACTCTAAAATAGTTTACAAAATGATAACGAAAAAAAAATTTAGTTTAGCAGACTTTCAACTAGCCTTAATAAGACAATTATTAGAAAAATATCACATTACACACTAATCACCAGCACCCCATCCCCGTACGTTACATGATTCGCCCCTAAGACTAACTGCTAGGGCATTAGTTAAACATATGCCTGAGCCAATAACAGGAAACAAATCCCAAAGACTTCAGAGAGCCTGTCGAGTTTGCGCCGCTTCCAAAACTAGAAAAATGTCTCAATATAAATGCTCCGAGTGTAATGTGACATTGTGTGTGGCCGTGTTTTAGGACCTATCACGAAAAACAAACATTTTGAAAATACTTAAATGTTTTTTTTCTCCAAACCATTGATCACTTTAAAACTTTTTAAAATAAATGCTATAGATATTGAAAACGTATGAGTGTTGTTATATTGAAGATAACGGCGCAGTTCTCAAAGGAGCGGGTAAGTACCGCTGTTATTATATTATTTATCGCGTGAGCGGACATCTCTGATGCGACACTTGACTTGATGTGGTATGTTAATGTTTACTATTCTAGCCGTATCTGTGCTCTTTTGTTTATTTATGTATTCCAAAGGACTTTATAAGAATGTAAACATTATTTTCAAATATCTTCAACAAACGTGAAAAAATATAAGCATACTCGTAAGTACATAATAAAGATATCGGCGCAGCAATCCAATTCAACGAGGTCTCTATAATCGTATAAACAACGTGACTGTATTTGTGACCGCGTGAGAGTATACGTAAGTCGGCGACTATTTTTAGGGATCATTATTTTGTTCGATTAATATTTATATTATCTTAAGGATTTGAACATCTCAATTGATTGTTTATATTAACGACATTATCGGATAAGTATTTTCAAGTGATAAATCATACACAAGATGCGTGTATCTATATCTAAATGTCATTTTAAAAGTTGTGTTCAACCAAATTTACGACTTTCGAAAATAGGCCCGCGCAGGGGATATCACTTGGAGTACACTTGTTTAGCGGCTGAGAGGTTATAGGCTGAAACATGGGCTAATATATAATACATTATTTTTGGGTAAACTGACTTAGCACATAATATATAACATTAACTCACATCTCTAGAACACTCTTGAGCTGCTCAAGCTTGCCTTGCTTCTCTTCGAGTTCAGGGTCGGCGTGCCTCGTGTGAATTTCGGCCAGGAGTGCGCGGGAAATGTCCAAAATCTCTTGCAATTGTTTCGGTCTCTTTAACTTCACATGACCATGTTTGTAGCCATCGTTCTTTTCAAATATCTCGAAAAACCTATGTAAAATTCAATATACATATAATTTCATCATAAAATACAGAGTTTATATATATTGATACATACTGATTAAATTAAGAGTCGAAAATGTTCAAAGACTATGTACAAATTCTATACCATTATTGAAAATATAAGGAGAACACATTCTTATTGCGAAGTTGTAATTATTCAGAACATAGTCTGTGATGTTTTAAATACTAATTAAATGTATTAATTATAAAGATATAGATATGATTAATACATTTAATTAGTATTGAAAATATTATTGCATGAGATTTTTATAAATCATTTTAATCTTAATGCGTGCCCCTTCCCCTTTGCATTTTTTGGTATTGTTTAATAATATTGATTTAAAACACCACATTGCCATTTTGTAAGCTGTTTGTTTCACAATTACTTAGCATTTTGCTATGTTTAAAAGACAATGGTGATTACATACACATACGTTTACTTTGTTCAAGAAAACATTGTTTTCCCTTAAAATCAGTAAAAAAAAAACCATTTAATTTACAACATATGTTGTGAATAAGTTCAATATTTATTCATATTTTAGCTAAAAAATGTGTAAAAATATATCTGTATTTAACTAAAAGTTAAGGAAGCGGCAGATTCCACGTCGACTGTTACCGGACCGAGCGGCGGAATGATGCAAATAAAAAATCACATTAATAGGATCAAAACAAATATGTATTACTTAATAAGAAATTATTGATTTGAACTTGATTTTAAATAGTGGCTAAAGCCTCAAAGCACGTAAGAAAATACAATAAATTATTTCAAATTTTTTGTTTTCACTAACACAAAGCATTTTAAAAACATTGAAAATTAATAAAAATGTCCCACAAATTTAACAGTTTATAACTATTAATTTTAAACATTCTTAATTTGTCTTAGTACAGACTTGTCTCTGTAATCTTGGCTTCAAGATTACAAGAAAATATATTTCACATATACAAAGATTTTCCATATTAAGGCAATTTTGTGGCACATAGAAAATGAATTAAATGGTCACGGTCTTTCTTATAATGCTTGTATTGTCTTAATTATAGTAAATAATTTTCAGTTTATTAGTTTTAAATTAGTGTAAAGGTCCTATTTAAATAATAGTTTAAAAAGGGGGGCTAATCTATTGTATAACATCTGATACAAATTAATATTAAAAACCCACATTTTCGTGAAAAAATGTGAAAATATGAATTATTATTGAAAGTGGCCCCTTAATTCAAACCCATATAATCAAGAGTATACTGTATATCATTTCGGAATTGATCTTGTGGTAGTATATATTATACAATAATAAATAATATTTACATACTTTAAATAAAATAAATATTTACGAAACTGACCCATTATGTATTATTCTACATCTTTGCTTCGGACCCTAAATCATCTAACAAAAAACAGTCTGGCCTCTCATAGTTCAATGACCTTTAATTTTTTATATTCTATATATACTTTGGAATCAAAATAATTCAATTAATCAAAATAATCGCACAACTATGATTTTTTTGACCTGTTCGGCCCAAAAATTTCTAGGTGAAACAGGATCATACTTCCAAATTCTTAAAATTCAGAGGCTAGCTTTTTCTGAATTTTATTTTTACGAAATAACTATGAAAAGGTTGGTATACTAAAAAACTGGGTACTATTTCATCATAAGCGACCATCGACCGCGATTTCGTAGTTTTGAGATGAAAAAAAGGAAAAATATTAAAGTTAATAGTGTTGTCAGGCCATAACATTTAGGAAATTATTATTTATTTTATATTTGTTTTTAAGCAGGATGACATCAGATTTTATTAATATTATTGTGTTTAATGTGATGGTTAAAATGAAAAATATTAGCAATTCACATCACAACTACGTACGTACACATCACACATGGCACTTATATAGCATTAACAACACGCATAAAATGATGCCGCCGGCTGCAGCAATGGCCAACGCTGCCTAACGGCGCACTCATTAGTAAAGCTCCCGTAGTTTTATTTTAATTAATAACCTAAAAATAATATCTTATTCACTTGAATTACTTAGCAACAAAAATGAGAAATATCGCAAATGTATGTCAAAATCTAACTGACTATTTACTCAAATTGGAACATTCCAGATACTTTCCAACTTATTGCATCGTACTCATTATCGGACTCTGCGGTAGTAACAAGCATATTGGGAATGTCTATAAAGTCGACAATATCTCCACTAATAAAAAAATCATCCCCCACCATTTTGTAAGAAAAAATATCAACACTTTGAAGTAGATATGAGAGCGTGTGAGTGTTAGATCAGTGGTCAGCAAGCCACATGCGACTCTTTGGCCTCTGCCACAAATGACCATGTGCGTTACTGGTGATTAATATCGCAAATAGTGTCATAAAATAGTGCATGATCTTTACTTAACGAATAGCGTACGTTATGTCGGCTCTTTCTTGGCGCTTTTAAGTTTAGTTTTAAGGAATATGTGTAAATTGTGTGTAATTCATGTTCTGTAAAAAATAAGTGCATATATATTTAAACAATAAAAAATGTAATTTTTTATTTATTTAGTAAATTACATACATTATTAGTTTTATTCAGAAAATCATCTTAACTTAAAAGATAAACAATTAAAAATAAATTGTATTTGTAAAAACATATTTATGGTTCTCGAAAATATTCTAAACCGTTGTGCTACTCATATTTGGCTCTTTTGGTTCAAGAGTTTGGCGACCCCTGTGTTAAATGTTCAAATGTAATTGAAATTGCGGTCATTTTCATACAAATCACTTTTATCTATGGTATAAAATAAATTTGGCAACACGAAAGTGAACTGTTAATTTTGTATGAAGGAAAAATGATGATTTTTTACACTCGATTTCAGAGTTAATTTGTGATGTTCTTGAGTTGAATAATATTTCTATGGGTCACCATATAATAACACTACTGGAAAGAATAATTTGATTTAAAATCTGATTACGCAGCGCCCGTGATATCAACTGTTATTCACTGACGCCGCACGCTGTCATGTGTCGGGCATAGAATAAGGATAGCAAACGTGACATCCCTCTGTCTCTTTCTGTCGCAAGTATTCGACGCAAATCTTTTTTGGATTAAATGCTTACGTCTCTGACATGGTTGAGATTAGGCACATGAAGGATGAACATTTTCAACTCATATTTTTTATATGTATCTTACCCCTAAACTATTGTTACATCTAGTACAAGATATTCGATAAAATAAATAAATATGGAAATTAATAATTGGCTCATGTAATGGCAGACAAAAAAGGATATGGCTGTGAAATGGTTTATTTGGCGAAGATGGCTTTCTACCAATTGATTTTAACTTTAACAAAATAAGAAGAAATACAAAAATTCCACAATATTAATATATGTTTTTAGAGAGATATATGTTTTTAAATAGTTTTAGCGGTAATTAATCAATCATAGAATTATACTAACTTTGGATGTCGCACTTCTACTTTCATCTTCTGCTTCGGTGTTCTGTCTCCGTGGCGAATTACCGCCACGACACATCGCAGCTCCATCATTTTGCCAAAAGTGGTCGGCACTATCGGCGGGTCGTCCAGCTGAAAGGGTACGGACCACGGTATGTGCAGTGTCGGGGCCAGCTCCCGGAGAATCATGTTGCCGAGAATCTTTGCACAGTCATCGTAATATTTGTTAGAATTTTTAACAAAACTAAACCCATTCACGTCGCACACAAATGATTTTCCATTTGCTCTGAAATTAAGAAATTAAAAAATTGTAATGTAAATAATATTCAGATGATTTGAAAGAACATGTGATCAAATGTAAAAATAATTTGTTTTGCTTTACATCTGCCGCTTTTTAAAATTAACACAGTATACAAATTCAAAGACTGACTAAGCAAGTTATGTAACTTAATATTATCCATAATGCTTGTATACAGCCACCTATCTGAAACCACCAATGTCTATGCCAGTATTAAGCCAGCTATCTGTCACCAAGGTCATGATCTGAACGAACTGAACCTGGTAATAATTATAAAATCTATTAAGGGGGTACTTTCATTTTCCCAGTTTAAAATTCAAGAAATTCTATGCGAATTACACACTATTTCAAGATAAGGCTTATAGTTATATAGCTAATTATAATATTATCTAAATACTAAAGGACATTATTTGTTATGTACATTATGCTAAAGAGGAAGGTTTTGATTGAAAAAGATGACAACAAAATTGTTGATTTTCTCACATTCGAAAGTCAAATAATATTCAGTTTATTAGTTTTATATTAGTGTAAAGGTTCTATCTAAGCAATAGTTTTAAAAAAAGTATAATCTAGTATAACTTCTGTTATGAATTAATATTAAAAACATAAATTTTGATGGATTAGTTTTGAAAGGTTTTTTAAGCATTTCTTATGAAAATTTGCACTGCATATAGAATAAGTGCAATAAATTATTTATAATTAATATTTTTTATAATAACCTGAGCAAATCAAATCCACAAACAGTTTGTTTGAAGGCAAGACAAACTTTTCTGGAGATGAGTTTTTCCTGATTAGACAGAATGACAGGATAACGTATCTCCTTTCCTTCAGAGTCCCTTTCCACCTTCCCATCCAAAGCAGGACTTTTCCTCGCTTCAGCGTGAGCATAGTCTGGGCCCACAGTGTACACCTTTACATCAGTTCCTACAAAAAGTTGAAAAATGATAATATTGAAATGTTTTTCTCTAAGCTATCTTATCTCAGTATACAGGACTCCCCACTTTTGGTGAACTGGTCAAATTTTCTGTTGATTTGGTAATCCGATGATGACTTTAAAGGATTCGATGACTAAAATGTTAATATGTATGTCTTTTTTTATGAATAAACTTTTTTTATATACTGATTGTATTTCTATGTTCTGTAATTCGTTTTGTTCATCCCTTTTCAGAGTAAACAAAAACAATTAAGCTCCTCACTTAACGACCAATTCGCTGAACGACCTAGTCGTAGGAACGATACTCAAGTCATTAAGTGAGAAGTACCTGTATATGTACCAACATACTATCTATAATTTGTACTTTCTAAAGAACGCTTGAAATTTTCCTGCATATCCAATCTAGGTAAGATATCTACTTCCCATGTGTTCAATAATAATCTAATTCAATACCGAACGGTAGGTACTTACTAAATATTCTGTGTAAATTTGAAAAAAAATATTTTTTGATGGGCATTTCACCTAATAATTACATAAAATGATGAATACGGCCCTGCAGAAAACTTTCAAGTGCTTGGGTTTTTATTTCAGGTGGTCAAAAGTGCATTTACACGTGTTCTGCTATTGGATAGAAATAATACAATACACATACAGTAAAACTCAGTTAATTTGTAACTCACAGGACTAAAATTAAAAAAAAAAAAAACTGAATTACGAATAATGATAACAATTTTTTTGAAGGCAACATTAGAAAGAGATTTTAAAAAAGACATTGTCAATTTACGCATTTTTGCGCACGCTGCCGCTGTCAACATTGTGATTTTAATGAAAAACTTTTAAATCTTCATACTTCGTTGAAGCTTATTATTTTCTCGCAATTTTTCAAGTTAGAACTTAGAGAGGTATTCAGGATTGAAATTTTCCCACTGATTCTATCTTAGACATCAATTTTTGATAGTTTTTAAAATGAGTTCCATATTTTCAAATGGTTAAGGATTTACACGAATTGCGAGATGTTCGTACCAAAATCACCAAAAAAAAATTATTATAAAATAGGTTGTGTATTTAAATACAAAGGTTTCAGTTTCTTTATTACATTAAACAAATTGCAGCATTTCATAAACAAAAAACTGGATATAAAAACAATAAAACTGTTGCACACAATTCGTTTATAAATTACGAGATTCAATGAAAATTGTTCAAATTATTTTAAAACAAGGGTGAGTAGAAATATATAATTAGCAACGCACCGACAATTGTCGAAATAATAATAAATCTTATAAAACGCACTTCAGAATTCGGTATACATAAATATGGTATCACTCAGTTTGGCTGCGGTCATGCGAGTTGCGAGCTCTAAGCACGCCGATCTATTGCGATAAGGAACAGCGCTGTGATTGGCTAGGGGTTGGAGCTAACTACAGATGTTTACGAAGGGATGATGAATGTGAATTATGTGAAAATACAAAATATGAGTACACGAACTAACAGAGTTTTACTGTATATTTACATTGTATGCAAAATGTAAAAATAGAAATTATTTTCAAATATACAAACCATCAGTAGGCATGAAATCTTCATATATAAAGGATCCAGTTTTCCGTACCCTAGATTCAGGTGAATAAATACTACTTCTGCTACCAATCTGAAAAAAATTACTAAATAATGTGATCATCATTTCATCATCCAAACACTTTTATAAATAAATTTATTTTACTAAACATTGGGCTATGTTTGGCTAATAATTTTACAGTAATTTTATTGAAATTAAAAAGAAACCAAATGAAACAGTGTCCTTACCTTTCTGAATAATCTCTGGCTCCCGCCACCGGCCGATGTTGGATAATAAATATAAATGTTATGATCTTCAGCAGAAACTGGTTTTTCTACAAAAGGCTTATTGAAAATTACTCCATTGACTTCTACGTGATCTTCAGATTCCACAAGCTCATGATCTGTAATTACAAAATAAATAAAAATCATATCAAAACAGTGGAATACACATTTTAGGTTTTGATATAAATTTACTGGTCCTGTTTCCGTTTCAGTTTCATACAATCCGATACAAAATTACCCACAATTTACACACTTTCTACAGATGTGTTAAAATGTTGGCAATAAAATGATAATTTTATTTATGTTATTCTTCAATTGCATTTTCTATTTCCATAATGTTTGTAATTTTATATTGGCAATGCTGAAACTACACAGGATACTGTGAAATGACCATTTATATAAATGTTCAAAAGTAACAAAGCATAATGACCGACTGACTAACTAACTTATCATCACGTTGTTTACCAAAGGGATAGAGAGAGAAGACAGAACGTCACACTCTGTTGTCTTTAACACTCACTTTATATATTTGTTTATTATCCTCTCCTCACTCACAAGTTCCAGGTGACCAAACCATCTCAGCGACGCTTTATTCTATTGACCATGCTACAAATACTGTTGAACTTTCGGAATAGTTACGCTGTGGACACATACAACTCCGACGTATTGCATCTGTGTATTTATTATTATTTTTCCTTGAAGCCTGGCCCGAATTTCCCAGTTCCAAAATATCTCTCAGCTCGGCGTGTTGGTTATTTGGGCTCATGGAAATCACGGAGAGGATTTTAGCCTCCCATAAGATCCATTCATATGGAAGGATTCCCTATATTTCCTTCTATCCCATCTCCGGCGAATTACAATCTTCAAATACTATATTTATTCAAATCACAAAACTATTATACCTATGATTATATTATACCAAAAGTATGATTACCCATAATTTACGCTTATTTTACAACATTTTAGCTCAGTTTCTAGAAAATTGTAAAATCAAGGTTCCACTGTATGTGAAAAAAATTAATAAAATGAAATAATGGCTTACGTTTAGGATCAGGAGAGTCTCTATCTAAGACAGCGTACCTGGGTATTTCAATTCCTTCACTTTCTAAAATTGAATAAACTTTCCTACGATCCTGAAATAGATAAAAATATATATTGAACATTATATATGTATATATAATAAATAATGAAAAAATAATAATTAAAAAGTAATCACCACTTTACAACATTTGTTATGTGTATGTGTACAAGGATCAATGGATCAAGGATGTACAACAAATCTCTGAGACTGATATCCCGTCTCAGAGATTTGTTGGTAATGGTTGATATGTATCAGTTGCTTCCGTCTACTATGTACAAAATTCAACAGAAATAAATCACAGGTCGCTCTGCCATCAACTCTGTACTGCCTTTTACCCAATAAGTCTCATCCGTGTACACACATCATTAGAGTGGTATTTTCTATAGCTCAATTAATAATCTGAGTTTGAATATCATAGCATATTTTTCAGTTACATATGTATGAATATTTATAAAAAAAAAATAAACCTACAAATCAAACCTCGATAATAGAACCCCCAATCTCTCGTTCCCTAGGTGAGTGTCTAAAGCTGACCACACACGATCATTCGGAATGACATTCACAGCGAATCAATCAGAATGACATTCTGCCATGGAATGACAAGGAAGCTTCGACTATCATTCGGAATTATGTTTTTAGACCAGTTTGTCCCAGACTATCGTGCTAAGTAACTGGTTAGCCAAAATTACAAAGATTAATAAAAAGAAAAGGCGTGTTGCACGAACTTTAATCAATAATTGTAGGACTAAATAAAGTTTACCTGAATATCATACTGCATGTGAAGATTGTTTATGACATAGGGATTCCTTAATTTTTCATACTCAATCGCTTTGTCCAAAGGAAATCCTTTGGAGTGAAATGAAATCAAGCAATCGCACATCGGCCACTCCTCGACTGGTAACTATAGCCAAAAGAAACAGCTTTTTATTTAAGCAGAAGAGAACAAATTTATTATATACAAATACAAATACTTAAAAATTATTACACTTATACAAGATATTTCAACAATAGTATGGTATTTTTTCAGTCTATACCATGTCTGCTATCCGAGGTTAAATAATCTATAAAATATATACTAAACTCTTTCTAAAATGCAAAAACCCATCATATTGTATAGTCTTTATTGCCAATAAGGAAAAACACCAAAGTAGCGTTTCCATTAAATCTAATAGTTGTAATCGACTATAAATACAGTAATACAAAAACACTATGTATTATCGTTCAAAGCCGAGTGGTCTAAGATGCCAGATTCAGATTTAATGAGGGTGATTTCAAATTTGACCCTAGGCACTTCTATTTTTTAAATATAATTTATTAATTCTTCAATAAACCATATTTACATCTTACATAATGATACTATATATATAATTAGTTAAATTGTACTATATAAAATTATGTTTTCAACATTGATATATTGGTTTCATGGAAACATTGGCTGCGGCCGCACAGCTGACAACATTGAATGCAAAGCGGCCATTAGCTAGTGGATAATAATACATACTCATGTGATGCCATCTATCTTATGGCCACCGAGCAAATATTTTTTAGAATTTTAGATAAAATATTATTTTATGAAAAATATTACTAATGATAATGACAATTTCTGACAATTTAAAGTATAAATTAAACATTTTTAAAAATAATATTGTACTACTAACTACACCAACAAAATTTATATACATACCTACAACATTAATTTTGAATATAAAAATTATTTTGTACAAAAAAATTATATTGAGAGTTAAAATAATCCAAATATAGTATGTAATAATAAAAACTGACAAAATTAGACTAGAAACAAACAAATATACTTCAAGACAGATAAAAACAAAACTAGTTTGAAAGTATTTAAACAATAATTATAATACTTTTGACTTCACTGTCAATATGATACTCTATAATAAAACAATACAGATTTGAAATCAATCTAATAAATCAACGAGGCTTATGAGGACAAAAACAAAATGAAGGATATCTTTAAAAGAATTTTGACCAACATCAAGCCTTGAAGTGTTAATGAGTTAGCAAATTGTACACTCACTCGTTAATAGCATAATACACTAGGTAATATAATTGTAATATTTATAAGTGTGTTAGTATACAAAGGAATAAATATGTGATTTGCAGTTTAGACCAAAGAACAACACCTATCTATTGCATTAAATTATACAGGGTAGAAGGTCATCTATCAAAATTTTCATCTGAAAATGTCCATTACATAACAATTGGCGACTGAGTTTTTTTTATTCATTTGATTATTTATTTGGCCAGCATTTAGCTGTCAGTGATTTAAATAAACCATATAACAAAAGGCTATAGAAGGACGGCTGCAGTCTCTGAAAATCAATCATACACTATAATGAGTGATATTTCATTGAAGTGTATGATTGATTTTCAGAAATTGCAGCCATTCTCTTGCAGCATTGTAATACATGCATGGGTTAGCCAGCCTCATAACATCAAACTGGTGTAATAAATTATAAACATATTTTCAATAAGTTTCAGTGTATGTGCAGATGGACTTTTTACAAAATAAATAAATATCAAAACTTTTATTAGGTAGTTTGAAAAGACATTTTAAAAAATATTTTTTATTTTATTTCCAATTTTGTAGAAGTTTTTCAATATCATAATTATAGAAATCCTGGGATTTAGACTCAATGAAAACAGTAATGTCCTTTTCAATATCTTCTTTTTGGGAATATTTTATGTCTAATAAAAAGTGTTGAAGTGATATATAGATGGTAGTCAGAAGGTGTAATGTCTGATGCATATGGAAGATGTATCAAAATTTCCCATCCTATACATTTTTTTTGCAGTAGTCCATTTTGCATGTTATTGAGCATTATCATGATGTAATATAATGCCCTGCCTGTTGATCCAAGTCTCTGTCATTTAATTGGAGGTTACTTTTTGTAAATGTTCAGTCTGTTCACTGTGTTAACAATAACAGTAAACGAGTCACTGCTCGAGTATCCCACTAAATGGACAATTATACATTTTGTGATGCAATCCCACTTCTGGAATATAACCATTTTTCATCACCCATTACAATGCGATCCAGAAACAGAGAATATTTTGTTAAACAATGAGCACACGTAGAGTCCGCTGAAGTTTAGACTCTGAGAGTTGATGTGGTGCTCGGTACTACGCAGTATTTGAATATTCAAACACTATTGAATAAGCTACATTAAATTCTTAAGCTCTTCTCAATAAATTGAACGTGGATTTGAAACAATTAAGTTTTTAATTTTTTTTAAATGTTCTTCTATTAGGTCTCCAGAATATTCATCATATGAAAGGTTAAAATTCCGAGAGAATTTTGAGAACAACCATCGGCACATTCTTGCACTCACCATGCTATGACTAAATACATAGATGTTTTTTGCTGTAGTTGTTGCTTTTCGTTTGTTGCGAATATGTTATTAATGGAAAAGATCATAAGGACATAAGAATGAACACTAATATGAACTCAGAACTAATAAAGGAACTGAAATGAAATTATAAAAAAAACCTCATGACTTATCAAACTACCTAATATTATTTTAAACCCTTAAATATCGTTGACTTTAGACTGGCACTCATATCTCTGAAATGATTGTGATTTTCTTCAATTTCAACATTTTCAAATCAAATTTTAGGTAGTTATGTATCCATAAAATATTATGGCTTAACCCTGTATAACGCATATAGGTAAGTCAATTATTTCAACTGAAACAACTCACATGCAAAACCATTTTCTACAGAATTTGACAAAAGGAGATTTGCTCTACTCACTATACACAAATACAATGTTGAACATGCACTAATTTGACAACTTACCCGAAGGGCAAAGAAAATTTGATGTTCATGTAAAAATATCATATCATAATGAAAATATCAAATTACAGTAAGACACATGAAACAATTTTAAGCCATCACTTTAAATTATAATAAATTTTAAAACACAAATAATTTTCTACTATATAAAAAATACAACCCTGGACGTTTAATGATCCAACATTAAGTTATATAGAACTTAATTTATATACCACTCACTTTAAAAATATAAAAATGATATAAATATAATCTTATATATTGATATTCAAAACATTTGAGTCTAACTGAACAAAATAACACAGATGGTCGTCACATACATATTCCACTCGTCTTGGAACTTTCACATTTTTTTAAGTACATTCCAGTAATCCAATATTTTCATTAAACGGGCAGTGTAATGTGTGTCGAAATATCATTATTACGCTGAATGCATTAATAAAAGTGAGTAGTATATGTTGAGAGTCCATAACGATTTGACAGTTAATCACTTAATGGATTTTAAGCGTACTTTTTAAAACATTTTTACCAATTCCATCTGAAATATTTGTTTTCTCCATAACCTGTAAAAATTTATTTTATTTTAATATTTATTCATTCCCCGTCAATATGGATTTTTTACCTAATTGCTCTCAAAACTAATCGTATTTTAATTTAAGGAAATCAATATTAACTTATATTGTTAAATTGTCAGAATTCAACAATAACAGTTATATGGGAGACATAAATATAAAATAACAAAATAAATGTCACACAGAACCTGTTTAACTAAGTTAAATTGCAGTATGCCTACTTTAATGAACTCTTCCAAAAATCCTAATTCTATGATTACGTTATTGATTCATCCTATTATGAAAGTGAAATGCACATTAAGGAACTAATTCCTTGCGTCTGATTAAGTTCTGATTAGCATTATTAAACAGATAAAATTAGTAATGCATTATCGCATTGATAAGGTAATCAAAAAAATATTTTTGAAAATCTATCCACAAAATAAAAAAACAATGCAAAGAGTAGTAGCGGAGAAACGGCCCCCAAATAACATTAATTTTTTCTTAAATATTTTCTGACAAATTAAAAAAAAATCTAACTAATTTTAAAAAAATGTTTGAAGTGTGAAAATAATAACATTACAAAACAATCTAATTGAAAACTCATCCATATTCAAGCATATTATCATGTCCCATGAGCCATAAATCATATTGAGTTCAGTGGAAATATGAATTGTCAATTAGTGAACGAGGAGCGAAACGATGTATTATGGAAAAATTTTAATGGTTTTCACGGTCAAAATATACCATATTTCTTCAATTATAAGATGCACCTTAATTTTAGTGCCATCATCAGAATAAAAACGTCGATTCTAAGAAAGAAAAACATTAAAATATATTTTTATTGTATTAGAATTGAATTTATCAAAAATAATAGTATTTATCAGTAGATATATTATTCTTCACTTCCTTCTGAATCAATATTTCTCAATTATTCTTCAATGAATTGAAATTGGAGAATACAATAGCAGTTAAACCTAAATGCGAGATTTCCACATAAAAACAAATCGTTGGTGCCGTGTGCAGAACACAGGAAAATTCAGAAAAAAGCTATGATTGAAAGACACACATCAATTCTAAGACACACCCCATTTTAGAGATGTTTGTATGGGGAAAGAAGTGCATCTTAGGAATGAAGAAATACGATATGAATGAAAAAAAAAGAGTACATTTTCGAATATGTAAATATGTATGTAGAAATACTTTTCAATTATTAAAGCATTTAATGTTGGTGCGATGATAATAATAATAATGAAAAATAAGTTAGTAGATAAATCTCCCTCTGAAACTCGTAAAGGCCATGTATAAAATATTTCAAAAATAGAGGTTGTCATAAAATGTCAATCCCGAGGGAACATTACTGAATGATGGTTTTTGTAGCATGCTTTGGTCAATAAACTACAAAGGGCACTTGGGTGGAACAAAATTCTATACAATTTCACAAAATAACAGTATTTATGAAAGGTAGTTCTCAGAAAGATTAACAACATGAGTCACATGACATAGAAAGAACACAAAGACATTTCCGGAAAGAAGTTCTTACAGCGAGAGAAAAAAATAATTTTAAAACAGCATCTTGTTACACCCAGTTTCGTTAGATTTTTATATTGAGAACCTTTAAGATAACCTCCTCAGGAAACACTAGCATCTTTAAATATTCAAACTCATCGAGGCGCGTGAGGATCTCCTTCATGGGCTTGGACTGCGACTTCTTGGCCATGGCGCACACCCCCACCACCACCTTCTTGCCGCAGTCACCGTCCGACTCGCTCCCATCGCACGAATCCTGGTCACTCTGTAATACCACCATAATACTGTATATTATTCTGCTAGAAATATATTCACAATAACACAGTTGTCTTGTGTGACTTTAAAATCTCTGGGTGGAGACCGGTAAAAATTCTTTTGTTAATTGAGTTAACGGTGTTTATAGATAAACGCCATCTGGCCAAGTCTGTCTAATAAAAGTACAAATACAGATAAAATAAATACAAAAAAAGAATTCAATTACTTGAATTTTCTGGAAAAATGTGAAAAAAAAATTTAATCAAAATGTTTTTTTCTTATTAAAACCAATTAATTTTGGTGTTGATTACCAAAAAAGGCAACAATAATAAAATTTGGTAAAGTGATTTTAAATTAATAACAACATACATTTTAAAATAATATAAAATATAAAAATACATATTGTATTATTATAGTGTAGCAAAAGTCATAGCTGATTAATAAGTTAATATTAATTGTATTATTTTAATTTATTAATTGCCATAAAAATAATTATAAAAACATACATCCATTACTGAAAAGTGACATTTGTCATGTATTGAAACAATAACATCACACTCAAAGCAATGCGTAGCCAACAGGTTCCTATCAGAAAAGTTCAACATTATTAAATGTCAAGAACATGTTAATTGAATTCTTGTGCAATATATGTAGATGACACCTGTGTAAAATACACAGAAACTCTTCTTCTGTTTTGTTACATAATGATAAAACTGTTAAAAATCCAACAATTTTCAGGTTATGAGTTGTTTACTGCAGAAATAGTTATGATTCATGATCTGAAAACTTGCCAATAGTCACTGTCACTTTTTATCAAAAATAATTTCTAAATCACAGAAGAAATCTAACACTAATAATACAAAACTAACATGATGGAAGCATTCATCACAGTAACATATATCCTCCTCAGGAACTGATCTCGTCTTTTTCCATTTCTTAAGGCGCCACCAGTCCTTCAGCCATGACCACTCCATTATAATTGACAATTTGTAGCAACTGATGTACAAATCACATGCTGTGTTACAGAAGTGAGCAAATTATCATTTTTCTCAATCAAGTGAATGTCATTATCTGTGACCAATTTGACAGAATACTAAATACCTACAAGAAATACACACACAAGTGAAAGAAACCTTACAAAGATAACGAATGACACATTTGGTGTTTGTTAGTAGTGCACACATACACATGAACTTAATTGCTTAGCACAGTAGGATAGTTTTCTCACATATTCAAGCAATATACATGCCACAAAAAAAAACAAATCTATTGTTTCTAATGCAAATATGAGAATTTTTGCTTACAGTCATTTCCTAGAGCAGAAAACTTGTGTTGTATGTCTGAAGAACTCAGACACTGAAAATAATTCCAATTTTGAAGGAGTGCAATTTGAAGTCGCCGTTAAAGAAGTGCAAATATGTATTTAATCTCAATGTTTACTTTGGATTGATTCTAACATTATTGACTATTCCAAGCGTGAAGATTATACCTTGTAAACAGTTTGCGGCACACTAATATGTATTCAAGCATGGAAGCCACAGAATAAATAAATACCATTGTAATGATGGTCAATATTAAGCTAAATTCGGAAGAGATTACCGGCTTATCTAGAAACAATGAAAATATAACATGTTCGTACTAAAATGAAAATGTTCATTTTCAATGTTCTTTTACCATGACTGAATACAATATTTCGAATGGTTCAGAAATCATAATACACTTTGTTTTTAATAAAACGGATAAAGATACAGTAATAGAAATATTCTAAAAATTAATTATTTTATTTAATAATAAAAAAATTCTTATTGTTACATATTTATGGTCAATTTATATACAGATTTATATTTTCAAGTAATTTAGACAGACTTTGAATTATCTTGAGGTGTTGAAGAAAATATTGAAAGAATTAAATTGATGTTATCGCTATTTTGTACACAGATACATAATTGAACCTACTATGACAGGATGTTGGAGAAAACTGTGTGTGAGTTGTATATCATACTGGTGCCAAAATACATTATTAGTTCATGGTGGCAAGAATATTGGAACACACAAGAAAGGGGGGAAATGAGTGCAGTCCAGTATCTGCTGACGACATAACAACAAATCAATTTATTGGAACTGTCACTCCGGAAGAAATTAAAATATAGATTCACATAATATTTTTATAATCAAATTCCTCATATTTAAAGTTTGTTTAATGGGATGGGACCATCTGTATAATATCAGTCTTATTTTTAAACCCAATTAGATTTATAACATGTCCGTAAAGATTATTAATACTGCTTTTTGAGAAAAATTAAAATTTTACAAAAAAAAAAGTTTTTTGTGAAGTTTCAATTTTTCAGAACATAGGTCTGTGATATTTTTAATGCAAATTAAATGAATTCATTAAAATTTTACTCAAAGGTGTTTGAGATTCCGTAAATATAAAGAAGATGGCTTTCAAATAATGGAACGACAGATATATCAATTTGAAAGTGCAACATATAAATTCGAAAATTTGTCATCAACTCACTGTGTTAGTGTACCATAATCAGTTAATCCATTTCCCCAGAAAGGAAGAGATCCAGGTTCGAATCCTGATAACAACAATATTTTTTCAATAAATTGATGTTATATATATATCTTACTAATCAATACATTTAATTTGTATTAAAAAAATAAGTATTTAATGCATTTGTGATATAAATATTTTGGATATTATTATTTTTAAAAATTACTTATGAAAACATTTTACAACTGATGTAATTTTTTTGTTTTGTTGATGTAGGTAAATTAGAATTCTTAGGGCCAAATTAATGCGGTTGTATAAACTGTACCGCATTATTCCCAATACTCCTGAGATCATATTCATTCCTTAGCACTACAAAGTAATAAATTACAGCTGCCCTTAGTATTCATTTTATATGAAAATGTTAAACACACTTGAACCCACAGATACATTTTATGAATTTATATACACACTGTCACAATGCAGTCTTATAAAGCGAGGCCTCAAAACATAAGGCACTCTAGTGTACTTCTTCTTGGTCTAACATAAATAATCAAGTTTCCCTTCCTTATAAGTCCCAAGGCATCTCTATTTTTTGCTCTATACCTAGTAACCAAAATTGACTATGTTATGAAAACAAAGATTCTAAAAAAGTCTATGAATTGAATTACTACAAAGACTATAAGTCAAATTACAAAATCAATGTTTGAATTTGTCTCTCCATATGCACTACTTCATTTCTACGACAAAACCACAAACAATTTTTAAGATGAAATGATGATTTTAATAATTATCTACCATGAAACATTTCCTGAAATAAATTGATTCATTTCGTTCATTGTTGACAACCGAATCAAATCCCAAAGAAATAATTTGTGTTTATTAATCTGAAAACACTCATCGCCTTTATTTCATTTATATTATATTTTCCAATATTTCATTTATATTAGCCTTTTCCCCATCTCTTACCAGCTTGATGACAGATGAAATGAATTTATAATTTTTTTTAAATAATTGAATTTACAACCTGCTTTTTATTATCTTTTAAAAAAAAACATTTATAAAAACAGAATGTTAAGACTGAAATTGTAATTTTACAATTCACATTAGGATAAACTAACCATTATATTTTGTAAATTGAGTTAAAACACTTTAATTACACTATATTTTATTGTGTTAAACGTTAAAACGTTTTCAGGAACATCTTCCCATTATCAATATTATAATTCAACTGAAATTAAAAACACTTTTAGACAGTAATATATTGTGTGTTTGGAGTTAACGAAAGTAGGGGTGGGGGTGGAGTTAAAATGGATAAGAGAGGGGATTCAAATACCGCCTATTACATCCCCTCTCTTATCTATTTTAATTTCACCCCTACCCTCACCTCCGTTAACTCCAAACACCATATATTACTGTCTGAAAATGTTTTTATTTTCAGTTGAATTATAATATTGATAATGGGAAGATGTTCCCGAAAACATTCTAAAGTTTAACACAATAAAATATAGTGGAATTAAAGTGTTTTAACTCAATTTACAAAATAATCATGGAATTCCACAAAGATTCACCAAAAGCCTTTGGACAGTTAACCATTATAAATGTTTGCGTTTAAAAAATGTTTTTGCATATGTAATACTGGAGTTGTAATATTATATGATAATCAAGTGTCAATCATTCAAAACTTATATTAATAAAGTAAAATCACTGAAAATAAAAATAACAAAACTTAAGTAAATAAATATAATGAAATGACATTATATGAACTTGTTAGTATTACAAGCAACTATACTTACGCCCTGTAATTTCAGAGCACTTTTCCCCTAATACATACACAATATATATACAAAGTATCTACAAAACACAGTAATAAGGTAATATGTATAATGATTTAAAAGTTACTATAGGGAACAGATGTTGAGAATCAATCTGTTAAGATTATTTAAAATGTTGTACAATCATGACCATTAAGAAGAAAAATGCACCTTTTGCATTCTTTCCAAATTAATTATCCCTACTAATTAGCTCTTGTGTAACTTTAACTATGTGTATTAAAATAATTATCTTGTGTGACTTATAACTATTTATAATAAAATATAAATTATTCTCTAGTAATACTATGATTGCATTGGAAATTTCACCTTAATTGTTGTAAATAAAAGACACCCATTGATAACATATAGGTTAACGGAATCTAGGAAGGAAAAAATAAACACCGTTTTGTGGTATTCAAATTGATATATCTATGTAAAACTATAATAGATTTTTTAAAAGAAATATCTTATTTTGAGGGAGAAGTAAATTGCTTATATTACGTCAATATACATTTAATATGTATATATTAATGATCTTTTTACACAAATGAAATGCATGTGTGTAATGAAATGTAGTTTATTTTTATCACACAGTAAATATGGAATCGGTTAATTTAATAATCAATAACTAAACTACTGCAAAATCAACTGAATGCAACAGCTTTAGCCTAAACTTTAGCCAACACTTGATAAAAATAAATATTTAATAAAATTCCAGTTTCAATAAATGATTAATTTAATTGTTAAAAAATAAAGATATACAACATTGGATATTTTTAACAAATACTTCAAAAATATGTGAGTATAAGATTTTTTTTGAATTGGAAGAGATAATAAATTCAAACAGTATAGAAAAAAACAGTTGAAGAGATAACATCATTATCTTAATAAACAATTTTATGATATCAGAAGTAATCTAAGATATCTGTTCATTGTTTGCAGTCGGTAGCAGAAAGAAATTATTGTCACGTAAAAAAGAATTGTCTTGTGATTGAATAAATTTCAAATTATAACAACTATGCAAACTATTTTTGATGGGTGATATTATTATTGTTTATTTTTTTGATATTTTTCGAAACCAGTAGAAGTATTTTTAATTAATTTAGTGGTTAATAAAACAAAGTTAACAATTTAAAATAATGATATTAACTAAATGATTGCATTTAAACGTATCTGTAACCAGTGTCATTGATCTTAACATGATATCCATACAAGTTGTGAACAGCTTAGGTTGAAGAGAGAAATAACATAAAATGTGTTTTACTTAAATTGTGGCTTTTCTTTCAAATTAACTGCAATATTTGCCAATTATATATAGTTAAAATCCGCACGCAGCCGGATGGAAACCGCACTGAGATTAAAAAAATATTTATGGGTGAATGTATAAAACAATGTGAAAAAATTTATCATGCACGTTACATGTATTATTATATAAATTATCTGTATTATCGTCGTGCTTTAGAAACCTATATGTGATCGATTTCAGTTATTACGCCATTTCAAACTAGGGGTCATTCTCAAAAATCTTTAAAAAATTTAATACTCGCAGGAAATTTCTGGCATAGATATCACTGGATGGAAATTTTTTGTTATATAAAACAAAGGTGGAGTTTTAGCGTAAGTCTCACAAACGACCCAACGTACACTCATGATATACTATTTGAACATTCTGAAGTCTTACCGATGACCTCAAAGGCAGTATATTTCCATCTTCACCCACGTAGAACTGCGGAGTGTGGGCTGCGTGCCTCAAGTCTTGATAACCATGCTCCAACTCTGTGTATGACATCACATCAACATGAAAAAAAAACCATACTTAACATTTAACATTATCAAAACATGATGCTTCTCCAAGATGCAATTTTGCGATAACAGTCAAAATCGAAGACCTAAAAATAATAACTATTTTTGTTGTCTATGAACGTTTACGTCAAATAATACGAGCGGCTAGAAGCATTAATTCACAGTTGGTAGTTGGTATAATGAGTCCTACGAATGAGTCTCCAAGGATGAAATAATGTTGTCCTCGAGAAACGCATATCAATTTGAATGCCACAAAATGGCGTTAATTTTTTTTTCCTTTTGAGCAAAGCGAAGCGATATAAGTTCATATACTTGCATTAGTCAGTTCCATCCGGTATTCATATAAATGTATAGCCAACACCAAAATGAAAGACTCTACACGAATTCTGAACTACACTTTGGCATTACTGTTCTCGAATTTCGAGAGTAAAATTACAATCCTGTACAAATGGATTATCCCAACTGATAAGAAAAATACAATCAACAACTGATAGAATTTCAGAAAATACGTTATTTTAATGCTGAGAAAATTGATTTAAAAGCCAAATTTCAATCTTAATTCAATTTTTTTACGATAATGTGAGTTCTTATTATTCATTTACATAATATTAGAAGATACACACTTGTTTAGTTACCGTATTGCTATAAAATTAATAATCTCCTGTATGCTCCACATTTGTAATAATTAGTGTTGAATAATTATTGTATTATACACCGAACATGTTTTCGTTATTTGTACTAAGCTAAGATAACAACAATAAGTTTAATAAAATGCTCAAAACTAATTGAAATTTATAGCGCATAATTTGCACATCTTATTTTTTTGTTTTAATTGCTTCGTATGGCTAATACAACTGATTTTAAATAATATATTGAATTTACTCAAATTATTTAGGACTTTACTATTTGAAACTCCGATTTCTAAAAAACATGATAATTAGTCATTAAATAATATTTTTTCAGTTTTATAAACTGTTTTTTAGTTTGGATTCGATATTTATTCCGCCGCGATTGACGTGGGACCTATCTACCACGTCGCATCCCTATGCCAATGCTGTATATTGGGGCCATATTGGGGCCTATGTTAGATAAGAGCCCAAAAGGTCCGCGCCCTATAATACCTTTGGTATCGACACTTTTACGAATACTTTTCCGGCGCATGGACAAATATATTTTTTAAATCCACCACAGCAAGAAATATATATATATATATATATATATGTATAAATATTTCTCATGTGTATTAATTTCAAAAACATTTGAAAATAATCGTGATGTATACAAAAGTACACTTCAGATAATAAAGTCGCAAAGTGAAATTAAAAAAAGAAGCATAAATACCTAAGAAAACTTTTTTTTTATGAAATCATGACTAGTTTAGGAGACAAGAAGCCAGCTTTGTTCATATTTTTGAATGGATGAACTACACAGTACTAATATTCTTAAATCTCACATACAATACATATTCAAAGAACCTTTCCATTTTATATTAGAGACCAATGCCTTTTTTTCCATTTCGCATCGGGGCCCAATTTTTTTAGTTACGCCACTGGTCCCCCACATTTATTTTGGAGAAAAATGCAAAAGAAAAATGTAAAACGTATTTTTATGTAAACTTCTAAGAAAATAATATAAAACCGAAGCAATGGCTTTCGGACAAAAAACATACGCGAGGAAGACAAAAAGAGCAGTTCCTTTGTTTGGTTTTTTAGCACTATGTTGAACGGACTACATGGCTTGGATCACAATTTAAATTAATGTACTCCTAGAAATAACATATCCATCAAAATACTTACTTTTAATACAATCTATTTGAATATGAAACAAACCTGTAAATCTAAGAATGTAGTAATACGGTATGGTGGGTATAGGCATATTATTTTTAAAACATAATATCTATGTAATAAATATAAGAATTTTATAATTATAATAATAATATTTTGATAATAATAATATTTAATTTTTTTGATTCACAGTACAGTGCATTGTGTTATTATATTGCTATAATCAGAAAACATTGCAGCAAAGTAAGACATATATTTCGGTACCCTGCCTGCTACACTAGTATTTTACTGTATTATAACAGACAGTGCCTTTTCAGTATAGTAATAAACCAAGTGTACTGTTCAATGTACAGATAAATATACATAAAGAGTAAATCAAGATGCGATTAGATAACATATAAATATATTGTAAAACTTGAAGTAAGTAAATGCATTGTTTATTGTAGATATCATTTAAAATATATGTATAAAGAGTAAAACACAAATGCATTTAGACAGCGTATAAATACAATGTTTAATGTATATGAAAAGTAAAAAAATATTATGTAAAAAGTAAAACAGGATACAATTAATAACATTTAAGGATAATGTAAAACTAAAAGTAAATGCAATGTTCCATTTAAAAAAAAAAAATTAAAATTAAGTAAAGTAAGAATAATTAAATAACAGTGGTGACTAGATATAAAATTCTGTCAAGTAGTGCAAGAAATGTAACTAAAGTGTAATCAGAATATAAGATTAATTATAGTTAGATTTGGGTTGGGCGTGGGCTCTTGAAGAAGCGGATGAACCAATGTAATGGTAAACCGTCCGATCAACAGATAAGAGATACCCCGTTTTCAAAGGAATAAGAAGGGCCTACGTACGGCCCGAAAGACAGTTGAATACAAGGTTTGGAAGAAGACAGTTTAACACGGAGTCGGAGAGGTTCAGTTGAAACCAAGGTTCGGAAGAGAGTCGGAAGATTAGTTTCGGCCCGAGAGACGAGTTACCAGTCTGACCAGTTGACACCAAGTTTGAACCTGAGAATATCAAAGGCAGTTGAACATCGGAGAAGATCGGGAGAGTCGAACATCGAAAGTCTGAGAAAAAAGTATCTGGAATTTGACCGTAGTTGAAGATCGATCTCCGTAGCCGGAAAAGAAAAAAGTCGAAGTCCAAAAATCTCAGGAAACAAGAATCAGGTCGCCAGTTCGGAAGCACCCGCTCATCCATCCAGGAATACAACCAGCGACCGAAGCAGCCCCGAGCAGTCAACAGCCAGCCAGCCGCCCTATCCGCCATCGCCAGCCACGATGAAGCCACTCGGACAATAGGAACCATCATCGGCATCACCGCATCGTCAACTGAAAACCGAAGTCTCTGGAGAAGACCTCAACGATCAGCACGTACAATATAAGCTAGTCGTAATTAGATTAGGTTAATTATAAAATGTTCTACCTGTCCATTTGTGCATTATGTGTCATAGAAATAAACAACTAATATGTGTGTTATCTGTGTTTTAAATATTCACTGGTCACCTTCTATAGCCATAGTATAATTGACATGTGATACCTGGAAATAATCGCGGAGCAAAATATTACCAGTGTACGGGGCCGCTCTAATCAAATAATTAAGAGCATCTGAACAAAAAGATTATAATCATCCCAACTCCCTCTACCAAGATGGACAAGAACCGAAGATTTTGATAAAATAGGTACCATTAAAATATCGAAAAAGAATATTCATATTCATTATCTATACTTTTAAACTGTCAGATGATAGGACATAGATAAGAGAGTATACTCTGTCAGATATAAGTCAATGTCAAATGTATTTGTTTTGTTAGAAGGGCACGTTCGTGACGTCGTGTTGTACCCGGAAGATACAGATTATTATAAAGTTTTCGTCTGGCAAGTTTGTAATATTTTAATCTCAGAAGTGCTGTGATTGTACTTCAATTATTGTCAATTTGCTTTACAGATATTATGTTTTGAAGTGTTGATAATGGGTTTCACAAAAATAATTATTGTATTTGCCACGGTTTTTATTATCGGCGGAGAATCCATAAATTTTGAAATCAGAAGTAAGTTATGAAAAATATGTATTTAATTTTGAAAAATTACTTCAGCGAAATACAATTATTTTAGCCTGATGTCAAAAAAACTAAAATATCGAGTTTTTGGCAAAAGGAATACAGCGGTGTTAGGATGTATATATGTTATAGAATGTATACTATTTTTAAGTGAGGTGTTTTTAATTATTCATATTAAAAAATATGCTTCAATATTCATTTTTATTATTATTTTGTATTGTTATGCTATGTTAGCACAATGCATTATTGTAGAATCCATTTATAGCAATTTTGCAATACTGAAATTTCAATTATGTAAAAACTAAAGCATGACTAATGACAGTAATCACTAGTGAGATAAGGACCAATATTTTCTGCACCGAAGCGGATGTATATATGTTATAGAATGTATACTATTTTTAAGTGAGGTGTTTTTAATTATTCATATTAAAAAATATGCTTCAATATTCATTTTTATTATTATTTTGTATTGTTATGCTATGTTAGCACAATGCATTATTGTAGAATCCATTTATAGCAATTTTGCAATACTGAAATTTCAATTATGTAAAAACTAAAGCATGACTAATGACAGTAATCACTAGTGAGATAAGGACCAATATTTTCTGCACCGAAGCCTTTTTGTCGAGATGTGAAAACATACTATACAAACAAACGATATTCGCCACATGCAATATATTTTTTCATGTATGATTAATAATAAAAAGACAAACTCTTTATTATAAATAATAATTTATGAAAAATGAAAACTTCAACTGCATATGCTTTCTTTTATGTAGGATCATATAATTTTTTTCCTGTTTTTTTCCCCTTCTCTTAAAATAAGTGTAATTTTTTAATGTACATATTTCAGAAAAGCCATCTTCTAAGGTAGAAGAACATCCATGGACCGGAAAATGGTTTCCTTTAGAGCCAACAGAAGCCAGCGTTCCTCATGACCACGAAAGAAATCCAATGGGAGTGTATAATTCCAACTGTGATGATGCCCAGGTAATCATTAGGAAACATCCAACAAACTTTGATTGTTTTGATTTATTTTTCTCCATAGATTTGTATATTGCACAAAAATTGTCTGTTATAATTATAATATACTGTTGTAAATAGATTTTTCTTTCATGTTTTATTAAAAGTTGGGTGATTTTTACATTAAGAATCAAAACGGTAAAGTGGAAACTAAAAAAGAAGGGAAAATTTGATTAAAAACATTTTTTTTTAAATTCACATTGAATGTTTCTCTGTGTAAAATGTTCTCATATTTTACTATGTTTATTTTCAGATTGTATTTATGTACACACAATTTTACAGCTTTTCCAAATCTACTAGAAAATTAATTTGATACAGATTAATATTACTTTAATATTTTTCCCTGAAGGGTAAAATTTTCAAGACACCAAATATATTATCATGGGCTAGTAAAACGATTATCTGCTGGAATTACAGTACTGAATTGTTTTACCGTAAGGAAATTGAATACAAAGAAAAAGACACACTATATTTGAACTCATGTCGATGACAACACTGCATTGCTGTATGTGTATCAAATATTAAGTATACTGGAAAATAATATTGTTCTTACGATGAAAATTTTCAATTCTAACTATTCCAAAAATTACTAACAATTTAGGAAACTCTCTGTCAAGTGTGCAAAAACACATTAAAAAAACGGGAAGATGTAGAAACAAGAAAAATGGATACAGCATCAACTGTGAAGTCAACATGGGTGACTAGGAAAAATCATGAAAATATCTAGAATTGAAATCAGTTGTTTTGAATCATTTAATAACTGGAGGTAAAAAGTGTATATATGAGGATGTAAAAGACAATGGGCAAATGGCAAGACTGACCCTTAAGCCACATCTGACACCAAAACGGTATTTTTGTCTATATGATGGGACTAAAAACTAATATAATTCATCGAGCATGGTCGGTCTGGGTACTCGAAGCACGAGGTGAGGTGTGAAAAAGCGAAGTTCTGTTGCGAAGCGGGGCTTGTTGTTTACATGGTGAATTTAATGCAGATATTGTGCATTTATTGCTTAACGCAAGAACATTTAAACCAATTTTATTTGCCAAGTGCATTTAAACCAATTGTATTTTTAACTGTAATTTGACAAATTCCAAGTCAATTGCCAGTCGAATAAATATTTCACATCCAGCACAAGCGAGGCTGGCGAATACTACAGCCACAGTAGGAGTCACCAATTAGGAGACACAAAAATGTTTGTCATAATCGTATTTTGTTTGACTGAATACCTACATACAGTAGAACCGTGATATAACGAAACCCGATATAGCGAAAAATGACGTATATCGAAAAAAAAATCAAAATTTAGTCCCTAAAACCAATTTTTCATACAAAAATGCATTTATATAACGAAATCCCGTTAATATTTATAACAAAATCATTTTTGTTCCGTACGAAAAAATGCCAATACATTTACGTAAATTTATAACGAAATAAAAATATATTAAAAGATGAAAATATTATTTCGCACTTACAAAGCCGCGCCGATGCATCTGCCGTATGCGAACGGTTTTATGGCCTTTTTGGCGGTGCGCGGCTGTCGGCCGACAAGGTAGTAAAACAATTCAAACTTCTTCTTGGGTTCGTAGTAGGCCCATAAAACCATTTGACATAATTCTTGCGGCGTTCACTTAGATACGTTTTACGTACGCATACGCCTCTAATATGTATTACAATCCCAGACCCAAACAGCTGTAAAATACAAAAATTAACAGGAACCCCCCGAAAGTTGCAGTATGTACGTATTGGAAATGTCAGTCTCAGTGTAACGTCTGTAGAGTGAAGTTTGTTCAGCTTTTAACGCAATTATTGCATGACTGAACTGAATATTTACATAAATTCATTTTCGTTTGACAATTGTTTTCGTGTGAACTCGTCAATAATATAAATAATTCGTTAAAATATTTTATGGACTATTTTTGTACGGCATTTTGTATTTCTATTAACTATTGTTTTTGTGTATTTTAAGTGAACAATGTTAACAATAATTTTTAAGTGAACAATTTTAACGATTATAAATATATTTTGAAGTGGTTGCCGCCGTTACCGGTAAATACCTTCGTAATTTATATACGACTCATTTTATAAAAATGCCGCGATTCAACTGTAAGATTGTTATTTTTGAATTATTTTGTATGTTTCATGCCCAAAACTATGTTTGAAGCGGCTCTACATTTAAACACAATTAAAATATTGTTTTGTGTTTGCAATATTCTGGAATTTACAAAAATATCTTCCAATTGGTGTTGAATAGGTTCTGTTCTTAATTTAATTCCTTTGATTATCCATTTGCTTATCTATTTTAATAACAAAACTACTAAAAATATGTAGGTATTCAGTTCCCTATGGCCTTCTTTCTGCTTTGTTTGCAGAATTTGCGATCTTTTTTGAAGCGCGCAACATTTTTTTGCGACGACGCGTAACATATAGGTTTTTTTTATTTTTTTCGTTATATGTGGGAATTCGTTATTACGAATTTTTATTTTTTGGTCCCTTGGATTTCGTTATATCGCGGTTTTACTGTATAGGAATTGACAAATTCATGTGATAAATGCAACAAGTGACAGGTGTCAGGTATCAGAACACAATTGGCTGAATGACTAATTCTTGAATGAAATGTAATGAGTACATAATTAGTTTTATTAAATGATGCGTTATCCCGCATATGTTGTCACCGCCAGTGCTGCCTTGGGGTCACACCTGGATCCCTACTGTACTGTAGTTTGCAAAATGTCCTGTGCATAGATGGAAAATACTGCAAAATAACGGAGAGTTCCAGTCATATCGGACCACCCTTGCCACTGGAACAAGCTCTCCATTATTCCGAGAGTGTGTGTACTGTGCAATATCACCTACACCTAAATAATTCCACGCACAGGCCTCTGCTATAGCCAACCCAAGAAACCACGGCAGACCACATCCTTGTAACGAGGGACCACCGAAGAATTAATTGTGAAATCAAAACAAACCAAACATTAACGCCACAGTTTTGTTGATCAGCTGAACCGATCAAACAAATAAATAATATAAAAACAGCCTACTCTTACGATTCGTAATCGTTTTGCAGCGTAATAATGTTCTTCTACATCTTTCAAAAATTTCACTCTCCAGATCTTACACCATCAGATTTCAGTGTTTTCTGATCGATGCAATATTTTTTAGATGGTAAAATTTGTTAAATACGTTAATAGAATTAAAAAAATTACTTTTTCAGGATTTTTATGAAAGAGCTTTTTATAAAAATTGTTGACAGAAAGGTGGAGAAAAGTAATACAAATTAGAAAGGAATAGAGAAAAAATCTATTTATTGAAAAAATACAGTCAAACCGCGATATAACGAAATCCAAGGGACCAAAAAATAAAAATTCGTAATAACGAATTCCCACATATAACGAAAAAAATAAAAAAACCAACTACATGTTACGCGCCGTCGCAAAAAAATGTTGCGCGGCTTCAAAAAAGATCGCAAATTCTGCAAACAAAGGAGGAAGAAGGCATAGGGAACTGAATACCTACATATTTTTAGTAGTTTTGTTATTAAAACAGATAAGCAAATGGATAATCAAAGGAATTAAATTAAGAACAGAACCTATCCAACACCAATTGGAAGATATTTTTGTAAATTCCAGAATATTGCAAACACAAAGCAATATTTTAATTGTATTTAAATGTAGAGCCGCTTCAAACATAGTTTTGGGCATGAAACATACAAAATAATTAAAAAATAACAATTTTACAGTTGAATCGCGGCATTTTTATAAAATGAGTCATATATAAATTACGAAGGTACTTACAGGTAACAGCGGCAAGCACTTCAAAATATACTTATAATCGTTAAAATTGTTCACTTAAAAATTATCGTTAACATTGTTCACTTAAAATACACAAAAACAATAGTTAATAGAAATACAAAATGCCGTACAAAAATAGTCCATAAAATATTTTAACGAATTATTTATATTATTGACGAGTTCACACGAAAACAATTGTCAAACGAAAATGAATTTATGTAAATATTAATTTCAGTCATGCAATAATTGCGTTAAAAGCTGAACAAACTTCACTCTACAGACGTTACACTGAGACTGACATTTCCAATACGTACATACTGCAACTTTCGGGGGGTTCCTGTTAATTTTTGTATTTTACAGCTGTTTGGGTCTGGGATTGTAATACATATTAGAGGCGTATGCGTACGTAAAACGTATCTAAGTGAACGCCGCAAGAATTATGTCAAATGGTTTTATGGGCCTACTACGAACCCAAGAAGAAGTTTGAATTGTTTTACTACCTTGTCGGCCGACAGCCGCGCACCGCCAAAAAGGCCATAAAACCGTTCGCATACGGCAGATGCATCGGCGCGGCTTTGTAAGTGCGAAATAATATTTTCATCTTTTAATATATTTTTATTTCGTTATAAATTTACGTAAATGTATTGGCATTTTTTCGTACGGAACAAAAATGATTTTGTTATAAATATTAACGGGATTTCGTTATATAAATGCATTTTTGTATGAAAAATTGGTTTTAGGGACTAAATTTTGATTTTTTTTTCGATATACGTCATTTTTCGTCATATCGGGTTTCGTTATATCGCGGTTTTACTGTATTTGGTTGCTACTGGGATTCGAATCTGGACCTTTTCCTATCTGGAGAAACACATTAACCATTTTACATTTATAATTAATAAAAAATAAAATATTTCATTTACTTGAATGATTTAGAAATCACATTTTTTTCCGGTACACCTGTATTAAATTTATTTTTTCATCAGTGTGCAGTATTATATAAGTATGTTGCGATCTTTCTCCTGTTTTGTATTAATTGTGTAATCAATATAATTATTATTTTTAGCAACACCTTGAAGTGGATTGGCTGGATGACCCAGTAAATTATACGTGTTATGACCATCTTTCTGATTACACGCCTAATTTGAGTACAAGGCCAATATATGAAATTGAAAATGTACCTCCATCATACGTGGTAATGAAACATTAATGGCATTATTTACTCTAATTCTATTTATTTATAATGGCAGTTCATAATGTATTCCATAAATTTTGCGCACTGTAAATACATTATTACATATTTAAATTTCAATTTAGTAACTAATGTATGGTTTACTTAATTAAATGTTGGTGTGCCTGAATATGCTTCATATATTTTCCCTTGTAATTGCTTATGTTGACGTATCATGATAAATAGAATTTAATACCTACATTAGCAGGTTCAGGGCAAATATAATACATTTTTAAATATGTTTACGTCTTTGTGCAGTCAACCGGTGAAAAATACATTCATGCACACAATATACAGTATTTTAAACGGTATCTTTGAATATAGGTATAATATAAAATTCTGAACAAAAAATGTTTAACAAACTTTTGGTCTAAAATTCTTCATTGGCGAAATAAATTAAAAAAATATTTGTACCTATATTTAATGTTCAAAATGATGATGAATTAATATTTCGTGTGATGAAATAAGACGTGATAAAGAAACTCCTGCAGAATTCAATTATCAAATACTGAAAAAAATGTATCAAAATAACAGAAAATTTTGGTTTCGATTTCGAGCTATTATTGTATCGAAATATTATTATATCTATTAATGGAGCATTTTAGACCAGATTTTTATTATATTTTTTTCTTCAGAATTTTATTCTATGTGCATCTATTGTTTAGAAATTTCTATACAAGTATTTAAAAGAAAATGAATTTTTCTAGTTGAGTTGAAAATAATTGCTCGGTCTCTCGCCTAATTCAAGTAAAACATAATATGGCAAATTTTTATTCACTTCATCAATTTTTTCCATGTGCTTTTAAAGTAAATATTGGGGAATTGTTCTCCGCCCCACAACAAAATTTATATTTATTGATATCACATTTCTAGACATTTGTATGTATATAGTGTGAAAGGATTTTATCATTTAAAAAAAAAAATTTTGATATGATAATGAGTTTTTCAATATTTTTTTTATTTTATAATCTTCAAATACCACATAGTTTTATTAGATTTTATTTAAAAGGCACCTTTATTTTTAGTTAAATTGATGCATGTTTTTTTTTCTTACAATCATTTATTTTTCTAGGCAGCACACGCTTGCATGAATGAGTCAATTTCCTATGACAACATAATACCTACATTGTAAGTCAATTTAATTTATCCTCATCTTCCAACGCTTTTAATACTAATTGCCTTTACTCTCTCCCACTGACAAGTACCTGGCAATAAGAATATTAGACACAGATGTGTATTTAAAAGAGTTGGCTTATCAGGGCAATTTTAGATCCTTTTATGTAAATTTTTCTTCCATCAATATTTATAATCTAAGTGAAAACAACTTGTAATTAGTATTACTGGCAACCGAATCTGTTGATGTTTAGTTATATGTAATTCTTTATGCAGTAGAACCGCGTTAATTTGAAGTTCAAGGGACCAAAAAAATAAATCGTATTACGCAGAACTCCGTTAATAAGAAATTCAAGGGACCAAAAAAAATTTGATTTTTAAAATTTCGAGACACGATTGCGAAATAATCGTAAAAGTAATGAAAAAAGCCGCTAATTATGTGAAAAGCATACATATTTTGGCATTTTCGCGAAATCGTCTTGAAAACGCAGTATTTATTATACTAATACAAAATCCTGATGTAATGTATTTCTTGTAATACGTAAAGATTCTAATCTTAAAATGTTCTCAGGAAATGAAATAATCGTTAAATAAAATACACAATAACTATAACACAAAATTAAGAATAATAAGAACAAATTTAAACATTTTTAATTATCTGGCATGTTTCGCTTTGAAAACATTATTTATTTTTTCTCGTCTCATTTTTGACACTTCCGCAATACAAATTTTATCACCGCATCAAATGAGCGCATGTGTCTCGGGTTCATGTTAAATAATAAAATATGTCATTCAAGAAAAATGAAGATTATTAACACAACAAACACAGTTATTAGAAATACAATCGTTCACAAATACGTGAAATAATATGAAAAGTCAATCTTTAAAAAAAAAACACAGTTAGAGTAAAAATAATCGAAAGGGGAATGTCTCTATTCTGTGTCCAAACTGCCAAAGCAGCCATTTGAAGAAAGTGTACCCGAAATTCCCCAATTTTATCGTGACATAATATATGTACATATACACAAAGGAGGTTGCACACAAAGTAGGTTCAGACACGTGTTGTGGTGACAGGTATCGCGAAATACATAAAGAACTGCGCGCTTCGTTAATTTTTTATAACTTAAAATTTTCAAATTATGTAACATAAAAATGTATTGATTTGTGACGCGGGGCTTGAAAATTATTTTGTACTACAAGTTAACGGGGTAACTGGAGAGGTATATGTAATTGTTTAGAAACATACGATAACCATTTCTTAACAATGTGGGCTATGTGCTCTGGGTTGTTATCCTACTGAAAGATCATTGTTTAGTTTCAGGACTAACTCATAAGTGCTCTTTCAAAATGTTCAAATATGCAAATTAATCCATTGTAATATCAATAAAGTGTAGGTTTTCTGCAATATTAGCCACCATGCAGCCCCACATCATCACGCTGCACTGCCGTGCCTGACAGTAGAACACAAATTTTGTATTTCTAATTCTTTGTTTAGTCTTCTCCACACCAGTTCTTCCATCTTACCCAAAAATGTTAAATTTACTGTCAGTGAAAATAATCTTATTACAAAGCTTTGACATATCTCTAAATGCTTTCTGGTAAATTCAAGGTGTTTTTTTTCTATCGCCAGGGTTAAAGGTTTTTTCTCGCAACACATCCATATAAACTGGCCCCTTTTAGTACTCTTTGGCGAACTGTTTGATTTGAAAGTGTTCACAGTAATTTTTAGGGCACTAACATTGGGTTTTTCTTAGTTTTATTCACTCTTTTCTCTGTCAACATTTTCAGGCACCCCGATCTTTAAGATTATAATTTTTTTAACTTTTTAAACACTGTGATGTGTCTTCCGACAATATTTCCTATATCCCGAAGCACTTTTCCTTCCTTCTGGAGCTTAATAATTAATGTCTGCAGGTATTTTCTTTTTTTACTCTTAAAATCTGTTCAAATTCGCTCTCAGTCCAATTCAAAATGAACTTTAGCACATTTACGAGTCAAATTTCCCCTGACAAATTGATGGCAGCTAGTGTGCACACTTTTCTGCATAACAATTCTCGCAATTTAAAATATATACACGTTATTTCTCATAAACAAGATGACTCATCATCTTTTTAACTTTATGTAGTAAGTATACCAAGCTGTTTTACAATTTTGTAACTAATTACCTTTTTTTTTGATGTTTTAGATTTAAGATTTAAAGTTTTGTGAGAGTTATATTGTGATAATCTTTGTATACAGACTTAATTGAGTCACTGTACATATAAGTACAAAATATATATAATATAAGTACATACATATGTATATAAAACAAAATAAATGACAGTTATGCGGTTTTGCTTTGGGAGAGTCATAACTCAGCTCTGTAAAATTTATATATAATGTATGGTTAGTAATCAAAACTTTTAGTCTCTTCTGTCTTCAATCTGTCTGCGGAATACCCCATAAAGCTCTAAGGAGATTCTGAATGAAAGAAAACTGAAAACTTAATATAACCCAATAAATGTTAAACTTTTTTTTCAGTGGAACACATCGCCCTCTGTGGCCAAAATGGGGAGAGTACACATTCTTACCGAAGCAGCGCTGGTTACATAGCCTGGAACACGGAGGAATTGTCATGCTTTATCATCCGTGTGCCAATAAGGTGGAAGTTAATAAGTTGAGAAACCTAGTCAACCAATGTCTTTACAGGCACATTATTACGCCGTACAATCTGCTGTCACCAGAGAAGGTAAACTTACTTTGTTAATTAATATTTGCCAAGTATCTTAACATACATATCAGTAATTTTAAATGCATTTATCAAATTTATAATTTTTTTTATTGATACCTTAGTTTGGCATTTTCAATGAGGTAGTGCAGCATGTCAGAAATGAGCTTTTGTAGTATGTTAAAAAAAAATAAGAATCCAGATTACCTTGCTTTTTGAATTTTTTCAAAATGTGCAATACTTTCGGAAATATTGGCATTCAAGTTGGGCTTGTTGAAAAACGCTCAGATTACCATGCAAGAAATGCGACATTACTATGCCAATACTCGCCCACTAGTGTCAATTACCGACTTGTTGACTCGGAAAATATGACATCACACGATAAAACTGTATAAACTGATCGTTTTTAAAATCTGTAACTCTGCCATATTTCAAGATATCGAAAAAATTCTTTCAGTTTTGTGAATGAGATTTTTTGAAAAAATTTTTTTTAAAAAAAGCTTCCACTACTTTATTGTCTACAGCTTGTGTAACATTCGATATGGCTTGTACGTGGCTCAATTCAAGTAATGTCGGACGGTAACGAAACATTTTTTTTTTTTGCTTTCTCGATTATATTAATCATTTGTGCACTACAGCCATAAATAAATAAATTCTAAAATAAAAATAAATTTAGGTAAACCAGTTAGGAAGATACACAGAAAAAGTATAGCCGTCACCGGAACTCGGAATATTCAATTGCTGGTAGAGCTTTAACCGATTATACCCTGTACAGATGTTGTCAAATTTCATCTATTTTTTTTTTGTTGGAAGTGACCAGTATATTAGGTAAAGAGAAAAGAAAATATACAATATTTATTTCGAAAGATAATTTCCATCATTATTTATGATATTTTGCCACAATTTCGATGCTTCTTTTGTAAAATTCTTGCAGTTTTGATTTAAAAAGGGAATCTAGATGTTTTATAACAATATCTATTGAATTGAGATTTTCTTTTCAAAGCAAATGTTTCATATTTCCATGTACATATTTTCAAATAATTTTATTTCAACTGTTAGAAATTTTAAAATTAATATTGTTTCTAGATTTTACACCTTAATATTATTATGATTCAAAATCAAAAGCAGACATGTCCACTTTACCCGTTTTTGAATAAAATGTAAAAAACCATTGTACCACAGCTGTCACATTTGGAATCATATTGAACATAACCACACAGGTCACAATACCAAATACTGTTATCTCATTGGCTGAAAACATATTTGTCTGGGTTTGAATTAATTATCTATTGGACATATCTGCGATTGAAGTAACAAGCAAATTTTAAATGCATTTTTATATGAAATTCAGCAATATTTGTCTAAATTCAATAGGCTAATCTTGTAGATATTAATTTGTTTTATATTTGTACATACTTGACTCAAAAACCATAAAAACTGGACATGTCTGATCTTGATCGTATACGTCACATTTGTACTGAATATTTTAATAATGTATTAACATTATAAACAATCAAGTTGAGTATGTCTGACAATGTGTAACACTGAATTATCATTAATAGTAACAAAACATTTTTGTTACTATGAATGATAAGTGTTGGCACTTACCTTCCCAATTTTAATTTACTTAAATGAAAGCTTAAGCCGCAACTTTTTGCCTATCCTAAGGCAGGCCTGCTGTGTTAATTCTGATTTCTAAGTTACTAAAGTTTTTTATTGTGCGTTAAAGTATCTTTTCACTTTTTAGTCTTCTTCTGCCGATCTGCATTTTTTTCTACAATTCAGTCTCTTGCGCATTGCTTCCAATTTTCCCTAACAATTCGCCTGACATTATCTCACCATCATGTCTTAGGACTGAGAAATGACTAGTACCTAGCTAGCTTTTAACTATTTTTTGGGGATGGCAATGGTAGCTATTATAACTTTATTTATTTATTTTTAGCCTTTGGCACTAGTTGCGTGGGGAAGCCGATTGCAGATGTCAGCTGTATCTAAGAAAGTAGTGATGGCATTCATCAAGGAAGCCGCCCTCCAGGGACCTGAACATACAGCAAAGAATGGACAGTACAGCCACAAGCTTTTAACTCAAGCCAAGATTGTTTCTACAGAAACAGATGATACCTTGTGCCCTTATTTATATTAACCAAATTTACAAAGTCAATTTCTTATAATTCTAATGTTTTAAACTTGACTCAAAATATATTTAAGTACAGTAAACTTTTGATTATCTGGGTACAAAATATCAGTTTAGGGGGGGGGGTGTATCTTTACTCGTATATAATATATGACATGTTATGTTAAATATTTCACAGATTATTTTTTAATATAATTTACATAGATACGGTAAAAGTTGTAACATGTTGAAATAAGCACAATACGTATATTAGCTCAGATAATTTTGAATGTGTCTCGTGATCAAATTCCTAACAAAAAAAAATGTTATTTTTGACTGATTTTAAAATGTTACTTTTTTAATATATTTTACATTTTGTAAGCCTTCCAATTTGAATATCAACAAATCAATATCGTTAAATTTATTTGTTGCTTCATTTTGAGAACTTATTTATTTAATGAAATTTTACATTCATGTTTGATATATAAAGGCAAATTAAGGGAAATATAACTGTACAGGCATACCTCATTTGAATGGTGAGTTATGTTCCAGAATTAAACCCTTTTTTCACTTGCTAGGCTATATATATAAGCCTACAAACATGTGTTTACACTATTATTTATTAAGTGTATAACAGATCTAAGTCTAAAAAACCAATGTACATATAGTAAATATACACTAGGCACGAGGTGTGCAAATCTGTATGTCTCGATGCGCACATCATGTGTATCCAATCGAGTGTCAACTCCACGCTGCAAGAGCAATACAATCCCGAAAATAATATCATGAATTAAAATGTTCAAATCGTCGCAATAGCGAAAAACCATATGTACTTTTAAAGTATATTTCATACTTCTTCTTCCGATTGTCAGTATTATGTACTAGTTTTTGAAGAATGCAGACAAATGGGATGTTTATTTAGGTGTGTGTATATTTTCAGATTTTTAAATGAAGCATTGTTTAAATAAGTACCAATAATTTTATATTTGCGTTATTAAATACTTTTCAAGGCCACACTGCTCTGCTTGATTACATAGTTTGATTATTTGTATACTTACACTTTATAAAAAAATTTGCACTTGTTAAATTGAGTTTTGTCATTTTTTATTTATATATATTTTCTCAGTTCTTCCCGATGGCTGGATGATGATCTTCTTCCCGGCTGGGTGGGAGCCGAAGAAGGTTGAAGTAAAACACAGTGTAGAGAGATATAGGCAGAAAACACCGTTTATTATGATTATTAATGAGAGAATGTTTTGAAGTATTCTTACTACATACACAATTTAGTTTCCCTATAAAAATCAACTATTATACACTGCAGTATTTTCTTCAATCTCATTGTTTATGATGTGCACATAGGATATCGGATACCGCAATGCGACAACGCGACACGCGTGAGTGAGTGTTGAATGTTTACAGAGAATGGTGTTCATGTAATGTAGTGAGTATACGTTGTGGTTGAACACAAGGGTAGTCATCACACGCGTCTTCGCTAGCCAACCTGTCTTCTTTATTTCAACAGTTTACCTTATATTGATGCAATAAAATGCTACAAAATTGACACATAAGAATCTGGGCTAGACTAGTAATGTCACTTACAATATATAAATAACTTGTCCCGAGGTATTGTGCAAACTTATCCGTACGCTGTTATCTATTCTAGCACTTGGTCTGACCACACTTGAAAATGAAGGCAATAGTGTTTTTATTTTAATGGAAATTAATTTAAAAAATGAGTGCTGAATACAAATAATATTTTCAATGAACTATATTATTAATGTAATAATTGATTTAAGTATATATTTAAATCTAACTTTAAGTTATTGAGATAGTAGAGATCTTGGAAAGCTGACTAGAACATTTTATATTAATTTATGTACAAACCTAGAAACCTAAATACCTAATAAATTTTATCATGGATTATGTAACAATTTAATATTTTTTTGTACAATAATACAATATAAATATATGTTAACTTAAACAAAACAGCGCAATTTTCTGGTTGCAAAATGTTGAAAGATGCCTCTTATGGGACAGTTGTGCATTATGACTCGCGAGTTAGTCGAGGTCGAAGGGTCCTAACTGGCAACTCATAACTCAGGACTGCCTCGGAAGACGGGATAGCGGAACCAACAATTGACATGGCAACATTTGACAGTTCCTCTCCACACCACGCCATTCTCGCTTTCTTAATTCTATTTTATATAAAGGCATCTAGATAGAAGTCTACATTTATATCCAAAATGTTAAACACTTCTATGCGATTGCTTTTAGCATTTGCTTATATGTGAAACACGCAAGAAGAATTAAAATTTGACATTCTACAACTTGAAGCGGACAACACAGAAATTAGACAGTAGAAGGTACATTTCCGGCGGAACTACACGCCTTTTTGGAAACGTTAATCACAATGTTGTGAAGAGTAAGTAACATAGCGACGGGTAGCATACCAAATTACAGTTCGGTTTTAGGCCAAGTTTGCTTCAAGCTTCCGAGAGCTAAATACATTCATATTATTCCTAGTCGAGTCAATAAGATCTTTACAATGCAATCATTATATGCTTTCGACCATATCACTATATTTCAGAATTATTATAGAATGTTGAAATATAATTAATATAAATATATTAAGTATGTATATAATTTGGGAGAACACTTGAGTTTTAAGTACATATAACAGTGTATTAAAATGTATATAGAACAAGTTAGTTGATAACCACAATTACGTCTAAAAGAATCATTTATTTGTATGTATACACTCTTTCAAAATACATCGAGATTTAAGCCAAATACATCATCCAGATCATGCTCCAAGGTACTCGCAGGAGTCTCTCTCGGAGTCACTTCAGCGCAGAATCAGTAATGATCGTCAATTCAGAGAATGTTTTGGAAAAATTCTTCTAACTATAACAACTACAATTCCATAACTGTACAGCTTACAAAATGTCACAATATTTGAATAAATATAGTGGATAATGTTAGACATTCTATCAAAATAATATTTATTCAAATATAATGTATGGCTATATAAAAAAAGTATTATTATTAAGTAAATATTAATTTCACGTACACAGTAACCATTAATGTATATATTACTGTTTATAATTAAATTAACAAAACAACAACTGCTTCTATATATCACACTTTTGAAGATAAATATTTTACACATTTTCAGTAAAATTATTGCTACAGCAAGTTTTCATATTCCTATATTAATGTACGGCGCTGGTATATGACCGTACGAGCAAGTTTTATCTGTCGGGATACAGTGCGAGCCAAGCTTTAATTAATGTAACGACGAAAACTGTTGTCTCGTACAGTGACAACTGTGCCAAATATAAAGTAACTTAAACCGAGAGTAATGAGAGCTAACATTTCTGAATCACCACTAACAACAGAACAAATGTGGTATTGGTTAAATAAATATGCTAAATAATAGTGCAATCACAAATGAGACATTGCCCACTACGGAATCCATGGGAAGGGTGTTCTATGTTGTAGGTACAGTATTTGCTAAATCCAAACAGACTCGATTGGAGATATGTAGAACCAGGAGTGCATTGGATCAGAACACAAACGATAGTGAAGCCACGGAATAGCAATACCAGGTGGAGCCAGAGAAATACTGGATCGTGGCGTGTGATAGACAGATATGGGTGCTGTCGCCTGACCGGACCGAGCTGGTGCCTATAACACAACCAACAACAATCAGTCGCCAACACTAGCGTACAATTGGTTCACACTAAACTAGCCATTTACTGTTGGACTTGAAGGCTATTCAGAAAACATGTGGCGTATATGTACAGCGCAGTCTCAATTATCAATACATTTTAAACTATTCAATTCACCAGAATGTTTGATAAATGAATCTGCGCCGATGAATGTTGTAAATGTTAAATATATTTTTTTTATTGCTAAGGATTTTGTTAACAGTTTAAAATGGTTTATTGTAATAATAGAAGAGCACAACATGCATTTTGTGTTTCACAAAGTGTTTATTATTCGAACAGCTCATGCGATCATGTGATATAAGAAAAGTGTAACTTCAAAATCATCCATTAAATCTTAGAATATATTAAGAGAATGTCAATCATTGTTTGAACTTTTATATTTTTATTTTGGACATTCTTTATGTTGAGTCTCATTCACTCGAGACTTATGATATTATTTACAGGTAATTATTAGTCCACTGAGAAGAAAGAGTTTGGAAAACAATTTTAAGTTTGATGCTGAAAAATGTGAAAGGTGAAAAATGAATGGAAAAGGAGATTATGTAGAGCTTATTCTGTTAACTGAACCACAAAAGATGAAACAATACTGCATACATCCATAAACAATTGATTACTCCCTAAAAATGTTTGTAAGTTTATATGGATGAAATAAAAATTCATGTTTTATATTCATTTTTTTGTAAAATTTTTGCAATATTTTAAATGAATTATATTTATAATAGACTTTGGTGTGATCTTGTGACTGTGATAAGTTGAATAAACCGTACAGCGTAGCGTACACACATTAATGGTTGATTGAGAGTGAAACATGGGTTTGAAATCTCCCCACAGTGACAGGGGGGTATGGTGGGAGGTAATATCTACATTATGAATTGTGAAACGCCCAAAACATGAGCCGCAAGTCTAGCTGCCAGTTCTCAAGCTATATTGTGACACAGAGGACTAGCAAATACACGGCACATTTTTGTCATATAAATACTTACCAGGCTTTGACATAAAATCTAGCACACGCAAATAGCGTAAAACCATATCAAAAATTATTAGTAAGAGTATTTTATTTTATGTATTTTTAAATTTGCACGAAAGTAGATACTGAAATGTTGTGAAATATTATATTAAATATATTGAAATGGTTAAACGTTGACAGTGGAACAAATATATAAAGAATGTGTGAGTGTTGACCAAAGAAACCCTTAAGGTCTATTTGCATCAGTCGATTTCAATCTCCGTTTATCTTTAAAAAGTATGCATAGCCGACTAATGCCATCAGTTTTCTGTGCATATTTTTAAAGAATTAATAGACAGATATAAGTAGACCCGACTGCGGATAATAAAATTATTATCCGAGTTCAGTACTTGGTATAAATAAGACCCAGTTCAGGGGGCTGATGAGTCAGTAAAGCCAATGTAGCAGTCGCAAGGTTAAATGTACAACATTCAATAAAACGTGACGGTAGGAATATAAATCGGTAGACGTAACAAAAGGACAGTGTCAAGCTGAGGAGTGCTTTACTATGGAGTCGTGGATATAAAATACTCATCCCGATAAACCAAACCTTAAATAAGTTCACATTCCGAAGTAGCCGGCGAGAGTCGACGCTAGAACCACCGCCAAAATGGACAGGCATATCAAAATCATGATCTTCTTCTGCGCGTTCAAATAAGAGACGGAAACAAGAAATGAATTAGTAAAATTATAATACAATGTTTTTTTTACCTTGATACAGGCGGGTGATCTTATATGAAGTAACTGGAAACGTAACTGGCCACCATTACCCCCAATACAGTCAGGCAGATTAGGATCATTATCTTCTTCTGCGGGGGAATAATTACACATCACAATCCTCCAACTTGGGATACTCTCTTATTTAAATACACAAACTAAATTAAATCTATATGTTTACTACATTAAACATTTCCAGAACTAAAGTAATGCTCTTATTCCCGTATGCAGAACATAAATGTCGAGGGTGAACCAGATTTATTATGGTAACTGTAGCTGTAGTCAAATATAATTATGTATTTATATATCTAGCCACATTTTATGTCCATCTTTAGGGGTTGTGGTAAAAAATGTGCGAAGTACTGCTAAGCACTCGCCAGAACATATGGAGCTAAACTTTTATTCCAAAATTGAATATATGTTCACCCTCAATATAAATATTTTTTTCCAAATTGACAGAATATAAAAATTAGATTATAGTGAGATGACTTCAAATCAGCGCCATTTAGACATGATTACAAATTTTGCCTGTAAACATTTCACACAAATCGACCCCACAAATATAATAAGTTATTAATTATTATTAATAATTAACAAATAGATTTTTAACTGTAGTAAATTGTTTGTACATATATTACGTTTAATAGAACATAATAGATATTAAAAAAATTACTGCCACTTAGAATATGTATCAAATTTATGCATAATAATAATATAATTAACTAAAAACGTCAATTTGTTAACTACAATACTTTACATATGAGGGGTCAATGTATGTAAAGATATCATACTAATGAAAAATGATTAAAATACACAATATTTGTGGAATACAATTGGGTGTGTGTGATCACGCTCAGTACAATTGAGCATTTTATTATTATTTTGTGAAACGTATCATATTTAATTTTCATCAGAAAAAACACTCATTGTGAAAAATAATCACAACTTGCAAAACTTGACACAATAAGATTCAAGAAAATAATTCCACATGTATTAGGCCCCGTACAATGTATATACTGTAATGGAGAAAGTATTAAAATAATGATGAAAACAATAATAAATTGTGTTGAAAAAATATTGTACTTTCATAAAATCAAGTGAAACTTTTCTAAACATGGGAGTATGTTTTACGCATCTAAATTGCAAATCGTGCTATTGGGAAATTGAATTATGCATTAATAAAATAATATATATCAGTGGAATTACAGAATTATTTAAAAATCTCACCCATAAATATAAAAAACCTTCCATTACCTGTTCATAAGTTGTACACATGCGTAATATTTCTCTTTTAAATAGTTCTGAAGTATATAGTGCGTAGGTTTCTTTCAAATTGGTCAAACCGTGCACTATAAGTTGAGGTAAAGAAAAAATATATATATCTCAAGACGTATTCACTTGGAGATATGTTGATAGATATCTCCTGAATATTTGGGATAATGATGTGACAATCCCATTGATGCAAAATAGTCAACTGCTATATTGCCTTCACAGAAAGATAAAATCATTCAGGGGTAAGAAAAATAAAAAGACACTTCGTAAGCAAAGTATCATAACTAAAAAACAGGTAATTTTAATAAATTTTTTAAATAATACAATGTATTTAAAAACTTACTGATTCTTAAAATATGTATTAAATGTATATGAAATACTAGAACAACTAAAAATGTCCTATTTGTTAGTTATCATACTTTACGTAGGAGGAATCAAAATGTTAATGACTTTCAATTTTCTTACTTTTGGAATCCAAATACATACAGCTTATATTAAGGAATGATGGATGGATTTCACCAAATTAATACCAGAAGTGAATCAATGTTTTTATTTTGCCTTTGTCTGCTAAATGGATATTCAATGCCGACAGAAATAAAAAATAAAAAACAAAATAATTTTTAAATAAAATAAATATAATTATAAAACATATTATATATACAATATGAGTAAATCATAATCAGTTAAAAACAAATTCTATGACTTGAGGACACGCAGAAGACAGTCATTGTTGTAATGATTGACTTATTGTGAATATGACAAAACAAAAAAGTATATGTTGCAAGAAAGTATGTAATGTAGTAAGATTTCAAACACTGTGAATATTCTCGGCTTAAGTCTCGCAAATATGGTCAATGGTAGGACAACATTTCACATTCGATGCTGGTTTAAGGGATGCACGCACGAGGAGACTCAAACTGACCGTGACAGGAATGTTGGGTTAAAAAAACTGTTAACAGAAATGTACAAGCTTCATGAGTTTTGGCACCGTATGAGTTACCACAGACACTATGATGGATGACGTGATAAAATATATTTGGAACTGTAATGGAGTTACAACTTAAGCCGACTCTATCATAATGTTACAAGTACCTAAATGTTAACAATAACAAATTTTAATACATCGAGATTATAACAATCTATTTGAGTGGTTAAATCATTGTTGTATGTGTTGATTGCCATTAAACTCAAAAAGCGCCTGTAAGGGAACTATTAAATTAAACAGATGTAGCCTAAAGAGGTTATTATGATATTAATATTTTAGTAAATTGTAATATAATTTATGACACAAAAAGATTTCTATATAGGATGGTACTAAATAAAGCAGTTTTTTAAATTTTCTATCTAAGTAGGTTATTTAAACAAAACTGAAAATAATCGAGACATCTTACATGTCTCTACAAATACAATAAGTATTGTATAATGTATATTAAAATAAAAAGGTTATGCATATTCATGCATTTAAAATTTCTTACATAAAATTAAGAAGAATATTATGTACAAAACAATCTTGTGATTAAATTATAGTAACATTTTAAACAAAATATTCTTAACAATAGATGTTTAACTAACTAAGCGTGAGATTTTGTAAATGAGTCAGGTGAAGAGAATGGAGCAGGATAATCTGTCGGGTTCTAGAAGAAGTTCTCACTGCCGACGGAGCAAGAAAATTGGTCTAATTTGAGGATCACCCGTATATAAAATGCAGAATGTCCCACTGCATTCCTTGGATGGGAAAGTATATATTACAGTGAAAAAATAACTAAACTAAGAATAAATGAATACTTTTATAACAATACTTCAGTTCAAACTTGATGACTGCAAAGTAACATCATAACATTGAATATGATAAAAATAAGGTAAAGTAACGACTGAGTCAATACATTTTAAACTGAAACAAAATGGCAGTATATTTCATGTACAGTGAGGCGGGTACAACTCAATCACCAGCAACTCTCCCACTGTTCTTCAGTGCCGCGGTACGATCAGTCGGCAATTGACAAACCTATAATTTGCAAAACATTGACAGCGGCGTTTCTGCAACACAAAGTCATGTAACTTGATATGAGATGCTAAAAAGACGAAATACTCCCGCTTACTGATTAAAGATTTAATGTTAAGTTAGCAAAGAAAATTTGGCAAGTAATCAAATAGCCTTGCAGCGTAACACATGACAAATTATATTATATGTCTAACAATAAGTAATTTTATTTTTAATGGTTATTTATGACTGATGGCAAAATGGAAACCACATGTAGGCAGGCATATATGTAAATGTCAGCTTTAAATAAATTTTATCAATAGCAGAATTTTCTGTCCTTATAGTGAATAAATACTTGAAGCCTTTATGAATGAACTGAACTTTAGAAGAAAATAACCAGATGAATCAAATGAGAACACCTTAATTGCACCAGGTAGTTGTATACGGGTTCAGTATATTGATGCAACCCTCAATTGCAAGCCCCAACATACATTTTGGCAGTAAAATACATTGCCAGTTGGGATATACGGACATGTAGATATTTAAAACTAGAGCTATTTTTCATAAAATGATTACAAACTTTTGTTTACTATTTTATAAAGTTAATAAAAGCAAAGTTTGGATAAAAATTCAACAAAACTTCAGAATAGAGCTAAAAGCAATCATATATATTTCGTGCTAGAATCTGAATTTGTTTTTTTTTTTTACATAACAATTAATTTATATACATAAAAAATTGAAAATTACACAACCCTCCATCCTTGCACAGCATGTCTCAATATCCTTCGAGGTAATATTGCTTTTTTCTTGATTAAAGTAAAATCAACAAGAAAAGACTCAATTTTACAATTTTTTAATCACATAATTAAAATTAAAACATCTTCAAAATGTGTAATAACCATATTACAAAAATTCCCATGCAATGTTAATTTTTTATAAGTATTGTTTAAAATTTTAAATTATGTGATGTAAAAAAAGTACTGATTTGTGATGAGGTTCTGAAAATTTATTTTGAATTACCAGGGTTTCCGAATTACCCTGGTGAATCTACTGTGCCATTGGCAATTTGGGCTTGGAAGTGATTGAAAATTTTTTAAATATGTCAAATTACAAATTAACAAGATTTTACTGTGTGTGTGTGTGTGTGTTACTGGAGGCTCTCCACGATGGATGAATATCAATAAATGGATGGATTTCAATAAAAGTCAAAGTAATATTGATGTAATTATTAGTCATTGAGATAATGCAAAAATCTAAAATAATATTCTAATTAGTAATTCACCACTTGAAGGCACAGACGGCATTCATCGTAATATTCCAAAAACAATGAGAATTAGTATAATAAAAATATTACAAAAACGATGAACCATCCACGTGTTTTTAAAAAAAAATTTAATTATCTATTCACTGAAAATCATAAACCTCGTCATATTATATTTCTACAATATTTTTATTGAGAATATTAATAATATGTATGGTGAATACTATACTTTATAACTGGTTGTATAATTTTACAACATAAAACAATTATAGGCTGACCACTCTAAGGATGGGGATCCCTCGTGAAGATTAATTTAATTAATTATCTCACAGTTAGCAAATTTAAAAGAAGGCTGTGGAGTCTTTAAATTCAGAATTTGGAAATGCTAGTGAATAAATTATATATCTCATTATATTCATTATTGTCGTACTCTTTTTTTTCATATGTTTATACTTTTCAAGGTTACAAGCATTATGTACAATTATATAGCTTTAACTCTGTTCATTTTAATCATCAAAATTTAACCAATCTCTGTTTTTAAATCAGATAGATTTTAGTAATAAAAATATATTTAATAAGATTTTAGATACAGATTCTAAATGATAAATAAATGTAGAGGGGGAAAAAAGCCATTTAAATCAGCATGCAGTATTTTTTTCTGAATCCTATTAATTTTTATATATTTATATATAAATTTATATATTTGATATTCCTAGTCTTAAGAGAAATTTTTGTTTGAAAATATACTAGGGTCTCAATTTGCATTGCATCAAGAACATAAGACGTAATCAAATATATAAGGTAACTCCTAGCTTTAAAGTGCGGTTGGATCTCTAAAGCCATGGGACAAATAACATTTTGTGTCTGCTAACATAACACTGTGGTGAACATTAAATTACGTGCATGATATGGTGATTTTTATTTAGCTATGAAACTGGCAGGACGTGAATATAAAATTTATTATTATTTGTGTTTATTTAATTTAAATAAATAGGTTAGTTGTTATATTTATAATGTTAAAGATCTTTAGTAAACTGAATGCAAGACAGTAAATTTTGAACAATTTAAAAAAAAATTAAAATGCGTACAATAATTTTTTATTGTTAGAATTTATAATTTATTATTTGAGAGTTTATATTTTGCTATTTGAAAGATTATATTTTGCTATTTGAAAGATTATATTTTTGTTAATGCTTTAATTGTTTTTTCAAATATACTTGATTGAATATTTTATGAAAATACTTCCCAACATTGATACCTGGAACGGTTTGTTTCGTTAAGAAGTTTTTTAGCACAATAAAAGATTTTATCAGCATTTGATAAAGGTTCAGATGATTTCAGAAGTTATATTGTAATTTCTACAGGATCTTAAGGAAAAATAAGATTCAATAAGCGTTATTTTAATGTGCATCACACTTTTCTGGAACGTATCTACGATACAAATCGAGACCCTAGTGTAATTACACTCAATTTTACATGACAATTAATTTTATAACAGAAAGAACCAATGGAAATACATTTACATTTAATGTCGATTGTTTACAAAAGTATAATCGACGATTGTAAAATATTTTTTTTTAAAAGTAAAGACAGTCCAGTCGCTTTGAAGTACTCTGTATATCTGTTTATTTTACAAATTCAGCCCAGACAAAAATAAAGTAGATACAATGGTGATAAGTAAGAGATTTTGAATTGAGAGACCTTGAAAGATTTTAGTATTCACTTTTAAAAGGAAGTTACTTATTTACTTAGTTCATTTCCTAATTATTATACTGAAATACCAACTGACTGATCCACAAGCGACTGAATGATCCAAATATGTATAGACCAATTTTCGTCTAACAATACAGGAATCAATCTCCATTTCTTAACATTCCCACGCATCTTTTTTATAAGGCAAGGTAAGTCATTACATTGCTTGTCATACCGAGAATAATTTAGAACACAACATTGATTTTGGTCTAAAACAGACTAAAAATCTTATCAAACTTATTAACAAATGAATATTGCAAAGCTGGCCGACAATTATTTAATATTGTGATATAAATAGTAGTTCTCATATACAATGCAAACAATGCTTCGGTCACAAACACACATAAATATCCTTATAATAATAATGAACGACATTGAGTTCTTATGATTTTGAAATAAATAAAAATATATCTATTTTTACAATCCGTCATCAGTAAATCTAATGAAAGAAAGTTAAAAAGAATTAAAAATATTTTATAACACTCAATATTAAATTTTAACAATGATATGTAAATATTCACCCGTCGACCTTGAGAAAATCACATGCTATAATATGTATAAATACAATATGTTTATATGAGGTGAAGTATTCGACACTTTTGAACAATGACAAACTGAAAAAATATCGGAATAAGTTAAATGGAATCCGATATTCTTCAATCAGATGTATAAGTTGCATTCGCCCAGCCAAACGATGCAACATCAACTATCTGATGGACAATGTACAACTCACTAGAAATGATGAAGCCTCTAAATGCGTACGAGTTATTGTCATTACAATCACTTCATTCTAAATCAAAACTAATTGCGACATTCAAGTAATGAGAAAGCAACAAAAAACCAAGCGTAGTTTCATATCTCAAAGATAAATACTTAAGCGAGATGGTTTTAAAGCGAATGTGGATTTCAAGGAAGATGATTCCTTTTTCCATCCATCGAGACGGGTGAACTTTACAAAGAACTAACAACATAGCAATAATAAAATATTTTGATTGTGCAAAATGTAATGCTCGGTGCCGCCGTGTTGGGTAATGGTGAACAGGATCCTATAGCATTCACTAGCCGTGGCGCCCTTAACCGAGGGTGCTCGCCAGCACGATTATTAAAATAACCAGAGTTACCGAGAGGCAGATTATGATGAAGATTTTTTTCTGAAAACAAAAATTATAAACAAAAGTGATAATGAGTAATAAGATGGCGAATATGGAAAGTATTTAAAAGCATTCTATGGAAAAGGCCAAAGTGTCTACCATTACAATGCTTTCTTTTGTCCGTCTGGGCGTCTAGCACAAACAAGAGTTTAGATAGATTATTTCAATTGTTTCTCTTGATTCAAAATATATATTTTTTGAGACAATGCAATCACTTGGTTATATTTAAATAAAAGCATAGAGATTGCGTCTTCAGCTTACGCTTGGCGCCCACACGAGACGAACATGCTTTCATGATAGAGATATGTAAATGGCAAAATGCTAATTTTTGCAGTAATAATAATGCAACCAAAGCTAATGTTACATTCATATTTAAACAATCAACGTATTGATTACAAAATATTAGGTTTTTTAACAAAATTACATTATGGAATCTCACAAAAAAAGTGCTTTTCTGAAAAAGATGAATAAAGAACGACTATAATGATGTGACGGTACCAAATGTTTTTTTATTACAAATAACGTCAAAAATATGGCACGGATTTCCATTCTTAACATGTAATCAATAATGAATCTAAAAAAAAGTGCAAATTTGACACAAAAATTATTGATTATTTCAATATTAAAGTGATATTAAATACAATACTATGCACAACTGCAACAGAATAAAGTTTTGTGATTTGTTTAAATATTGTCCACGGATGGTTAAAATGATAAAAGTGTCCATAGACAAGTTTTTCTTGCATTCATACTTTTAGATCTACATCGGTAAATTGCAATGAAATGTATGTACTTCCACCATTCTTTCTATACAGATTTATCTAATAAATTAAAAGGGGCATTAATTAGCCCAATTACTATTTTATAATTAAAATATGTATATTTATATAAGCAACTAAATTAATAATTTAGACAGCATCCTATTGATTGTAAGAAAAGACGTAACTTATACATAGTCACAGTCAATTCTATATCCAGGTGGGTGATAAATAGAGGATTCAAAATCTTTGTAAAACTGGGTTATATTAAAATTATACAAACTCCTTTAATTTTGATAATCATTATTCGAGGGAGACAAAATACTGCAAAAATACATAATTAAAAATATGTTAATTATAAAAAATATTTTCATATCCAAGAAGAAAAATTCAATAATAATTAAGAATAAACTACCGTATGTACTTAAGTTTAAAGCGATCCAAGTATAGACAAGACAAAGATAAGTTTTTTAGGCTTTTAAAGGGTCAAAATGTACAGTAAGAATCAACAGCAAGAGTATAAGTCAAAGTTGAAAAAATAAACAAGTAGAAATTTTTTTAAAGCTCATTAATATGATTTTATCACAATTACAGGGTTATTCAAACTGGTGGACTCAATTTCACACTGCTATATTTCCTGAATTATACATTACATGTGAATGATCTACATAGCAATCGATAGAGGTCCGAAAGTTTTGAATCTGGGATAACGTATCTCGGCATGCTAGAAAATTGACTTTTTCCGCAATTAAATGAAGATTTAGAAGACTTCATCTTTCAACAGGATGGGGTCTTCAGTTCTGGCCTTCGAGATCTCCTAATCTCATACCCTGATACTTTTTCCTGTGGGGGTTCGTAAAAGAAGCAGCTTATGTACCACCTCTGCCAATAACTCTGGCTGACTTGCGGAACCGTATCACAGCTGCGGTGAACTCAGTAACACAAGTGTGGAACGAGTTTAGCTACCGATTACATGTTTACCGCGCAGCCAAAGGGGGTCACATTGAACATTTATAAACTGTATTTGTATACTTTATTAAGAATACTATCAAATGTAATTTACTTCTTTTTTGTCACTTGTTCGCAGTTTGAAATATAGAGTTACGAAATTGAGTCCATCATTTTGAATAACTCTGAATATATTTAAAACATGACATGATTTTTTTTCCCAATAATGACAATTTTTCGATGACTGATCTTCGGCGTTTTAAATTTTATGAATCTCTGCATATTGCATCTTCAACTTGACACCGGCTTCATATGAAATTCCTTTAATTTTTAGTTCATTCATTGCGGTAGTAACACTTTTTTTTTAATTGGCAATATTTTTTAAAAAGACGAGGCAGATTATCCCATTGAACTATAAGTTGAAATTAATATTCATTGTTTAAAGTTAATATTTATTTTCATATATACATGGTAGATACATATAAAAATCGCTTTGAGGTTTAACCATTGATACATTTTAATATTTATTGTGGAAGTCAGTAAGATATTGGTGATTAAATTGTTTAGAATACAATGATAGATGAATTCTAGTGTTGACAGTAAAATATACAGTAGGGCAAATAAATGTTAGTTAGTCACTATTTACTATTTGGTGAATGAGTACAATTGAAATCACAAATCACAATATTTTGGGAACCGTCAAGAGTTTCATCATAATAGTTTCTATTAAAAAATGTTCTTTAGGAAGAGAATCACAAAGTCAACTAAAGAACTAATCTTTTAAAATATGATACAAAAAATAAGAAATTAATTACTCGCTTGTATTATCTTATATTATTATGTCTAGTAATAATAAACTAATAGCAACTGTATTGTTTTATATGAATAACAAATAGTCCAATCAAATAACATCGCCAATGAAGTAACTGGGCGCGCATGCATCACTTGACCAAATGATTATTATTATTGTGTTTATTTATTTTAAATAAAGAGATGAGAGCGAAATAAGCATGAAAATGTGTTGTATGTTCTTAATATGTATTTCCGAGTATGCTAAATGCTTGTGATATGAAAATAGGCGTTACTAGGGCCACATAAGCCGTGCATGTAATGGTATAGGCTATTTAATGTACAGGAGATGCCTTGTCATAATGCGCTTTGCTTAATGCAAATTCAATTTTGATACAACATTACACTGTTTCCGTACAGGGATATGTAGAGGCTTAACTCCGCACATCTGTATTGGTACCGGAACTTCGTTACGCACTCACCATCTTTCTGAGCCTTTCTTGGTACAGTTCACACAATGAATATAAAAAAATAATATTGACATACAACAAACCAATGAAGGATTAAACATTATTTATCATCACCAGAATCAGGTGGAAAAACTTTTTTATCTGGGTATAATTATTCTCCAAAATGTGACAAAATGAGTACTTTTAATTTTGTTTGAGCCTACTAATCTGCGCTTACGGTAAGTGACAGACTGACAGGTGACAAAGATTTCATGGGGGAAATTTTAAAGAAATTGATGTGGTTTTAGTCAGATAATTAATTTGATTTTAGAATTATTTTGCATTTGTGAAAGACATTTCAACAATAATTATTTAATGTGATTTTTATGAAAAATGAAATAATCGTTAATTATTTAATTTGAATATTTGATTTAATATTGTCCGAAGTGTACTTTATAACAGTCTCAATGTTTTATCAAATCATTGATGTGATTTATGATGTAATCTGTTATGAGGAAGTAAAATAAAAAATCTTCATTAAAATTACTAATTATTATTAAATACTAAATTAATGTATTAATTATAAATATATACATATAAAATCAATTTTGTCGAAAAATATTGTTTTTGCATCACCGGGATACGAACCTGGATCTCTATTTCCAATCCGGGGAAGTGCACTACCTTTGTGCTATAACACCAGTATTTTTCTTGACAATTTTTCGAACCTATATGTTACATCTTTTCAAATTAATACACCTGTCGTTCCATTATTTTGAAAGCCATCTACATTATTTTTACAGAATCTCAAATACCTTTGAGTAAACCGACTGCAGACGCCAGAATTATCAATTCATTTTTATTAAATTTTGGACACATTGATACAACATATATTATTAAGGAAAACACATTCTTATTGTGAAGTTGTAATTATTCAGAACATAGGTCTGTGATATTTTAAATACTAAATTAATGTATTAATGTATTAATGTATTAATTATAAATATATACATATAAAATCAATTTTGTCGAAAAATATTGTTTATAATATCCCGGTGACGCAAAAACAATATTTTTCGACAAAATTGATTTTATATGTATAAATTGATTTTATATGTATTTTTATAATATCTCGGTGAGGCAAAAACAATATTTTTCGACAAAATTGATTTTATATGTAAATATTTATAATTAATACATTAATTTAGTATTTAAAATATCACAGACCTATGTTCTGAATAATTACAACTTCACAATAAGAATGTGTTTTCCTTAATAATTATTATTATTTAAATTGATTTGTTCAAACAGTTTCTACAACAATTTGGTTTCACTTAATACAATGTTTTTTCTGCAATCAATTGGCATTTATAAATAGGTATCCCTGTACATTATATTTTATTAATTATTTAGTTTTTTTTTAAATACTCTCACAAGTCTTCAGGCAAGTGATGCATAACGCCCGCAACTATATCTTCATCCGGATGCTCTTGTAAACCAATAATCGTCAAATTGAGTAGATCATTTTAAAAAACCTGATACTTGCGTTACATTCACGGGGAAAATATAGACATGCACAAAACATAAAATACAAAATATTGATACAGCAGTGGTCACACAAACTATGCACAAAGCTTAGAACAAACAGTGGTACTGTATCATACAAGGAGAAGAGTTTGGGAGATAATCGTCACAACTCAATGTGAAGATACACTCTGCGGAATTTTATTCTAGTTTGCGAGGCTTAATCGGATTACCTTTCTGGCCTTTTGCTGGTATGTTTCTGCCATTTGGAGTTGGCCGCGAGCGTCTTCCACATGGTCCGTCGTCTGGGACACGTGGTACTCCACTCGGTCCACCAGCTCACCCTGTGGGGGGGGCGGGGAGGGATACTACCGATGGGGGAGGGAGCGGGGGGGCTGAGGGGAGCACGGGAGAGATATCTACCCCAGTCAGGTATCGTCAATGTTAGAGAGTATCGTCAAAGAGAGAAGGTGCAGTTTGTTATTCAACAGCATCGAGAGTCAAATTGTAAGAATTATAAGAGGCAGAGAAAAATAAAATCCCAAAATAAAGTAGATTTAGTTTGGTGATTCGTTAATTTTCTTTGATGTAAAAAATTAAGGAAAATGTTTAAAACTTTTAAAAAGCAGAATATTTTATTAATAATTAGAAGAGAATAATAATTATTTTAAAAACAATACATTCATATTTACAAACAACGATTAAAGTTGGAAAAACAAACACACTGGATGATCATTTATAATTTTATTTAAATTAGATTAATCATTTAAAACCCCCTCACGGAAAAGTATTTTTCAATGGGAAAGTGGTAAGAAAATAAAGGATAGACGCTAGAGGCAGAGGCGAGTTACGAATCCGATTCCAAGTTTCCATTGGTTTGTTTATACGGCTAACAGGAAGGTAGAAAGTGACAAAAGCAATATTTGACAACATGAAGACTTACCAGATATGTTAGTGTAATGAATATATTAAATGTACAGTTAAAAATGATGATGCACACGAGAGACAGCTCACAATCATAGGATTAATATAATGTTAGTACGGAAGCACCATGATTTTGATAAAGAATACCCAGATATATGACAAAGGCAAAATACAAACATCAGAATACATAGATTTTACATAAATTGTTACAAAAAATAAAATAGATACACATTTCATGTGGATATTAATAGAATTGAAGGAAATTAAATAATTGTTAATATACATAGTTGATTAGAAGTGTTAAATAAAAAATTCATAGATATTGATGAAAGTATAATAAAGGATAGAATTTGAGGAAAAATGAACAAGAACAAGTGCGGGTGTAAAAATAAAATACAATGTTAACATTGCAACTCCACCACATCAACAGTGAAACAGTGCGATTGGACAGCAAACAATTTCAGGCCAAACAGATAAACAAGGGGGTGTTGGGAAAGGGGGGAGGGGACACGGAAAAAACAAAAAGAAAAAAACGCAAAATTAGCAATGCGTGTAAAGTGAGGGGTATGCGGGGATGTTCACTCACCCGACGGGCCTTGCTCTGATATTTGAGCGCTTTCTTGGTTTCCTGGGTAGCTGTTTGGACGTAATCTACCGCATGCTCCACATGGTACTCTATGCGGTCAATCATCTCACCCTGTTACATGGAGGCATCATCTTTAGATCTACTTGCACATCTATGGTTTAACTTCTCTGATACTCGGATCGAGTGAAACTCATTAAAAATGGATGTTGTGGTTGTAACTTAGAATAAAAGTTAATTAGATTCAATAGGCAATAATACAGAAACCGAAACTCGCACACAACTCTAGAAGTAATAATGACATTGTATGATGTCATGTTAACATCATATCTGATGTAATTTCATACAAGATTAAACAAATCATCGTGGATAGAGAAAAATTAAAAATCTTGTATTCAAATAGTATATAATGTATACAAGTATTTGAAATGTGTCATTAGGCAAGACTATCCTGACCTGGCTCTCGACAAGCATGGCCATATCCATGAACATTCCATGCAGTTCTTTGATGGAGTTCTCCAGTTTGATGATGTCCGCATGTCGAGCTTCTATGTCAGCTAACGTCTGTTTGGCTTGCTGCGTCTCCATTATAATCTGAAATCAGATGACGATTTTATAATTTGCAGACTTACTGCATTAAAAAAGCCATTTATGTTTGACAAAAATAATGCATACAATGAGATCAGGTAGGAGAACAATATAATCAGAGAGACTTGCATCAGTTGCAATTGAATAACAAGAAGATTTTTGCAGCATACACATGACGCTGTAGTCGGTTAACTTTAACATGTGCAAATATTTAATTGAGCGCATTCTCTTCAAAATCAAAACTCTTACAAAATTGAAATGTAGAAAATTATTCTAAAAATTTAATCCGTTATTTATAATTTTGTTTTTATTGGTTGAGAATATTTGCCTCGTCAAAGTTAATAATGTTAGTGAGTGTTATTATTTTTATAAATTTTTTAATTTTAGGAAACTGCCTAGCTGATTTTTAAACATTTTATACATCTGATTTGTGTACGCCAGACAATATTTTATCATCTAATAAAGCTGTTTCAAATATCATGAACATATTTGATCACCAGTTCTAAGAGCTAATACAGTTCATGATCAAGTAGCAAAATATTGATTATCTCGGTCATGCACGAGATGCCCGAAGTGTAAACTTCTACACCTCATTATAAAGGGAAATATGAAAGAACGTAGGGAAATTGGTAGGAGATGGACATCTTGGCTGAGGAACGGACATCCGTGACTGGACAAGAGAAGAGGAGCGAGGAGGATAGTGAGACCTACACCAGGATGATCAGTGGGACCTGACATGGCACACTAAGAAGAATAAATTAATCTAAAAGTGCAATCAACCCTATCACAGTCTTTACATCGAGAGAAAAATTCTAAAAATGAGCGATAAAACTCACCCCCTGTGTGAAAACAGCCGGGTTTCCCTGCTCAAGCATCTCTTCCAGCTCCTCATTGGTGGTGGTGCGACCGGTTATCTCCAGCTGCCTCTGTATCCGACCCTTGCACCGCTCCCTGTAGTCCGTCTGCGTGCGGTTGTATTCGCTCATCACTTCGACGAACTTACGACTCAGTGTCGAGTGCTGGGTCTTCCTTATCCTCAGGTCAGCCGATGACTTGTTCGTTTGCTCCTCCTGGTCGATGTTTTGCTCTATCACTGTGACATAATAAGCAAATTGGTTATAATTCTGATCCTAATGGAAGAATACACACTTTCAGTATATCGTACGTACGTACAAATTAAATACAATTAACGCAGGTAGCATTATAATAAGAGTATTTTTGAAAATATTATATACCGATACCGGAATAACCCAACAAGCAATATTTATTTAAAAATTCAGGAGGTAGGTTGTTAGGTACCTACCTCCTCTCCTGACAACAAACAGAGATGCTACGAGACAACTGTTTCCCTGCTGTCTAGGTACAAAAAGAAGGATTTTTTGTATAAAATAGTGACTGGTGATGAAAACTGGGTGTTGATGATAATGTGGGTTAACCCTGGAGAAGCATCAATATGGACTGTGAAATCCAATATTTATTACAGTGCGACATGAAAGATATTGTATTACGAGTTGCTTAAAACAGGTGTCACCGCTGAGCGTTATCAATGGAAAACTTGATTGTTTGACTGATGCAATTAAGCAGAAAAAAACGTTTACTGGCTGTGGGACTAGGCAAGTTATACTGCTGCGTGAATACATAATGTTCTCCCTCATGCCGCTTATCTGATCTCTATTAACGTGCACTTCAAAACACCTGAAGATGCCCACCCACTTTATAGGCTCAAAAACTGCCGTTCTTTTACAATTGTTTTACAAATAAACAATAAATTTGTTGAAAAAAAGCAGAGAATTAATTTGTACACCCAATGCAATCCAGAGCAGAGTATCAAGCAAAGATATCACTGTTCAATAAAACATAAATAATGTTGCCGTAAACAGATACTTTTCGCCTTTCTTTTGTGTTCCCTTAGTATACACAGGATTCATAGTAGATGATAAAGATTTATGTCAGTAACATATGTATGTAAACTTTAATAATGGAATAATGGCAGAAAAACCATAAAGATAACCATTAGCACCTGGTACCTTCGGTGTGGAAAATTTCTATCACTTAACGATGCCATTAGAGGCTGCTTGAGAACCTTAACTATTTTTTTTATTAAATTTACAATGTTTAAATATAATCACACAGATTTGCGACCCAGACATAAAAAATAAACAATTGAATAGGGTACAAACCTTTTAACTTGGCTCTAACTTTGTTGGCTGTTTTCTTGATATCAGCCATTAGATCTTCTAACTCCTGTTTTGTTTCTGTAACAAAGAGAAGGAAGGGGGGGTTAATCACGCTCAACTGAGATCATTCTCTTCTGGAGATTACTGTCCAAGGAACATTGGCAAAATTCCTAACAAGGATTTTTATATAAAACACAGGTGGCTCCACTAGTTAGATAATATAAGAGATCATAATTCATTATAGAGATACATAATTAGTTAATTATTACATACATTATAGACACAATGGAATTAAGATTATTTGATTGATTTAAAAAGATTTGGGTACAAATAATATAAGTTACGATGCAAAGATGCTCCGGACCATAAGACGTAAGCCAAATTTTTGATTTCTTTTTATTATAAATAAAAAAGAAAAAATATACACCTACACACAAATGAGCCAACAAACTCCAGTAAAGCTGATTTATTGGTAGTATAGGTAGATCAATACTTGTTTTACACGGTAACTAAACTGTCAAATTAATATGGAAAAATTCTATAGGTTTGGAAAAAATATGAGTAATGGCCTTCCGAGACAAGGATTAAATCCCAGTCACTTGGTCACAAGCCAAGTTTCTTACTGCCAGATCAAACAATAATAATATTGGATAATTTGTATAGCGCCATTTATGTAAAAACTTTCACCTCAAGGCCGTTTAACGCATAAACTGTTTATAGTCCAACATTATCTTTGTTTTTAAAATTTAAAATTTTTATTTTAATACACGGAATTTTTTTTTAGAAAGGATACGTTTTTAGTCTCTTCTTAAATAAAGTTTCTGATGACGGAAGGCCGGAAGGACGGGTACTGTTTCTTATAACGGAAGGCAAAGAATTCTACGCTTTTGGGCCTGCCACCGTATATGCCCTTTCACTTAATTTAGACTTCTGGCAACGGTTGGTCAGTTCTACAACCCTTCCTGTGGCTGAAGTAGAGGCTGATGAGAGTTTGACGTCTACCATTCAAATTGTCTGGGATACAAAGCTCTTGAAGATACAGAGGTGCCATGTTATGTGTCGCCTTGTAAATCAATCAGCACAATTTAAATTCAACTCTTCCAGGGAATCGGAGCCAATGCAGCTATATTATCATGTTTAAATTTCCTTATTTTATAAATAAATTATTAGATTAAATGTAAAGCTGATGTTAGTATAGTGAGTAAGATTAAAAAAGGATCACTTAGGTGGTTCGGTCATATGGAATGGATGAATGAGGAGAGAATGGTAAGAAAGATATATGATGCAAGTGTTGATGGCACCAGAAATAGAGGACGTCCGCGGAAGACTTGGCACGACCAGGTAAACCAGATAATGGAGGATGGTTCTGTTAGAAGCCTCAACAATCGGCGAGCTTGTATGAGAAGATGTATGAATGTGGATGAGGCGAGAATTGTATGTCAGGACAGGAGAGTGTGGCGCTCTATCCTCTCTGCCTACCCCCACGGAGAAACGGCGTGATGGTAAATAAGTAAGTAAGATTAAATACAATCACTTTGTATGAAACCACAAAATTTATTAAACGTCAACCGGTTTCGCTAATCTCAAGCTTCATCAGGACGTATTTAAAACTAATCATAAATACAAAAAGAGTCCACTTATACATACATAAAGAGGGAGATATAATAATATTTTAAAAGGCCCTTAAAGCATATTTCACGATGAAGGAGCAAGGGGTATACTAGACCCGGTACTCCGCAAGACATGAGATCCAAGTCCAAAGAGATAGAATATAAAATTACATGTGAAAGAGAGAGACAGAATACATAAACAGTTAGATAGAACATCAAGGGAGAGACAAAATATAAAATTATATGAGAAAAAGAGAGACAGAAAACATAGACGGAATATTAAGGGAGGGGAAAATAAAATTAAAAAAAAAAAAAAAATATATATATATATATATATATATATATATACATTATTCAACTTGTAATACATTTTTTGAAGCGATAACCCATTTGGAAACTTTAATTAAAGTTTTTGAATTATTTACTAAATTTTTTTGCGCCTGTCCGCAGCCCTGAAAGTAAATTCCCCTGTATTCAACGACAATGTTCGCATTAGACAAAAAATAAAAGGACATTCCGCGAAACTTACGAAATATTTATGTTATTAATCTTCTCAGTAAAGGGCGCAAAAAATATTTCTCAACTGACGGCGAAGTAAACACGCGACTATTTTCGTAAAACTGGCTATTTTTAACCAAAGACAATTTTCAGAATTTGGGAATAACAGTAGGCGCTGGGGTAGGGTGGAAGAGGGAAGAGGCTACCTGCGCGGCTAGACTACCCCACGCCAGCAAATAGTCAAATTTTCTGTCATCTTCCGACAGAAAATTTGGCAACTGAAGCATGTTTAAATATTACCCAAAACAGTGAAAAGTCCATCGAAGTTATTAAATGATTAGTTATAAAAAAGATAATTCTCCTTTCTGCTGATGCCAAACTAGAATGCCTTCTAGAAACGTACACAGAAAAATTAAGGTAAGTCAAAATAATCGTCTGTACAGTGATATCTAATAGACAGTGGAGTGCAGTAGGTATAGATTTAGTTTATGTTGTTACCAATGATATACGATTATATATAATATATGTACTACAATATATGTTATACATAGGATTGTGAACTTTCGTTTAAACAAAACTTTAGACAATCGTCGTTTATACGACCCTACCATGTATTTATTTGTAATTTTAGAGTACTATTAATAGTGTTTTTAAAGTTTAAGTTTTAACGTAAAATATAAAAATCAATATAAAAAATGTATGGACGTTTTAAAGAACACTTTTTATGACTAAACATGATTCTTTTATTGTTTGAAATAACGTAATAACTAAACTAAATAATTATTTTTATAAAGGTTAACGTAGGAAATAGTTCTGCCAATTGCTTTTTGTTTTTCCCAAATCAAAAACAAATTCATTCACCAAATGCACCTCGAACGCGAAGAACGACCACGAAATCAACACGTTAAAAACAGTAAGATAGTAAAATTCGCGAATTAGTAAAAGAGGAAGTAGATACTTCAATGATTTGCACGCAGTTGTAAGCCATGTTATTCTGTTAAAAAAATAGCATAAGTAACGACTCCATACAAAACGGATCAACCGAAAGGAATTTTCAATTTAGTAAATAGCCAATTATACGACTCGAGTAATTCACTAGTTTAAAGATAGAACAAAGTAATGTGAATAGCTCGATGCGGCGAATTCACAAGGGCGCCATGACTACAGCGGTGAGTTGTCGTGGTAGTTTTTAGAACTAAGCAATTTAAAGTTTCTATTGGTACACAGGTGGCACTAATTGTAAAAAAATGTTTCCGTTTATGTTAATTCAATTATTTAATTTATATTTGTTTCCCAGATTTTTTGGTAATGCACAGCTTTTTTGCTTGTACGCACTGCACGCCCCTGCTAATAGATGATGGAAGGAAAACCTGAAGGATATCGGTGAAAGATGCCGAACTGTCGGATAATTTCGAAAAAATATTTTTGCGGCATGCCTATGGACTCGCGAATGATGGAGGAATGTAGTACAATTAATAATTACAAGAAATCCAGAATCTCAATACATGTAAAAATGCCCAGCTGAGGTGGGTGGGACACACCTGCAACGAATGCACAGTGCACGGTACTCGAAGGAGATCCTCGGGGGAATATTGATTGCATTGAGATAACGTGAAGAAGGATGCTGAAGACCAGCTGCTGGTTGATAATAGGAAATGGGAACAAAAGATCGATTATCATGGAGACGAAAGATTGAGGAGGCCACGGCTCGATTCGGGTTGTAGCACTATTGAAGAAGCAGCGCGTATGGCCAGCACTGACAAACACGCCGTCCGTACATTCCCGCCAGGCAGCTAGAGATTATCGAGAGTTCCGCAGGTTCCTGAACCAAAAACGTTGTCGTGAATTTTTTCGTTCACAAATCGACAGAGAAGCGTGTCGATGGTACTTCGCCGGGATAACGCGAAGGATGGAGTTTTGCACGTCACGAGCGGCGGGCGATAAATGTGCTCGTCCTCATTACCTCGCCCCCCGCCGAGCAGATGGTGTGGCGCGCGCGACTGTATTACAATAAATGTTTAGTCAATTTAAAAAAAAAAATACATTTACGAATGTGAAAGGTACATCGAATACATAAAGGATACTAAATTATCATTGAGTGAACGAACACGATTCACGAATACAATCATTAAACGCAAATAAGCGAGAAAGAACTAGATATTAAAAACATTTATATAGCAACATTTCTGATGTGTGACAATAATAAGTAATAAGAGACGGCAAAATACCATCAACTCTGTGGAACACGTCACTCGGAGACGGGGGCTGGGAAATATTATTGTACGTGACGAACGGGCGGGGAGAAAACTCGAGTCGAAGGTTTAGGGAGAAAAGCAAAATACGTCACTCGATTGTCTATACGTTCTCAAATCCGTGTGGGCACTGATTAAATAAAGCACTTCGTGAAATGAAAATTCCCGTAAAACTGATATAAAAGATCGTTGAAAATTTCCTCCCATCCTCGGAGACGATTCTTCACAATCGAAGGTACATACGCTCGCGTTGAATAATAGCTTTTCCGCATTACTGATAAACCTCAGCATAGAGTCGCCCCCTCGCGAAGCGCGACTCGTTATAACAGCGTTTTCTCTCTTTTTAAAATTTTGTAAATCATCTTAAACGGTTCAGCATAGACCTCTGCAACTTGTTACCGAGATGAGAACATTCCAACACATATATGTTCCTTTATCCACAAACGTTTTTTCTCAACGGAAAATCCACCCGCATATAGCAGACATTACACTAACAGATGATATCTTGTTACATCACCTTCAGCTTTCTCTACTTCCCCGTGCACACGCGGACAATGGCAGGCCGCGACATATTTGCCTCAAAAATAGACTATTGTATTCCTTAAAAAATATGTCGCGGTAATCATCATCTACTAAAGATCGTGACCTTCATGAACTCCCGTCCTCTCAACTCTGCAGATCTTAGGACCGTTACCAGAGAAGTGCCGCTTGCTTTTTCAACTTGGTCAGTCCAACGTGTGGGTTAATCGTAAGTATGGTAATAAAACATAATATAAATATTTTTTTCTTTTTTAATGTATCTGTGTGTGTGTGTGATGTGTAGGGAGAAATACTTATATCCATATTCAAAGTCAAAAGAACCTTTACTTTCGCAATTATTCATTTAATACGCGCTAGCTGTTAGGGAGCCGTTATTAATTGAAGTCTTGGTTTATTTTTTCGTTTACGATCATATTTTTGAAATACAGTTATCGTGGGTGTGCCGCGATGAAAAATGTTACACGGAACAGTTTATTAGCAATAAAATCAGGATGCTACAACAAACCGCTTGGGAAAATATCATTGGCCGACGTAGCATGCGCTTGCGAATGATGTGTCGACGTGTCGGACACTTTCCTATGTGATGTGTTTATAATTGTTATTAGAGAAAGTTTGTTTGTAAAATATCTTCACTAAAAAAATATGTTTAATTAATTAATTTTAATGTATTATATTTTCTTAAAATTATTGTAATTAGAATGAATGGTAGTATTTTTTTAGGCTGCGGACCTGGAACGTATTACCCCTATACATATAAATATATTTCAATGTACGCTAGTACGGACAAATGGTGTATACAGGGTGTAACAGACCTAGTCCACAATATTTTATGGGTGGATACCTGACTAAATTACGAGTCAAAAATTTTGCACTGTTATATGAAAATATTATTGTTTGATATTTCGAAATAAATATTTACGAAAGGGTTCTATATCTATATCTTTGCTTCAGGCTCTAAATCATCGAACAAAAAATAATCTAGCCGCTCGAAATTCGATGACTTTTAATTTTTTGTATTCAATATATAATTTGGAATGAATAAAATATTTCAATTAATCAAAATAATCATATAATTACGATTTTTTTTAAATGATTATATCTCTTGAACATTTTTGACTCGGATTTCACCCATAAAATATTGTGGACTAGGTCTGTTACACCCTGTATAACGAAAGTGGTTCAAGAACCAATTACGTTCGTTCTAGAACACACCACTGAATAATACGAATTTCAGGTAGGCGGTTACACAAATAATACGCAATTTTATTATAAAATGTTATTTTTGTTACTTCTGTAAAATCGCTTGAATTAAGATAATACATGTAATACTTGAAGCCTCCCACGTGCGGTACAACAAGAATATACTTCACGCGATGAGCGTCCTATTTCGTGGGAGAAAAAGAACGCAAAGAAAGGAAAGAGACACCAGGTCACCCTCTAACGCCGAATATAATTCCGAATATTAGCCGATGTCACATTTCCACGGGGGCCAGATGTGCTGGGGTAGTTACATCCCCGCCGTGCCCGTGTTATGCAAATACCCCCCGGGTACTAGGGGGAGAGCGCGGAAATATAATTAGTTCCAGACAAGGCATGATTTATCCGCGCGGACTTGTCACTTGTCGCCAGGAAACTATTACGGGCGATAAAGGTTATCTCTCGCATGCGAATAGTTTACTTAGCCCGGCCGACGGACGATGCTGGACGAAAATTTGTACGAAAAACGCCCGGAAATATATTATGAGATGAGAGACTTTAAATGGCGACTGAACCAACAAAACAAGCATACATTTTTTCTACATATTTACAATTACAAAGCGCATAATTAGGTGGACAGCAGGCGCACAAGGTTCACAATTGTAAATTTAATTAAAAACAGAATTTAACATAAATGTAAATTTGATAATGAATACGCATCATCTGATGATCACCAACATTAAAATAATCCTCGCCGTTTGTGCGTCGGTCACATTTTATATTCTACAATGGGCAATCGTGAACCGCATATATTATTATAGCTTATTTCTAAATAAAATGATTATATTATCGTTATTAAGGAGAACGCATTCTTATCGCGAAGTTGTAATTATACAGAATATAGGTCTGTTCGTTTTATCCCGGTAGCGCAACAACAATATTTTTCGATAAAATTCATTTTATACGTGTATCTTTATAATTAATACATTTAATTAGGATTGTATTATCGTCTGGCGTTTGTTCACTCATTTGCTTGAATAAGAAAATATATTTCTGAACGTTAATTTAAAAATAATCAACCGAGCTTTGCGTATTCAAGACGACCCGGGTTGAAGATATTACTTTTTTACTGAAATTATTCGAGGGCTTTCGTTCTTAGCGAATAGATTGATCCTCGTGTTGAACCAGACCAAACCAGCAAATAATTATCCGAAACAATTTTGAATTCCATTAACATGACGAGTAAATCAGGATGACCAGTAAAGTAATATAGCAGTAAAAGTCAGCTTAAGATTCGTCGAATACACGATTAATTTACTTTATTTTACACAGAAAAGAATGTAATTTAATGTAAACGCAATTTTGAAATTTCCGTTTCTTCTCAACAATTATAAGATTCAGTATTTTATGACGCAGGTTCAAATTATTAATTCGACCGCAGATTGTTCAATCAAATACGCGAGTCATTAACAGAGGCCAGTGTTCAGTGGGGAGAATTAAAACAAATTAAAAGTGTAAAAATGACATAAAAATAAACGGATTGGTCCCGAAACCATTACGGCCAGCGGCGTGGGTTCGGGTCTAGGAAAAAAAAACAGAACACCGTAGAAAAAGTTTGTCCGCTTCGGAGCGCCGGGGACGGGACAAAAAACGGGGAAATCTTAAGCCGGAGCCCGCTAAGTAGAAAAGTTCCCGGGGCGCCGGAGATTTCCTTTATTCGGCTCAAATGAAAACGGGTGACGACTGAAAATGGAAACTAAATAGTGGCCGGAAATGTCGACGCGACGGGGGCGTATCGCACCCGAATAGCATTCCGCGAATCCCGATATCGGCTCCGTTGTTTCACTACACGTGTAATAATAATAGACGGATTAAATGTTAGATTTAAGTGCGGCAGTTTCAGCGCTAACAACTGCCGACATTGTAATATTCCACGCCGCGTACCGGAGGCCGACTTTGTTGAAATTTCGATAGATGTCACGTGATTGTGTCTGTTTGAATCTCCATAGAAATATCTACAATACAGTATTTTCGTTACATACAATCATTTCACCCTACGTGAACTGGATAGTAATATTATTTAAATTGCCGTTAGACGTTTCCTGAGGCTCCGTTTAGAAGGTCTTTAATATAATAACTGGACCAGACAGGAAGTGTGCATACTTTCATACAAGTAAAGCACAGACAAAAATGTACTAATTGACTATTCACAGACAGCTGTGAAGATAAAGTACATTATCAGAAATATACAAACACGTAATCTACTTATAAAAAACTATTCGAAAAACGATCGTTATGATGAGGATAATTCTAAAAAAAAAATAAAGTATAAAATAATAAATGGATATCTAACATACTCGTATCAGAAATATTAGTGTTTCATTTTCAATTTTTTGTCAATATAAATAAAATACAATCACTTCGTATGAAACCACGAATTTTATTACACGTCAACCGGTAACTATTTGTATTTATTGTTAGTTTTAAATACGTCTTGACGAAGCTTGAGCTAAGCGAAACCGGTTGACGTGTAATAAAATTCATGGTTCCATATAAAGTGATCGTATTTTATTTAATCTAATATGTCAAACTACAAAGTGATCGCTTTCTACGAAAATATATAAATAAATTGTAAATATATAACTTCAGAACAAAAGGGTTGTATAAACCAATCTGATACTTCTCGTCAGTGAAATGTATGAATTTTTCATTTAATTTTTTGATATGTGACAAACAGACATTAGAGTACTTTAGGATTTTGTTTATAAGACAGGTGAAAATGTGCGTAATGTCACAGCCAAAAGGTATTATTTCGTAGAAAATGTTTTTATAATTAAACATATTTTGTCACATATCTCGAGGTTAGCGATATTTTCGCCCACTATCGCCACGCCAGGGCGGTTCGCAAATAACCTGTGCAAATATAGGGGGTTTCACGAATTATTTTCAACATTTTCGCACGACGCGAATATATTCGTCGAAGGAGAAATAAAAACCTCGGCCGTGTGGAGCGACACGAGATAAATAATGGCGACGGCAGGAAGCCAGCGTGGTGGGGAGGGGAGGGGAAAGGTGGGGAAACGGGGGAAGTGTGAGCCCGGGATCATGTCGACGATAAAACCCCAGCATTAGTCTAGAACGATAGAGCCGTACAAATAGTCCGAATACAACAATCACCGACGGCCACATTGTAAATATACTACAGTACCCGATTAATACAATGAATTAAAACGGAGTGATGATTCGAAACTCGATCGCGTCGGGTGAAAATCAAACTAAATGAAAGTGAAAAAAAAGGAGTTATATTTAACTTTGTATAAACCACTGTGAATTATTTCTACGTCAATCGGTTTAGACTAACGCAATGATACTCAACCTTTTTTTTCTTCGGGCCGCAACACTATACTGGTATGACAAAAAATATCATGAAACCCACCACCCCCGTTTTTTTGGAAAACCATTTGAGATTTTAAAAATAATAAACCAAAACAGAATAATAATAGTACATATCATTTATCATCACACGGTTCGTTAAAAATTACAATAGTGAAAAAAATAAAACTCAAAAGTAACATGTATCCAAGCTTTTATTTTGAAATTAGTGTGATTTTTGACATTGGGATAAATTTTCAACAATTTTAGACAAATCATGTTCCTGATAATAAATGTGTTGAGGGCCGCACAAAAAAGCTTAGCGGGCCGCATGCTGCCCGCGGGCCGCAGGTTGAGTATGCCTGGACTAACGTATCTTCGTCAGGACTGCCGTACATTAGTATCGAAACCGGTTGACGTAAAAACAACTTACAATGTTTTATACAAAGTTAAATATAGATAAAAAATTTAATTATGTCTAACAGCAAAGTTAACGCTACAAATATCAACAATAAATGAAAGTTATTAATTATTTCATAAATTGTTTTGCAGAACGAAGCGCGAAATGGTACAGCACTAAATACTAAATACGGTACATGGTGTGATAACTTGAAATTATAAAAAAAAACACCAAGATTACCGACTAAGTATACGAATACATTTAATTTTTAAAAATAGAGATGTGTACACGAAATACGTGTAACATTAATATTCTTACCATTTTCAAACTAAGCTAAACGTTTGTGCCACGAAAATAGGACTGACTTGATGGCCTTCTGGAACGAGACCCCGACCACTATATCACTAGTCGAGTACCACTAGACCACAAGCACGTCAATTTAAGATTTCCGCGGGCGCTAGTACATGGAAATGTATGTCCCTTCTAGGTTAGATTGCGTTCTTTGTAGATGGTTTCCGTGCCATTGTCAAGGTTTTGCCTTAAAAGTGGCTTATTTGGGGAGGATATAAATCTCATCTATCTACAAAAATCGCGATATAACCTAGAATAGACACCAGTACCGTATAGTATGTATCTCGTACTTAAGTCAGGTATCCACCCACAAAATATTGTGGACTAGGTTTGTTACACCTTGTATACTACAGTTAGGTAGTAATATTTATTTATAATTGATTTAAAAATAAAGTGTTGATATTCTTCTGAAGTATTACGGCCTTGTTGGCATTTTTCTATACGTGAGGGAAGGTGGAGATGCCGGACTCAGATTTGTAGAGACAGTTAAGGGAAACTACACTTCCTGTGGTGGCGGTTGTTGAGACCAATTCGGGACCCACACAGCCTACCTCACTTAACACGGTACCGGGATAAGGATAAAGGAATTTTGCCCGCGTTTCGTCCATTCAAGAAAAGAACCATGATGTGTCGTAAGCAGAAAACTTTATAAATTGTCAATTTAATTTACAAACACGCAAATACTGAAATTTGTGTGGTTTTAGGTTACATCGATTGATAAAAAATTAGATTTTACCATGCGAGTAAGTAGGTAGCTATTAACCACTAAACCCACAATCTAGACAAACATCTCAGGGCCTGTAACCGACATTTCAATAATACACATTCTTCGAAAATGTATTATACATAAGATATAACATAATATTATTCAAGTATCAGGAAACTTTCTCATTTCACATTCGGCAATTCTGATTCTGAGCAAAAAGGGTACAGAAATAAATATTCGCGAAAATGAACCAAAATATACTCCAAGGTCTACCACTTTTCAGATACAGAAACCATAAACTCACGAGTTCTTTATTTATTTCCACGAATGAGCGTCGTGTAGCTACACCGTACACCTACCTACCCGGCTACTACGACTCGTGCTTAAATAATAGAACCGCCGGGGCCGATTCGCGGCAACTCATCAAATATTAATAAAACCGCTATAAATACAGAGGCCACCCGAGCAACTAAATATTAAGGGGAAAAAATAACAACTAGATGTTATCCGTCAAAATTATCCAAAAACGGATAAAAATATTTGCTGTAACAGCAAATTTGGACGTAGATGGTAAATGGTTTGTCGTAAAAAAAACAATAGGTACTGTAAATCACTCAGAATGTAGAGATTTTTTATAGTTGCTACCGGAACAACGCTGAAATTATCACTGCTGTGTCGGCAGTTCGTCTGCAGAATGACTAATGGCCATGACTGGATGGACGAGAGCTAATCATCATCATCATCATCATCTCTAGATATCGACCAGCTGTATGGGTTCTGGCTTTTTTAAGAATACATTTCCACCGGTCTCTGCACTGAGCTGCTTCCTGCCAATAACGGATATATCTTTTCTACCTCATTTTGGGTCCACTTATTCTTCGTCTTCCTTCAGGTTTGTTATACAGCACCCATTTAGGGGGTTGCACATCATTCATACGTTCTATTTAGCTTAGCCGTTGGAGCCGAATGTTGTGACTTGGACTCGTCATACAGGTCGTAAAGTTCCCGGTTATAACGCCTACACCACACTCCATTTTCTTTAAAATCTCCGAAAATTTTCTTAAAGATCCCCCTTTCAAATATATCTAGAGTTCAGCTTTCTGACGAGTGGGTAAGCACTGGTCTTATCAGAGTTTTATACAGTATTTATTACCTTTGTTCTTCTGTCTTATTCTGGATAATATTTTAAGTACTTTTCAAACTAAAGATGGAGGTCCAACTCCATTTACTTTTTGTTTTAATGAAATGTGAAATAATATTGGAGTACCTGACATATTTCCTCACAGCATTACGGAGAGATGTCACGACATAAGGTCGGTCAGGTAGATACATAAGGCAATCGTGAGCACCATGAAAGTGACGCACTCGCGTAAGAATGAGAATTCAACTATGTACTTCAACTCAACTTCAATATGATCACAATTCATCGAAGCTTGTGGACATATTGAAGCATTGCATCACATGTACTAACTTTTTGGGAAACTTTGCATTTCTTAGTTGTTTTATGAAAACTTTGACCGTATTCTTGGTTTAAAACCACCAAAAGTATCATTTGTTCAAAAATTTCGCTTAATATTGCTTAATATAGTAGGATTATTTTAGCAAGACAGTAATAGACTAATATTATATTTTAAACGCACAATGTATCAAAATTCCTGACCTTTAATTTCGTGGAAAAATATACTATTAGTGTTCTCTCAATTTTGTCGCTTAACTTTGATACAATTCCAGGCATTTTCAAGTGCTGTAGTTACAAGTAGTGTTGTTTGAAATATAATTTTAATACTGGAATAATTCATTCTTGGTATGGTTTATAATATAAAACAAAAAAAAAAAAAACCAACAAAACTCCAAGTCTACAGGTTGCGTATTACATAATAAATGCAACATTATCAGTTTTCGAGATAAAATCGATTAAAAAGTACTATGTGCAGAATCAGATAACGTGTATAATCTGGCCGACGTAAAATAAGCTTATATTTATTTATTTCAGATACATAGGGCGAAAAATAAAATACTCTGTTTGCTCTTACAAAAATCTCATTAGAGATTAATGTTGCCTTCTCGAGGAGTAGAGAACTCTCATAAAAAAAACTAGGCATTATTAGAAGACAACAAAAAAATAAACTAAATTACAAGTGTGCAATATTACATTTTTCGAGAGAAAAAAAAATCCACACTGAATGATTTATCTTCGGTCGCTTCTTACTTAGCCTAACAATAAAGGCAGAATCATAATAAAATATAATGTAAGATAGTGACATCTCGTGAGAAATAACGAGTCGAGTGTGAAATTCTATGAAAGCTTTCTATACAATTTAAGGGCCCTTGAAAGGTACGCGGATTGAATAGAAAAATCCATTAGGCCGTTAAACTTTAAAACGTGGAATTAACTCGATAGGTTATATAATAATACGACGTCGAACTTTGACATCTGAAAGTGAAATTTATTAATTGAAAAACACACGAAATTCGTGAGACTGAAACTAACTTAATTCTTTGAATTCTCTTTCTCACAAATCAATATTATAAGAATAATATTCAAATAAAGTTTCAAGTAAAATACATTTTTTTAAACTTTATCTTTTGATTTTGTTAATGATAGCATTAGGTGTCTGCATTATCATAAATCTGAAAAATAGTTCATTCCATTTACGAATTTTAAAAAGCTTTTAATAATTAGGTAAGTATTGTTTTATTCTTACGATGAACCAATCAGAGAACGCAACCGCCAATGTCTTTGCTAATGTAAAAACTATATAATAATTTGTGTCGTGTGTGCTTAATTCTTACAGTGATATGAATTCTTTGCTAATTTATTATATATATATATACATGTGTGTGTGTGTGTCTTGTAAATAGTAGTCCAAACTATAACCATCGATATTTAAGACCACGCCCTATCAGAATAACCCATCATAGGACTAATGAATGTCACACGGTTTTCGAGATATTTGAATTTTTGAATAATTTGTACCCTTTGTTACTTTTTTTAACGTCATTTCCAAAACATAAGAAAATATCACTTTCTGTTTGTTGATTATTATTTTTGATAAGTTTACCTATGAAATGTGTGTCACTGTTTATTAAAAACAGAAAGAGTTTTGCCAGGAAAAATGTGAATTCGGACCATATAACATTGTTCAATAAAATTTAAAGCACTGGCGTAAAAAACAAGTACCATGACCAAAGTGCCCATTAGCTTGAACACTTCTACGTTTAATGTCAATTTAGGAACAGGAAAAAAAAAAAGAATATTTCTACTTAGAAAAAACGTTATTGCTATTTTTATGCCGAAGGGGGCATTTTGTGAAAAATTCAATGTAATAAATCTCTTTTAAAATTGCAGGACTTGCTTCTGGTGCATTAAACTTGCAACACAACTTGCAATAATGCATTAAAATGTGCAGCAATTTGAAAAAATGGCCATTTTTTATTAAAATTTAAAATAAATTTCAAAAATTGATTATTTTTCTAGTATAATTTTAAATTTTATTCCATCTTAATTACGATTAAGACGAGTAGATTCAATATTGATAGTGATGCTTGTACCCTATTGGGTATTCTTCTTTCTATTGTTCAAATTTGTTCACTTGCACATAATAAATTGAAAGCGTTACAGTTTCATGTTACATAACTAATTTGCAAACAGCGTCACCGTATTGTATTTAATAAAAATAAAACGTAGAACGAAACCATTTTAATTGAATATCGTGTGCCGGTCACAATTTTGCAAATGAAACGGACGCAGAGGGCAGCGCTAATTCAATGAACCGCAGACTTTATGAAAATGAATCAGAGCATCGCGCCAATTCGCGGAATAAAACGTTGTCTCTAAATAAATAGCGGTTAAAAAATAATTCCACTAAATAGATTACACCAATTGACATTTTGGTACGTTGTCGTTTCGTTCGATGTTAATACGTATTGCGTGACTGAACAATAAATTAAAACCGGAAAATTAAAAGTTCACATTCTGAATTGGCGGGGTTGACGTAAAAAATACTCTACCGAGTATTTCAAAGATTAAGCTCGTAACCACTGACCGGAGAATTCATCATTTTGAAAACGTGAAAATAATATCAACACTTCTTACACAATATATTTATGCTACGAATTTATTTCTTATGTTTATGTTATGTTTTCGTGGTTCAAACGATAAGAGATGTTATTATAGTATTTTTGGTTAACCGCACGTGTAGGGAAAATATGAATGAAACACAACAGAAATTTAACATTATATTAGAATAAAATAACAATTAAGATACTCCAGCAATAATAATTTTTCTGAATTATCAAATCACCCTTTGAGACATGCCATTGCTTTTGATAAAGAAAATGGAATTTCGCATCATATAAACAATAGATGCGTTATATTTGATAATTAAGATTTTATTTTATAATACTAAAGCAATAAAACTTTAATTGAATGTATTCTCCATTTCAATGTTTTGAATGACACTGATAGTTATTTTTTTATCATATTTATTTTGTGAATTAGTTAGCGTCCGCCCTGAAGAAGACAGACGTATCAAAAGGGTCAGTCTCAAATTAATCAAACTGGTTGCAGAATGCTGTTTTTTTTTTAAATTAACGTAATTAATTATTACTAGATAAAAAGCAATCTGCTTGATGCTAAGCCTTGCGAGTAGCTATACAGTGGCTGCTGGGTGGCCTGGTTTCCGTAAATTCTATATTTCAATGCTTCAATTCCTTATTATTTGGAATTTACTAGTAATACACTTTTTAGTGTACTTTTTGTTTATTTACAATAAGAAAAAACAAAATATTTGTAAAATGATATGCTATATACGTACGTACACATAAAGCTTTCTTACGAATCACGAAAGATTATAATAGCAATATAATTTTATATTATGTTTATCATGTTATTTTACATTTTATATTCACCTCTGTTACAACAAAAACATGTATGTCAATAAAGTCTAATAAATATAATAAAAAGTATAAAAATGAAACCAACCCCTCTAAGTAATAAATACTGATAGAAGACAACGAGGAAGACCTCAAGCAACCTGGTGGTCAAACATGGAGAAGGAAATAAAAGACGCCCACATGTCAGGATACCGTTCAAGGTAGCTATCGTATAAGGAGGGCCCGACCCCAAGTAAATGGGAAAAGGGAAAGAAGAAGAAGAAGAAGACTATGTTTTTCTTTGGCTTTCTGGTAAAACAGACTGGCACCCTAATTGGCAAAAAAAAAATAGATGAATTCGAAATGTTGTTGGTTTTCATAATAAATATTTTTTATTACCGTTGCCACGACAGAATATCATTTTGCATAGCAACGGGACGAACTAATTTCCATCGACGATAAGGGTCGTTACCGCAGGCTCGAGGAGTCGCGAGAGTACCTATCCGTAACGAGGTGCTGTCTAATGGGCTCGGTACGACCAATATCAAGTGATAGATAGCTTCCACAGTCAGTCAATCCTGGTAGACATTTTCTCTGCAGTCGAATGTGCACATTATAATGCGACGAGTTTCCCAAAGTGAGTTGGATTTTTACCTAATATGAAAAATTGTGTTTTTCGATTAAATACACCGTAAGACTTTAATGGAGAATTAATGATTTCGTAAAATAAGGGCGAACCATTGTAAAGAAAGTAAAGCAGAGATTTTAACAATTAATAGTACGGTCTGATGAACAACGTAAATAATTTCAATTCCACTAACTACCAAATATATAGACATGAAGTAACGCATATTCCTTGTTTAAATATTTTCAATTTGGTGTCACCCACGTGATAATTTTGGTACCACTTACGCAATCCAATATCTCCGCGACTTTTTTTAAATATGACTAGAATAGAACGTAAATTTAAACGCTGACAATATTATATACATTCAAATAAAAAATACGTCTTAATTTTCGAAGAGTAAATACTTTTACTGCTGAATAAATGTATCATAAACTATCGGATTTATATTTCCGCAAATAGTTTGTGTAAAATGCCTCTAGTCCCGCAACTAATGTTCTAAACCCCTCTTCAATGCGTATCCTAGCCTCATAAAAAAAAAGTCAGTGGCTACATTATGAAAAAGATAGCAAGTAAAAAATAAAATATTGTTAGTACTTGTTAGTTGATTGAGGGTAGACTTTCCAGTGGAATCCAGCTCCCAGAATATCCTATCATCTATCATCAACATCATCACTAATGGCTCCACAACCCGTGATGGGTCTCGGCCTCATCAGGAATTTGATTACTCGAAGTTTCTCTCGGGCCCTGGATTTTCTATGTTGGTCTTATCCTCTCTACGTGGTCCAACCGCCAAAGTTTTCCTACTTTAATAAACCGATTTCATCAAAGAAATTACAGAACTCATTATTGTAGCAAAAACGCCAAAATTGATTTTCTAAAACCGGCCTAAAGATATTTTATATCAAAATATTATATTTAAAAACGTCCAGTGCATGATCATTCATTTTAGTCAGTAGCCATGTTTCAGATACACGCGTCAGCACTGATCTGATAAGTCATCGGAGGCGGAAATAAAAACGGTTCGCGCTTATTATGTATTTTTGGATTTGTTCTCTAGTTATATCATTATTTAGAGACATTAGAGATCCAAGGTAACATTGAATGTAGTAATATATTTACAACAATTTATAGCAATATAAGCTTAGACCTAGCTTGATAAAATAAATGTTAAACCTATTAACGCATGTTAGGCACCATTTCTGTTCCCAAAATATAAGAACATATCAATTAGACGCTTCAACCGATAACTATACATAGAAGAAAGAAAGAAAACGAGGAATCTACGTTTCGTGCGACTGAGATGAAGAAAATGTCAATATCAATGAACTCACAAAATGTAAATATTTAATATTCTGCAAAAAAAATTACACTTTTTGTATTCACGTTACAAAATGTTAAAACAGAGTAATATGTTTGATGAGTTAAACCGCTATATTATCGGTGATTGTGAGATGATTTGTGTTCGATTGTAACAATGATTAGTAACTGATTATTCGTAATTTATCGACCTTGTGGTACCGTCTAGTGATCTAGTGGTTGAGGGTTCGAGCCTCGTTCCAGGAAGGCCATCAAGTTAGTCCTATTTTCATGGCACAAACGTTTAATTTTAAGAATATTGATACGACACGTATTCCGTGTACGCATCTCTATTTAAAAAAAAAATCACTTTTAACTAGAAACTTGTTAAACCTTCGAGTTAATAAACAAATATCATTCACAATTATGGTTTAACTCATCACAAATTGAAAATGAATGAAAACGTATTAAATAAAGCTGCATGACTTCGGAGAGACGCTGTGAATAGTACATTCATTATCCAAGGCAAAAACATCGATCTAAACCCTCCCGACAACAGTATTTCCTCTACAATACTCGTCTTTGTAGCGGTTTAAACTTTTTATCACCGACTACGTACATTCCCGGGGCAGAGGTCACGGCGACACGGCACCGCCCCATCCCCGGGATCTTCCGATTTAAGACCCGGTTAACGCCGGTTCAACTGTATAGCTTCACCCCCGGGTCTCGGGTAATTACCGTCCACCCCATTTTATGATACCATAGCCAATGTCCACAACGGGAATAATAATAGCTGATAACACTTTCAAACTAGAGTCCCACTTCAATGTTTGTACCATCTCAAATTTAACGAATGCCGAACGTTCCGGCATTACATTGTCTCGGCTCTCTACCCTAGCTGTAATAATAATTGAAAGCGACACGTGCCACGGTAAACTGTTACGAAATGTTTGTGACCACTTTCAAATTAGGGATGATTGCACGCGAATAACAGTTTATGGTACATGAGCTTTAAAAGATCGTTCCGAGTTAAGCACATCGTCGTCAAACAGTCAATCTGGGTACAATTTTCAGATTTAGTCACAGAATTGTGGTGTGAGTAATGTACTCGGGTGTGTACGTGTGAGAAGTATGCAGATTCGACATTATACGACTTTCTTGTACAACTGATGTGATATGAAGACGAAGTTGCAATGTGCAAGTGTAAGATGCAATAATTGGGGTTTAGCATAAAAAATATCTAAATAGTACTTTTTTCATTGACCAATGGGGCGCTTAGACCAACTTTGAAAATATTAACGTACACAATTAAATAAATAATATTCTACTAAGTTAATAAAAAAACGTAACTATCCGATCAAACATATATAATTTGTTTAAGATTTTTTCAGAATCTATTGAAAGAATAAAAAACATAATATTTTGCTGTATTAAATATGACTTTTGTTATACATAACTTTTGTGAGATTTAAGTAAATAAATGGAAGTACGTATATTTTTTAGGTGCACTGACTATTCCCTATCCCTCCGACAGTTGATACCTCGGACAGTTGATCCCTCGGACAGTCGTTCCCTCTGGCAATTGATTCCCAGACAATTGATCCCCAAAGTTTCTTCAAGTACCTATTTATATTCGTAATACCAGCATCCGTGAACGTTATAAACGAATTATGATAAACCATTTTTTATTTATTGTTTTAACATTTTACTTTGTAAAGTTTTTAATTTTAATTTCATTTGCATTTTAATGTAATTAACTTAAAAGATAATGTAAATAATTACAAAACCATCATTTATACACACATAACTAAAATAATTGGTCGGGCGTATAAACCAATCCTCTATAAGTCGATTTTTTTACTTTTAAGGGTTGGCTTATATACAAATATGAGTAAAAATAATCAATGTTTATAATATTTTAAATTTCAATAAATAAATCACTATTGTGTTTTATTTTCCTACTTTCTATATATATATATATATATATATATATATATATATATATATATATATATATATATATATATATATATATATATATATATATATATATATATATATAGAATATATATTTTCAGATAATACATATTTTTAAATCGTTTAATTTAAATAAATTATGGTTTTATAATTGTGTTATACTACATTTTAAGTTAATTATATTAAATGCAAATAAAAATTAATTTAATAACTGAACTAAAATGTTAAAACAATAAATTAAGAATGGTTTATGACAATCCGTTTATTCGGATGACAAGACCGCTCGGGAAAATATCCGTCTAACTTCGAGATCAAGTTGCAGTCAATTTTTGATGAAAAGATGTACGTACACTTTGCATTTTTCTTCACGACATGGGTAGATAGGTGTCTATCTAAAATTGTGTAAAATATTGAGATTGACTCATAAAAAAAATTTCAAGCTTGATTTTCATCGTATCATACTTCGAATATATATTTTCTTTTTTCGATAAAGATGTTCATACAAAAAACTTACATTTTTTGGGACACAATAGAGCCTGTAATTTTGTTTTCTTACAGTTACATCAACATGTCGCGTCCCCCTACGCACCCCCTGGGCGAATTGGGGAAACGGCGATTCGGGTCAAACATGTAGAGTTTTGAGAGGGTTGAATGTGATCAGTTCGGGGGTGTGACGGGTGACGCAGGCGCCCGAGCCTGACGCAACAAGACCCAGCTCTGGCCCGCCGCGGGGGGTAGGTAGATACACACGCGCCCGGTGGCCGTGAATTCTCGATGCCTTTGTTCTTTGTTTGGCGGCTTCGCGGGCACTATTGGTGCGAAATCAGTTTGAGGTCACTCAAATCAATCGGATTAGACTGAAATATTGTGCAAGGTTGCTTGCTTGCCGGATTTGCATTTGGGAATTGTTTCTCATAGAAGTTATTTGTCCGATTCAGTAATAATACAATAGTACATAATGACAAATATTTTCTAAAAATTTAATTCATAAAAAAAGTTATTAATTAAGGAGAACACATTTTTTATTGCGAAGTTGCATTTTCAGAACATAGTTCTGTGGTATTTTAATACAAATTAAATTAAACAATTGGAAAGGTATACAGAAAAAATCTATCGCAAAAATATTAAGTTGCTACCGGGATTCGAACCCGGACCCCTTCCTATCCGGGGTAGCAACTAAATATTTTTTGATTAGATAGATTTTTTTCTGTATATCGCTCTAATTGATTCATTTAATTTGTATAAAAAGGTTATTAACTAACTAACTTACCATCACGTCGTTTTTCCGCGGGGGTAAGCAGAAAAGATAGAGCGCCACACTCTTCTGTCCTGACACACAATTCTCGCTTCATCCATATTCATAAATCTTCTCATTCAAGCTTGCCGATTATCGAGGCTTCTAACAGTATCATCCTCCAGTATCTGGCTTACTCGGTCATGTCAAGTCTTCCGCGAAAGTCCTATACTTCTGGTGCCATCAACACTGAGACTAAAATTTTCAACTCAATTTCAGGAATATGAAACGAACAGAATCTACCGAGACGTCATTTTTGCAGAACAGTGATCTAATATCGGAGACAATGCAGTTTATTTTTTTGGTACGTAACTTGGAGAGGCGTCGCCTGCCGGCTTTGAAATACGCAGAATTACATTACATTATGGTGAGAGCCAGACATCGTCTTCGCATCTTAAGCTGCTATGAAATTAAAATAGGAAACGGCCCCGTTTCACGACCTCTCTGGACGAGACGAAGGGTTCGCGCTGACGAGCAGCCGATCACAAGAAGACCAGTGTAAAAAATAAAAGGCATGTACCCTGAACAAGAAACACTTCTACATTCTCTAAAATTGGCAAGTGTAAAATAAAATAACATTTTTTGCAGACTCATAAGATATATTAAAACAAATTGCTGTGTAAGAAAAAAAACAGCAAATATAAAATAAATGAAGATAAATTTTTCAACTCGGATCGAAGAACAAATTGAAAAGAAGATAAATTGCCTAGGAAACGAGTTTTTAATACGCAGTTCGGTAGAGCTGTCATATTTTTCATTGCCAGAAAAGAAAATACAAAGTTATTTCATCTAAATTCTGAATTTACTAGTGTGAAATTTCATCCAATGACAATCGATATTTCAGCGTTCTGCAAGAGAAGTAAACTATTGAGAATTGAAACAAAATCCATAGTTATTTCGGGAGAAATTACAGTTTAATAACTGAGTTTTAAGTACTCAAAAATACTGCGTACTTTTATTTAAAAATATCAAATCACTCCATTTTTACCATAAAGTATACTTGCATTTACTTTAAGTTTTACATAATATTTATACGCTATTAATTGCATCTTGTTTTACTTTTTATATAATATTTTTTTACTTTTTATATACATTGAACATTGAATTTATGTGCTATCTAATCGCATCTTGATTCACTCTTTATATATTTTCGTTTGTACATTGAACACTACACTCTGTTTATTACTATACCGGAAAGGCACTGTCTGCTATAATACAGTAAAATACTAGTGTAGCAGGCAGGGTACCCAAATATATGTTTTACTTTGCTGCAATGTTATCTGATTATAACAATATAATAACACACTGTACTGTACAATGAATCGAAAAAATAAAATATTATTATTATAATTTTATTGAAAATTCTATCACCCGCGCTTTTAAAAAAATAAGTTGTCGAATGGCTGAGAAACCGCGATGAAGAGTTCCTCCGGTGCTTATATCCAACCAGAACGATTTAAAAAGGAAGGATTATTTTGTGTGTACTACTACTACCTGTGTATAATAATAATTTTTTTTTGCCGTTAACCTATGTTTCTATTTTTAAATTATATTGTTTTTTTTTTTAAATATTTATGGTATATACTTACTATATGTTTTTTTAAACAGATTTTTTTTTTAAATGTGAGGCGGTTTCTTTATATTAGATGGAAAATGGTCATAATATTATTGTGAAAAAATTCTGCGTACTAAAAAAATAAATATTATATTAGGTAATCCCGAAATTAATGTCGTTTTTTCAATAGTCAACTTTGGCTCAATATTTATGCGTCCGTTGACCAGTAAAGACGTGTGTTGTAATTTTTTCTTCTTTGTGATCATTTGCCTTTCTTTTAAATAAAAAAACTCTCTTCCACCCCATCTACAAACAATGGCAGAGACGTGTCCTTCGGAAACACATTTAAGAATGCTGTATTTGTTTCATTAAAAAAAAACTGCGATAGAAGCAACGGAATCCATTTGTGACATTTACAAAAGAATGTGCCAATGTTGGTTCAAAAAATTTCGAACGGGCAATCTCGATTTGAAGGACGAGCCTCGAAGTGGACGGCGCAGTCTAGTGGATGAAGCAGCCCTAAAGGCGGAAATCGAAGCAAATCCGATGATGACCATTGACGAATTATCGAAGAAGGTCGGCACATCACGATCGAACACCCATCGCTATTTTGAGAAACTGGGAAAAGTTCAAAACTAAGGTAACCGAGTTCCTCACGCGCTAACCTATCGCAACAAACCGCAACGCCTCAGCAAATGCAAAATATTGCAAGAAAAACAAAATCATGATTTATTATGATACTAAAAAAAAGAAACAATGGTTAAATCTAGGTCAAAGCCCAATTCCAACACCAAAACTAGGAGGAAAGGATTATCGTGTGTCTGGTGGGATTCGAAAGGTGTAACTTATTATGAAGTTTTAAAACAAGGCCAAACTGTTACCGCAGCCCTCTATTGTGAACAGATGGACAGGTTAAATGCGACGTTACAAGAAACTAGAACTGCTCTTGTGAATAGAAGGAATGTCATTCTTCAACATGATAACGCCCGGCCGCACGTCGCCGATATTACCCGGAAAAAATCCAGGACCTTGGCTGGGATGTTCCTATTCTCCGGACTTAGCACAGAGCGACGTTCACTTATTTCGCTCTTTAGAAACGCAATTGAGAAACAAGAAACTCTGAAATAACTGAAATCGAGTCTCTCGGAGTTCTTCGAATCTAAACCAAAAGCCTTTTTTTATGAGAGAAATTTTAGATCTAGTAAATAGATGGCAAAGAGTCGTAGATAACACTGGAAATTACTTTGCATAAAAAAAAAATAATTGGAATAATCAAGTTTGAGTTTTACTTTAAAAAACGACACTAATTCTGGAATTACCTAACATTTTATAATAATATATACGAAACGCACATCGACAAAGTAAAAGAAGTAAAACAAAAAAAAAAAAAAAAAAAATATATCGCAACCTCTAACATGGAAAAACAACCATTCATCCCCTATTTTTATCCGAATCTCTATAAGGAACCATCAACACACGTATGTATACGCACGCACACAGATGCAGCTGGTACTGGATACACACAGTTCGAAAAACACACGTCACCCCCGCCCGCCTGGAATGCCTGGAACCCAGCCGCGGTTAGCCTTGAGACTAATTCGGACCGGGAGAGGGGGCGGGGCCGCGCCACCCTCCCCCGAGGGGCGGAAGCTAGTTACGGATGGGCGCTATAAATAATACCACAGAAGAGCGGGATCGCCCGAGATAGGTAGAGAGAGAAGGATGAACTTATCTGTGTAAATTTTAGGAAAACTGATTACAGCGAATGTGACCAGAACTAGTGGTAGAAAAGTATCAATGCGAATAACTGGCTAACCGTGCCGTGTGAAGGCATTCAACGAATGAGGCACTATTCCGCACGTGCGAAAGGTCCCGGAACTCGATTCTTGAATGAAGAAGTTCGATGCTTTTCAACATTTGTATTAAAACGACACACTTATTCTTCTGTAAAACCCCCGCGGCACACCGAGCACCGATCTATTAACTATTGACAATAATTGGATACAACACTTCTTACACAATACGACTCGCTAACAATATTAACTTTATTTAGTAAGGCGCGCAACTTTGACTAACAACGCAGTTCGCGGCAATTCAGCGGTAGAGTGCAGACAGTACGGGCGTAAAAATAGAAAAACCAAGATAAATCGTGCATCGTAAAATTGTTTCTGTAAAGTCTCGATGGATAGACAAAATAATTGGAGTACTAGAAGTGACGTGGCAAAGATTGGCGAAGGACCGAAGAGAGAGAGTAGCAGTGAATTGATAATGGCTAAATATTTCTTCTTTTAGTGCTTGTCCGGTTATCGAAGGTTAGTGATCATGATCATGTTGACGATCATTATTTTGTTGGAAGCAACTCCAAATAGTTAGACTGTGGGCTTCCCAAACCGTTACCTCACATTTTTCATCATTTTCCACAGCCTCTTTTGCTCTCAATTTTGCCTTATGAAATGCAGGATCTGGCACTGTTTTGGATGTCTAATGACAATTTCCCAAAATATTGCAGTTTTCAGGTTTTCATTGTTTTAAGTATTTATTTTTCTCCACATCTCAAATCACTTTAGCATTGTTTGAGTGAGTGTCCATGATTTCACTCCATATAAAAGTACAAGGAACACATAGCATCGAATCATTCTCATTCGTTTATTTAAGTTTAGATCAAGGCTGCACAATACTTTTATCATGAGAAGAATCCAAAGATGATTATGATTAATGTAAACCATTTAGCCTATGTTAACGGCACATTTGGGAAAATTTTAAATCATTTCCACCAAAGTCCACAATTTTTACTCGGGAGAATTTCAACATTCTCAATAAATGTAAAATAGAAAAAATGTCGATTAAATAAAGAAATTCAACATAAAAAAGGATCGAGGGGTGAATTATTTATTTAGTAGTTGGGGAGTTGATGCACGGTTCGGGTGATAAAGTATATATAGTGATCAATATGAAGGTGTGGGTGCGAGAAGCCGTACGTAATTTATATTCGTTAGTTAGCCGACCATCCGTTTACCATGTTCGCTCTCAGACAAAGGTAGTTAATTACAGTGTAAACGCGGAGAACGGACAATCGTGCGAGTTGAACAAAACAATAGATATAACACATGTATACATAAAGTCACCAAAGATATATTAAAAAGCAGTTAATTAAAATTCTAAAATAAACTAAATTAGAATTATCAAAAAAACAAATCAAATAAAAATACAGCTATCTTTGAACTCCGAGAAATGGCTATTTATAAAACATTAATATCGTAAAAATAACCAACTAGCGTCTGAAGATTGAGAAAATTATCCAGACCGGCTGCGTGGGGCGCCCTTCAGTCTAGCGAAGCCGCCCCCGGGCCGAGTCCGCCGTGGGCGCTGTTGCAATCGATGGTATTTTTAGATGGCAGAAACGTGCCATTATTCAGTGTGAATGGCAGATTTTAAAGCAGACCTATTGATGAAATAACACCGTTGCACTGTTCGGAAACTTGTTAGAATAATTCAAGAATACAGCGAGTCAGTTGTTTGCAGAGACAGTGGTATTAATACATTTCTATTATCGAGTCAATAAGAAATTAACCAAAATAAAGTATTTTAAATATTTAACATGTTCTTTTTTTAAAGAAAGCAAACACGTTGTGGAATGACATTATAATTAAATATAATGTCAAGCCATGATAATCTATACTATTATATATTGACCTGAAGAAGGTTGGGTCCAACTGAAACTAGTCGACTAGTGAACGTATGTAATAAAATGGTTTAATACTAAACATTATATTATTTTATTATTTAACATGCTGCGGTTATTCATTTTAAAAATAAATAATTAATTAATTTTGTTTTTAACCACTATGAGTTTACAATATTCATCAACCGGAAATGTTTAATATCACCTTGATGAAGAAAAAGTTATTTTTCAAAATTGGTCGGTGAATATAACTAACGCATAGTTCTTAAAGAATTATTTATTATTAAAAATAAAATAAAAATAAATAAATTAAATAAAATTAAAAAATAAATTAAATTCTATGCGTATTTTATTATTATTATTAATAATAATAATAATAAATTTATTAGGTTCACATTTTTTCCATGTATTATGCAAATTGATAAATAATGTCTAGTGGTCTGACGCATTACTCTTCCAAATTAATATTCATTAATAATACATTTTCACCTAGTTCATTACTATGAGTGTTGCGTATTATTTCAACTATCGGACCAATGTATCGTGGGTATGCATATAAAATTTTGAAAAGTAAATACAACACATTAGTGAGAAAGTAAGTTATATGTTTGGGTACCCTGCCTGCTACACTAGTAATTTACTGTATTATAGCAGACAGTGTTTCTCCGGTATAACAGTAAGCAAAGTGCATTTATCAATGTACAAAAAAATATACATAAACAGTTAATCAAGAGATGCAATTAGGTATTTCGATAGCAGTTTTATTCTCAGGTTTAGACCTTTAAAAGTTCTTGGGCGTAATTTCTCCCCATTTCGTGGAGCCAGAACTGTACTTTTCGTGAAAAATATGCAAGACTATGGTTGCAATCATTCACTTTTGCATTTAGACCGTTGTATATTTTTGGTGCTAGAAATAAATGGAATCTTTGTGCAAAAGTTTTGGCACAATATAGTGACAGTTAGCCTGTGTCCTTGTTAACTGAGGGTGCGTAATTTGCTGATAATATTGCTTAAGCCGGTAAAAGTGTTTTAGTACACCAAGAATATACGTTTGACGTGTGTCTAGGACGTGGTATTCTTTGAAGAGTTCATTTGAAGGATAGCGAAAGGGTTTCTTATGAATTACTCTCAAAATCATTTTTTGGGCTTTACTTACAGACTCTAGAATACTACTAGCTGCACCACCCCATCTAATAATCGCGTAGTTAAGTAGCGAGTGGCACAGTGCAAAGAATACAATTTTTCTCAAGGATGTATCGAGTACTTCTCTGACTTCCCTAGAAAAAATAGACAAGCTTTCTTATTCGACTCGTAAGATACTGAATGTTTTCTCCAGTTTAGGTGTTGGTCAATTTGTACTCCTAAATACCGTACACTATTCGTTGTCTGTAGTTGAGTACAGCCACAAGGTTTATTTTTCGTTTGGCATGTATGAACCACCAACTTACCGTGAGAAGTTATTCCTACTATTTTATTAATGAAAAAGCACAAATATTTTGTCTTTAGAGCATTAAGCGTTAGAAAATTTTTGTCAAGTCATGTTGTTTAACCCATTTTGAGCGTTTTCTACTACCTTTTCCCAGGTTTCATCGTGAAAAAGTAGTACCGTGTAATCTGCAAAAGAAATTATTTGGCCATTTTCCGTGTTGGAGTTACACATTTCATTAACATATATTAAAAATAGTATAGGACCCAAAACACTTCCTTGAGGTACTCCGTAAGATATTTTGTGTGCGTTACTGCAATATTCGCCTAATTTGACTACATGCATCCTGTAATCTTCAAACCATGCCAGCGCCGTTCCTCTAATTCCCAAACCCGATGGTTTGTGTAACAGAAGCGCATGAGGTACAATATCGAAAGCTTACTAGATCTGAAAACTAAAAAAAAAATATTCTAGTTTTCAGGATCTGTATTGAGATTTTATGGTAATTATCGAAATTCTATAAAAAAATGAATATTATACCTACTCATCTTAAAAAATGAGAACATTTTGGTAACCAAAAATTTAAAATGACCTTTACAGAAAAATTTAAGCTTAGTATTACGTGTCACAAAATTATCACTGAAACTTGGGTTAAGCAACGTTCGTGGGAGTATGTTTTAACTAGTAATAAACAGTACAATAAATACAACATTTAAGTAGTACAATGTCTGATAGCAGAATGAAAAACACGTCGAGAAAACAAAAACGAAAATGTCCTCTTTTCATGTCGCCGAAATGCGTTTTCCTTCAAATAATGGAAACAAGATTTCCCGAGAGACTGTCCCCGTGCCGAGTGACGGCGTGATGAGGGCGACGAGGCGGCAGGCCGGGAAAGGCCCGAGAGGCTGGGGAGCAGATCATAAAAGTAAATACGAGATAAACCCGCCACATGGGCGACGAGCGGTAATATAATCAAGCTGACACATTTTAAAAGAGCAAAGTCGGCAACAATTGAATGTGGAAGTTGATAATCTCACTCGGTAAGCGAGAATACTCCATGAAAAAAGTATGATGCGGATGATTTATAAATCAACGGCCGAACTTGGGAAGCTGATAAACAGTCATTTAAATATTTGGGAGTCATAATACGTAACTAAAAGATTGCTAAGAAAACATCACTTCTGGGAAGGATCAGAAGATTCATTAGTACAGAGTCTTGTAAAATAATATACAACTCTGTTATTATTCCTTACATCAACTACTGAAGTAGCATTTTATTTTTGGCTAATGAAGAAGAAATGCAACAATCGTCATTGTTGCGAAATAAAGCTTTGAGAATAATACTAAAAAAAATAGATTGTTGAAAGATCTAAATATGATGACCTTTAAGCAGAAAATATATTTTAATATAAAGTATTTATTTATAAAATCCTCAATAAGAAAATATCGGCGGAATTTATACGAAAAATTGATGCAAATCAACACGAGCACGAGCATCGTACAAGAGAAAGGAATATACTGAGACTGCCATTCAGGAAGAAGGCCAAATCAATGATGTATCTATAGTGTGAAGATTTTTAATGAAATGCCAGAAAACATAAGAAAGGAGGAGAAATTTAATAGATTTAAAGTGAAACGGACCAGATATGTAAAAGATAAGTTTTAGTAAAAGAAAAGACTTAAAGGCGCGACTCGCAAGAATAATTCAAAATTTCGTGTTTTTTACGAAAATGTGGGTTTTTATTACTCATTTATATCAGAAGTTATTCAATAGATTAGACTTTTTTTTTCAACTATTACTTAGATTGGATCTTTATATTAATATAAAACTAATAAACTTAATGTTATTTGCCATAATTAAGACGATACAGACATTATAAGAAAGACCACTATAGGCTAAATACGCTAAATTAATAAATAAACGAAATATATTTTCTTATAATCTTGAAGCCAAGATTACGGAGAAAAATTTGTAGGAAACCAAATTAGCAAAATGTTAAAAATGAATAGAGTTATAAACCTGCAGTACATTTGATCAATTTTTGACGTTTTTAAAATACTTTGTTTTAATACGTTTTTAAATAATATATCACATGCTTTGAAACTTCAACTACTATTTAAAACTAAGTTTAATATCAGAAACACAATAATCATTTTTAAAATAATATATTTCCGGTCTTATGAAATATGATATTATTAATCAGCTCTCAGTGTCAGTATGCCGTTCAACACAGTCACGGCGGTCGTGAAATCTGCGCTCCGATAGATTTTAATTAAATTTTCCTATAAAACACATTTTAATACCAAGTTTAACTACAATATGAATGAATATTATATTTATTTTCGATACCAATTGCTTATTTTTGTAAAATGTATGGTTTATACGAAAACAGATATAATTTTGACATTTAAATATTAAACATACGTCAAACTTCATGTCACCATTCGTAACGTTTTAGAAACTGACAGCGCGTGCGCGCTAGCCGCGCATGAGCTGTCATGTTTTAAAATGACAACGTTGTATTTACACAATGTTGCCGTAAAATAAGCGAAGACGTGACATTTGCAAAGCCGTGATTTTTTGTTGGGTTGGTTTTCATTAAAAATCAATAATATATTATTATACACATTATTGTTTTGAAATTACTGCCTACTGTGACTCAAGATGCCTAAGGTCAAAAAGTATCCATTGACACGCTCTAGGAAATGTTCCCACAAAATTTTAAATGGTTATAAACTTATAATATAATTAATGGTTATAAAATTATTGAAAAAAAAATTTCAAAAAATCGCAACGTAAGTTGATAATTTTTACCATTCCTATAACAATTATATATGTATCCTACATACATATCCTTAAAGATAAATAATTTTATTAAAAGAATAATACATGGCAGACCTGTCTGATTGATACAAATGTATTTGTTATAGTCATATAAATGAATATACATGTATTGTAATATTTTTGACAAAAAATACTGATAACTAAATACTGATAATAATAATATTATAAATTATTTTCAGGATGTTCCCGAACTGAGCATTGAATGTGTGGACTCGTGTGAACTTCCTAAATTGGATGGCAAAAGAGTGATCCACATATACCAATTCTTCTCTCAAATTAATAAAATTTATGTTTACTTGATATTGTAAAAGAATTAACTATTAGTCTCATCTTGAAAAGGTATGCAAAATGCAAAAATATCTCGAAATTCAAGCAAGAAAAATGAAAGTCGCGCCTTAATTTTGTTTATATTAGAGCATATGTAGGAGTGCTTATATATGCACTATGTTAAAAATTAAATTAATTAATTGTGACACTTTTCTGATTTAGGAATCGTTTCGAAGTTAGACAATGAGTTAAAAGTTTGGCTTAAAGGTGTCAACTAAATAAATGATGATGCTGACTGGAAGAAACGGGAAATCAGGGATTTAAATACAATCATTTGTTCAGATTTATTGTCTATTATAACGGTATTGCTTATCTATAAGGTTAAATACCTCATCTTCATTGGTATTAAGAAGGCTTCGTATATTTATTTGATCTAAAATTCACATTGAACTATGACTGTCCTCACTAGAATAATTTGTGTTACGACGGGCAAAGTTTACAAGAAGTCGTTTAAGTTGTTTATTTCTAATCAAGTTCATAAATAAGTAAAAACAAGATACAGAATGTAGTGAATTACAAAATGAATGATTAAAAAAAAAAAACATTTTTTTCAAATAACATTTCTCAACCAAAAAGGATCTGATCGAGGGCAAGACCGTGACATAGGTGGGCGGAAATTGTTAAGACAGACCTGCGAAAGGTAAGTGAGTGCTCAGTAGATCGGACGAATTGTGTGTACAGTGATGTCGAGGGATGGATAGCGCACTATAGTGTCTACGGTCATGGATTTACGATTGCCATGAGGCCGTTAAAGAAGAAGATTGGGCATTTCTCAATCTATGAATATTTTTTTATTTATTGGATAAAATTCTTTCGTTTCGCATTTGTTAAATCACAATTATTTCCTACGTGCATTATGTATTGCCCTCCTTGGAATTGTACAAACGGTGTTCTTACGTATCAACATTAAAATATAAATATACATACACTTGAAGACATTATTGAAAAAACTGAAATAATGTAACGTAAACATTACAAACATTAATCTGTCATTTGCGTCGCGTGTCATATATACTTGCCAGTAGTCAAAATGAGTACGATTTCGCTAATGTATATTTTTCTTCCTCGTAATGAAGACAATGCACACTTCATTTCAAATTGAATATATATTTACGTACTGTTATTGAATATATAAAAGATAAAATATTTTAGTAATCTTGACCTAGAAATATTAAAAACACATTCGACATTATCGCTAATTCGGCGAATATTTATTTTTTCTGACAAATGACCTTGATCCTTGAGCACTGTGCTGTCCCTCTCCCGAATTCCTACTACCCTTCCCACATCCCGTTTCTCCACCCCTTGTGTAAACAGACACCGCGATAATTTATATGTGATCATCGAATAGAAAAATATTTATTATGTTTCCCTGGCGATGGTGATAAAATATGTATTCCAGTCATTCAACCTTTATGTTTTAATCTTCAAGTGTTTGAAAGCTGTATCTACTACATACAACAGTACATTTCCTCGCATAAACCGAGCAGCAACATAAATGCGGAAGGTTATTTGCGTCACTAGACGGGTGTTAAAAATGATAACAGCCGTTTCACCAGTTTCTTCGGGACATTGTCTTCTGCGGCGGTTTTATTATTGGGGGTTGAAAGGCTGTTTGTGACGCTCCACGTTTTATTAAGGGATATTAAAATGATGAAAAAGGCGTTTCAGACGGGCCCGAGAGCCTTCACCGCGGAGTTAAAATAGTATAATGCTTCGGATGGAGGTTATAAAAGTCAACATCGTCCGTACTCGGTCACACTTTACCGTCGAATGTTTTACATTTTGGGATAGACATTAAACAAAATAAGTAAACATATTTATATTGCTGTAATTTCGGAAAATATTATTGAAAGCAATTTTTAGTTCTCGACTCTTTTCAAGGGAGGACTGCAAAATGCTGGTTTACATATTGATTTATCACGATGTACGAAACTATCGCGTCACTCATTAAAAGTAATGTTATTGAGGAGATCACAATCTTTGCGATTTGCTAATAATAATTTAATAAAAAAAAAACTGTTCAAACACTGAAAAGCAAAAACGTCTAAATCGAAATAGCTTGATGAAAAATAAATAATGTAATCATATAAAGCCGTATAAAAGACGGCAATAATTCTCAGTAATTCAATACACGATTATTCGGAGGGAACATCTGGATACGAGAAAGTTCTCAGCTTATCCAATCAAGCGTCACGAGAAACCAAAACAATATACAATAAATATACAAGTTATTACAGGGCGGGGACAGCCCTGGCCCGGGGGGCGCGCGTGCGGAAGCCTTGCAAGGCCGATTTATTAGCCGAATATTCAATAAAACTTCCGGAGTGCCGCGCAGGGTGCGGGGGAAGGCGTCGGGGGAAGCTGGAGAGAAAAGGACCCAGCGAATAAAGGGTAGAGTCGCGAGATAAAAATGCGAGCCCCAAGCCGACATCCAATTCGTCGCCAGAATGGAAAATATAAAGAAGAATAATTGTCAATTTTAATATAGAATGTGTATTCAGAGAGTATACCAGTAGGAAACTGCGATAGAAATGTATTATTGCAGAATTTATTTTTACGAGGTTATATAGGTCAAATAGTAAAGACTTTGCCTATTCTTGTTCTTCAACGGTCTCGTGGGACTCGAGAAGTCAATGAGCGCAGCCACAACGGAGCGCCATTCATCTTTCGATACCGCCTCCGTGGTCCTGCCTGCCGGGCCACCCTCCTACTTTTTCTGTCTTGACACATCTTTGACAAGTTTTAGATTTAAGAAATGAAGAACATATTTTATTATACAATTTACTATTTTTTACTCACAGTACCTTAATATAGTTCTTCAAATAGTCACAATCTACATTTAAACATTTCTCTTATCTATTTACAAGCTTTAAAGTCGTAGTCGTCCATTTAACTAACTGTGCCTAAAACTGCATAGAAAAGCCGTACCTTAATTTTTATCTTTTTTCTAAGCGTTCCCGGATGGAAAATGTTTTACAGGTGATAGTGGTGGACGACTATACTATGACAAAATATTTTCTTATTTTTTAAAACTGAAAAATCTTTACTTTCTGGATAACCTCGTATTACAGCATTTTCCAGGACACTAGGCATCACTGAAAGGTTAAAAATTCTAACAAAATAATCTCTTACTTTAAAAGGGTACCCATTGAATCCGCTAACAAAATATTGAACAAGAACGATATGTAAGCACACGCGTACCGGCATATTGATAAAAATGATAGGATTAAATTTAACCGGCTATCAAAAGTAATGCGCGCTTTCGCGGCACGAAGCGGGAAAGTCTTCGCTTTTCTCTGGCACCATTCAGCGCCGGAAGGCAGCATTATTAATCATTTCGCTTTATGCGTGCGTAATAAAATAATATAAGACATTACATACGGCCGGGGCTTGACTCGTTCTGCTTTGAGGGCTTGTAACTTGGCATACCGCTCTGTGACTTAACCTGATTGCTTTAAACTTAAGTAGTTCTGTATCCCTTCGAGGTTAAACATTTTTACAAGGTGGATCAGTAATCATGGCACCCTTTTTGAACGACTTTAAAATGAACATACCTAGTCAAGTTTTAAATTTACATACACAATATGGCACAAAGTAAAGGTGTACATTTTTTCGTAAAATTTTGAATATAATACAACTTAAAAAAACATTTTAAATAAAATTATTTTTAAAACAAATAAGGCGCATTGATTAAAAATATAAATAGAAAAGATTTATTGAAAGAAAAAAAAAGAAAAATTGGTTACCACCGGGATACGAACCCGGAAAATTTCCTTGCCGATACCGATTTTGATACATTAACCATATAAGATTCTGAAAATTTTATGTAATATAAATATATTTTCATTTAAAAAAAATTACCTAAAATCAAAACTCACTAACTGAATGACGCAAATAATTGAATATTGGTTTATTGTTAATAGGTAACATAGCATATAAGCGCGATGTATATATACAGAAAATCAATTGATTCGGTGCGTTTTGACGTTTTGCGCAATGAAAATGCAGTGAGAGTTCGCTATTGGTCGGGCGGACACGACCCGCATGGCTTGAAATAAACATCGAATGTGTTTTTTTAGGTCAAACGTATTAAAGTATACCATTTATTTTTTTGTAAATCACTTTACCGGGTATTGTGCTGCTAATACCAATTTCAAGAGAAAAAACACGTTTTCCTTTTTTCATATTTTATTTCAACAATATTACAATAAGATCAATGAAGTTCAATCACACCATAAAATGTTTATTAAATATATATTTTTATAAATTGCAACACTAAAAGGATGATACGATTTTTAAAAATATATAAATATTGTAGTCTTCGTAAAGAGGAATTAGAGAATTTTTTTATATCCCCTGTAAAATCACTCGTTGTTTTGAAACGGAACGCAAAAATAAAATATAATATAATACATATAAATAAAAAGAAAACGAGTAAAATTTTACTATATAATTATTATTTTTATTTTCACACTATATTAATATGAATATTATAGAAATATAGTAGAGATATATATATACATCTACTGTGTTACTTTTTACACTACATTATGTACATTAAATTAAAACTGAGTATGAATCTATCGCAACTAATATACGAGTAGCATGCAAAAAAAATGCATTTGTTTTATGAGCACACTGTACCGAATTCTATATACAAAAGAATCTATGCATTATAAATTAGTGATGAGCTAAACCGTTATTGTGAGTGATTGTGTGATTGGTATTCGGTTGTAATGAAGATTGGCGAGTGTCGGAGGTTTAGTTTCTAGTGAAGAGTTGATTACTCACCGGATTGTGAATAATCATCATTACAATCGAAAACAAAACTGTTCATCACAGTCAATAATCATGGTTCATCTCATCAATGTTACAAACCGTATAATACATCATTTATGTTATAAACAAGTAAATACGGATTAGCTGAAAAATAAAATTTCTTTCTATGTTTGTAATTTGTTGATACACCTCCGTTAATAATAGATATTTATAATTACACCCCTATTCGGACAGTAGAGACACAAATATACATATCAAGAAATATTGTATAACAAACAGTACATATAAGCAGTATTAACAGCCAGAAAGACATTAAGCCTCATTGCCAAGACGGAAAGCCAGCGGCGCGCGGCTCGGCGCGGCGACCGGGGAGGAGGGCGCGGGCGCAGAGGCGCATCGGGCGGTCAGCGACGGGCGGGGAACGGGGGTGGATATTAATCTGGGGATTTAAATAATTGCTGAACAAGCTACGGCCTTTTGGATCCCCGGCGAACGGATGGGTATTCCGGCGGATAAACGAATTTTGGTTATTTGAAATATACATGAAAAAGTTTCGCGAAACAAAATTGCCAATAGGTTATAAATAAATAAATTTTAATCAATATTAGTTCCTCGATTAATATGATTAATATTATAATCGTCTCGTTATGTATTCGTGTGATCCGAAAGTTATAATTGCGAATGTATAATATATTACAGCCCGCCTAGTTATTAAACTTGAGATAGAGCAAGTTTGTAAAGGAAAGTCAAACATCAACTATGTGAATATCACGGATCAAAGAAGGTATCGATAAAGTGTTAATCTGGTTTCATTCTACTTCTCTAATGTAATTGTATTAATAAATCTTCTCCTTCATGTGCCGTCTCCCATGGAAGGTTGTATGCTGATATATCCTATGCAAGATATATAACATCACCGGCATTTTGGACATTGAACAACTTTTTGAAGTTACTCAGCCAAGATAGCTCTCTCTATCTATGCCTCCGATGCCATACATCTTCGCCTGCGCAATAAGATTTAAGAGATCACGCTTCTCATTGCGAAAAATGTGTCCGAAGTACGCAGTTTTCCTTCATTTGAAGGTTGCTATTAGTTCTCTTGACTTATTTGTGCGTCATAATACCTCTTCATTGGTAATCTGTTCAACCGAACCTACATTAATAATATTCTAAGCATACTTTGATACGATATTTAAAAACACATTGGTGTGTTGTGTTTAGTGAGTCCAATATCGAGCTAAAATTGCAATCCGGGGATTTCGGGATTCGATTCCGGACCAATAGCAAGGCGTCGAGTGTTTCATGATTCAGTCCTGGTCTAATTTTAGTGACCCGAAATTAATAAAAAAAAAATTAATACCGAAAGTTTCGTGATTATATTATATGCACCGGATTTATAAATATTATTAACTGGGCGGGAATCCCGAATTGTGTTCGCATAGTTATTCATATCTGGATACATTTCTCGCATCTTTCATACTGATTTAAGTGCTTACTAACGTCAAGGCACAACACGGTACTTGCGACATCAATCTCCATAAAAATTTATTCACGTCAGACCTGTGCGGCCGCCCCGAAATTTCACATGACTGACTGACTATCCTTTCTTCAATCCATTATGCTCACCTCGGCTTTTCGTTCTTTCTTTACCTCTATCCACTTTAAAGACAAATATACATAGGCATAATATGAAAAGAGATAATGGTATTTTTCACGTAAAGTAAGATCATAGCTGGAAAAACACAAATAGATATACAAGACTTGCGAGGAACATTAATTTTATAGTGCCAAAGATAAAAAACAGTTTAAACACAACGTTATTTAATCGTACTTAAAACTTCAACTACGAACACTTAGAAACGAGCCCTAGGGCTAATTGAGTGCCCAACATCCAACATAATTTTTTTTTAACACAATATATATGTATACTGACAATGTATTAAAACCTTTATATAATATTATATATATTAGTAAAAATTAGATTATCACATTAAATCTTGTTTTAAAATTTTTTTTAAATTTATTTATAATTAAAAATTAAATAAAAGTTAAAAAAAGAAACGCAAGTTTAATAATTCAATGTGAATCCAAAATTTGAATATTATTACTATAAATATAAACAACACATAAAGCTACAAATATCAACATGTTTGCATTGATATAAATTGTCCCTCATACATATGAACCTTTGCGTTTTTCGTAATATGTATAATACTTATGTTATTCTTTATTATACATGGTATATATAATACATTTCATAAGTATCTACACTAGATCAATTACGGAAGTCACCATACGAGCTGGGTCTTGTAAACAATAAAACTAAACCTTTTGTATAAATTAAAATTATTCAGTATTTTCTTATTCTGAACAAACGCGCTCCACTGACAGCTTTCAGCCCTTCCCCATCCCCTTCTGTTCCTGCAGGTTTCGCTTGTGCATGTGTTTGAATATCCTATTACCGTTCAACTAGTGGATACTTCGTGCGAATGAAATAATTCTAAAAGGGTTTCTTAAATATAGTTCAATGTTTAATCTCGTTTAAATCAAATTGCCCATCGGGCGGATATGCTCGCTATTCTGCAGCGGTACTTCGGTTGTAAAAGGTATCGTGAAACATGAAAAGTAATTCAATTTGTTCGGAGTCCATTATTTAATGTCCGTAATGTAATTCTCGCGGCGCTGCGATAGGAGAATAAACAGGGATGGCAGGTAATTTCCACAGCACAAAGTGCACTATTAACCGGGCCGGCGGACTCCCAGGAATTGGAATAGGCGAATGCAAATACGGGGGAGGCGAATAACAACCCCAGGGACGATCGGTACTTTAATTAATCGTTTGAAATTCCATCCCGTGTTGTGAAACAATATGCAAAGGATACACCCTCATTTCAGATGCCCCATTTGGTAATTCATTGGATTTTCCATTCGCTCATATTATTCCCGCACATTAATCCCTCCTTCCACTCTTAATCTTCGTGATCTATTTGATCACTTCATGAGAGAAAGGGAGAAGATGCTTTATAAGAAATAAGGCAATAAAATAACCAATAAAAATATGTATATATAAATAAATGCATCAAAAAACGTTAAAATTGAAAAAATAAACGCAAATATACATATTAAATATATTAATTAGAAAGATATACATATAAAATCAATTTTATCGAAAAATTTGTTGTTACGCCACCGGGATTCGAACCTGGATCTCTTTCCAAACCGGGGAAGGTGCATTATCCAACTATGCTACAACGACGATATTTTTAGCGACAAATTTTCGAACCTATATGTTACCTTTTTTGATATTAATACTTTTAATCGTTCCATTATTTGAAAGAGCCATCTAACTTATTTTTACAGAATCTCAAATACCTTTGAGTAATCTGATAGCAGACGCCAGTATTATCAATTCATTTTTATTAAATTTTGGACACATTGATACATACAACTTTATTAAGGAGAACACATTCTTATTGTGAAGTTGTACTCATTCAAAACAGACGGTCTGTGATATTTTAAATACTAATTAAATATATGGAAAGAGATCCGGGTTCGAATCCCGGTGGCGCAACAACAATGTTTTTCGATAAAATTGATTTTATATGTATATCTTTCTAATTAATATATTTCATTCACATTTAAAATATGACAGACCGTCAGTTCTGAATAATTACAACTTCACAATAAGAATGTGTTCTCCTAAAAAAATATATATATGGTCGTAAATTACGCCGTATTATAATGATACAAGTAAGCAAAAAGGTTAAAGATAAATTGATATTGTCACTCGCAACATTCGCAACAACCGCTCCGTTTTTCCATATATTACGGTGTCGTATACATGGATGAGAATGTTGATTTCTCGCTTCGTACATTAATAATTATTATTTTATAAATTGAGTTGAAACATTTTATTTTATTCCACTATATTTTATTATATTAAACGTTAGAACGTTTTCGGGAACATCTTCCCATTATCAATAATACAATTCAATTAATATAGTGGAAAAAAAACAAAGTGTTTCAACTCAATTTACAAAATAACATGGAATTCCGTAAAAATTCACCAAAAACCTTTGAACATTTAATAATATATTTTTTTTAGATTCATACTACAGTGATTATTATAACATTATTATAAAAATAAGGAGAAAATATCACAGCAAAGTAAGAACACGTAATACGGTGCCCTGCCTGCTACACTAGTATTTTACTGTCGTATAGAAACATCAACCTTTAAAATTTGTCTTTCGTGATTGTCCTCGACCGCTTCAACAATCCACGTTTATCTGACAATTATTTAATTAGTATACTAGTACCTTCATAAAAAAATCTACAAAATACTATTCATTTAAAAATAATAGTTTATATATAAGTGAGCCACTAAAAATGTATAATTATAAGCCGACTGAATATTTATGAACGGATCAGGACGTGAAATATGACAAAATGTTTCATATAAGTTTTGTCGTAGAAAGTGGTCGTTTTACATGTATTACTGAATACGCTTCCTTAACGTAGTGTAATGTTAAGAGAAAAATATGTCAATAACGATACAATAAATATTGGTAAAAAGGAAGGAAGGTAAGAATTTGATTCCACAAAGGCAGAATAAGTAAATTGATTTCCAGAAAAAGTAAATATGTATTTCCATTTGATTTTTCCGGTTCAAATCGAGCGGCAAAAAAATGATAAAACTCTGAGGCTGCTACGGTTATCCTCCACGGAATGCATTTTTTTGCCAAAATGAAAATCATGTAAAACCTTCTGAGTAAATACTATTCAAATGTCTCGTTTCCTTTAGCAAATCACATTTAAGAAAAACGCTAAAAATAACAAAATAGAAAAATGAAAACTCCACAAAAGCTCGAAATCTTCACGGATCGCGGAACGGAGAATTGTTGATGCAAAAAAGGAACGAATACACAAAACAATGGCGGAACAAAGAGCTCAACGTGGTCGGGGATTCTTTATGTTTGTGTAAATACTTCGCGAGTACTCTCCCCACCCCCTTGGTGCAAGCAGAGAAGAGAACAAACGCATGCGTAAGATAAGTAACCACCAATAGTAGATGTCGCCAAAAGAATCGTAAAATAATACAACTTTTATCATACTAATACAAATTAAATGAAACAATTAGAAAGATATAAAGAAAAAATATTTGGTTGTTAGCGGGATTCGAACCTTGACCTTTTCCTATCCGGGGAAACGTTTTACTATTCCACTACATCAACCGATTACGTTTAAGACAAACTCGCAACTTATATATTCTGCATATTTTTATAATAAATTAATACATTGATTATTCCATTTTTAAAAGCAATACTTTTGGAATGGTAACACGTTTCTCCGTATAGGAAAACGTCCAGGTTCGAATCCCGGTAGCGACCATACATTTTATCGATAAATAGATTGTTTTTCTGTATACCTTTCTAATTGATTTATTTAATTTGTACTAGAAATAGCACAGACCTATGTTCTGAAATTGCAACTTTACAGCCAAAATGTGTTTTTGTCATAATTCATAATTAAATCAAATAATTGTATGTCCTGTAAAATATATTTAATTAATAAATAAAAGAATCCTGGCGCCACGTATAAAATATAAAATAAAGTTAATTTTGAGAAACCTCGTATTCAATAATGATGAACCCGTAAAAATATTTCGACTCGAGCATTTTTCGGAGTATTAATTTCTTTTTCGTTGTACATGACATTTAAATAATCAGTATATTCTAATTTAATATAAAAAACTTTTAATTCATTTTAATGAAAATTAAAGATAAAAACGTAAGCGCAATTAATTATTTAATTTTTAATTGACGCACGTCCGAGACGAAACCGGAGCCTAACTAAACGAGGATCGCGGAGAATAGAAGAAAGGTGTTCGGGCTGTAGAAGCAGAATAGAGGACCACGATGCTCAGCGAGAGAGTTTATTGTGGTATTTATTCGTATTTGAAAGAAATCTTAGCATGAACTGTTGCGCTACCTAAAAAATAATTCAATGGCTATTTTTCACGACGTGAATATTTTAAAGATTTTTAGTTTCATCCAACGGCGATTGCATTAACATGCAAATCTCCACCACGATTACGTCTCGAAATCATAATAAATACGGTAATCCTCGCCATCGTTATTTCGCTCGGAGGAAACGCTCTTCATAAGTTTATCCGATGAAAAACTAAGACAGCGAAAAATATAATCCAGCGGGGTGGCGGGCGGCCGCTCTTTCTCGAGGCCTTCTCCCGCTTTCGCGGCGGCGACCCGTGACGTCACGAGTCGGTCCGCAGCGGAGATGAAAACCAAACTTTGCAAAAATGTAAAAACTCGGCGAAAATTTCAAGTGAAAATTGAACCGTGTACTCGCCAGCGCGGCCGGCTTGTTGCGAGAATATTCCGAATAAGAAATAAAACAGAAAGTTCGGCGGATACTAACTCAGAGAATAAAAGTATTATATTAAACCACGCAATGTTAGGTAGGTAAGTACTGGCAACAGCGTTAAACAATTATATACTTCCAGATTAGCCTGTTGCCAGAATTTTGGGTGATAACACAATGTATTTGGTGTATTTAAGAATTGAAATACATTTCATGTTTGAGTTGACAGAATGTTGGAAAAACACAGTATTGATTTTGTTAATCGGAAATATCTCAATTATAAATACACATTAATTGGTATTTTTTCATTACATGAAAATTAGTTTTTAATTATATAAAAATCATGTTTAAAATATTATTACTAACACCGTATCTGGTTTACCTAGTCGTTCAAAGGCTTTCTTCAGGCGTCATCAACGCTCGCGTCCTTATCTCTTCTTATTTTCCTCATTCATTCGTTCCACATGATCAAACGATCTAAGTGATCCTTTTTAAATTCTGTTCACTATGCTAACATCAACATTACATTAATTTTTGTTCACTCTTTATTCTACCATAAATGGATTGGCTACATTCATCACCAGACAGTCAAAACTGAATAACTAACGAATGACAAATTTCGAGAATCATTTAAAGATGTTACTGTTCTTTAAACATCTTCTTTCGAATTATTATAAATATTACACGTGGTAAAAATAATTTGATAATTAATCAATTGATCATATTTGCTGTAATAAAAACGCTGTTGATCTAGTAAAAATTGTTTATTTATTGAAATTTTAGAATTCAGTACTACTACATTTTTATATGGTATGTAATCATGAACCTTGCTTGATGTCTTTGAGATGTGGTGTTGGAGACACGCTGCGCATTCCGTGGACGGTGAGACGCACGTATGTCTCCATTCTTCAGGAGCTCAACATCAAGGACAGACTCTCAACCTTTTGCCATAAACCGATCCTTAAATTTTTCGGACATCTTGCAAGCAGGTAAAATATCACAGAGAAGCTTGTTACGATTGGCCACATCAAAGGAAGTTAATGAAGAAGAAGACCCCCACCCGTTGGTCTGACTAAGTGGACAAAGCAATAGGCATTTCTCTGGTGCCCTAAAATCTGCAGGCAGACCGGCATAGTCGGAAGAGAGTTCAAAACAGATATAAACACAAATATCTACATTTAGTCAGCTGATATCAGTTAAGTCACTTTTATCAGATAAGGGTTAAAGTAATTTGGATTGTAAATGAAGAAAGGCTCGGTTGTGTGGTAACAATATGTCATTCACTGAGTGTATTTCGCTTCTAATAAAGTTTGCATTGAATTTTAATGCACAATACGAAGTGCATTATTGAGTGTGGTGCTTGCTGCGGTGAACGACTCACGTGTGGAAAGCGCGGTGCCGATTTTCCCACGGGGTCACCCACTGGCTATTGTCATTTTATTATTACTTTCCGAGCAATAAGCGCAAGGACAGGAGCCGGGGGAGAAGCTGTATTTTCCAACCGATTAGGGGTTTCACTCTGCACGACATCGGACAATTATCAAGAGAACACGCCTTTTCGAGAGTGGTGCGCTACCGTAATAACTATGGCAAAGAAAGAAAAAATAAATGAAAATATTAGGTCAACCTTTTATTTATGCTACCGCATTTTTTTAATTGAAATAAATGCACATATTTTATAAGATATATAACGAAAAATATAATTTGGGTAGGTTGCCATCTGTTGGTGAAATAAAATATTTGTGCTATATTCTACTGTAAAGTGTCGTCAGAATTATTTAATGGTTTTCGTATCTATGAGGTTCATATTCATTGGGACTTGTCCCGCCAGTAAGTAAAATAAATAAATGCCGTTATGGTTAAGTAAAGGGTTTGTTTTTTCTTCTCAGTTCTCAGTCATCTACTTACTTTACTATCTAAAGCAGATAGTTGGACGTTTGTCAGTTTTATATAAAATCTTTATATAAAAGTATTCTATTCAAAACTCCAAATGGACCATTTAAAAGTACGCCTTCGATACCGTTACCTTTGGAACAACATGGTATCATCTGACATTTATATCAAACTGAAATAAAGTTACGAATATTGTAGAATTTAGTTTATTTTCACAAAAACATTGCTATATAATTTAGAGTAAAAGTAAAATGATTCCTGATATCGGGCACGTTATAAAATATAACTTGCACATTATTCAAATCAAGAACTGTTGTAAAAACATTACAAATGCTCCTAAAAGATAACATTGTTTTTTTATATCTCCGAAACGACTGGGAAATTTGACATGTTTGTAACACAGTTTTAATAAGAAAATTATTCTAAGAGTATAAGTTCTTTGTTATTCGTGGTCTGTCCGCATCCTTCTTACCCAATAGATTTCTACCTGTTAAGATCAATGTAAAATTAAGAAAATATAATATAATAACACGTTTTTGCGATTGATTTACAACTCGAAATATAATCTTTAAATAGCGATATCAAAATGAAACAATATCACGAGCCGGAGCTATATTTGCGAGAATCCCACAAGCGGAGCGCCGTTTCAATTTGCACCGGTTCATTCCGAGTTCCAGTTAGAACACATTTGTACATGCATATACTTAATATTAACAAATAAAAATAATTACACATTTATGAAGTGTTGTATCGGATATTATTTTCATGATAGTGCAAAGTTTCAATCTGAGTGCAAAAAATAAGAATATAATAATTTCAGCGGTATCCGGTATCACGTATTTTACCTTAGCAGCAGTTAAAAATTTATACATTTTCCAGTAAAATAAATATGTTTTATTTTATCATATGATAATTATATGTTTCAATGTTTGATCGCACAAGTTCTAGTGTCGCCGTGTTAAAAAAGAAACCTTTTGGGTAGAATTTAAGACTTATCATGTGGAATTGAATTATGCGGGTACTGTACTTAAAGGGATAGTGTTTCAAGAAACACAGCACCTGCTCTAGACTGCTGTAAAAGTATGTTTTTTCACAGTTAGACCATTAGCCAGGGGAACGTCTGGTGGAAGGTCCTATTTCAAAGCACTCATTTAATATTTATGCAGGTCGTGCTAGGCGTCGTCGACGACCATTTCTTGAAATATTCACATTAATCGGTACAGTAAATTTTCTCGAAATATGATGCAATAAAAAAAAATAATGTTCCAGAATTCGCTATTCGTCTGGTGGAAAATGATTCTTACAAAACTTCTGCGCGATTCGACTTCGACAATGATGCCGAATAATCATGATAAACAAAATGTAGTCGCTGTATTCGGCAATTCATTGATAAAACGTTTTAGCAATAAAACGGGCATTACGAGAAATTTCGGAACGATAAGTTTTGCGAGTTAACGTCGAGTAGATTAGGAAGGAAAACAACCGTTTCACGATCAGTCGGCATTATGAAGGGTATTCCGCAGCACTCGTGTTGACGTAACGTGACGAACCGTTTCTCTCACAATTGATATTCTCTCACCCGTATTGAGAACTTTTCACACCGTTCATCCCTCCCGGACCTTTGTTGACGCACTTAGCCCATCACCCTCTGAATACCTTCGCATTAGCCGACTTCAGATATGCCGTCTGCCGCCACGATCCATTCATAACTTCAAAGGGACTCGGGCCGGTCGCCACCGGAGCGGGAGACTCTTCCGGCCGGAAGGACGTGCTCTGCGAGAGACCAGCCGATTTTCAGAAAGTCTCTGTAGATGAATAGTAGAGGAAGCGAAGCCTAGTGCAGAGCTTAAAAATAGAGATCAGGTGAGATTACACACGTGCATATACGGACACACGTGATGAGCTATTAGAGTAAAGTTTACATCAAAATCTCGGAAACTGAGAGATATGAGTTACAATCAATTGTCGTCTTATTTTTCAAAAATGCATATCTCGTTTTTGTTAAAATCGAGTTACGCGGGTTACATTCCCCAAACATAATCCATTCAAACGACCGTATCTGAATTTTATTCCAATGAAGTAATATAACATAAAAACATTTTGACTCCACCACTCTTATTTCGATGTGTCAGTAATAAGGAATAAATACACCTCCCACTGTCTTTAAATCAAAAATAACCGTAGAAATTGGTAAGATTATTTTTTTTATCATTTTTCAACAGTGAAAAATTCCACGTCTGCCGTAATATCAACAAATCCGAGATACGCACCTTTGAAAGATGGACGACGAATTATGTCCACGAGCAAAATATTGTAAAATGCATAGTTATTAAAAATTAAAATTACAAAAATGTGATGTCACAATTGTGGGTACTCTATTTATATTATTAATGACTTATTTTAATCATTAGATACTTTCGATTTTTAATAGAAATCGCATTTTATTTGCGAAGTTGCGGTTTTTCAAAACATAGTTCCTCGATACTGAAAACAATTTAGATAAATCACTTCCAAAGGCAAAAACATGAGATATCTTATTAAACAAGTAAGATATATAGATATATATATATATAGATCAAAATCAGACGATAATGTAACATGGTTGCTATGGCGTAATTGGTAAAACCCTTCCGGGAAAAGAAAGTTCCGGGTTCGAGTTCTGGTGGTAATAATAATAAACCCCAAGAGCAGATACAACATATGGCCAAAGGAACTGCAAATATTTTGGACCTAAACTATTTAATAGAATGCTGGAAGGTTTTAACCAATTGAATTGTCCCAAGAACATGAAACTAAATATTAAAACTTGGATTCGTAAGATGGGTAAAGCCAGTATTGGTGCACTCACCCAAACATATTGACTCATACCTTTATTAATTATTGCTACAAATTTATCCAAAATAATTTATTTGAATGTCCACTTTAAAATTGTATTTCATGTACACCTACATATAAAGTAATAAATGTTAATTCTATCTAGTACTTGTAATTACTAATTCATTGTACAATTGCTTGTAAACTATGCCCGTCTCGACACAGAATTTCTCTAGTGAGACGGGCACAGTCCAAACATATTTTTTACATTATATTATATAGTTACAAATAAATAAATAAAATAAAATTATATTATTTTTGACATGTGAAAGCGGCGATTTAAATTCATCGCCGCTATCAGCTGACCAACGATACAGGCGACATCTGGCCGTGTATTATGAGGTACGAATAGGTGTGTATAAAAGGTAGTGGAGCGAGTTGGCGCAGTCGAGCGATGGGCTAAACAGGACATTGTCGATCAACTGGTAGCTGCGATGATGGCGGTGGGTTTTTTGTGTACTGTGATCAATCTAAGGTATTTATTAGAAGTATTTTTTTTTATTAGAAGATATAATACATTTTACATAAACATAATCAGATAATTATATATGTATATATATTACATTTTTTTCTTCTCTATGAGAGTCGAAGACTCGTATAGAGGAGTATAGTATAGATAACAAATTTATAATAGTCTGTGATTTTTCTGACTGTAAGGGGGAGATTATTAAAGAATTGAATGCCTAGATAAATAAAGAGTTTTTGGGTTTGCAGTATATTTAAGTTTAGGAATAACAATTTTGTCTCTAAATCTTGTAGATCAGAAATAACTTCTAATATTTATTTTATTTTAAATTTTTAAAATTTGGATTATTGATTTTTTGGTGTGTCTATTATTTATGGTTTTTTCAATTCTGTAAGGAGTTGGGCACTTGGATTATCATTATTTTTTTTTAGAATTATTTTTATTATCATTTTTTGAGTAATTTGAGTGTTTTAATAACTTACATAAAATAATCTAAATGTACTGTTATATTATCATAATAATATTATAAATATCATCAGACATACAAGAAAAATTGCAACTGGAGTTGTCCGATAAATTAATTACAGATATACTCGCAATTGACAAGTGTAATATTTAAACATAAGAAAATTGAACAGGTAATCGAAAAAAAATATCAGGAACATTGCAATGTATTGCAATAGATGATTTAAGACATATGAAGAAAACGCAATAATTCGGACAGAGGACCGTTTGTTTATATCCCTCGATATATCGAGACGATTCGAAAAACTCGGGAATTCGGATAATACTATTTTTACTATTCTGACAAACCAAATAAATTGTACCACCGACGTTCGACAAAATTGTTTGAAATGCCGTCGAATCGATTTCAATATTCGCTTTGAGCCACAGGTGAACCCATATCAATTTCTCAATACGGCAGAAGCGAGGCGAGTAGAATAAAGATATTCCTCAGCAATATTATATTGGAGGACAGATTATGTGTGTCTCCAATATGCTACATTATGTACGAGAATAATTTGAATAATGTTAAATGTGAAACTCACTTTCGAAAAACAAATCGAATAACACATATTAATCATTTGGAATTTCTAATTAATTAATTAATATAACATTACATTTATTACATCATATATCTCTAGGGGGTGTCTATTAACCGACAAGGGTAGAAAGGAAATAAAATAGCCCCCAGTGGATCAACGGATAAAACCTCAGCAGAGCCACTTCGACATCATCGAAGCGAGCGTCTACTGTAAGTAGTGACGCTAAACGGGGCATCAAGTAGTAGTAGTAGTAGTAGTAGGATGATGGCGGACGAACTTCCGTGCCACTCCATAACCACAGTGAGGGTTGCCATTGTTCACGCACTAGTCAGCTTGGCTAGAGCGTGATGCTTTTAACTCTTCAATATCGAAATAGTTGGGAAAGGCGTGTGTTCTGTTGATGTTGCAAAGATAGTGAAGATGATGACATTATTAACAAGTTTTAAAATAAGTAAAATGGATAGATAGAAATATATTTTAGAGAAATGGATTAATTAATTGTATCTACCAATCGAGTAGAAGACCTCTCTTCAGAGTGCTTTCTTAGGTAAGAAGGATCCATTTCAGATTGTTATGCGGAGGATGTTGTGTAGAATAGGGGTAAAATATGTGCACCAACAAATGAAAGGAAAATATATACGTATCAATCAATACAGAATTATTAAGAAAATAATTGCAAAGCAACGCAACATCGATACTTACAAGTTGTAAACCACAAACTTTTGGTTTGATTTGATCGTCAAAGAAAATTTATTTGTAAAGTTTCTTAAATCAAAACAAATCTTATTTTGACATTATTTAAATAAATTTGTATGCGTAGGACTAAGTTGTCACTAATATTCTCATTCTTAAGTTATTTTATTTGGATATATTTCAAAATTATATACAGCTCATTTCATATCCTGCAGAGATATCTTATTAAAACAATTAAGTTCAATCCAATTACAAATAGTTCTAAAAGCGAAATGATACCTCGATCAATATAACGATGACGCAAGAAGCATAATATGGTTTAAGATTACAAGGATTCAGGATAGGTGCTAGACCGTACTCTGTCGCAGGAGTCTTGTGATTAGATCAAACTCAGGGAGGTTCATATTAATTTAGTACGAGCTCATTCATTCCCTGCACGGCTTTGTGGAAAATTGGAAGAGCGGAAATAGTCATAAAGGGATTAAACTAGTATTTGGATCAAATTATACAGCAACCCTCAGATACGGTGAACGCACGTAAAAAATATTAATTAAACAGAAAAAAAAGACCAGTTCATCCCTAATGGCTTAAGATATAAAAGAGTTTAGAAAGAAATTAAATGAACACTTCAGAAGCACATAATTAGAAAATAAATAATATTATAGAACACTTCAGAAACACACAAATAGACAATAAATAATTATAGATTATAAATGTATAACTCTATATAAAATTATTATAGTGTAACTCGTTCTCCAAGTATAAGATCTAGTCTTTTTTTTGGAGAGGTAAGCGATAAAAACCATATAACTTTAATAATGTAAAATACTTAATTCATGTTATAAAAATGTCAAATAATTAAAAAAATATATAATTTAATCTCTTTATAACTAGGCTTTCTAATATATAATCTTTTTTCTATTTTGGAATATTATTTTTTACGCGTCAATATTGTCACATTAATATTTCTTAATATATATAATATTTACAACGTAAGTTAAGGACAGGCGGGATGACAGCATGACTTGCTGGTCTCCCAGGACGAAGCTCGAATCCACCTTATCACTCGAGTATCTTGGTAGACCTACAACCACGCCCCTACACCTAATCTTATCGCAATCACGTTTAATCAAATATCAGATACTCGTATATCGTATCTTTCGAAAAAATATACCCACTACCGGGACTTGTGCCAAAGACTTGACTTTTTGAACTATGTACTGAAAAAACTGCAACATTACAATAATAATGTGTTCTCTTTAATAATTAAAGACTTTCCATTGCCGTTAAAGTACTTTCCCAATTAAACTAAAGCAACCTTATACATTATTAATTTGATCTATATATCTTTTCTTTTTAGTGAAACATCAATTTTTCCAAGATGGAGCAACCACCTTAACACCCGAAGTAAAAAGTGCGGAACTATTCTGAATACTTCGTAAATAAAAAATGATTTCATAAAATAAAAAACTTGCTACAAAATTAGACCAAATATTTTTCGTATGAATATAAAATGTTATTATTTTAACACATCGACCATAAAGTTTATGAATTTAAAAAACAACATTTCAAAGCAATATTTGTTTACTGTCGCTTATTTCTTGAACCGCTGCGCGTTGGAAGGTAATTTTTTTAGCTTTGCGTGGGGATTTTTTGCCCACCTTTTCGCTTCCTGTGTACTGAGATGAGTTATTTGACTCCCTATCTCTACACGGCACACAGCGCCGCCTCCCCCGACCCCCACCCGTCGGTGTAACGAGCCGAAGTGCGGTTTATGATTAACATTATGAATGGTGTAATGTTAATGGCAATCTAAGTCGGCTTGCTTTCCGCATATTTTTCTCTCCCAATTTTCGACAGAAGTTTCCTGCATCGAAAATATAAGATCTTGAGAGAGATGGGTTTTTAAAACAGGGTTTTTTTTTGTCTTCGCTTAATTCATTATCTGAAGACATATGATTTTGACACATTACACATAAAATATTCATTACTCATAAAAATTAACAGCACTACTAAAAAGGAAAAAATATGTTAAAGAAAACCTAATATTTAAAAATCAATAATAAAGGGGCAATAAGATATTTTTTTCATAATAAAGGGTCTTATTTTTAAATACATTTTGGTCCCCCTTTAAATAGTAATTTTAAATAAACGCTACTTAGATAGTTCATATTAAATTAATTAAAGTTTAATTACTTACAAGTAGTTTGTGATACTTATCCGCCGCAACCGATATTTAGAAAATTTATTATAATTTATTAAAGTCCATTAGAAACATAAAAATACCCGTATTAGGTATATTTGTATTAATCTTTCACAATTCATCTTAAATATAATACAAATTAATATTATACAGAAAAAATATTTTAGTTGCTACTGGGATTAACATTATTAGTATTAAAAATACCACAGAACTATGTTCTGAAATTGCAACTTAAGAATAAAAATGTGTTCCTAAAAATTCTTAAATATGTTTTGTAATACTATTGTTTGTTAGTAATTAAATAATTAATAACTATATGTAGAGATTAATACTAAAATAACAATAAATAGGTCGATACACTAGTGTTTAGATTTTTTAAATATTATATGCTGTAAAACTATGAAAAATGTGAATTTCTTATATCAGCCATTAGTACCTACCTGCCAGTTGGATGTCAGCGACACGTCATTCGTTAGCCTTAAAGACTATGCGTCATTTTTACAACATTTGCTCGCGCGTATCGTAGGCCTCGCTTCCGCCAAGCCATTCTGAAAGGGGTGGATGCTCACCGCAGACGTGTGGCGAGGAAGGGGGGGAGGGAGGGTTGTGGCGACAACAAGTAATGTACACAACCCCCTGTGGATATTACATGAACATTAGGATAATTGAATAGCGAAATGTACCGATTTTATAATGTCGAGTGCACTCTGTCTCGTCGCGCGTCGGTGCGGTTGGCTCGTCGCGTTTCCTATTGTGAAGTGGCTCTCACAGACTAGCGCGTGACATTCAATATTCTGACAACAGAGATTTTCTCTTCGATAGACATGAAACTAATCGAGTCTATCTTTATGGTTAATAAATTAATTCAAACATAATCGAGAGCTACACATCGCGCAGCTCCGTGCCTGTAACTATATTTTTTTATATTTAATTATAATATAGTACGTACGAATTCGATTAAGATAGATATGTTTGAAGAATTTAATCAAAAGTAACTACAACATCGAAATATCTCAATATATAATTTGGTAATAATGCTAAAATACAGCAAGAAATGATCAGATCTACTAATATAATGGTCCTAAGCAAATTTACAAAGAATAAAATGAAAATACAAATTGTTGCGATTTGCATGAAAAATGAGTAAAACAATTGTTTTAATTTAGTCAACATTATTTGTGGTTTTCTATTCACTGCTGGTTGAAGGCCTCCCGCGAGTGTTTCCGTTGTTAGCTGTCACGTATTTTGCCAGAATTTGACGGCCTCCTGATTCCCTTAGGGTATCACTGGATTATTTGTCTAACCATTGTCCATCCGAGCGACGTGGCCTGCTTAGTGTTGAATATAATATGTATTTATTTAACTACATCCAAGCACTTATTTAGTTATTATTTTCCTTGGACGCGCTTTCTACTATTATTTTTTATTGATACTTAGTAAAAAAAAATGTATAAACTTATTTTTCTGCTATTTGATGAGGTAACAATCATGTCAGCAATGAGCTTATGTAGTATGTTAAAAGAAATAAGAAAAAAATCGAGATCACCAAGTTTTTTGTATTTTTTCAAAATGTGCAGTATATTTCGGAAATATAATATAAATATATTTCGGAAATATTGGCGTTCAAAGTTGGGCTTGTTGAAAAATGCCCGGATTATCATATCCACCGTGTGACGTCACATCTCTCGTACGTACCAGTCAGAACTAACGATATTAGTACTAAAGTGTTGAGTACCGACTTGTCGACTCGGAAGATGTGACGTCGCACGATAAAACGGTATAAACCGATCGTTTATAAAACACGCAACTTTGAACGTCTGTAATTCTGCCATATTTCAAGATATCGATAAAATTCTTTCAGTTTTAAAAATGAGATTTTACGAAGAATTAAAAAAAATAATAGTAAAAAAAATTACTATATAAATAATATAATCATTATTTTTATGTACAAATAACAATCTCCAGCAATTTCGCTCCAATCCTTTAAAGAAAATTAAGCATCCCTTTTTGCCATCACCCCTTGTAAATATTTGTCAGACTGAAAATGAAACTACCTCTGGAAGATTATTATCATCCAATAAAATACGATAAAGCCTTCTCGTTTATTGTCATACCCACTGTTCGCCAAAGCGAGCGAGAGACTTAAGCATCACAGATCGTATTAATAAAATTACAAATATAAACCTTAGGGAAATAAATTGTCCGCGTTATTTGATATTATCATCCCACTTGTGTTATTAGAGGAACCAGGGGAAGTCTCGCCTGCCGCGCGGAAAGGTCAGGCCACGGGAGACTACTCGCACGGATCAAGAAGCTTGGCTACCTCGCCGAGCTGATCGAAGGAACTTCAAATCACTTTATATTATACAAGAGGTCCTTACCCGGCGTTGACCGAGATCCAGGCTTAATTATAAATTAAAAGAGAGAGAGGGAGAATGGGGATGCCTTTGTTTTCCGCAGGCCCTAAATAATAACAATGCGTACAAAGTTTGGTCCAGGCAGGGGAAATGTGGGATGATTATATTTTCCCCAGGATCCTAGAGTACAACTGAACAAAATTTAAATGTCGTTCGATATAATTCACACGTATGAAGAAGTGGGGTGATCGGGGGGAGGGTGTTTGTGTTTTGCGCAGGATCCTAAAAAGTAAATACATGCAAACTTTGGAACGGATGGCATACAAATTTATATTGAGCGGAGAGAGTGGGGTAGGCAAATGAATGGTGTCTATTTGTTGCACAGGGTTCTAAAAGAAACTATGTAAAATTTGGAACGGAAGGTATTCCATATAAAACTCATTAATACCGTGGAGAAAGGGTGGGGTGGGTGGGAAGTAGCGACGGTGCCCATATTTTTCGCAAGATTGTATAGAATAACTATTTTTGATTTATATCGGCCGAAGGATTTGCATAGAGAACAGACAGATAAACATTCAATTTTACATACATAGATTTCTCAATATTGTTAGACTTGATGAGTCTATTAAGTACGCAATGTAATCGTTAAGGATATTGTTCATCATAATCAACACTAACGTACGTATACTGCACGTGACAAATCAAATACAAGAGTATAAAAAAACCTAAAAATCTTCAATATTTCTGTAAATAATTATAATTTAATTTACATAATATTTTTTAAGGTTTTTAAGTATTCAATTAAAATATTTTTAATTTGTGCCCAATTCTTTATTCATTTGATAAATCGGTTGTGTTTCATAAAAAAATCTCATTGGACTGTTCTCATTTAGAAATAATAATAGTTAAGAATTGAGTCGATATTTTATTACATCGGTACCGGTTTGAAAATAGTCGGCAAAGTCTAGGAGAACGAAAGATAACGATATTTACAAGACATGATCTTTTATGACATACATTGTTAATGTGAACATATATACCTACATACATAAATACTATCCGCAAAAATGTCGATACTGAGAAATACAACTTTTGCTAAGAGCTCAGACGAGCATGACACGACACGAGCTTGCGATCTGTCGACCGCCCAGCACGGGGTAGGGGGGAGGGGGGAGGCCCGCTAACAAGTCGCCGGGCGGCCGGGATTATCGGAGGAGAGATCTGCGGTCACCGGATCGGATCATCTCATGCGAAACACTGTCAAATTCAATCAACCGGCGAAGCGGCGGCCATCTTGGAGGGGTCATCCCCCACCGCTTCAGCCCTCCCGCGCCCAAAGCGTGACTGATGGTCCCGAGATTGCGAGTAGCGTGACATTCGAACTTTTCCTGTTTTCAAATCCGATCAAAAATTAATATCTGCAGAGAAACGTCAAAGGGAAGTTTAAAGATAATGTTCCACCCGCTCGGCGACGGGGGTTAGTGGGATCAAAAATTGTGGCATGGCGGGGGGGGGGGGTTAGAGGGGTAAAGCCGGCGACCGACAGGGGTATGAAAATTAGAACGATTCTTTAAAGAACCAACGCGAACCAGCTAAATACACAAATACATATATAAAAGCGTGAAGAAATTATGGAATAGGACTAACCTAGCGAGACAGAATCCCTAACAGTCGGACAACTCGACCATATAAGCTAATATTACATTTTTAAGGAGAACTCATTTTTGTTGTGAAATTGCATTTTCAGAACTTAGTTTTGTGGTATTTTAATTAAAAATTAAATTAATCAACTAGAAAAATAAACATATATTCCCCGGATATGAAGACGTCCAGGTTCGAATTCAGGTAGCAACTAAATATTTTTTTGATAAACAGATTTCTTCTGTATACTTTTCTAGTCAATTCATTTAATTTGTATTAATATAACATTGTTCTATTCATCTAGTGCAGGGGTCGGCAAAGTATATTTTTACGATGAATTGAAATATAAATTATCTCTAACTAAAAATTAAATAATAAACTTTTTTTAAATGTGTTGAAAAACCGACATTTATTTACAAACAAAAAAAATCAAGTCAATCAAGTATAATCATGAATTTAAAAGATAAACAGGATTTAATATGAATTGTTAAACAAATAATAATTAAAATTATCATACATAGGAAAGATAAAAAAAAAAGAGGACACAAAACAAATTCATATAAATCAGAATCAAAAATACTTATAGAATTTGTAAAATATTGAACCAATCAAGTAAACATGTATGGACGGGACGTATAGAGAAACGAATGTTATAGGATTTAGAAAGTGTTTTTCCGCAAGGCCTCGCACCACGAATTCATTAAACAAGCGTTGAACAAAATTAGCGAGGGTGATGCTACGGTTCACGGTCCATGGCGCCATGGTGAAATCTAGTCACGTGCCGCATTCGAGTTAACTTAAGTTTACCTAATAACAATACTACAACTGAAACAATGTCAACGGTTGAACAATAAAACTCCACCGTTGAAGTGCCGCGGTATCAGATTAATAGTTTCAGATACCTACCTACAAAGTTGTCCATAAAAATCATTTTGAATTGAAATTAAACTTTCCCTTACGGTGTTAAAATAAAAACGCGCGTTACGGTGCTGTAAACTAAGTGTACATGATAACTTTAGCGATTTTTAAGTCGGATAAATATGAATATTTTACATATATTAGTTATATTAATCATTTAAATAATTGACATATAAATAGGTAAATATTTATAAAAATGAGAAAAAACATTGATCATCATGAACGACAGCATAAGATACGTCTAACTTGGCCGGCGAACGCTCTGCCACGAGTGACGATCGGAATTCAGCACCCCGCGCACTCCGCACGTATTGACAAATTCACGTCTTCGAGGAAAACATTAGAACAAATTACTTTATGGCTACATATTATATAAATAATAAGATAAAAACACTTTTTTTTTTTAATATTTGCAAAATGAGCTTTGTGATTTATTATGTTCATTATTTTATAGATTATTTAACTTTGTTTATAATTAACTACTTAATGAGTAATTTTTAAATGGTTAATTATAAACAAAGTGTTTTTATCTTATTATTTATAAGAAAATCCTATTTCACTTCTTCTTCAAAATCCCACTTTATAACAAAGTTGTTTCTTCTCTTTTTTTTAATTAAAAGAATAATAATAAAGATTAAACACAAAAACTAAAAACATCTTACAAACAATTTGTTAGCTCCCTTCTAAATACTAGAGTTCGTGACGTGTCTATAGTTAAATACATATATACAATATTTCTCTTAATTAAATAAATAAAGTGTGTGAACAATGTAAAATAAAATAAAAATATATATATTAACTGTAGGTACAAATGAGGCCAATTTTGTTTTAAGTATTTGTAGATTCATTTCATTCCGAGTCAATAAAGTGATAAAAAATAAATATATAGCAAAACGTATCACAAATAAATTAGTAAGCAATTTAACAAAGTTAACAGTGTGTTAAAATATAACTAAATTTGTATTAAGTAACAATTTGAGTTAGGTACTAAAATTTATTTTTTAAATAATTTTTTTAAATAGATTCTGGTAAAGAAACAAAAATGTATGTTTTTAGTTAGTTATGACATCCTGAAGAAGAAAATGGTATTTTTCGAAACCGGTAGACGTATTTAAACTCAATTAAGTGGTTAAAAAACAAAGATAATAAATAAAAAAAAATATGAATTTTAAACACAAAGTTAATATTGCTATTTTTAAAAGTAAAATATAATCTGTGACTGAATTGGACTGACAATCATCACTAAAGATGTCTGAACGAGAATATATATTATTAACTATGTAACGAAGTTTGTATTATGATATGATAGATGTTATGTAAGTGAATTTTCAATGATCGATTGAGGACAACAAAGTGTATTTTGAAGTGGTAACGTGACACCCTACAATATTGTTGATCTTATCCGCAATTTAAGTTTCTCAAATTCGGAAGAAAATAATATTGACGTTATATTAAAAACAAAAAGATAATTATTGGCCGAGAGCGACTTTTCGGAAGAAGACAGGCGGTAATAATTCATCTCGACTGACACTTATTTGGAAGAGAGAAAAAAAAAAGCAATATGAAAATTTAAAATTAGCGTAGTCAAATAAAACAGAACTTGGATAGTATGAAAGTTAAAAGATACCTAAAGAACGAATAGGGTAAATGGGTAGATAGCGGGGACTAGATAGCTTTTGGGTAGAATTTAAGACTTATCATGTGGAATTGAATTATGCGGGTACTGTACTTAAAGGGATAGTGTTTCAAGAAACACAGCACCTGCTCTAGACTGCTGTAAAAGTATGTTTTTTCACAGTTAGACCATTAGCCAGGGGAACGTCTGGTGGAAGGTCCTATTTCAAAGCACTCATTTAATATTTATGCAGGTCGTGCTAGGCGTCGTCGACGACCATTTCTTGAAATATTCACATTAATCGGTACAGTAAATTTTCTCGAAATATGATGCAATAAAAAAAAATAATGTTCCAGAATTCGCTATTCGTCTGGTGGAAAATGATTCTTACAAAACTTCTGCGCGATTCGACTTCGACAATGATGCCGAATAATCATGATAAACAAAATGTAGTCGCTGTATTCGGCAATTCATTGATAAAACGTTTTAGCAATAAAACGGGCATTACGAGAAATTTCGGAACGATAAGTTTTGCGAGTTAACGTCGAGTAGATTAGGAAGGAAAACAACCGTTTCACGATCAGTCGGCATTATGAAGGGTATTCCGCAGCACTCGTGTTGACGTAACGTGACGAACCGTTTCTCTCACAATTGATATTCTCTCACCCGTATTGAGAACTTTTCACACCGTTCATCCCTCCCGGACCTTTGTTGACGCACTTAGCCCATCACCCTCTGAATACCTTCGCATTAGCCGACTTCAGATATGCCGTCTGCCGCCACGATCCATTCATAACTTCAAAGGGACTCGGGCCGGTCGCCACCGGAGCGGGAGACTCTTCCGGCCGGAAGGACGTGCTCTGCGAGAGACCAGCCGATTTTCAGAAAGTCTCTGTAGATGAATAGTAGAGGAAGCGAAGCCTAGTGCAGAGCTTAAAAATAGAGATCAGGTGAGATTACACACGTGCATATACGGACACACGTGATGAGCTATTAGAGTAAAGTTTACATCAAAATCTCGGAAACTGAGAGATATGAGTTACAATCAATTGTCGTCTTATTTTTCAAAAATGCATATCTCGTTTTTGTTAAAATCGAGTTACGCGGGTTACATTCCCCAAACATAATCCATTCAAACGACCGTATCTGAATTTTATTCCAATGAAGTAATATAACATAAAAACATTTTGACTCCACCACTCTTATTTCGATGTGTCAGTAATAAGGAATAAATACACCTCCCACTGTCTTTAAATCAAAAATAACCGTAGAAATTGGTAAGATTATTTTTTTTATCATTTTTCAACAGTGAAAAATTCCACGTCTGCCGTAATATCAACAAATCCGAGATACGCACCTTTGAAAGATGGACGACGAATTATGTCCACGAGCAAAATATTGTAAAATGCATAGTTATTAAAAATTAAAATTACAAAAATGTGATGTCACAATTGTGGGTACTCTATTTATATTATTAATGACTTATTTTAATCATTAGATACTTTCGATTTTTAATAGAAATCGCATTTTATTTGCGAAGTTGCGGTTTTTCAAAACATAGTTCCTCGATACTGAAAACAATTTAGATAAATCACTTCCAAAGGCAAAAACATGAGATATCTTATTAAACAAGTAAGATATATAGATATATATATATATAGATCAAAATCAGACGATAATGTAACATGGTTGCTATGGCGTAATTGGTAAAACCCTTCCGGGAAAAGAAAGTTCCGGGTTCGAGTTCTGGTGGTAATAATAATAAACCCCAAGAGCAGATACAACATATGGCCAAAGGAACTGCAAATATTTTGGACCTAAACTATTTAATAGAATGCTGGAAGGTTTTAACCAATTGAATTGTCCCAAGAACATGAAACTAAATATTAAAACTTGGATTCGTAAGATGGGTAAAGCCAGTATTGGTGCACTCACCCAAACATATTGACTCATACCTTTATTAATTATTGCTACAAATTTATCCAAAATAATTTATTTGAATGTCCACTTTAAAATTGTATTTCATGTACACCTACATATAAAGTAATAAATGTTAATTCTATCTAGTACTTGTAATTACTAATTCATTGTACAATTGCTTGTAAACTATGCCCGTCTCGACACAGAATTTCTCTAGTGAGACGGGCACAGTCCAAACATATTTTTTACATTATATTATATAGTTACAAATAAATAAATAAAATAAAATTATATTATTTTTGACATGTGAAAGCGGCGATTTAAATTCATCGCCGCTATCAGCTGACCAACGATACAGGCGACATCTGGCCGTGTATTATGAGGTACGAATAGGTGTGTATAAAAGGTAGTGGAGCGAGTTGGCGCAGTCGAGCGATGGGCTAAACAGGACATTGTCGATCAACTGGTAGCTGCGATGATGGCGGTGGGTTTTTTGTGTACTGTGATCAATCTAAGGTATTTATTAGAAGTATTTTTTTTTATTAGAAGATATAATACATTTTACATAAACATAATCAGATAATTATATATGTATATATATTACATTTTTTTCTTCTCTATGAGAGTCGAAGACTCGTATAGAGGAGTATAGTATAGATAACAAATTTATAATAGTCTGTGATTTTTCTGACTGTAAGGGGGAGATTATTAAAGAATTGAATGCCTAGATAAATAAAGAGTTTTTGGGTTTGCAGTATATTTAAGTTTAGGAATAACAATTTTGTCTCTAAATCTTGTAGATCAGAAATAACTTCTAATATTTATTTTATTTTAAATTTTTAAAATTTGGATTATTGATTTTTTGGTGTGTCTATTATTTATGGTTTTTTCAATTCTGTAAGGAGTTGGGCACTTGGATTATCATTATTTTTTTTTAGAATTATTTTTATTATCATTTTTTGAGTAATTTGAGTGTTTTAATAACTTACATAAAATAATCTAAATGTACTGTTATATTATCATAATAATATTATAAATATCATCAGACATACAAGAAAAATTGCAACTGGAGTTGTCCGATAAATTAATTACAGATATACTCGCAATTGACAAGTGTAATATTTAAACATAAGAAAATTGAACAGGTAATCGAAAAAAAATATCAGGAACATTGCAATGTATTGCAATAGATGATTTAAGACATATGAAGAAAACGCAATAATTCGGACAGAGGACCGTTTGTTTATATCCCTCGATATATCGAGACGATTCGAAAAACTCGGGAATTCGGATAATACTATTTTTACTATTCTGACAAACCAAATAAATTGTACCACCGACGTTCGACAAAATTGTTTGAAATGCCGTCGAATCGATTTCAATATTCGCTTTGAGCCACAGGTGAACCCATATCAATTTCTCAATACGGCAGAAGCGAGGCGAGTAGAATAAAGATATTCCTCAGCAATATTATATTGGAGGACAGATTATGTGTGTCTCCAATATGCTACATTATGTACGAGAATAATTTGAATAATGTTAAATGTGAAACTCACTTTCGAAAAACAAATCGAATAACACATATTAATCATTTGGAATTTCTAATTAATTAATTAATATAACATTACATTTATTACATCATATATCTCTAGGGGGTGTCTATTAACCGACAAGGGTAGAAAGGAAATAAAATAGCCCCCAGTGGATCAACGGATAAAACCTCAGCAGAGCCACTTCGACATCATCGAAGCGAGCGTCTACTGTAAGTAGTGACGCTAAACGGGGCATCAAGTAGTAGTAGTAGTAGTAGTAGGATGATGGCGGACGAACTTCCGTGCCACTCCATAACCACAGTGAGGGTTGCCATTGTTCACGCACTAGTCAGCTTGGCTAGAGCGTGATGCTTTTAACTCTTCAATATCGAAATAGTTGGGAAAGGCGTGTGTTCTGTTGATGTTGCAAAGATAGTGAAGATGATGACATTATTAACAAGTTTTAAAATAAGTAAAATGGATAGATAGAAATATATTTTAGAGAAATGGATTAATTAATTGTATCTACCAATCGAGTAGAAGACCTCTCTTCAGAGTGCTTTCTTAGGTAAGAAGGATCCATTTCAGATTGTTATGCGGAGGATGTTGTGTAGAATAGGGGTAAAATATGTGCACCAACAAATGAAAGGAAAATATATACGTATCAATCAATACAGAATTATTAAGAAAATAATTGCAAAGCAACGCAACATCGATACTTACAAGTTGTAAACCACAAACTTTTGGTTTGATTTGATCGTCAAAGAAAATTTATTTGTAAAGTTTCTTAAATCAAAACAAATCTTATTTTGACATTATTTAAATAAATTTGTATGCGTAGGACTAAGTTGTCACTAATATTCTCATTCTTAAGTTATTTTATTTGGATATATTTCAAAATTATATACAGCTCATTTCATATCCTGCAGAGATATCTTATTAAAACAATTAAGTTCAATCCAATTACAAATAGTTCTAAAAGCGAAATGATACCTCGATCAATATAACGATGACGCAAGAAGCATAATATGGTTTAAGATTACAAGGATTCAGGATAGGTGCTAGACCGTACTCTGTCGCAGGAGTCTTGTGATTAGATCAAACTCAGGGAGGTTCATATTAATTTAGTACGAGCTCATTCATTCCCTGCACGGCTTTGTGGAAAATTGGAAGAGCGGAAATAGTCATAAAGGGATTAAACTAGTATTTGGATCAAATTATACAGCAACCCTCAGATACGGTGAACGCACGTAAAAAATATTAATTAAACAGAAAAAAAAGACCAGTTCATCCCTAATGGCTTAAGATATAAAAGAGTTTAGAAAGAAATTAAATGAACACTTCAGAAGCACATAATTAGAAAATAAATAATATTATAGAACACTTCAGAAACACACAAATAGACAATAAATAATTATAGATTATAAATGTATAACTCTATATAAAATTATTATAGTGTAACTCGTTCTCCAAGTATAAGATCTAGTCTTTTTTTTGGAGAGGTAAGCGATAAAAACCATATAACTTTAATAATGTAAAATACTTAATTCATGTTATAAAAATGTCAAATAATTAAAAAAATATATAATTTAATCTCTTTATAACTAGGCTTTCTAATATATAATCTTTTTTCTATTTTGGAATATTATTTTTTACGCGTCAATATTGTCACATTAATATTTCTTAATATATATAATATTTACAACGTAAGTTAAGGACAGGCGGGATGACAGCATGACTTGCTGGTCTCCCAGGACGAAGCTCGAATCCACCTTATCACTCGAGTATCTTGGTAGACCTACAACCACGCCCCTACACCTAATCTTATCGCAATCACGTTTAATCAAATATCAGATACTCGTATATCGTATCTTTCGAAAAAATATACCCACTACCGGGACTTGTGCCAAAGACTTGACTTTTTGAACTATGTACTGAAAAAACTGCAACATTACAATAATAATGTGTTCTCTTTAATAATTAAAGACTTTCCATTGCCGTTAAAGTACTTTCCCAATTAAACTAAAGCAACCTTATACATTATTAATTTGATCTATATATCTTTTCTTTTTAGTGAAACATCAATTTTTCCAAGATGGAGCAACCACCTTAACACCCGAAGTAAAAAGTGCGGAACTATTCTGAATACTTCGTAAATAAAAAATGATTTCATAAAATAAAAAACTTGCTACAAAATTAGACCAAATATTTTTCGTATGAATATAAAATGTTATTATTTTAACACATCGACCATAAAGTTTATGAATTTAAAAAACAACATTTCAAAGCAATATTTGTTTACTGTCGCTTATTTCTTGAACCGCTGCGCGTTGGAAGGTAATTTTTTTAGCTTTGCGTGGGGATTTTTTGCCCACCTTTTCGCTTCCTGTGTACTGAGATGAGTTATTTGACTCCCTATCTCTACACGGCACACAGCGCCGCCTCCCCCGACCCCCACCCGTCGGTGTAACGAGCCGAAGTGCGGTTTATGATTAACATTATGAATGGTGTAATGTTAATGGCAATCTAAGTCGGCTTGCTTTCCGCATATTTTTCTCTCCCAATTTTCGACAGAAGTTTCCTGCATCGAAAATATAAGATCTTGAGAGAGATGGGTTTTTAAAACAGGGTTTTTTTTTGTCTTCGCTTAATTCATTATCTGAAGACATATGATTTTGACACATTACACATAAAATATTCATTACTCATAAAAATTAACAGCACTACTAAAAAGGAAAAAATATGTTAAAGAAAACCTAATATTTAAAAATCAATAATAAAGGGGCAATAAGATATTTTTTTCATAATAAAGGGTCTTATTTTTAAATACATTTTGGTCCCCCTTTAAATAGTAATTTTAAATAAACGCTACTTAGATAGTTCATATTAAATTAATTAAAGTTTAATTACTTACAAGTAGTTTGTGATACTTATCCGCCGCAACCGATATTTAGAAAATTTATTATAATTTATTAAAGTCCATTAGAAACATAAAAATACCCGTATTAGGTATATTTGTATTAATCTTTCACAATTCATCTTAAATATAATACAAATTAATATTATACAGAAAAAATATTTTAGTTGCTACTGGGATTAACATTATTAGTATTAAAAATACCACAGAACTATGTTCTGAAATTGCAACTTAAGAATAAAAATGTGTTCCTAAAAATTCTTAAATATGTTTTGTAATACTATTGTTTGTTAGTAATTAAATAATTAATAACTATATGTAGAGATTAATACTAAAATAACAATAAATAGGTCGATACACTAGTGTTTAGATTTTTTAAATATTATATGCTGTAAAACTATGAAAAATGTGAATTTCTTATATCAGCCATTAGTACCTACCTGCCAGTTGGATGTCAGCGACACGTCATTCGTTAGCCTTAAAGACTATGCGTCATTTTTACAACATTTGCTCGCGCGTATCGTAGGCCTCGCTTCCGCCAAGCCATTCTGAAAGGGGTGGATGCTCACCGCAGACGTGTGGCGAGGAAGGGGGGGAGGGAGGGTTGTGGCGACAACAAGTAATGTACACAACCCCCTGTGGATATTACATGAACATTAGGATAATTGAATAGCGAAATGTACCGATTTTATAATGTCGAGTGCACTCTGTCTCGTCGCGCGTCGGTGCGGTTGGCTCGTCGCGTTTCCTATTGTGAAGTGGCTCTCACAGACTAGCGCGTGACATTCAATATTCTGACAACAGAGATTTTCTCTTCGATAGACATGAAACTAATCGAGTCTATCTTTATGGTTAATAAATTAATTCAAACATAATCGAGAGCTACACATCGCGCAGCTCCGTGCCTGTAACTATATTTTTTTATATTTAATTATAATATAGTACGTACGAATTCGATTAAGATAGATATGTTTGAAGAATTTAATCAAAAGTAACTACAACATCGAAATATCTCAATATATAATTTGGTAATAATGCTAAAATACAGCAAGAAATGATCAGATCTACTAATATAATGGTCCTAAGCAAATTTACAAAGAATAAAATGAAAATACAAATTGTTGCGATTTGCATGAAAAATGAGTAAAACAATTGTTTTAATTTAGTCAACATTATTTGTGGTTTTCTATTCACTGCTGGTTGAAGGCCTCCCGCGAGTGTTTCCGTTGTTAGCTGTCACGTATTTTGCCAGAATTTGACGGCCTCCTGATTCCCTTAGGGTATCACTGGATTATTTGTCTAACCATTGTCCATCCGAGCGACGTGGCCTGCTTAGTGTTGAATATAATATGTATTTATTTAACTACATCCAAGCACTTATTTAGTTATTATTTTCCTTGGACGCGCTTTCTACTATTATTTTTTATTGATACTTAGTAAAAAAAAATGTATAAACTTATTTTTCTGCTATTTGATGAGGTAACAATCATGTCAGCAATGAGCTTATGTAGTATGTTAAAAGAAATAAGAAAAAAATCGAGATCACCAAGTTTTTTGTATTTTTTCAAAATGTGCAGTATATTTCGGAAATATAATATAAATATATTTCGGAAATATTGGCGTTCAAAGTTGGGCTTGTTGAAAAATGCCCGGATTATCATATCCACCGTGTGACGTCACATCTCTCGTACGTACCAGTCAGAACTAACGATATTAGTACTAAAGTGTTGAGTACCGACTTGTCGACTCGGAAGATGTGACGTCGCACGATAAAACGGTATAAACCGATCGTTTATAAAACACGCAACTTTGAACGTCTGTAATTCTGCCATATTTCAAGATATCGATAAAATTCTTTCAGTTTTAAAAATGAGATTTTACGAAGAATTAAAAAAAATAATAGTAAAAAAAATTACTATATAAATAATATAATCATTATTTTTATGTACAAATAACAATCTCCAGCAATTTCGCTCCAATCCTTTAAAGAAAATTAAGCATCCCTTTTTGCCATCACCCCTTGTAAATATTTGTCAGACTGAAAATGAAACTACCTCTGGAAGATTATTATCATCCAATAAAATACGATAAAGCCTTCTCGTTTATTGTCATACCCACTGTTCGCCAAAGCGAGCGAGAGACTTAAGCATCACAGATCGTATTAATAAAATTACAAATATAAACCTTAGGGAAATAAATTGTCCGCGTTATTTGATATTATCATCCCACTTGTGTTATTAGAGGAACCAGGGGAAGTCTCGCCTGCCGCGCGGAAAGGTCAGGCCACGGGAGACTACTCGCACGGATCAAGAAGCTTGGCTACCTCGCCGAGCTGATCGAAGGAACTTCAAATCACTTTATATTATACAAGAGGTCCTTACCCGGCGTTGACCGAGATCCAGGCTTAATTATAAATTAAAAGAGAGAGAGGGAGAATGGGGATGCCTTTGTTTTCCGCAGGCCCTAAATAATAACAATGCGTACAAAGTTTGGTCCAGGCAGGGGAAATGTGGGATGATTATATTTTCCCCAGGATCCTAGAGTACAACTGAACAAAATTTAAATGTCGTTCGATATAATTCACACGTATGAAGAAGTGGGGTGATCGGGGGGAGGGTGTTTGTGTTTTGCGCAGGATCCTAAAAAGTAAATACATGCAAACTTTGGAACGGATGGCATACAAATTTATATTGAGCGGAGAGAGTGGGGTAGGCAAATGAATGGTGTCTATTTGTTGCACAGGGTTCTAAAAGAAACTATGTAAAATTTGGAACGGAAGGTATTCCATATAAAACTCATTAATACCGTGGAGAAAGGGTGGGGTGGGTGGGAAGTAGCGACGGTGCCCATATTTTTCGCAAGATTGTATAGAATAACTATTTTTGATTTATATCGGCCGAAGGATTTGCATAGAGAACAGACAGATAAACATTCAATTTTACATACATAGATTTCTCAATATTGTTAGACTTGATGAGTCTATTAAGTACGCAATGTAATCGTTAAGGATATTGTTCATCATAATCAACACTAACGTACGTATACTGCACGTGACAAATCAAATACAAGAGTATAAAAAAACCTAAAAATCTTCAATATTTCTGTAAATAATTATAATTTAATTTACATAATATTTTTTAAGGTTTTTAAGTATTCAATTAAAATATTTTTAATTTGTGCCCAATTCTTTATTCATTTGATAAATCGGTTGTGTTTCATAAAAAAATCTCATTGGACTGTTCTCATTTAGAAATAATAATAGTTAAGAATTGAGTCGATATTTTATTACATCGGTACCGGTTTGAAAATAGTCGGCAAAGTCTAGGAGAACGAAAGATAACGATATTTACAAGACATGATCTTTTATGACATACATTGTTAATGTGAACATATATACCTACATACATAAATACTATCCGCAAAAATGTCGATACTGAGAAATACAACTTTTGCTAAGAGCTCAGACGAGCATGACACGACACGAGCTTGCGATCTGTCGACCGCCCAGCACGGGGTAGGGGGGAGGGGGGAGGCCCGCTAACAAGTCGCCGGGCGGCCGGGATTATCGGAGGAGAGATCTGCGGTCACCGGATCGGATCATCTCATGCGAAACACTGTCAAATTCAATCAACCGGCGAAGCGGCGGCCATCTTGGAGGGGTCATCCCCCACCGCTTCAGCCCTCCCGCGCCCAAAGCGTGACTGATGGTCCCGAGATTGCGAGTAGCGTGACATTCGAACTTTTCCTGTTTTCAAATCCGATCAAAAATTAATATCTGCAGAGAAACGTCAAAGGGAAGTTTAAAGATAATGTTCCACCCGCTCGGCGACGGGGGTTAGTGGGATCAAAAATTGTGGCATGGTGGGGGGGGGGGGTTAGAGGGGTAAAGCCGGCGACCGACAGGGGTATGAAAATTAGAACGATTCTTTAAAGAACCAACGCGAACCAGCTAAATACACAAATACATATATAAAAGCGTGAAGAAATTATGGAATAGGACTAACCTAGCGAGACAGAATCCCTAACAGTCGGACAACTCGACCATATAAGCTAATATTACATTTTTAAGGAGAACTCATTTTTGTTGTGAAATTGCATTTTCAGAACTTAGTTTTGTGGTATTTTAATTAAAAATTAAATTAATCAACTAGAAAAATAAACATATATTCCCCGGATATGAAGACGTCCAGGTTCGAATTCAGGTAGCAACTAAATATTTTTTTGATAAACAGATTTCTTCTGTATACTTTTCTAGTCAATTCATTTAATTTGTATTAATATAACATTGTTCTATTCATCTAGTGCAGGGGTCGGCAAAGTATATTTTTACGATGAATTGAAATATAAATTATCTCTAACTAAAAATTAAATAATAAACTTTTTTTAAATGTGTTGAAAAACCGACATTTATTTACAAACAAAAAAAATCAAGTCAATCAAGTATAATCATGAATTTAAAAGATAAACAGGATTTAATATGAATTGTTAAACAAATAATAATTAAAATTATCATACATAGGAAAGATAAAAAAAAAAGAGGACACAAAACAAATTCATATAAATCAGAATCAAAAATACTTATAGAATTTGTAAAATATTGAACCAATCAAGTAAACATGTATGGACGGGACGTATAGAGAAACGAATGTTATAGGATTTAGAAAGTGTTTTTCCGCAAGGCCTCGCACCACGAATTCATTAAACAAGCGTTGAACAAAATTAGCGAGGGTGATGCTACGGTTCACGGTCCATGGCGCCATGGTGAAATCTAGTCACGTGCCGCATTCGAGTTAACTTAAGTTTACCTAATAACAATACTACAACTGAAACAATGTCAACGGTTGAACAATAAAACTCCACCGTTGAAGTGCCGCGGTATCAGATTAATAGTTTCAGATACCTACCTACAAAGTTGTCCATAAAAATCATTTTGAATTGAAATTAAACTTTCCCTTACGGTGTTAAAATAAAAACGCGCGTTACGGTGCTGTAAACTAAGTGTACATGATAACTTTAGCGATTTTTAAGTCGGATAAATATGAATATTTTACATATATTAGTTATATTAATCATTTAAATAATTGACATATAAATAGGTAAATATTTATAAAAATGAGAAAAAACATTGATCATCATGAACGACAGCATAAGATACGTCTAACTTGGCCGGCGAACGCTCTGCCACGAGTGACGATCGGAATTCAGCACCCCGCGCACTCCGCACGTATTGACAAATTCACGTCTTCGAGGAAAACATTAGAACAAATTACTTTATGGCTACATATTATATAAATAATAAGATAAAAACACTTTTTTTTTTTAATATTTGCAAAATGAGCTTTGTGATTTATTATGTTCATTATTTTATAGATTATTTAACTTTGTTTATAATTAACTACTTAATGAGTAATTTTTAAATGGTTAATTATAAACAAAGTGTTTTTATCTTATTATTTATAAGAAAATCCTATTTCACTTCTTCTTCAAAATCCCACTTTATAACAAAGTTGTTTCTTCTCTTTTTTTTAATTAAAAGAATAATAATAAAGATTAAACACAAAAACTAAAAACATCTTACAAACAATTTGTTAGCTCCCTTCTAAATACTAGAGTTCGTGACGTGTCTATAGTTAAATACATATATACAATATTTCTCTTAATTAAATAAATAAAGTGTGTGAACAATGTAAAATAAAATAAAAATATATATATTAACTGTAGGTACAAATGAGGCCAATTTTGTTTTAAGTATTTGTAGATTCATTTCATTCCGAGTCAATAAAGTGATAAAAAATAAATATATAGCAAAACGTATCACAAATAAATTAGTAAGCAATTTAACAAAGTTAACAGTGTGTTAAAATATAACTAAATTTGTATTAAGTAACAATTTGAGTTAGGTACTAAAATTTATTTTTTAAATAATTTTTTTAAATAGATTCTGGTAAAGAAACAAAAATGTATGTTTTTAGTTAGTTATGACATCCTGAAGAAGAAAATGGTATTTTTCGAAACCGGTAGACGTATTTAAACTCAATTAAGTGGTTAAAAAACAAAGATAATAAATAAAAAAAAATATGAATTTTAAACACAAAGTTAATATTGCTATTTTTAAAAGTAAAATATAATCTGTGACTGAATTGGACTGACAATCATCACTAAAGATGTCTGAACGAGAATATATATTATTAACTATGTAACGAAGTTTGTATTATGATATGATAGATGTTATGTAAGTGAATTTTCAATGATCGATTGAGGACAACAAAGTGTATTTTGAAGTGGTAACGTGACACCCTACAATATTGTTGATCTTATCCGCAATTTAAGTTTCTCAAATTCGGAAGAAAATAATATTGACGTTATATTAAAAACAAAAAGATAATTATTGGCCGAGAGCGACTTTTCGGAAGAAGACAGGCGGTAATAATTCATCTCGACTGACACTTATTTGGAAGAGAGAAAAAAAAAAGCAATATGAAAATTTAAAATTAGCGTAGTCAAATAAAACAGAACTTGGATAGTATGAAAGTTAAAAGATACCTAAAGAACGAATAGGGTAAATGGGTAGATAGCGGGGACGGATGGCGTTAATAAATTGAAGACGGAGAACAGAAAATGATAATATGGAATGATAAGGGTTATGAAGTGATACCTGTGCTGGAGAATGCACAGTGACTTTAACACAAGTCTTTCATAATGTGAAAAATTAGCCTCGCGTAAAGTAACTCGTATTACAGGTGAATAATTTAGGTTCGCATCAATAATACCACGCTGTAGTGGTTGTTTAACTAGACAGTACGCCTGTAGGTATCAAGTACCTAGAAGATAAGAATATAAATCAAAATAGCAGCGACAAATTAATTGGAACCAGACAAATCGTTTATAATAAAATAAATACATCCTACCTAGTATTGAATTATTATAATAATGTCAAACATCTTGGAAAAGTAAGTACCCAGGCCCGGAAGTGTCATTACTCAGAGAGCAGAGCCGTTGAAAAATTGGCTCCGAATAAAAGGGGAGGAGAACCAGCGCTTGACACATTAAAAATGGCGACCATCCGAGCACAATCTATCAATGGGCCGCCTCACTCCGGGTTCTGGCACTGCGCTCAGCGCTGACGCGGAAGTAACTGAAAAAAAGACTAAGGGTGGAATTACAATATCAATCATAGGATTTGACTTTTCCTTTCTTCTGGCGTTTTTTTTAACAACCGCATTATGGAAATCGCCTCACTCGCAAAACGTTCCCTACTTCCTAGTTCTTACCACGAAAAGCCAAAGTCAAACAAGGCAAATACCTTCTGCCTCGATGATTAATTCCTCCGCGAATCTATATTTTTAACAGCTAGTATATCTTTATAAGCTCTTCTATTCTCTTCATTCCGTTGCTTCCTGTAATCCTTTTTATGTCATCAAGCTGAGGGCTTCCAGTAGGTACGGCACCTACGGTTGTCGTTCCTTCTACTGTACGATTTACCTAATTGTGGCGTCATTGATAAAACTATATATAGTGTATGGGTGACATTTATGATAGTATTATTGCAAAATTTTTGTTTAATATCATGTTATGTACGAGTACATTTGACGCAAGCAGGCTGATTCTCGATATGTACAAACACAATTTTTCTTCTTTATAAATTTACTATATATAAATATTTTTCCTTCGTGGTAAAACCATGGACGAATCTTCTATGTCATCAGAGCAGACAGTGTACGAACATGGTAACTTTTGTAACATATTATTTTGGTTCCATTAATGAGATCCACCCTTACTGAGAAAAAGATCCTTATAAATTCATAATTAAATCGGTTTGTCATAAGAATGTTAACAACGCATATATTTTTATATTCCGAATGATAATAAGAAAATATATATATTCCGTCTCTTATAATGTAGTATCCTAAAAAACAATATAATTTCAAATGAAATAGTACTTGAAAATGTAATGGCGGTAAAATAATTTTATTGTACCAGAAAAATAAAAATATCCACCTGTTCATATAAATATACGAAAATATACACAATGGTTTTATTTTCTACGTAATATCTCTTTTATCGTAAGTGTGTAACATTTTGATATAAAAAAATGTATCGTTCCTAGATTGAATAAACTTGAAAAAGGCATATTTGGGTACAATTTTGAAGAAAAAAAACCTAAAACTCAACTCTAACTATCTCTAAGATATTATTATTTAATATCATATATTTCATGAAATTTGTCAAAGGTCGTGTATAAGTTCGTTGAGGTAAAGGTATTATATCTTACCTTTTGTTAAAGCACACTTTCTCATTTACCTTTTAAGGGTATTATCTATCTCAACTTGCCCGTACGGAATTAAATTCAAAACTTTCGTTGATTTCGCGATCTCGCCCAGAGGGTTGAATCACAAAATGACTCATCTTTAATACTAAACGATGAAAACGCACGGTTCGTTTAAAAGTTTCGATGTTCGAACGCCGAGCTGGGCGGCGACCTAACGTGAGTAATTCGACCGCTGAGGATTCGCAGGCGAGCTGTACAGTGGCGAATGTATAATAGGCACCCAGGTACCCACTCGCGTCGGGAAATAATGAATTTAAGATTCATTTTAGTGGGAGTTTCCTTCTGTGGCGGCACCCAGGTGATAAAATGAAAAGTGGCGACTTATAAATCAGCCGGCGCCCGGCCGAGAGAATAGCATTTTTACACGAAAGTCTACGACCCGAGGCGTCGGTGTATGAAAAAACTTTTATTTTATTTCAAGCAGCCCCTTAATGTGAATTATTCAAACAAAAGAATTGTGCTCTCGCGTGTCAGGGAATGGGGACCCACCTTATGTATAACTCGAAAAAATCTTCCAAATTAATCTGCGATGTTAACTTGTATCAGCATAGGTTGCAATAATATTGTAGATATCGGTTAACATGAAACCATGAGGACCGAAATATTTTATCATGTTAAAAAAAAACCAAGTATTTTATCGTAACTAACAATCGAATCATTAAATAAACACAACAAACGAAACAGAAATCCTAAGACGATTTGGAATGGCAAAATCAGCGATGATAAGGAAAAATCTGTCTATTCTAAAAAGGATTAAAAATCCGTCTGTTGAAATCTTTGGTGTTCTCTACAGCACTGAATAGAAACATGTACACTAAAATAGAAAAAAAGAAAGACGCTCGATGCCTTGGAGGAAGGCGGATGATGTGTATCCCATGTCTCTATCTTTCAGGAGTTAAGGATTACTGAAAGACTTTCGACAACATGCAGGAGATGGATCTCGCATACTTTGGATAAGTTGCCGCAAGAAACGAGGAGTCTCCGGAAACTCGTACCCACAAGGACAGTTGAGGGAAAGCGAGAAAGATTTAAGCACTCACATTCTTATTCCTTCGACTGGCACCCCTGGTTTTTGTGTTGTTGGTATGATTAGTTTATACAGTGTGAAGATCATCGCCACTTTTGCTGTCAAACTACGGTCGGAGCGGTTAGCGATTACGGTTGATACTTTGTCGGATAAATATCTACTAATCAGCTCCGGTGTTTAATTACTTCGGCAGGTCAAAAAAATTTATGGATATTCGAGTCGGCGCATCCAGACCCAAGATCGGAACACAAAAGAAGAACAATACAAACCACGACGAGCAGAGAAACAACGTGCGTAATTACAGGTTAGTGGTGATTTTTTTTACCTACATTAACTTTAAACTCGGGAATAACAATCTATCGAAGGAATTCACTAGAACAAGAAGCTTCCTGGAAGATGGATAGAACATATAACTCTTTAAACGCTGCGATCAACATGTCTGAAGACCGGAAAGAATGGCACAAAGGTACTGTTCATAAAGTTTCCGATATATCAGGGGGACCATAATGTTCAGTATTGAGCACAACATAAAAAAGGTTTTTTTCTCATTTGAGCTATCATGTTCATTTATTATCATGAAAGAAACACAATTTCTTTTAATCCTTTAATATGCGCATTTACATAGAATTTTTTTATGAAATAAAATTGATTGTAGATTAATTTTTACGAAAAAATATGAAATCATATTTTGCATTGCGTTATTTTCGCATCTTTGTATTTTATTGTTTATTAACAGAGGACGGTGTGGTCAATAGAAAATGAATTAATTACATTTGTTTAAAATGATACGGGTGGTGGGCGGCAAGCGGCATTCGTGTATACCTATCAAAGAATTCGTGTATACCTATCAATATAGAAAGTTGAGTCAAAGTCAAAAACTGTTCTACTAAGATGCAATGTACGAATTCGAACAGAATTTTGTCAGGGTCTGAATATTATTGCACGTTAATCGATTTTTAATATTTAACGTTTAAATGTTAAGTATTTCCCACTGTATACTCATCAGCGGTAAAGTATTGACTGATCGATTCAAAGAGTTCGATTTCCAGATCTCCGATTTCTCTGTTTCAACCCCTCTAACCACAATCTCTAATGTATTCTACGTAAGTATTTGCATCGGGTATCTTTATTCAATTAAACATAGTATAAAATTAATTTTAAACTGAGTTATCATTCTATATTCAACACAAATCTTTATTTCAAAACTAAGACAAGAAGAGTCAACAATTTGTGTAAGTTGGTGTTATGTATAATATAAAAAAATATTTGAAATACTATATGCACAAGCAAGTATTTTGATGTAATTAATACTTGTGTAATTTAAAGATGATAATACTTAAGCATCGACATTATTAAACATTTAAGATAATAGAAGTTTTAATAATTGAGTATTAAGGAAATGTCCCGTAAAAAATAAGTACGTCATATTACATTAAGTTTCGTAGAAATAATTGTTCCAAGTACCAATAGTATTTCCAATGTTTTTCTTAGATCTGAATCTTTATCAACAAAATGAATTTTTCGCTCTATTTCTCAACATTATTAAAAATTCGTATCAAGCGAAAGTACTAGTATAGAAAAAGAATTTTAATAAAAAAAATTTTTTCGCAGATAATCATAAAGGGTTATGATGAACACGGATGATTAACAATTTTCCCAGTACGATAGAAATTTTAATAATATTAGAAATTATATGATTCATTTTTGTGAATAAATTCCGAGAGTCGGAAAAACTTTTTCTTTTAGTTAGAAAAGTGAAGTGCGGCAGATACCAATGAAGCCGTGGGGGTTAAACAATAGGGATGTAAAAGGGGATTAGGTTACCATTAAATGAATGGAGAGCAAGACAACTGATGCTTGAATCTGCCGAGCCATTAGAAGTTAGGCGAACTGAATCAATAGACGATCACTGCCGAGTATCCGATTCGGTGGCGAGCATTGAGACAACCTCTGAATAGGATTAAACTTAAAATACCCGGAGCGCCTTCGTGCATTAGGGAATGGAACGTTATCTCTGAGCCGTTCTTAACGATCCACTTCATCTTCATTCCCTCGAGAGGCGCCAATCTCGGCTGAGGGAGGAGAGCTTGCGTCATCACGTGATGCAATATCATCACATTATCTCAGGTGAGCCCCCCTCGAGGGCCCGCGAGGGGGGCGGCGGCGCGCCGCGGATGAAAGTTTCACGGGAACAGATATAATGTTTCAGGCGGATCACGCTATGCAATGTGGAAGAACTAAATAGAAAACGCCGACTTCTTATACAATGATCAAATCATAACACTGCTAAAATTGAAAGATAAGCTCTAAGCAAAAACACATACAGAAAGAATTTTAACCCACATCAGGCTTAGAGTCCACACTACACATTGGAGTAATGTACGCACGCACAGACCCCATAAAACCAAATGCCCACAAAGGATGCAATCCACTCTGGATAGAAATCAAAGTAGAGCCTTGGGGAAAGAAGAAGGCCGCGTGGACGGACGCCACCTAGATGAAATGACCCACGCACGGGAAGGCCTAAAAGAAAAACCATTGGTACATCCGTTTCAAACGGCCCAGGTCACCCAGGGGGCGGGAGAAAAGGGTTCAACGTATGAGAGAATCACTACCGCTCAATCACTACCCTCAGTCATGAGGGTAAGGGTAGAGAGAGATTTGACTCCAATCAAACTATCTATTACCCAAGATTGAGACCCGAGAAGTTCATAAATGAACTCTCGAATCAGTACGAGAATTGAGAAAAATGTATAACAAATATGGTACAAAATAAAAAATATCGTCATTCTGTCTATCATCCAAATATATTTGAAGAACTTCGACTAACCCTTCAAATACAATGATCAAGATAACACGATTTTTTTTTGCAAATCAAGCTAAAAGCGTAATTGTACTACACACTTTTTTATTTACACTTTGCAGAAACAGAGAATTAAATACGATTTCAACAGTTACCAGCTTTTAATAGAAATTTTAAGTCAAGTTTACTTAAATCCTACCCTACCTTATGTGGTGTTCCGAAAGGTAAATAGAGTCGGCAGCTAAAAGGTTAAGGGGGTCTGGAATTATTTAGAGTAGTACCTACGGTGTTCAAAAACAAAGCCGGGTTGTTCTCACACGATCTTACGCATTGATCCCTTTTACAATCATAACTGATCTTTTTAAATTTTAATCATTACATTAATATAATGTTACGTTAATTATTAAGCGCAATATTAACAAAAAACTGTTTCCTTAATAATCATGTTGACAATGAAATGTGAGTCCTATCTAAATTGAACGAATGCGAATAATATGTAATAAAACAAAGAATGAGCTAGGTTTAAAAAACACGCCATTAAGAGCACGCTTTCAAAAACAATTCATATTTTCGCGTTTTTATAATTCATTTATGTCAGAAGTTATACACTAGATTTGACTTTTTTCAAAACTATTACTTAGATAAGACGATCGATAAATCGTCAATTAAAAAACAAACAAAAAAAAACACATATAAATGAGATATCTTATACATATTATTTAGTAAGAAATTATTATGCTAATGATATAAAACTTGATTTTAAATAGTAGCTGAAGCCTCAAATCATATAAGTAAATAAAATAAATAAGTGAAAGTAAGAAAATTGATCATATGTACAGCAAATTGAATGGTTTATAATCCTATTAATTTTTTAACTTTAAGCTAATTAGGTTAATGTAGATTTGCCTCCGTAGTCTTGGCTTTAAGATTGTACGAAAATATATTTCATATATGCGAGAACTTTCCATATTAAGGCAATTTTGTGGCCCGATGAAAATAAATTTAATGGTCGCGGTCTTTCATACAATGCTTGTATTTTCTTAATTATGGCTAATAACATTCAGTGTTAATTTACATTAGTGTAAAGGTCCTATCTAAGTGATAGTTTTAAAAAATATATATAGCTAGTGTATAACTTCTGATATAAATTAATAATAACCCACATTTTCGTAAAAAAAAAAAAAAAACGCGGAAATATGAATTATTTTTGAAATGGAAACCTTAATTGCATTAAATAGTAAACGGAACACTTTATTCTCAGAGTTTTTACACAAAGGCCACAAAAGGCAGCACCCGACACGTAGTCAATAGCTACGGACGGGCAGACGTGCCAGCCTGAAACGCGAAAAATGGAACAAAATAGTCGTTTGTACACGACACCTACCGCGTACATCCTATCGTGTCTAAATGTGTAACAGAGCTTTTGATTTATACTTTTAAAACAGGGTTCTCGTTTGATTCGCGCACATTGGAAAAGTCAAATACACAATTATATCTTACTATTTAAGTAAAAAAAATAAAATATTAAAAACACGATACGCATAATATGAATAAATTCAGAAAAAAAAATTACAAGTAGGCGATACGACATTCACGGTTTGTATAAAAATATAAGTTATTATTATATTCCTACACCTCGTTAACAATAACATTAATGAAATAAATAATAGATTGTAAAAACTAAACATAAGATAAAATAAACATAAGATAATTCAGAAAATTCAAAGTTAACGTATTACTGATACAATAATTTCCGTTCGTCCTTGTCGTACGTAAAAAAAAAAAACAAAAGACATCGACAGTTGTCCGTGTCACATTCCACGTAAAAGTGTGCGGCTATCATGTCAAAGTAAATTATATAAGTTATTTTTATTTGTTTTATTAACCACTTATTGAGTTTAAATACATCAATCGGTTTCGAAAAATACAATTTTCTTCTTCAGAATGTCAATACTAATATGTGGTTTCTTTACCAGAATCTTATTTTTAAAAAACAATAATTATTTAAAAAATAAATTTAGTACCTAACTCAAATTGTTACTTAATACACTCGAATAATTTTTGGGAAAAAAATTTAGAATGGGACTCGTAGTTAAATTTAATTGGTTGTTTATAATATTTTGATTAGTTTTACACGCTTTATTTATATTATTTATAGTATTAAAAAAAAAAGAATTATATAAGTATAACATAATAAAATTAAAGTTTTTTTTTTAAGTTTTCTCGTCATTTCTAGTATAATAATATGTTGCGTTTTTAATGTATTTTTGAGCTACGCAATAAATAGCAATTTTTAAAAAAAGGTATATGAACAAAATAAAAATCTTTTTAATACGGCTAATGATTATAAAATAAGAAACCAAAACGACCAATTTACAGGTTTCTTACACTTTTTATCACACATAGCATGTTAACACATGACACCTCAGGTGTATAAATTATTTGATAAATATAAATAAATATAATGGTTTATCCATTAGAATGGTTTACAATTCAAATGAAAATTTACCGTACTTTACTGAGTACACATGTACTTTTTCTATATTGAAAGGGGATTTTAAAAACATCAACTTCAATATTAACTCTGCACAACGATAACGGCATGGTATTGCAGTTTCTACCATACTACACTACCATATAGTCAAACCTCCACTCCGCGTTTCCATTAGATTTTTGAATGCGCTGAAAATTTGAATACAAGCTACGTCACTGAATCACCAAATAGTACACGCTGTCAGTGAAAATTCAATGGCCGCCCACGTTCGAACTGTTTTGAAAAAAATAACACCCATTTGAAAGCATTTTTGAAAATAAATCGCTGGATTTTAATGTACGGTTTAATGTTGTAACGTTTAAATAGGTTTTTTTGTTGTATTGTTATTGGGTGTTGTATTGTTATTGGGTATGTATTGCAAACATTCGTTTGCAATGACACACATACCTATCCATGATCAGACTTACTGACAACGCTACTCGTGAAATCAATTGCAACAGATTTGTCCTACCAATTAATATTTTACAGCCTGTTTGCCAATAATTAAGGTTAAAATACAGTTAGTGCCGATAAATCGATGTTTATTGGTAAAATAACATTTGTATATCCTATAATAATATATAAATATTTATATATAAATAACAGAAAATAGAGATGCGTACATGGAATACTTGTCACATCAATATTCTTACGATTTTTAAAGTAAACAAAACCCCTGCGCTATGAAAATTAACGAACCCCTACATTAACAGAAAATAGAGATGCGTACATGTAATACTTGTCACATCAATATTCTTACGATTTTTAAAGTAAACAAAACCCCTGCGCTATGAAAATTAACGAACCCCTAACCACTGGATGTCACACATAGAATGTATTAACGTTGGCAAGCCTACTGACCAGCAGTTATCCTTATATGTTAATTAAGTTAACTTACTCAAATATGAGACAAAGAAAGCGGATAAATCTGTGAAAATCGCTGTCAAAATTTTAAAGAAAGTACATATATAACATTTAACATAGAAGAAGGCAATTAAAATATAATATTTTTAAAATTAGCAATATTAACTTTGTGGTTAAAATTCATATTTTTTATTTATTATCTTTGTTTTATTAACCACTGAATTGAGTTTAAATACATCTACCGGCTTCGAAAAATACTATTTTCTTTTTCAGGATGTCATAACTAACTAAAAATATATATCATTGTTTCTTCACCAGAATCTATTTTTAAAAAAACAACACTTATTTAAAAAATAAAATTAGTACCTAACTCAAATTGTTGCTTAATACAAATTTAGTCGAATAATTTTTAAGAAAAATTTTTAGAATGGGACTCTTAGTTAAATTTAGTTGGTTGTTTATAATTTCTTGATTAGTTTTACATGCCCAACGATTATGTCCATTTTTGTCCAACGATTCTAAATTATTTAATTTGTGACCAACACCGTTTATATGCAAAATTGACAATCCCAATTTTTTATCAAAATCATGACATTTTTCTATCAAATGATTAGCAAATTTTGAAAACCCACTATTGTTCAAACATCTCAAATGCTCCCTTACTCTTATATTAAAATTTCTACCCGTTTAACCAATATAAAATGCAGCACAATCCTTGCAACTAAGTTTATAGACGCCAGAATTGTTAAATTTATCATCTTTGTCTTTAGAATTTATGAGTAAAGTTAAGTTAGACTAAAAGTAAACGCAAAAGCAAATATCAATCAAAGTACTATACATAATTAATGATAAATGTGTTGTAGTGTAATAAAAGTTAGCACAAAATAGGGTTAGATTTAGACAACCGTCCTTGGAAGTACATTTTAATAAACAAAATTATAATTGGATTTATAACTGAACAAGGCGAAGTGCCATCCATTTTAATGTCGTACAAAATAAATATTATTTATCTGAAGTGTTTCATAATTGTACTCGTATATCAAAGTCATTGAATGAACCAAATTAAATTAAGCTAAAAATATTAATGAGCTGGAAATAATTTAAATTATTTCATTACTAATCTTTATTTGTGATTTATGGATGTGAAACATAGAGCCTCGTGGAGAAACAATTAAAGTTATTATTCTCACAAAATTATATAAAGAAAAATAGAGCAGTTAAGGCCAATTAAATATTGGAGACGAGAAGGTTAATATGAGCGGGACATGTCAGATGCGACGACCCTGGAGAGCTCCGTTAAGTCCACGAGGGAATGCCAAAAGGAATTCGGCCCGCGACATCCAAAAATGAGATGGGCGGACAATATTCTAAAGGATGTAGCGAGGCTACACCATTCCTGTAGGGAGATCACAGCTCAAAACAGAGAGGCCCTTAAAGCCAACTATTCTTTAATAATAATAAAATATTTGCATCTTTTCAATGTTGATTTGAATGCATTTTACAGAGATGATAAAGGACACATAATAAATTCATAACATATGTGAAAATAAAATATCTGTTTTTTGATACTACTCGTTTAATTTACAAGCCCTTACAAGACGCGTATCGTCTTGTAAGGGCATTATCAATCTACCATTAGTTTTGAAACAAAATGATTACTTAGAATAACTGGAAGCATTAAAAAAAAATATGGAAATCTTCAGAATTCTAATGAATAATGTTGTACCTGTCATTTAATGCAAATAAAATTGTACAGCTGTCCCACACTATATATAAATACAAGTTGTTGAGTTAAATCGTTAGATTGATAATGCACTTACAAGGCGAAACGCGTCTCACGTAAATTAAACGAGCAGAATAAAAAAAAAACAAGTGTTTTATTTTCACTTATGTAATTATGGAATTGTACAAACTTACTCAGAAACAGTAAATAAAACTCATAACGTATTCGAATCGAAAAATATGAATTTAATACCGCCAATGTGTAATAAGTTTCCCATCTGTACGTATCCCAACTTTATTTGCGAACGCTAGACGTGAGAGCCTGTAGAGAACGAATACATACTTCTACGTGAAGGGAATGAAAATGCGCAGATGGAAATTCACTCAATTACAACTTTCAGTCAGACCCAATACATAAATACCAACCGTAGATACACTGGGCAGCGTATTAAGCCCCGAACCGAATCTAACAGTCCGAATAAACCGCCTAATCTCAAAATGAACAAGCATTTACGCCGTGTGTCCGCGTGACCGCGTTCAAATAGACGAAACGTTTCTCTAAAGTGCCCGTCTCAAGCTAGCGGGAGGGGGAGTTTCGAAAGGTCACAACTTGAGTATTCCGTTTGAGATCGAGCGAGGGAGACCGGCGCAACATTAGCGAGGAATGCGAGGCGAGAGGTCAGATCGTGGTTAGGAAGCTATCACACGAGCTCAAAAGGCGAGAACTTCAATGCGCGAAGATGAATGCCACATAACAAAATGGTGAATATACATAGGACCTTGGTTACATAATAAAAAAAGGTGTAGAATGTATTTTTTGCAAGCAGTACGGGAATGAAATTTCATCAAGAAGGTGAGTGGAAAAAAGAAAGAAGTAAAAGTCTAGGTCTAGAGACACCTTAAGGGCGCACTTTCAAAATGAATTAATATTTCCGTGTTTTTTTTACCAAAATGTGAGTTTTTATTATTCATTTATTTCAGAAGTTATATACTAGATTTGACTTTTTTTAAAACTATTACTTAGATAGGACATTACAATTAATAAAAAATTAATAAACTAAATGTTATTTGCCATAATTAATAAAATACAAGCGTTATAAGAAAGACCGCGACCATTAAATATATTTTTAACGTGCCACAAAATGATCTCATTACAGAAAATTCTTGCATACACGAAATATATTTTTTTACAATCTTGAAGCCAAATGTGCATTGAACCATTTGTCTATTGAATCTATTGTATAAATACTGATATAAATAAATAATAAAAGCCCATATTTCGTAAAAAAAAAAACGCGTAAAATATGAATTATTTTTGAAAGGTAGGCCTTAACAAAACGTGTTATGTTTATATCCTGTCAAATGTTATAAAGAAATATTATGATTCAAAATTAACAAAGAGTATATTGTGTTTTGTAAATTCTTTAATGTTCATTTTGGAATGGACTTATTATCTAGAATTCCCTAAAGTCCTATAAATTTTAATCCAATTAGAAAAAAAATAAATTAAAATAATAAAATACAACGTGTTACGAATAAAACGCAATACACAATGCTTTGGAATATAATAATTCACATTTATTAAAGATATTTTGTTCATTTCGAAAAATATGATATCCGAGGTAAATGATTTAGATATCATTTATCTGACAGAATGCTTTATATAAAAATCCCCTCATACCTTCCTTATCATTACAGATTCAAGGCCGCGAGTTGCGTCCCTCGGGAATGGCACATGGGTCACTAAAACTGCACGTCATATTTATAAATGACACAATATATATATAATATATTCAAATGTTCTTCTGTGTGTCACGCGTACGGAAATTTGAAAGAAAATTATGTATATGAGAGGAATTATTTTAGAATGAAGTGTCATATACAAATCAGGTAGATATGTGGGGGTCTTTATGTTCTGAAAGAACATTTTCAAATTTGAAATTTGAACATTGAAACACAGTGCTGATGTATTGCGGGTAGGTAAATGATTACACTTTTGACAGAAACCATACTATGTGTGTATGATTTTAGCCTACGGAGATTTAAAACAGTAGCATATAACATTTTTACACATGTTGTAGACGACCTTCAATTATTAAAACCTCATTCCAGCCCAGAACAAAACATAATAAAAGTGTGCATTTATATTTAGGGACGGAATCAAGGTCTCCAATAGCTGGTCGCTGTTCAAAGCAAAAGTAGCGTTATTCAAAAAGCACCGACACTGGCCGTGGTGGAAAGTTGTTTTTTGCGACTGATATTTACGGCGCTGGCCGGAGAGGGGTTTTAAAAACTATGTTAAGTGTAAAAGATTTATATATCTTTTCATTCCGTGCCATATTCATTCGCATTTGCTAACTAAAAATTATACTATATTAATTTGTATCACTATACTTAATTTTATTTTTCATAGGCATCTAAACTTTTGTTTTTTTTTTTTAAATAATTTATTTTCCTTCATTTATATTGCCTAATTATGGCAGGACATGCGAATGTGAACGCGACCACACCTGTTATTCTCTATCCCGTTAATATACAAATAATAAAGGTAATAAAAGATAAAAGATGAAAGAAAGTCAATTTCGTCCGTTTACGGTTAGGCATTACGAGACATTACGGCAAACCCGACTGCGGGTTTGGCGTAATGTCTCGAGTGATATTCCCGCTACACCTGACCTCTCCCGGAAGCCATTGTTTCCTTTGTCAGGACCAGCCACCAGCCAAACTGTCACGGCGTGACAATGAGTGAATTATGAACGTAGATAATTGGTAAACCAGAAGAGCAGACTGCGCCAGAATTATGACCGGAGCTTAAGTGGCATTAGTCTGGCAGCAAGCTACAATCGTATTATACTGTAATCGAAGGGAAAATAATATCAGTTATCTAAATTTTCCTAACTGTGTTACACAGAATGATATTGGGATATAATTTCTATATGTTTTCTTATTTACTGTTTCCGAGGTAAGTTTGCAGAACTCCATTCAACTCCATATTCTACTCGTTTAATTTACTTGAGACGCGTTTCGCCTTGCAAGGGCATTATCAATCTAACAATTTAACTCAACAACTTGTATTTATAACTGTAATGGAGGATAGCTATACAATCTTACTTGCATGAGATGAAGAGATGATCCTTTTAATTATGTTTATTTTTAAATGTTCCATGTAATTATTTCATTGATTTTAATCTCGTGTTTAACTACATGTTTGTAAAAATTAGCTTAAAAGAAATACTTACAGTTTAAATGCCAATTTCTTTTATATCTTTTGGTTAAACTCTACACTTTCACAGGTGGTAGCGATCCCTAAAACCCCTTTATAAAATCTGAAAAAAATACTATGTAAGTTTTTAGACATATAGAAACATGAAAAGGTGCCCATAGAAAAAAAATTTCGTACACTTTTGAAGCACCTTAATACATATATACACACACGCACGCACACACACATATATATATATATATATATACAACATATATATATATATATTAAATTTTAAGTATTCACGGGTTAAGTATAATGTTAGAGGAATTTTCTCGGAACGTTCTTAGTACTGAACTGCAGGCCTGTAAATAAATGTTTCACGATCATTTTAAAGCGACACTTCACTGACAAGGCATCCCCTGAAGATGGGTAATGAAATTTACACGAAACTTTACTTTACAGAAATTCTTTTTTGATATATATATATATATAAATACATTATTTATAAAATTTGATTGTATAGTATATTATAATAAATTTAGGTAAGTATGTTTCTTTCCTTCGTTAAATAGATTTTCTCGCCTGTTATCGAAATCAGGGCGAACGGAGTCATGTTCCGAATACAAATAAAACAGCAGTTAAACCAGGTAACTGTAGTAAAAAAAAAGCCTTTAACCGAAGAGGCTGACGAGATCATCGGGCGAGCCAGGAGCCACGTAGATCGATAACACCCCCGACCCCCTGCCAACCGTGGGATGATTCCACCCGCACGGACGGCGACAGGAAAAATGGCAACACACAACAAAAAGATCCGGGATAGGCTTAACTTTGACGGCGTGACGCACGCAGACCTCTTTGGTGAGGGAGTGAATTGTGAAACAATATACCTATTCTAAGGTAGAGCACAACTTGAGAAAACGTGGACACGGCAATTTTTTTTTTTGTTTGATGTGAGGATACAAGGCAGAATTCCGGTCGTTTTAAGATTTAGGATTATGAGAAAAATGAATGGAAATTTCAATACAAATTTTAATTATTCTTAAAAATTAACTATTACTTTACGCCTGTGTTTAATTTAACAACCCATTTTTTCTCCTTATAATTATATAGCGTTACTTTAAACAAATAGTTATTAATTAATACAAATTAAATGTATAAAGAAAAAAAAAATTTATCGAAAAAATATTTTGGTTGCTATCGGCCAACATCGCAATAATAATGTGTTCTTAAAAAAAGGCTATTAATTAAGTTGATTTATTTACAAAATCAACATAAACACTATAGCATAATTAATTTTTTTGTCGCCATAACCACACACTTTACCTTAACAGCATATCTTACTAGTTTTATTGCTGGTACATTTCTGAGAGAAAAAGATATAAATTCTATTCCTTCAACCAGGTTGATATAAAAAACTAATGTTACATTATACATACAGAAAAAATGATGTCAGATAAAATATACATTATTCTTTTACATTTAAGAACTGTGGTCTTGGGGTGCAATGTTCGCCATACTCACTGCCCTGGACACCTTCTGGAAGTTGTCTGAAATGTATGTATGTTTATTATTTAATCTATGGTTATTAATCTCTGGTCTTCTTCCTTTAATCTTTCCCAATCCACTGCCTTCTACGATTTTCTATGGTGTTGTTGGTAAACCTCTTTTCTCGCACTCTCCTTAGAACATTTTCCAGTCCAACTTATTTTTTAATAACATAAATTACACATTTTCCTTTCCGTTTATAAATGTGTTTTGAAATTAGTTATCAAAAAAATACATTTATTCAATTTGATCGCAGATCAGCTTCATCTTCCACATTTTAAAATTATATTGGTTAACGTATAGAAAGCGAGTATATATGTAAGCATCACTTGTAGACCAGCCTCATCATGCAACACCAACTTGCTCCATCATTCTTCATCACGGTCATCATCATCACTACTGACCTTATAACCTTTGGAAGGGTCTTGGCCTCCGTCTCGTAGTATACGCAATTTTTCTCTAGTACCGGATTGCTACGACAGAAAGAGAGTGTCTTTGAAGACATATCATTCCATTTTAGCATTGGTCTTCCCGAGCTCCTGTTGGTCTCGTCTTCGGTGATTGCTATTCGGCCTAACCACCGAAGTCTTCCCATTTTAATAAACCATAAGGCGCTTATCTCATAAAGTATATAGCTCATTTTTATAGCATCGATACCGAAATTTATTTCTGTCGGCCCAAAGATACGCCTCATAATTTTCCTTCGTAAAACGACAAAAATATTTATTAAATAATAAACTAACAGGGAATAAAAAATCATAGAGAAACCTATAACGGACATTACTCGGTTGCCATTATTTTTGCGTGAGATGCTAAAATTGAAATTGTAGAAAATCTTGACATATTAAACAAAAACCTATTTTTAGTTTGCGGTGTTCAATTAATTAAATACTGATAATTGAATAAGAATATTAATTAACTATATGTATGAAATGGCCGATTATTTTATGTTGGTTTTGTATCTCGTAATGAATCACGCCCATACTATGTAAGGGGATCCTTTATCTCGGGTAGGCTTTCAGTTGTAGGTGATTTTCTACGTTGACGGATTTTGCCTAATCCAGTGATTTCCAAACTTTTTACTAAAGCGGCACAATTGACCTTCTGCCAATCTCCCATGGCTCACGTAATAATTTACGTGTTTATAAGTGCGACTCCATTTTTACTAATCCTGTGCGGTTGATAAAATTTGTAATTCATTCAGTGAAGCGCTCAGCTTTGCGATTCGCGGTAATTCGGGTGCAAAGTACGGGCAGGACGGGTGCAGTAAATATAATTAAAAAAATGTTAATAAAATTATGGAATAAAATACAAGACCATTAATAATCAAAAGCTCCTATATGGTCCTACTCATTCGGCGCATGGTTGGTAATTTTTTAATGCTACTAAGCAGCTGTGTAGCTGCGTCTCGCACATAGTGAACGGACTCAAAAACCCTCACAGTCCCCCGACTCTTCTTTATTCAGCGATTTTTTTTTACAAAAAACATAAATTTAAGTATAACAGTGCAATCAGAAAAAACAAAGCTTAAAACATAAGAAAAAATAAAAATCATCAGAAGGAAAATCATAACAGTATGAGGTCGCATAAGTCTATACTTCCCAGGCAAGCACAAGGAAAAAGGAAACAATCCTTCCAGTGGAAGCTTTAGTCGGGGAGCCGAAGGGATAATAATATGGCCCCGAAAAAGTTAAAGGGCTTTTCATTCGCAAGAATATTTCGGGCATGTCACAAGCGTGTGTGTGCAGTGGAGATATTGGTAGTAGAAGGCAGTGGCGGGAAACCGTCGCCAAGGAAGATCGCCGACTATAATGGATCCGGTGAGTTCTGCAACCAATGGCTCACGCAGATTGGAACTGAAAACGCTGAATAATTTTGGTTGTGGTGTTATCATCATCATAGCGACCATGACTGCTCTGCCGAAAACATAACGAAGGAGCCGCCAAATAATTTGCGCCAACAGGTCGATTTTTTACTCATGGCGTTGCACTGTACAGTCTGTCACTGACGGATCTGTTGCTAGTATATATTTTTTTATTATTACAATACAATAAATAGTATATTGATTTGTTCAATGTTTTATTATTTAGTTTAATATATCTTAATAATAATAATAATAATGACACTGTCGATGCCCTTCATCAGCTGAAACTAGTAAGTGAAGAAAATAAATTTTGGTTAAAAATGTATTTTAACAGTATATTTTATTATATTAATATAATGGATAACCACCAAGAAATTTTGGAAAGTTTTAAAAATGGTTTAATAATTATTATCAATGTGTTAAATTTACAATAAAGGCGCAACACACTACGCGCGGTGTACACAACCGATATTATGCGTTAAGTGCGTTGTTGCAGTAATGCATTCTAGCGTGAAGCGGTCATATAACTTCGTATCTTTCTCGCTTAGATGGCGTGTGCAGTAACCATGGTATTATTTTGTGGAACAAGGCTAACTTAAATATTTATCAGACAGAATATTACGATATATTATAATATGATATATATACATATTTTATTTAGAATTATTTCGCAGAAATTCTACTTCAGTACGGTTTATTTTTAAGTACTGACCGTACGCCGCTGCTGGCTGCATATCTACCGATCATTATCATGGGTGTGGGCTGTGAACGGTTTGGTGTTGTTTTTATGCTTTTTATAGGTATAACATAAGAAAATTCGGCAGTACATTAATAAGATACTGAGCGGCACACCGTTTGAAAAGCACCGGTTTAATCCTATCCAGCTCCGGATCATCCAATTATCGCTGTCCACTTTGATTCACTATTTCTGACTAACGGTGTATTATTACAAAGAAGTGAATCGTGTGTGGTGATATCCGTCAATAGAAATGTACAGCGGTGAAAGTGAGTGGATCGAAGGAACGAACCTACCCACCCACCTTCCGTCAATATCCGCTGAAGGGTGTTTCCGCCCATTTCTAAATGGATAGTTTTTAGCTGTCATCAGTCGGCTCACCATTCTGCTCGTATCATTACGTTCACATTCAATAGGCATAATAGTGCTTTCGTATTGATCACGTGACGATTTATAATTAAACCCTTTCTTGTAGAACGGACACAAATCATCCGTCAACGTTCGTCATGTGGCATATCGATCCAAATAATGAACGTTATTATAGAAATAGATTAATGGCTATTGAAGTTGAAACAATCAGTAGAGAAAAATGATAGTTGTGTAGATAATGTGAATAAATATGTAAATCGTTGCGCCACTCTGTTCTTAGCACTTTTCCACGCGAAAATTTAGAAACGTGACTTCATTTTCAAAGTTCGCAATACCATTTTTCATTACTGATTATTCTCTTTATTTGTTCGTTCCGGGACAGTATCCCTGGCATAATAAATTATGTTCTATTTGTCACATTTATAATAATTTTTCAGTTACGTTATTTTAAGCATAAACTGTGTTAGTGTCGTCACGGATCGATCTTGATGTAACACGGTGTAGTATATATATATATATATAAATGTCGCTATAAGTTTTATTGTCAAACCTTTGGACCCATCAACTCGTGGCTTGGAAAACAACAATAGTTAGCTTTCTTTATCAGTTGGACGTTAATTTCGCTAATAATGGTAGAAAACATTTATCTCGTCCTTTAAATCACGGCTCAATGACTACATTTTATTTGTAACAATGGTGTCGTGACAGGTAATTAAAACGAATATAGAAAGATATATAAAAATTCCACTTATTGATAAAATATAGTCATCACCGGAACTATCTATAAAGTTTTAACCTATGAAGCTATGATATCATATACATAATCGTCAAATTTCATCACGTACTTTTACTAAGTAACACATCTATTTTTTCTCATTGGAAGAATTCGCTTTATTTTTTGCCAAAAAATGATATATATCGCTTCTTTGTACAACTGCGTTAGGTGGATGCCAGTATAAATACTAACTATCGCAGAATGACGTAACTAACCCTGATCCGCCATCTCGTTTCAAAATGTTGTTTATTTATTTTTAATTATCTTACCATCACGCCGTTTCCCCGCGGGGGCGGGTGGAGAGGATAGAGCGCTACACTCTTCTGACCTGACATACAATTCTCGCTTCATCCACATTCATAGATCTTATTATAGAAGCTTCTAATAGAACCATCCTCCAGTATCTGGTTTACCTGGTCGTGCCGAGTCTTTCGCGGACGTCCTCTAATTCTGGTGCCATCAACACTCGCGTCATATGTCTTTCTCGTCATTCATCCGTTCTATATATGTATATATTTTTAAATTCCACTAATATTGGTTTTAGAGAAAAAAATAAAAATCTTGGAGTTGCTGATTGCAAAAAACGGGAAAAATTGTCTCCTTTTTTAAACACAGACAAAATATAATCGATTGTTGTCGTCCGTGCCGGAAGGAATTTATTTATATTTTACGGCGACCATTCTACGGTAATTCCTTCTCACGGCTTACGTAAACCAATCGAAATTTTAGCTTAAGTCTACACTCCCCTTCGAGTACACTGTTTGAGAACTTTCCCCGTCGTCAAAGCAATAAACGTGCGTCATTGTATCAACGGAAACATTTTCATTTCTTTAATCTTGAATCATGATGTAATTTTTTTAGAACGCTGGTTCACCCACCGCCCGCCACCCGCCGGGCACTACAAGCGCGACGTGGGCAAATAACCAATCTCAGTTACAAGGCAGATGTAGATTAGACCTTAAATAACGGGTTTAACTAAATAAAAGAATGAACAAACTAGTATTTAATGAGAATTCGGAAAGAGTAGTGAGACTGCTGACAACACTGTTAGAATCTATAATACACAGGACAACAAAAGATTTACTAAAGATCTAAAATGCAAGCGAAATTCGACGGCGGCAAGCATTTTTTCTCACAGCTTCTTTTGCATTTTATATACATTCTTTTCTATTTATTCATTGGATTTTAAATTAACATATATTTATAAAATTCAATAAATAAATTATCAAGCCGAAATTGTTTAAGAACTTAAAAAAATGAATACACAAGAAAGATTTTTAATTGTTACTTGTAACATAATTGTTTTCAATAATATTATGAAGTAAACTATTATTTTTTACTTTTTATCTTTGTTTTGTTAACCACTGAATTGAGTTTAAATACATCTACCGGTTTCGAAAGATACCATTTTCTTCTTCAGGATGTCATAACTAACCAAAAATATATAGCATTGTTTCTTCATCAGAATCTATTAAAAAAAAAAAACAATTATTTAAAAAATAAATTTAATTTATTTTTAACAATTATTTAAAAAAGAAACAATGCTATATATTTTTGGTTAGTTATGACATCCTGAAGAAGAAAATGGTATTTTTCGAAACCGGTAGATGTAATTAAACTCAATTCAGTGGTTAACAAAACAAAGATAATAAATTAAAAATATGAATTTTAACCACAAAGTTAATATTGCTAATTTTAAAAGTAAGTAAACTATTATATGTAAAAAAAAAATATACTATTTTACAGAAATAACACATTTCTTGCATGTTTTTTTTCAACATGTATGCGAGGTGACAACTTTGTAACATAAATATAAAATTATTGATCAGCTATTTAATATCGACACGGCGTATTTGCCAAATAAATATATATATATATATATATATATATATATATATATATATATATATATATATATATATATATATATATATTATAAATTACACTCGTTATCATATTACCGTAGTTTCATACACATAATATTATTATTTAATATAATACCAAAATTATGATATAATAATAAGAAAATAAATTGTCTTATGACATACGAGAACAATGTATTTTGTACCGAGTAATGTATTGTAATCTGATGTCACGTAACAATTGTTTTGATCCGACTTAGACAGAATAATCCGAATTTGGCGCGCCCTAAGTAACTTCTACTCCCTTGTCGCGAACCGAAAATTACAGGGATGTCCCCAGATGGTTTAAATTCTACGGTTGGATTCCTAAGCCCATCTTATTCAATAATCTCTAAATTTGCGTACCTACACCTTCGGGACACTGCCTAATGAACTGTAGTCTCACATTTCAAAAACACCAACGTCAGAATTCCGCTGTGTACGAGAATTGAATAATGCGCCGTTAATTATGTATCACATAGTGAGTGATAAGGTTGGTTGGACCGTAACAAGGCCGCCGTGAGGAAGGGAGGTGGGCGGGAGTGTGTCAATGTCTCTGATAACAGTCCCGTATGGCACCGCCGATGTACCGGCAACGATTTGCGTCCAGCTGCGGACTACCGCTGGCACAGCACAACAGACTTTACCAAAAGGCTTGTTTTGTATAGGTTAGATAGAGCAGCCATACTCAACCTGCGGCCCGCCAAGCTTTTATGTGCGGTCCGAAACATTTATTATCAGGAACGTGATTTAAAAAAAATCTGACATTCTAAGTTTCGAATATCTTGAGATACGCGCGAACTGACTGGAACTGACGGCGGCGGCACTTACCTGCCCTTCCCGCGTATAAATAGATATGACAAAAAAAAATCATATAGGTATTTATGATCAGTTTTAAATATGTTTTGATGAAGTTTGAGATTAGCGAAACCGGTTGACGTATAATAAATTTCATGGTTTCATACAAAGTGATTGTTATTTTATTTAATATAATATGTCAAACCACAAATTAATTGCTTTCTACGAAAAAAAAAAGAAAAAAATAATGATATATAGTTTTATTCAGTATACCTAGTTTTAACCGACTTGTAAAAACAGGGTTCTTGTAAAGAAATTTGGCTCTCAAAAGAAATCTAAATCGTTGTACTGTTGATCTTTGGCTCTTTTGACAAATGAGTTTACCGACCACTGACTTAGTATTAACCTATACCTTTGTACCATATAACTCAAATACATTCAGTTTCTATTCTTATAACTTGCCCCGCCAGTAACACATTCACATCCGCATACACTCTCATATATTTCATCACAAATACAAACAACTTACTACACTCGCGATAGAAAATAACATTGAGGCATCCATACCCTCACACAAACCACACATCATCAAACCATCTGATATGGAGTGAGAAATACTTTCACGTTCGCACACACGATACTATGATCCCTAAACATCCACCATGTAGTGAGCAAGGCAAATGCTGACACATACAGACAACTTCTGGATGGTATCTTGGATAGAGAGCATCGCACAGACGACAAGAATACTTAAACATGAAAGAAGAACAAGATGGAAAATAGGCTGAAAACGTAGGTGTGCATATCAACAAATACGACTAAAAAAACGTAAATAACAGATTTAGACGAATAACTAATGTTAGATATTCCTGCTTGTACGTATTATCAGAGTGACTTGCGTATTTACTTATATCAAATTGAGCACGGTTTATTTTGTGTGACCAAATTATGCGGACAGTAGAATAGGGTTTTTGAGAGTCACCACGTACATCGTCGTTGGAAATCCAGTAATTTGGAGAGGTATATTATTGAGTCTCAGTCTCAATGATCCAGATTATCACCGAGTAAACTCGTTGATAAAATTTTAGTACGAGGGAATCATTATATAAGAAGAGCAAAAGGTTCAGCTTGTTTCGCAACCTTTTTACTTTTGGTCGAAATTTACAAGTACTAGTCAATACGGTGTTTAGACAGCGACAAGCCGTGACCTGTGGAATAATAGAGATGGAACATCCATGAAATGGGTAGTCATAAAGAAGGTGACAATATTTTTCAATTATAATTATTCATATGTAAAGCAAAAGAAAAAGCTTGGTAAGGAGAGAAAAGAAAATATGCGATATAAGAGAAATACACGAATGTACATTTAACAATTCATAGGTGTCATCACGTTGTGTAGCGTGTTTAATAAAAAACATTATTTTATTCTAATACGACAACGCAGCGAACTGGGGGAGTAGCTAAGACGGTAAAACGCTCGCTTAGCCTGTGAGAGGTACCGGGATCGATATCCGGCGTCTCTAAAATCTTTTTAGAATAAAAGTGAAAATGAAACAAAAGTTGGCGAGAGTAAAAGTGTTACGAAATTTTCTAAGGCGCTAATTTAAACGCAGTTTTCGTTTGCTTCTGTAACATATTACGTGTTATAAAAAATATATATGTTAGTGTTTTAACATAGAACCGGTTTCACAAATAAAATTAGAAATAAGACGTTAGAAATAGCGCGTGTAAAACAGAGTTATACAATTTTTGACAATTTTATAGGAGGTTCGTGGGTGGTCTGTAATATATAAAAACGTGGTTATATCATTTTATTCTGTCAATTGTATCAGTAATAATTTTATAAGAAAAACTATTAACGTAACAATCTCATGACATCACAATCGGAAGTCTTTAAAAGTATTTTCTTCAAATTGGCAATAATTACTTGTAAAAGTTTTAATTAAGTAATTAAACTTATTTGCAGAGAATTAAAAAAAAGTGATCGAAATAAAATGACTTACAACAGAAGGGAATGCGATTAAAATAACTAAATAAGTATCTCGGCAATTCTAGAAGAAAAAAAAACACAATTTGTCGAGTTAATTTTCAACAGTCTCATTAAAAGTTTTCAACTGGCGAAATAGGCTTAATACGAAGCTGCGTTGGAAGAAGGAAAATATTTATGGGTACACTGCCTGGGAGCTTTGTTTCGTGACAAAAACAGTCTTTTTTTTTTGTGCACAAAGAAAAATACGGATTGGAACTGAAACTAATAATACAGTGTACGCGTTCAATGTATATTAGAATCATCCGAATATTGTGTTCAATTTTCAATAAACGGAATCGAACATCAAAAAACACAAATTTTAGATCGCCAATAGGATTATCTTGAGATGTGGATCTACATCTTAATTAATAAGCTGGATGGATAGAGTTACGAATAAAGATGTTACGGTTCGGATGAATAAATACAAATAAGTATTTAAAACAATAAAATCCGTAAACTTCACAAACAACACGAGATCTTGCACCTCATAATGCAGGTAAAGATTGCTGGAAGTCGAGGCTCAGGAAGAAGGGGAACACCGTGGCTGAAGATTGGTATCTACTGTAGAGCTTTTCCAGGCAGCAGTAAACAAAGTGATGATAGCTAACGTCCGTTGAACGGATAGGGCACAAGAAGAAGAAATTATAATTAGGATATTCATAAATAAATTGTACTTCTAAATATGTTTTGGAGTGAAATAACAAGCAATGATAGTTGTTTCGTATTCGTAAATTATTATTTATACTTCGATAATCAAAATGATTATTGTTAAATGTAGTCTATTGTCACCAGTTTTTAATTTGTTCCTACCGCCTAATCTATTTTTTCCTTAGTACACATTGTTCCTAAGGCTCTACTGGTTGTTTTTGGACTCGGGGAGAGGAAGTGTTCTCATGTGATTATTCGTGTTGGATCACAACTTCACACACCGCTATGACTTTGTTGTGTTGTGAACGTGAAACTCATCAGAGTTTTTATGCGGTGGCAGTTTCAAACATTGGGTGAACTTACAGAAGATCATCGAGATGGCGTCATCGACCAGGCGAGTCGAGCTGTCCTTTGATTCCGCGAGTCCATCCTGGTCCGCTGTCAATTCCCTATTTTCTATCTAACCCACCCCGTAGCCCGGCGGTACGTGGTCAGTAATTATCTTCATAAATCTCGGATTACAGATATTGTTACCGCTTTCTTTCCTTAACAAATAAATGTTTTGTATTAACTAAAAAAAAATTAAGAGTGTTGAATGCAACAGGAATAGAGGACGTTCGCGAAAGACCTGTCATATTCAGGTAAATCAAATATTGGAATCAAAAGTCACGATCTTGTCAAAAGCTTCAACAACCGAAGAACGTGAATGAAAGTGGACGAAGTAACAGTCGTGTGCGTAAAGTGTGGTGCGACGAAATGATGATAAGTAAATAAGCAGAATCAAAATCACCGGGATCAATGTGAACACAATAAGAGACGGTTACTGTAATTTTTATTGTGAAGTTGCAATATCGGAACAGTTCTGTGGTATTAATACAATTTAAATTAATTATCTAGAAACATGGAACATTTATTAAATAAATATTTGCTACCGGGATTCGAAACTGGACTACTTCCTATCCTTGGAAACCATTCCATTACAGCGACCGATTATGTTTACGACAAATTTAGACCTTATGGTAACATGTTTCCCCGGATAGGAAGCGGTCCAGGTTCAAATCCCAGTAGCAACGAAATTTTTTTTTCTGTAAATAGATTTTTTCTGTATACATTTTTAATTGATTTATTTAACTTACTGTAATTAGTCATATATAACCGAAAGAAACGATTATGATAAAAAAAAACACCAATAAGAAAAGTTAAAAATATAATATATATTTACTGTTATACAGGAGTATACGATTTTTACAATTCAATGAAATGGGAACGGGGATTGTGGAGTGATTTGATCTCCGAAAGTGACAGCATACTTTTGAAAGGGTCGTAAGTGCGCCCCCTCACCACTGACCAAACCCTTAGTGGCAGACGGGTAGAGGAAACCTCCCCCAACTGCCTGAAAGAGATCTACATCTGACTGTATTGTTGACGTATTTTGTTGTCTGTCACAACTGTAAAGAGTATATTTAGGCCACAAATAATACCTCAATTTCAATTTGCCTAGTGTGGGATCTATAGATTTAGTTTGTCTGGTATAAAATGTATTCCGTGTACGCATCTCTATTTTTTTTTAAATTAAAAAAAAAAAAAAAACATTTAGAGCCAACCTGTTTAATAACACCAATTATTCAACTGTATTTATTAACAGTATATACATGTATATTATAACTTGACATATTAAAAATATTGTATTAGTAAGTAATTTGGTGTCAATTTACTATATTTTATTTAAAAGTACTTGCGCACGAAAAGCTTTCCGGGTCAGCGAATACAGTTTTAATATTAGGCGCTAGCTGAAGCGAAAATATTCAATAAAGTTGGGAAGTTTTCACAGCACAGGGGTGGCTTTCACAGCACCGCTGTTTCTTACATTATATTTATATTGCTCTACTCGTAAAAGAAGTGTGAAAAAGAAAAACGAAAGAAAAATACAAAATAGTTTTTTTTTTGTATAAAGTGAGCTATGCTACACCGAACCGCGTGGGAAAATATCATTGTTCTTACGTAGTGCTTACGGACGTCGTGTCGATGTGCCTGGGAAATGATGGTTAATGGTGTTTTAGAAAATATTTAATTAATTTTTTTGTATGACTTTTGATAGTATATTTAAATTAATTTTGAATGAAATCACATTTTATTTGTGTTGTGATTTTTCAGAACGTAATTTCGTGGTAATTAAATGAAATTGAGATAAATTACTTAAAAAATCACACAGAAAAAAATCTGCCTATCGTAAAACATAGTCATCACCGGGATTCGAACTCGAAACATTCTATTGCCGATAGACAGCTTAGAGCTTTAGTTTTTTGTTAATAATTCTCTCCAGGCTAAGCTAAATACATATATTTCAATGTATACTAAAACGGATAGTTGCTATATAAAACTAATGAGGTTCTAGAATAAATTGTTTTCGTTCTAGAATACCCGACTGTATATAAAATATATTAGACGTATCACTTTCATATTTTATAAACTCTCAAGTTGATACCAGGCAGGAAAACTTAATGAAGTGAGAGACAATAAAGGCGGGATTCGAGTATTTGTGAAAAGCATGACGGATGAGAGTCGCGAAAACTTTACACGGATACCTCTTGAACATGGAGCGGCAGAGAAGGGGAGGCTCGGCGTCGTAATGATACGCGGCCCTCGGGAGACCAGGGTCGGAGGGAAGTTGGGCCTTTTCAAGTTTGCACAGCTAGAGTTGAAGAGGGTGGCCGGGCTGGCCGGGGTGGCATGGCTCGTCGCTAATTGCCCAACACGGGGTGGGACGAGGTACGGTGGCCACGGCCGAGTCAGCAATGCTCATTAATATCCGCGATTAATGTTACTTCTATACACTGGCAGCAGTGTGGGTCGCCGCCGCGCGAGCCTTGAATGCATACATTATGCCTACTTGGCTAGCTGTCTCCGTGGGAATAATTTACTCGGAAAGACAAAGGATTTAAATAATTATACGGATAATTATATTGATGATAACAAAATAAAAACTTTACTTTTCAGAAAAATAGCGTCTGTTGCATTACTAATATTAATAGCCTGCCCGTTGCGAAAAATTCGTTAAAAGACGATGAAGATTAAGAACAAAAAAGATGAAAAAAAAAATTAAAAAATTAAGATAGAAGTACGTATCATAAAAATTGGTATTCCACATAAAGAAGACGAAGACGATGTGAAGAAGAAGACTTGTAAGTTGTTTTGTCACACAGAGAAAATCATACTGAGTCCGCGGGTTAGCACTTTAAATTCAAATTATAGGTAATGCGCCTGTGAAAGACAAATCACTGACGCATGTGTTATGCAGATTGGGAGTATGTAGGCGCAAGCCATTTATAAAATATTATAAATTTATAAAATCGAATTTTCTTGTATTACTAATATTATAATTCAGTCTACACAGATAAGCTCGTCTACTCGGTGAGGGGGAAAAAGAAATTAATAAAAACACCACGAACGTAGGCATAAACTCAATATTATATATTATTAAAAAAATAATATAATGAGCAAAAAATACAACCATCTGTAAAAACACACATTGGAAAACATAATAATTTCACTTCTTCAATATTAGCAAAATTACTTTGTGGCATCATTTTATATAAATAATTAGATAAAAAATGCCAAAATAGCAACAACTATTCAGAATTTTCCAATCGCCTTTTGGAAACAAACCTTTATTTTGATGTTAACAAGGGTTTGGAAATTATAGATACAAATACTATGGGTTACAGTCAGATACATTTGAAACATTAGAAATAAGAAAAAATATTAATTGCAAAAAAAAAAAACATTATAAATAACCAAATCATCTTTTAAATTTTTCATATTAGTTCTTACGTATTCACCACTGTATAGTGTTTTTTTTATCTATGCTTGTATTTTTTAATTTCAGTATACATTGTTTCCTGGAGAAGATACCATAGGTATCGAAACATGTAGAATAATCAATAAATAGTGGTTTAAACAAAGTATTATGTCTAATTATTAATAAAAATAGTTGCGCTACAACATAGACGCCAGAGGTTGACGAACAGCCGATATTGTGAATTGACTTAAAACCGACTCGACTTTCGCGCGAAGCCATGTCGGTACGATTCTTCGCTATAACGCGAGATGGTGAGAAAGGTCGGAGGTCTCTCTCCCCCTACATGACGCGGCGGTGAGTAATTGACGAAGAAAATTTAATTAAACGCACGCCGTGCGCGCTGCGTAAGTAGGCCGGCCCATTGTTATCGCGGCAGTCAGCATCGAAACCGAGGGAGGGTTGTTTAAACGAAACATTCATAAAACAAGGCAGATTCAGCACGTTATCGGGTGGAATATTTAAACACAAAATAACACATTTAAATAATTAACCAGACAAAGAGTAGTTAATTCTCATCTCGATGGTTATGTTATAACTAATTCTTAGAGACTGGCGGTACGATTTGTAATTCTAAAGGTCGTTTATTTAAATTCCTGTATTAATTCGGAAGAAACAAATAATTTATACAGAAAATCATATATATATATACACCAATATAGGATGAATGATTCTGAGAGTACAGAAAGGACATTCCAGGGGTATCTTATCGGATAGTTATCTAGAAGTTAAAGTGGTCTCTTTGTGTTATCACCTAGTAATTTTACAAAGACAACAAAAATAAAATTACTTTCCTATGGTTTTTTTTCATGAAAATGATATATTGTTATAATACTTTTAATTGGTGTATTTAAACTGTATTTTTAAATGTGCTCTTCTATTGATTAATGCATATAACATACATATAATTTTAAAAAAATCCATTGATCATAATTTTAATTTAGACTTCAGTTAATACGGGGGCGAGTCAAAAATTATCAAACACTCGTCATAATAAACCTTCAAGGTTGTCATACTGCCTTCTGCGCATGAGTTCTTAGAGTTGGTATTACTGCGGTCACGTGAGCGAAATTTTATCCCGTCATTTGCCTTCCACATGTTAGTGTAAACATGTCCACTCCGCTAGCAGTTTGCACCAAGGAGGAACAACGAGCAGTGATCCGATTTCTTACGTCAGAGGGTGTGAAAGAGGCTAAAATTCATGGTAGACTTTTATCACAATACGGGGGATAGCGCTTTATGTAATAAAAGTGTTTTTTGTGGATTAAGTGTAAAACTGGCCGGACGAGTGTGACATACGGAGAGAGAGAGAGCAGGACCAAGGACGACAAAATTCAGCAAGCTCGAGAGATGGTTCTAGCGAATAGGCGAGGTACCATCGGTGAGGTATCGTCTCTTTAAACATCAGTCACGGTTCTGCTCATTAAATCATCCACAACGAGGTTGACTTGCGTTAAGTCATGTAAAAATAAATTGTAGAAGGAAAGATGTAGATAATTTTTTACTTGAAGACTTTAAAGTTTAATACATAAAGTAAAAATTGTGACATCAAGACCTACCAGTCGGTTAATATTAAAACGAAGAATTTTGATGAAGAATAAATCGACTGCCTTCAGAGTCAGAATCCAAAAACCACTTACAAATATAACAATAGTTTTTTCAAGAAATAACCAATGTAAATAAGACAAACAAAAAAAAAACCATTACTGATTCTATTAACATTAATCAGAAATTTAATTCAATTCAAGATCCTTAGGAGGTACAAAATCGCCGAAAGAACGAAACAATACAAGAAAGCTCCCAATCATTATGAAATACTCAACAAAAGAAGAATTCTTTTTTGGCAATGGTATAAAAGAACACGAAAATAAAAACGACTTATATTATTGTTATACGCTATTCTTATTCAATAATTCATACGATGTTAAATGTCCTTTCTAAGCAAGTATGACGTAGATATGAGAATTTTTCAATGAACAAAAAAAAAGAGAACATTTGTCGGACAGAAATAATATGGCCATAAATATTTTCTTTAACAAAGTGTGAAAAAGAAAAAAAATATAATATACGTATATTTTCCGTAATGATTTTAATTTCGCCTATTTGAACCACGTGCAAAAACGTTGGATTAATTAAAAACGACAATTTTAACATTCATAAAATAATCCAGTGAGTACTATTATTAAACATTCTGTACGTGCATGATGGTACGTTTACGGTTCACTGGGAAGGAATGAAATTTGATTTAATTTATTTTTGACGTTTTTAAAATTTCATTTGTCAAAAAAGCTTCATCGTTTAGGTAGGTAGGTGGGTGGTAACGAGTGTGACGTACATGTTTGGTCACTTCATTGTAACATATTTTTCGGAGATTACGGATTGATAGATCAAAATCATAAATTCAGTTTTTTGATAATAAATTATAATGCCAAATTATAACTGTTTACCGTTCAAATATTTAATAAATTTTAACGACACAACATTTTAAATTCAAAACGAAATAAAATAAATACTTTTATAATATCATTATATTATTAAGGAAAACACATTCTTATTGTGATGGTGTAATTATTCAGAACATAAATCTGTGATACTAATCAAATGTATAAAATAAATGTTATCGAAAAATATTGTTGTTACTACCGGGATTCGAACCTGGATCTCTTCTAATCTAATCATGTGTCCAAAATTAAAAAAAAAAAATTGTTGAACGATAGATGTATTAATTTGAAAAGTGTAATATATAGGTTTGAAAATTTGTCGTCAATCCACTGTGTCGGAATAGCATAATCGATAATGCACGTTCCCCGGATTGGAAGAGATCCAGGTTCGAATCCCGGTAGCAACAAAAATATTTTTCGATAACATTGATTTTATATGTATATCTTTCTAATCAATACATTTAATTTGTATTTAATTTTAATATCATTCAACAGTCTAAACTTTTTAGTCAGATATCAAAATTTACTTTACAAAATTACATTACTAACATATCGCACACCTAGATCAAAACTAAGACAACTCAAAAAATAATTTTTCAGCAGACAAAAAAATAAAATCATTTTTGATATTAAAGTTATGAAACTAAATAACATTTTATGTCATAAATGTGTCCTAAAATGACGCTATTTGAGAACTGCGGTTAAGTTAGTTGCGCATGTGACAGAATATCCGATAATAATAAATAAAAATTCTTAGTTTTTTGAGTTGTCTTAGTTTTGATCTAGGTGTGCGATATGTTTAAAATGATATTCATGGTAAACGATGCAATTATCAAATTCCAATATTAAGTCGGTCCGCATGACCGTAATAAATTCTGTGCGAGATCAGATTTCACGATTCCTACTACCGCACCGCACCGTACACATTTCTTTAATTAAAAAAAAAAAAAAAAGCAAAACTGCTAGGTACACGGTCGCAAAATGTATATATTTTTAAAACCCGCGTGCTGAATGAAAAATATTTTTACAGACGGGAATTATTAAATTTTTCAAACTCCACGCAGCGGGTGTGAAATCGAATCGATTCCGCTCGCGGGACGTGTAACGGTGGCGCATACATAAATGTGACATTATTCACGCTTCGAAAATTTTATTGCAAATGATCACAGGAACGAAATTGCATTTCCCGATTTCGTGTAACGGGTGTGCAATAGTATGAATACGCAATAAGCGGGAGTCGGGCCGGATCCAATCAGCGTGTGTCGCTCGATACAAGAGCCTGAAATTCGCCCAATGGTGAAAAATTTCAACTTCAGAAATCAATCAGAGATTTTAATGTACAAACAATATGTTGAGTATTTCGAAGGCTTCCCGGGTAAAAAGTGTGTAACATTTTACATGCAAAAAAAAAAAAATGTATAAAATATATCAACATCACGTGTGGACTACTGTAATAGCATTTATGCTAGCCTGCTAATGTTTCAACTGGATAGATACAATCTTTTCTAAATGCGGCAGAACGTATAATATATGGAACTTCTAAATTAGCTCACATAACATCCCTTTGCGTTAACTAAATTGGATCCGTTTCCCTGAAAGATTGAGAATTTAAATTGTGCCGTTTGATATACAAGCCCGCACATAACATGGCGCCTCTGTATCCCGGACGACTTGAATGGCAGACGTCAAACTATCTGCCAGCCCCTATTTCAACCGCAGGAAGGAATGTACTCGTAGAATAGACCAGCTGTTGCCAGAAGTCGGTTTAGTGAACGGGCATTTGCAGTGGCAGGCCCAAAAAAGTGGAACTTTTTGACATTCGTCATAAAAAACAGTGCATCAGAGAATTTATTTATAAAGAGACTAAAAACACACCAAAACACACAAAGCAATATTCGTAAGTTTAAAATAACAATTTTAAGTATAAAAATAGTGCAGCACTAAACAGTTGATGCGCAAAGCGCCCTTGAAGTAAATTTTTTTACGAAAATGGCGCATTGAAAATTATCCAATGTTATTATTATTATTATCATCAATGCTTTATAATCCTCAGTGGGCCTTGGCATCCTCAAAAATTTTCCCCATTGAACTCTTATCACCGAGCGTTTCTCTGCAGTCCTAGATTTGTATGACAGATGTCCTTGAAACATTGGTCACTCAAACACATATAGTTATTATTTTCCACAAAACAAAAGAATGCCATATATACTTGAAATAAAATTCAGACAGGGATAATGATATGTACACGAGGTGAGATGGAGAGAACCAGAAAAGCATATTCTATACACGTGTCTGGAACATTCACCGTTTTTTTATTAAGTACATTAATACAAATGATTAATATTCATGAGATCTTAGATAGTTCCTATAGGGTCGACTTCGATGGTGAACTAAATAAAAATAATAACAATTAATATAATTAATTAAAGTACAATTTTAATAATTTTTGGTAAATTAAATCACGCGAATTAAAAACGTCCGGAAGAGACGTCGAGAAAACATGATAGGATTATTTAGAAAATTCACATATATAAAACAATACACTTACACCGTCATTGATGGTATTAAATTCAATTTTTTATTGATAATATTACGTTTTTTTTAAATTAAACCGAAGTGGGTAAATATGTCACTAAAAAAAAAAGAAAAATCTTTTTCAAATAAAACTGAGAGTCGCTATGATACATGCAACCGGGACTTTTTTATTGCCCGTATACTGCTGATCCTACCGAGCTTCAGTCAGCGAAAATGGCACTCGAAAATGAATTCAAAATGAAACGAAAATATTTGTAAATAACATAAAACCTAGTACAATAATGCGTAGATGCATCAGAAGTAGATGACAGTAATGACTGCTGAAATGACAATCAGACAACTTGGTCGACCGCTTACTGCTAGGCCTGCGGGGGGCTATTGTGACCTCTGGGCGGTTAGGGTCTCAATAGAATCTATATTTCAATAATATACCTTTTCTCAAAACGAACCACACGTAAATAAGATATCGATGTAATTAAAATTATTCCACCTTTGCAAATTAGTTGTCAAAAAGAACAAAAATGACATCTAGATGACTTATAAGTATAGCGGATAGACAATTTCTATGTTAAGTAAGATTTCTCCCTTACCATAGATAAGAAAAGATGACCGATGTCAATATGCTTTCGTACAAATCACGTTCGTTTTTGCCCTGCCCGCGTCTCAGAGATCTGGCCGTTTAACCAAGCATAACGCAAGTCATAATGACACTACATCTAATACATCCAGAAAATCATAGAAATAGATGAGGATACGCAAAATATAAGGATATCATCTACCCAGCGTGAATATGACGTGACGGTACAAACGGAAAACGTACAGAAAGATTAACAATTACAATTGTCAAACCTATACTAGATAACCAATCGTTATAAGATGTAAGAAGTTGAAGCGCGAAAATTAACTACGAGTGTATATTATCAGTTGGAAACGGCAAACGAAATCAACAAAACAGGAAAAAGTGTAACAGTTCGCGAGCACGACATGAACTGAATAAAGTATGTTCATTTTCCATCATCGTATTATGGAAACGACGGAAACAGCGAAACAGGAAAGGAATACCTATAAGGCGTACCAACAAACAAGTAGTTCAACAAAACAGGGCTGGAGCCTCGCCTCGCGAGAGCCTAGAACTTGTGCGGTGTAAGTAATGACGCTCTCGGGACATTTTTTTACAACCATCTAGTAAAAGTTTACAGTGCTTTAAAATTAAATCCTCAGTCGTTCTTCACTAAAAATGAAAACCAGTCAACAGCAAGGGCGTGAACACTCTTTACAATAAAAAAAATATGTGGAAAACTATAATTTCTGCAAATTAAATATGTACGAGGCGCGTTTTTAAAGTACCGGATTTTTTATTAAAGAAATATATCATTTTTACAATACTTTACTTCCTTCGGAAGCTACACGTCTTAAACAACTTCTCAACATAGTTGCTACCATTATTAAGGCACTTGTCATAACGGGGGTACCAATTTTTGTATACCTTCACCATAGAATGACGCCGCTTGGAATGAAAACCACGACTGTACTCGGTCTTTGAGTTCATCATCGTCATCAAAACGCTTGCCACCGAGGAACCATTTCAGATGAAGGGAAAGGCCACACTATGAGAATGTCTCTAACGTTGCATGTGGTGAGTCAACAGATGAAGGAAACCATTGTGCACAACACTTACACCGAAAATATCCGGCAACGGTACTAACTTAAAAAACGCGCCTCGTATTTGATGTACTAAGTATATAGGTTTACGCACAAATAGTTCACGTGTAAATGTGTTAACTAGCACCGTCTGGCGTAAGAATTTAGAAATGACAAATAAAGCTGCTCATGTGTTCCGCTTATTTTTTTGCAAAATCCGTCCTAAACGTACGAACACAACTCTCACGACGTTTTGTAAAATACCGCAAGTATGTATTTGAAGCTCCACTTAATAACTTGAAGAATTTTAAACAAATTAAACTCACATAGGTATAATTTCATAAAAAAAAACATGCTTCTATAAAAGAAAAGGATTTATAGTGACAATATTGTGCTTTTACAGCATCGATATTAGAAGAATAACCATGCCGAGTGCACGCCACTGGTAAACAGTAATATTCCGAGGATGTACAGAGATCTCACGCTTTAACTTATTCTTGAATACTGAGTACATAATCCGTTGAGATGCTGTTTTGTTTTAAAGCAACACGTAGATACTGACTTGTGTTTAAGCGACTTTTATTTGACCTTCCGACACAAAAAGAAACGGCGCTAAAAGAAACGGATTTAAATTCCATTGAACTCTTTATAACGAATCAATATTGCGCTTCCCCATCTTTTATCTATGACTATACATTATGTTCGGACTATAGTGATAATATGGCTGTGGTTAAACGGTCAGGTTTGTGTCTTTTATATATTCAATAACATTGTGCATTGTCTTTATTACGAGGAAGAAAAATAACATTAGCGAAATCGTACTAATTTTGACGACTGGCAAGTATATTATTTTATAAATTTATTACTCTATTTGAATGAAGTTTTTAAATAAATAGCTATAAATTGCTTCATATTAGTCAGTATTATTTTTTAGATAAACCTAACACACGTCCCGACGAAAGAGCGGATACTCTAAAACGAAAAAACGGACAATGAAGACTGAAGATTAATTATTTACAATGAATGTTAATTTAAAAAAATAAATCTTATCTATTCTAATTTCAAAAGTATCAAAATGATATAATTTAATAATTAGTCTTTGAATTGGAGTGAACATTAAATGATCGCCGCAGCTTGTTGATGATACGATGTATAATAAGGGAGGGTGGCCGAGAGCAATCCCCGGGAGCCGCAGCGCAGCCACCGCCGCCAGCGACAGACGACATCACCGACAGACGTAGCCTTGTGGCGACCTATTTACCCCGAATTGCCGCCGGATCGAAGCGTGCATGCATTCCGACGAGCAGGTCCGGCCTGACACAGGTGCAAATGGAGCAACCGCACCTGGCCGCACAAAACAAACAAATAAACGAAAACATAGAGTTACGCTAATGCATTCGGTCACAGTCCAATTCAAACAGTCTCTAAATCACATTATTTGTATATTTTAAAATAATGCCAAACAATAGTAACTAATACATAATTAGAACATTAAAAAATTGGCGGCGTTGAAATGACGAAGATTTTTACTTAGCTCGACACGCTCAACTTAAAGGTAACGTTGGTGCTAGCTGACCAATAATATTGGCATGATTTATGACACTCGGAAAATGACGGAACTACAACATTCTATGATCAATCTATTGCGCACATTCCGTTCGTGACAATACATTTTAAAAATAATGAAGGATATAAATAGATGAATAAGAAGACCCCAGACTTTGCACCCGGCCCCGCAGGTCTCCAAGCCGGCCCTAACGACAAGGGCAATATATTAAAACGATAAATTCGCAAGGTTACGCATAACATCATAATTGGAAAATTCCTGGATAATTAAAATCGCAGCGATCCCGAGAAAGTGATAGAAAAACGTTCGGAAATATAAATACTTATTAATATTTCTGTAATTTAAAAGAGGCGAAGAACGTAGTTTATGTAATTCTAATCAGATCCTAAATGTCATTGTATTCATTTTCACTCAGTTACCATTGAAACAATTTTCTTACAAATTGTTAACAAAATGTAACAGATATTTCACGTTATTTTCCGAGTCATTATATTATTAGGGGAAGATTAACAATATGAGGAGAAGCATATTTGTTTATTTTTAAATAACATACATAGTACATTTGTAGAATAATTTAAAGATTCCATTCAAATCTCAAAAGCTTTACAGGAAATATATAATACGATATAATACTAGCGGTGCACAATGGAGTCCTGGTACCGACACTGATGTATGGAAGTGAGGCATGGAGCTGGCAGAAGAGGAACAAAGTAGATTAAATGCAGTGGAAATGAGATCTCTTAGGCGTATATGTGATATGAGGAGAGAATGGTAAGTAAGATATATGACGCAAGTGTTGATGGCACAAGAAATAGAGGAAGACTTGGCACGACAAGGTAAACTAGATAATGAAGGATGGTTCTGTTAGAAACCTCAACAATCAGCGAGCTTGTATGAGAAGATGTATGAATGTGAATGAGGCGAGAATTGTATCACGACAGAGGAGTGTGACGCTCTATCCTCTCTGCCTACCCCCCCCCTACCCCCCGCGGGGGAACGCCGTGATGGTAAGTATAATTCGATTTATAATATTTATATTGATAGCGACGTTAATTCGGAAGATTCCAAATGTTCAGAAAATAGACAATCAGATTAAATTTCCTAAAACACAATTATATTGTATAAAAAAAATATTTCGAAGATAAAATTTGTGAAAAATAAAAAATGACCGAATATTTTTTTTATTAGTCAAGATTTAAACAAAAAGGTCGAATGACTGAGACAATGAAACCACTTGACTTTTGAGCTCTACAGGCAATAAGGAAAGCCGATATAAACTGTTTAATTTACCATAATCATGCTTCTACCTTTTGATAATGAAATCTACTCAGGCGACATTTATTTATTTATGGAATGAAAATCCTGTCCAAAGCAGGGCACCAGGGGGAGAGATAAGAATTTTAAAAAGGAAGCTTGTGATGCTCGGGTCGTCATAAATAATTCAAGCCGTAGGATCATAACCCAAATTCGGCCGCTGAAGGAAATGAGTAATAATTCTGCCTTTACTTTTAAAAACACGTTACATTTTACGTAAAGGACGAAAATAAATCGGTATAAAAGTTTGCTTACGACCATCTAGATATTTACACAAATTGCAATATACATATTCTGATTACTCAAGGTTTATAGAGGGTCTGCAGGAAAATATTGACTACTTCATATTATTGATGACCCCTTTTGGGGTTAATGCGCGAATACAAGTTGGTAAGGAAACTGATACCTGAATCTGGGCAGGTTGCCATGAGGTATAGCAGCCGATCATAGGGTGGCGATATTTGTCTATATATTGGGCTAGTGCGAAAGTTGTTACCGTTTTAACGGTACTTATTTAGAAATGATTTTTTGATTCCACTCGTTTAATTTACTTGAGACAAAAGGGACAATATTATTCATTGGAATTCTGAGGATTTCCAATGAATAATGTTGTCTCTTTTCATCTCATGCAAATAAAATTGTATAGCTGTCTTCCACTATAAATATAAATATAAGCTGTTGAATTAAATTGTTAAGATTGATAATGCCCTTACAAGGTGAAACGATTAGAATAAAAAAACAAGTGTTTTACTTTCACATATGTGATTATGGAGTTCTACAAATTTACCTCGGAAACAGTAAATATGATGTAAATGGTTGTCATTTGTCTTGAAAACAATTTTTTTGTCACTGTTTTTAAAAGGGACACTTTCTACCCGATTGAGCCAATTTTCTTTTAACTTGAATCGTGTAACAACCCAAAAAAAAATACTAATAGAGAAGAAAATTAATTTGTGACATCGTATATTGAATGAATTTAAAAATGGAAACATCGCAACTTTCGCAACTAACAATATTTGTTCAGTGTATGGTGAAAGTGTCTCAAGTATGTGAGTAGAAAGGAGTTTAGTAATTTTCGATGGAGGAATATATGATTGGAAGACAAGCCCCGCGCTGGATGTCCCTACGAAATTGATTTTGAAATTGACGAGAAACTCTGGACAATGGAGGATGGAGACTTTCGAATGACCTCAAGAAAACTTGCAATAGTTGATAATGGAAATTATGTAATTCACTAAATAGAACTTGTTTCTTTTAAAATATTGAAACATTTTATTTACCAAAAACGGCTATTACTTTCGCACCAACCTACCGGAATGGTATATATATATATATATTTATTTATTTTAATTAAACAGTGTTGACATATCTAAAAAATTATAAAAATTAATTTAATAAATTTAACATCGAAACCGGTAAAATTGACAGAAAGAAATATTAAAAGTGTACTTTCAATTTTCCAGTTTGAAATTCGAGAAATTCTACGTGAATTACATACGGGACTAATAGTTAAACTTTTCGTGTTCATGCTTAACCGTCACCTAAATAATAAAGGACGTAAATCGTGCTAGGAGAAGAAAGTTATAATAGAAAGAGATGACAATAAAATTGTTGATTTTCTCGCTTTCGAAGCAAGTGTCAAAAATAACTCATATCTAGAGTCTTTTCCGTATTATTTTCACATTATTATTATGGAATGAAATAAAATGTGTGTCCATATTAAGGCAATTTTGTGGCATACGGAAAATGAATTTTATGGTCGCGGTCTTTTCTTGCATAATCTTAATTATGGCAAATAATATTCAGTTTATTAGTTTTAAATTAATTTAAAGGTCTTATATAAGTGGCAGTTTTAAAACTAGTGTATAACTTCTGATCTAACTAACTATTTTAAAACTAACATTTTCGTAAAAAACGCAAAAAAATTAATTATTATTGAAAGGGAAGCTTTAATATGAATTAATTGAATGAACCATCAGAGGAGATTTAAAAGTAATACCATGCAAAATTGGACCATTTCATCAATCATACATAAGCATCGGAAACATTCCCTGCTCGCGCTCATCGTACGCTCTCTATTCCTTTACACCTATTTATACAAGTTATTTAAATGTGCTGCTTTCAAAAAATTGTCTTAAAGATTTTACGCAAGTACCATACTGAAGTACTGCGGTATAAAATTCTTCTTTAAGCGCTTATCTAAATAGGAACTTTTAATATAATTTGTTAGCGCCATTTTAAATGTACTACGCGCTCGTATCTCATTGGATTACAGAAATATGTCTTGTCCCTCTTACTCTGGTCCTATCCTAGTCCCTAGGCACAAAGGAGAAAGAAGAAAGAAGCAGTCTGCTGATACGCCTGAACGAGTCACTCCGCTTTCGAAACTGAACACGGTACGCTGCCGTCGCTGTAAATACGCTTACAACCGCTAACTTTAATTACCGCTAATTTATAATTTTTTACTACCGCTAATACTTTTAAAACAATTACTTTTCTAACGCGAGCGTCATCAATTACGAGACAATTCTGCGTCGCTTGTGAATTGGTGGACCAGGGAGAAACAACCAGCTTCCAGAGATCGGAGACCCACAAGTAAGTGCCATCCTATCTTTTATCTCCCGATAACCCGCCAACTTTCCATAATTTATTAGTCTAGAAAATCAGATTTCAAAAACGGATCGTAGAGGCAATAAATAAATTAAAATTCAACAGAATAAATAGCTTCCACGTTAGGTGCGAACCCCGCGCGGGTCCGCTTATTAATCATCTCTCAACAGCCTCTCAATGCGAGGGATGTAAAGATATTTTCACGAGAATGTATTAAAGAGAGCGTAACGTGGTTAAAGGTGAAATATAAATTTGTAGAATTAAAAATGTAGGTACCGTATAAACGGACGATAATATTATAACGGAAGCTAGAATAATTTTTACGTTTTCAAGATATTAATGCCAAAACGTAGATAAATATATAACAAATATTTAGTTCACTTTTTCAAAATGCTCATTTAATACGTTTAATAAAAAAAATATGGGATGTGCCAGAGAGACTAGTCTTTAATCATTAAACCGCTATTCGGAGACACAGGAATAACCTTAGATTATAAATTAATATTTCGACCACATATAAAAGATACAGTCAACAAATCAAAAAGGTTACTAGGTTTTATAACTAGGATCACAAATCTATTTAAAAATTGATGCTATTTGTGTCCGCATATTAGAGCATGGCTCTCCAAATCTGGTGTCCTCATTATGCATTATATAACAATTTTATTATAACCTGTTCAAAAAAAAGTTTCAATAAAACATTTTCATTCAGAGCAGTTCTAAGGAGAAATATTAAAACAAATAGTGAATCGTTGACAAATACTAGATTAAAACGCCTCGACAATATGAGACGCAATATTGCCGATGTGATGTTTCTGTACAAGATTGTTATCGGTCTGGTCTGGTCTGGTCTGGTCGGGTCGACAGCACGCTAATCTGCAAAGTAAAGCTTCACGCAAGTACCAGATCATTAAGGGAGCATGAAATGTTTACCACGGCAATATTGCGTTCTTTAATCCGATTTCACACATGTGTAGTTTGTATAATGTAATTAACACAGTTGGACATATTCTCCAATTTATTACTTAGCAACAAAAAAACTACTACGTGACTATTTCTTGAAACCATGTTTGTGTTTCTTTTATGTAATTATGTTCTTATGTATTATTTTATGCATTTTTCATTTTAACTGCATAATATACACTATAATGATTCAATGTGTTGTGTTGTTGAACTGTTAATGCTCTGTAAAATGCATTGGAACAATTCGGCGAGATGTTGTGTGTGATAATTCTATATAAAGCCCACTTTCGGAGGTTCTTGGAGATTCAGGAGAGGGCTGAGTGCGGTGAGTCCTCTTTTTCCTTCCCTGTCTTGTATTTCTTCTGGTATCTAAAATTGAGTACCCACCGCCCACTAAATTTATTAGGTGATTTAATAACGTTTTGTTTAATTAATATAACCTAAATAAGATCCCTCTCCAAGCACAAGAGCTAGTCTGTTTTTTGGAGAGGTAAGCAAAAAAAAAACAACATGTAATTTTAATAATGTAAAATACTTAATTCATGTTAAAAAAAAAAAATTTAAAAATGTCAAATAAATAAATATTATCCATATATTAGTTAAATTATCCGATAAAAAATTTAATAATTGAACGTCGATTATTGATAATGATATGTTGACATAAAACGGTAAGGTATTTCTACTCGAAATTTAGGCAGGTAATGTATATAATATTGTGTATTTAATACCATGTAATATATTTTTTAATTAAAGACATATTCAAATGATTACGATAAAGAAATTAATTTGGAACAAAAAGCAGTCACAAAATACTGTCTTACTAAAATTAACATAATACAATGATGCAGAAGAAAATACAAAAAACTAAAAAAGAAAACGCGTAAAACAAAGATAATAAATAAAAATAAAAACTTTTTGTAATAAAAAACTTAAATTGACCACGTCTACTCGGTGATTCAGAAAAGCCATTTTCGTTGAACAATTAATTGGTTTCCACTGAACGGGAAAATTCCAACTGGATGTACCGCGAATCACGTGGGGTGAGAGATTGCTCAATATTGGACAGGTTGATGTATTGCGGGTGGGAATTATCCCCAAAGTGCGCGCGAGTACCTTCAAGCAGAGACGAAGCGATAGACCAGTCCACGCGGACCAGCCTTCAGCCTACTCGGCACTAGCGCCAGTGCGGCCTTCATTGGCGGGGCACGAGAAGATGACAGCCATTTCCAATTGATATCTTACAAAGATGATGTAACTAAACATATGAATATACAAAAAGGTGTTATTTTACAAAAAAAAAAATTACAATTGCAATAGGTCAATCATGTAATTTCACATCGAATTTTCGACTCTATATATGTTTGAAGGAAAATACATGTATGTTCTAAAAATGCAACTTCACAACAAAAATGTGTTTTCCTTAATATATAAGTTGTATAAAAGTTTCCAAATTTAAAATACAAATTTGATTGCTTTTAAAATTAGAATAGTAGATGTATCAATTGGAAATATTGCAGAATGTAAGATCAAAAATTAATTCGATTACTACACCGAAAGTAGAGAACACACTTCCCCGGATAGGAAGAAGTTCAGGTAGCATTATATCCCGGTAGAAACTAAATATTTTTTCGATAGATACCTAAATTTTTTATTCTGTTGATTCATTCAATTAATATTATATAAGTTTCTTTTATTTCAATAAGACATGAATTATTTTCTATTAAAAGTAAATAAATAATCCATCTTAGATGTATATCAAAGAACAATCCTATAAAATTACAACTTCATGATAAAAATGCGATTAATAAAAATATATTAAAAATTTAAAAAATGTGTTTTGTAAATTCTAGACAAGTTTGAAAATGGTTGTATGTCTATATTTATGTGTGGACTATTTATAAAAAAAAAACTGATAATTCTTCATCATCACGTTGCGATCCAAAATATACGTAGATCACTGCAACCGCGCCCCGTTTAATATAAAGCTAATAAGAAAAGAGAGTGGCGGAATAAGAGTTGCGAAAGAATTGATAAACACCTGAAAGAGCGGCTCGAAATAGCGTGAGTTTAGTGGTGTCTCCACCAGAAACGACCCCAATTTCCGACAAATCTTACGTCCTATTTTCGCGGGAGATTTTTTCGATATTCCCGAAAGGAAATAAATATTTGCGATAGAAATTGCGATGTGACACGCGATACGCTGACACGATTCTCCAGTTCTATCAAAAATATGAAACAACAATACGCAAATGGTTATCCGGTTATATCAAATCACCAGATCACACGAAAAATAAAAAAATAGTTAACAAATTTACTGTTTCCGAGGTAAGTTTGAGGAACTCCATAACATCACATACGTGAAAATAAAACAATTGTTCAAAAAAACAAGCGCTCTATTATCAAATAAGTAAACAAATTCCCGAACCTGCCATAGACACATTTGTTCTTTCGGATGATTCTTCGTTCGGCCTTATTTCGGGTAATACGTTAGCGACGACGCGTATAAATAATGTGAGCAGTCCAAGCGCGGTATTCATTGCGTTAGCCAGATGACTTTTCTGCACCTCGCAAACAATAAACAGAAAATATTTGTTTTTAAATGTGACAAGACTCTTCGATTGGATTATGGTTTGCTTCGCGAGCAACTATTATTTGTGGAGATCAATCAATAGATCAAAAATTAGACAAGTGTCATTTTTGCACAATATATTTTTGACCTTTCAGCATGATTATCCATAATCCGATGCTCGCGTTGACGGTATGTGTCTCTAATAAGGATGCTGTTCAAAAAGTTCACGTATTCATCTAATTCGTATATATCAAAGGAAATTGAAACTTCACTCCACAATGTAATGAATTATTTTTCTTTCAATTTTACCCACGAGCGACACAGAAGGAAATTGCGATGTTACGTATGAGATAAATATACCAATATAATTAATAAAAATATGTAGCGTATACATACTTAATAAGACAATTAAACTTTTCCTGATCAATTATCCCTTGGTAGCTAAACTGGTCCGAGAATCTAACAAAGTTAAAATTTATTTGGTTAAAAAAAAATATATAAAATTCAATCGAGTCTTTTTAAAGTTATAAATTGAATATTAATAATTCATGTCCGTTTAATCGCTCGACCACGGTACGGTACGAAGAAGGCGAGGGGGAAGAAAATAGACCCAAGGCAACAGAACCATTTATTTACGTCTCCGGTAAATGTAATTTCAATGTTTTAAACTAATTATCTTGGGAAATTCTTACGAAGCTCCACGATTAGGAACGGACGAATATGCGGCCAAAACCGTTTAATTAAGTAAAGTAAGTATTTATAACATTAATAATAAAGAGAAGTGATTTTTAAATTATGTAAGTATTCAAGAATTCCACGGTATTATCATATACATCTTCCAATATGGCTGATTTGTCATGTTTTGGTACGACAAGACATACATAATAGCGCATGACAGAATACAATAGTTCCAACAAACGTTAAAGTTTAATCGACTCATTAAACGCGAGCTGTGCACGCTTCAAGGCAAGGCAAGGGTTACAATTACGAACAAAGGTCAGTCGCATCAATGGGTATTCAATATCCAAACAAGCATTTTAGTTATTTCTAATGTTAATACTGTTAATTCGTGGTGGAAATCCATTTTAATGATTTATTAAAGCACTTTTTAACTTTTTTCCACTATTTATTATTTAATGACCATTACCGGTTTCAGCCTGACATGGCCATCTTCGGTCATAAGCTAGGATATTTATAGAATTCAATACAGGCGTGTTTTTGAGTGAGTCTACATAATTTTAAAGTTGGCGCTAAGTTGACTAGTATCTTAGGAACTATTACTGGAATTATTGGCATTTTAGATTGAGAGACTAGTGTGGAATCCATTGCAATCAATACATTTTTTTTTAAATGTATCATACTATCTATCTCTGTACAAAATACGATTTATTGGTTCAAAAAAATATACACATAAATTCAATTAAATAAATACAATATAAATCACCCTGGCGGGGAACCAAAGTCCAGACTCCTACGCGACGGCAGAGAAACTTACCACCACACCTGCCAAGGAATACAAGACGTAAAAATAGCAGTTTAAAAACCCCTCCTATCGTAAGTAAAAAATAACATTTTTAATCATTCTAGTATTTTGATACATTTTTAAATAGCTGTAATTATTTTTAAATATTATGTTTAATAGTACCTACATCATAGAATACAAAATGTTTTTTAAACAAATTTGCCACGTAAATAAGTATAAAAAAAACATGCAAAATACTAGAGTGATTAAGAATGTAATTTGTTACTTACGATACTTAACGTAGAAGGGGTCGATATATCAAGCTCTTTATTAAAAGTGGCCTGTTACAAAGTTCAACAGGGGTAACTATTATTAAAATAAATTAAAATTTGTTATTATAAATGTATACATTGTGAATGTATGAATTTATTATCTTTGTTTTATTAACCACTTAATTGAGTTTAAATACATCTACTGGTTTCGAAAAATACCATTTTCTTCCTCTATAACTAACGAAAAACATATATTATTGTTTCTTTACCAGAATCTATTTTTAAAAAAAGAAAGATAATAAATAAAAAAATATGAATTTTAACCACAAAGTTAATATTGCTAATTTTAAAAGCACATAATATATATTTGTATAGCGAAAAATACTTTGTTGCATATAGATTTTTTTTAAACAGATTTTTAAAATGCATTGCCCAAGTAGGCAAGCCTGTTTTAAGGCAAAATTAACAAACAAATCATATTACACAAACCAATCATATTTGGCGAACAAATCATTTATGATAATTTTACACCAGCCTACTATGGGAGTAGCTAAGATAGCAGAGCACTCGTTTAGCATGTGAGGAGTACCGGGATCGATACATGGTGAGTATATAAAGAAAGTCGCAGTTCGTCCCAGAAATTTTACTTGGGGACACGATGAATACACATATTTTGTGTTAAAACGATGAAGTAAATACATATATAGATATTTTGTGCTTATTTGTCTGTAGGTACTTCAGAAACATCGAATTTTGGATATAATGTTAACGGCAAATAAGTAATTTATTAACACAACAGCGAATTCACTAATGAAGTTCGTTGTCTTATTTCTTTTTCAGCATTTCTTTGAGATTAAGTTCTTCGATTTTCACTGAAGAATTTAATCTCGAGTAAATCTGAATTTCCATTAGCAATATAAATCGTTATATTTTAATTCATTTCTCGAATATCATCAGTCTGTGAATACCGTGAAGACTTTATGAAATAGACGGCGGTTCAGTAGCTCAATATTATTTTAATTAAATAAAATAATATTGTCGAAGACAAAAAATAACAAATTCCAACAGTCTGTTTACATTTCACTCTACAGCAGGGGAGTAATATGCAGACATTGAACCGCCTGCCCACCTTAGCTCGGCAGAGACAGTTGCATCAGGGGTCGTATCACTCGGGGTGCGGTGGGTGGCGGCTAGTGACGAGCTTAAAATCACTAACCGTGAATCAATCACTGATATCTTTGAGTCACACTCACAATCAGCGAGTGAAAATCTGGGAATACCGTGATACATTTTTTAAATTAATTTATTGATTTATGATTCGGCGCATGTGCAAATGAAATGAAAATATGACATTATAATTAGTAGATTCTGTCAAAACGTTTTACGTATTAGACCCAAAATACTCGAAAAATAAACTCACATTTTTTTAAAGTTTTCATTCTCTTTGTGACGATATTAAATAAGATATCAAGCTAGAATCTGTTTTTTACGTAAATGAAGTTTGAATAATATAAGTAAATAAGCTAAAAAGTATGTTTTTTAAATTTATTTAATGTATTGTGATATCGTGCGGCGCATGTAATGAAACTGTGATCACACTCACAATCACTGATATTATCGAATATCAATCACAATAGCACCAGCGGGTCAAGAGTAGCATTTTTTTCATCAATAGTGGCGTCACACCCCTAGAGGGAGAGGGGATGGCTTATTGAATGCTTTGCCCCGCGGCCCGTAAGGGTGGGGAGCGGGTCACGGGTGCAGGGTGCAGGGTCAGCGGGTTGCGGTACACCTGCTCGTCTAGAAATCAGATATGTTGATGTATTGATATCCTGCCAAATAAATACACGTAAGACGAGTAAAAAATTTAAAAACTTATTTGTTGCGTTATGTGCGCGGGAATATCACGCAAAGTCGCTTTTTACAATGACACGTATTGTAAAAAAAAGCCGCGAAGGGAAACAAAAAAAAAACTAAAAAATTCGTCTTGCTAATTTTTTAAGTGTTGAAATGTTATAAAATTGTTCTATATGAAGGGTTCAAGAGCAAATCCGCCCCTATCTAATTGATAAAAATTGAGTTGAAAAATAATTATCTGGCAATAGTGGTCGTTTTATAATTATTGATGGATTGTTTTGAAAATATATAAACCCTAGCTGGAAAATCAGTTACAAATATGTTTTGCTTTGGAACTCCTCGTGTATAGATAAAACAATTTTCCTTATAAATACATTGTAACGTTACTTTATTTAGTTTTAATTAAAATATACATTATGCAAGCGAGTACCTATTACTATAGACAAAAAACAACAAAAATGCGATTAAATTAAAATAAATAGAAAAATTGAATACAAAATTCCTAAAACACTTCTTTAATTATCACGTTTTGTTCGTGCAATAATCGTTGAAGCCGTAGAATTTGTATCTTCCGTTTATTGAACTCTTCGGCTTTCACAGATCCTAATGGCGGTATTCCGGGCCTCGGAAGCTATTAATTTTAAAATCTGAAAAGGAAGATCGCAGGTAGCGGGCGGAGGAGGAGAATAATATCAGAGGAAAGTATTTACGCCTGTCAAATTGCAATTAACGAAAAACCACTCTGCGAAATTTACTTTCGAGTGAATCGGCTGTGTAGGCGTTAGGTGCCTACCTAAATATAAAAAAAGCGATTTAAACGAAACGGAAAATTGGACGAAATTCTAAACCATATAATTTAGGGTGGAGTACTGGGTAAACACTCGATTAGTATTGTAATTTCAATCAGAAGTACGAAAACGTTCCGATATTAAACGAAAGAAAATTTAATCATCCCCCGAATATATTTATTAAATATCATGTTCGTAAAAGGAGGGTCGAGATGCCTGACGGCCTCGAAAATCGATAATCCAAAATAATCGGTACCAGGAATGGTAATTATATTACCCGCATGCATTCTGCTAGAAATAATATTTTCCCAGGGGCCGGCACGCGAGAGAGTCATTAAACTCGGCCATTTCTTTTTACGGTTAGCAACATATTTTACAGTTGGAGGGATAGGCTTACTGAACTTAAATCTGAACGATTAGATCGGAAGCTCGCACCTAGAGACAGACGCGAAGGAACCTGCGACAGTCTGTTTGAAAAACTTTAGTAAATTCGATTTTAAGTTTCAGCTCGCCCATTTAGAGACGATTGAACAAGGCAATGATGCGGCATATTATCAAGTCTGAGATCTGATCATGTCTTTCAAAAGACTGAAACTTAAAGGGTAATAAAAGTAATTTTCGCATCATTTATCGACGAGTTAGCCGCGTATAAATTTCGGGTTCTGGATCTTGAGAAAAATATAATATGTTGCAGATTTTTACATAGTTCAAATATATATAACTTAAATCTGTCAAATGGAATTTTAAATACGAGCGCTGTATGATAAGTACTCGTGTTTAAAAATTAATGGCGCAACTGACGCAAGTTCTGTATACCATTGTTTAACGCCAGCTTTCGAATGACGCCTATTAGATATTGAGTAGTTTTGTTTTGAAAGCTGTTAAAAGTGGGCAAGTTTGTGTTTGTTTACAACCATGGAAAAAAAGCAATATCGGTCAGTGATTCACTTCTTTTTTTTTATTGGGAAGACGTACGTGTGAACAAAATCCATGATATCGTGTTAGCAGACCATCGGATGAAGATCAGAGAGATTGCTGACATTGTAAACATCTCAATTACACGCGTACAAAATATTCTAAAGGCGAGATGGGTGCCGCGTTTACTCACAGTGGAGCAGAAACAAAATCGCGTGACAACTTCGGAGTACTGTTGTAAGATTTTCAAGCGCAATCCGAAAGAGTTTCTGCAGCGTTTCGTAACTCTCGATGAAACGTTAAAAATAATGGACTTCACTTGGCGAACCTGTTCCAAAGAAGGCGAAAACGGTTCCATCGGCCGAAAAGGTCATAGTCACTTATTTGGGATTCACGAGGCAATGTCTTCACCGACTATTTGGAGAAGGGAAGGACAATCACGGGGCAGTACTAGGCTGATTTATTGGGCAGATTCGACGCTGAATTGACGTGAAAACAGCTCCATTTCGCAAAGAAAAAAGTGCTATTTCACCACCAGCTCAGACAATGAACTAGCTCACTAATTGAATTGCTGCCTCATCCACCGTATTCTCCAGATTTGGCACTGAAATATATTTTTGTTTCCAAACATGAAAAAATGGATTGGCGGAAAGCGGTTCACGTCAAGTGAAGAAATCATCGCTGAAACAAGGTCCTTATTTTGCTTAGTTAGACAAATCATATTTTTGAATGGCTTAAAAAAGTTTAGCTGAAACAAAAGAATATTGAGAATTTTTTTTTTTTTAATTAACGCGTTTTCTTCCCTAACACGGGTACTTATCAAGCAGTCTCGTACAATCAGAAAAATAAATCATATATTTATTCAAAGTTAATATTAACTTTGAGACGAATTTAACAAAACAGTAGCCTGTTTTAATGTGCATAATAAATTTCAATACAAATTCGAATCGACTACGAATGATGAAAAACTACAAGATCGACAAAAAATATAAAACACAAAAAAGAGGCAATATTTATGAAAGAAAATCTCGCGAGAACAAATGGGAGATCAATAGGAGGGGAGTCAGCCCGACACATAACCATTTCCTTCTCGCGATAGAATAATAATTCCCGAGTTTTTTGCGTTCCTATGGGATAATGACGGCGGTGTTGGCTGCGAGTGGCGGCGGGATCCGGCCACCGCCGCGCCATTTAACACGAGAGCACTGCTGGGACGGGCCACCATTGTTTAGCCAAAAAATGGGATTGATTTTCTCCACTCCTCGCCACGAGAGCGAGATGCAAACCGAAGATCAGTCAAGATTGATAATGACTACATTATATAAGGATCGAGCAAATTTAAAAGAACGAAATATAATAAATTATTCGGATTTGATACCATCAAATGCATTATGAAAAAAAAAAATTTGGTAATGCACGATTTGAAAAATAAGTTTTCACCATTTATTATTTTCCTGTCAACTAGCATCTAGCGTAAGTAGCACCTCCTCTGGTGGTTGTAAAAACCAATTCAAGACCCACACAGTCAACCACGCTTTACACAGTATTAAAAGCTGACTGTCTCTTCTCTTCGGATGGTCCAGTCCACTTATTCGTAATTGGAGATCTGTTTGCGATCCAGCATCTGTAGCAATATTTATGAATCCCTGATGTATTCTTTCCATTAAACAGTATTACATATTTTTGTTCCTTTCACGTACATCCTTAAAACCTAGACGCTGATCTACTTGAGACCTCTCATCGTTGTAATATACTTCACACAAAATGTATCCCAGTATACGAGTCTTTCGCGAAGACAGAACTTCCGCATATCTAGGAAGACTTCTAGAACAGATATACACAACAGCTGCTTTATTTACAACATCATTGTGAAATTGTTGAAAACAAAAAATATATCTTTCGTGAAATTAAGAATCTAACTATTTTAATTAGCATCCGTACGCCCAAGTCACGTCGCGCATACCATTCGTTTATTCGATGACATTGTCACAGGTGAAATATCGCTGGGGATTATCCCATTTATAATACATATACCGTTATAAGGTAACTTATAAAGCGATATTGGTAATCGGTATGGGTTATGTTAAGACAAAGACTAAATAATTAAGACAAATTATAGATATCTCATATAGACGAAGTTATTTATATTATATGGGAAGTATTACAGGGCTTACAACCTGTCTTCGGCTAGCTTAAGTGATCACTTTACACAAAGTAACGTTCACCAATTCTACCCACAATCAATCTCCACGTCTATCAAATTTTTGGAAGTTATATATACATGTTACCATGTAGAAACATTTCAAGTATTTAACTACAATTTCGCCATTGCCATCTATGGTTTGAAATTTGATATTCATTCCGCTGAAACAGCACAGATGTCATTAATGGAATCAGATTTTTTAGAAATATGAAAGCTATATTCTTTATCTGTATATATGACAAATAATTAACATATTAAACTAGAATACGCCTGAAAAGTCAATTTTCAATTTTATAGAGAACATAGAGTGCCATAATAGTAGAGAAGCGCGTTGCATCTAGCTGGAGAGACCCTGGTGTCAACTGCGAGGGCGATCCAGGACCGCGATTTGTGGAGGAGCATTACGAGTCGAATCTCATCTAGTTGAGGTCACTATATGTAAAAAAATGACACGAAGAAGGAAATAAGAAGTAGAGTTAAAGAACAGTTAAAAACTGACTTCAGCATCGTTGATACGAGTCCACATAGAAGGCTCGCCCTGGCAAGGATATTTATTATTATTATCAATTTTATACGAAAGGTGAATGTTTTGTGAGAAAATGGTTAGGTATCGAAAATGAATCAAAGATATCCGAAACACAAAAGTCGACAATTTCTTCTCCAGAACGGTCACACGCACAAATGCCAAGTCAACCGAGCAGGTACGCGCTCGTCGTGTCTCGACTGGCATAAAATAGAGCAGAGGGAACCAATGAAACCAATTTTTCAATGACACTCGTAGAAAAGACCTACCTACCCAGCATTTGTAGGTACGTCGAATACTTTTAAAATACCTGCGGGCTCTGCACAACACAATTTTCGAAGGTTAACTTCGCCCTCAATGAAATCCCGGTACTTGAACTCGCTTTATATCGTGGATCCGAACATTTTAACGGAAGCTTTGTCAGAGAAAGTGCTGTCGTTAAAGGTTAAAGGATGCCAGATTGCCATTAGGCTGCTTTTTGGCTGATTCTAGTCTTGGATACACTGAAATTGACAAGATTAGTCTTACTGCAATAGACCATTCACTTTATGGCATAAAGCGACATCTATTTATAGAAAGGAAAATTATCCAGAACTGTATATATATATTTGCTTTACATGTAAAAAAAAAAAAGTACCAGATATAAAGGTGTCCAACGAAAAACTACAATGTTATTCTTATATTTTATTTAAATAAAATGAAGTTTAACGATGCGGATTTTATGTTTTATAAACAATATCGTCTAAATGCCGTCCATTTCTCTCAAGACACTCTGGTAATCCGACTCTTAAATTTGCGAACACGCGAGAGCAAAGTGTCGGTTCAATGTTTTCTCGTAGGGCTTGAATTGTTCGAGGATTGTTGCTGTAAACTCTAAACTTAAGGTATCCCCACAAAAAAAAAGTCGCACTGTGTACGTTTCCGTACTTGCTTATTAATTCATTAGGAAAAATTCCCCTCAGCTTCTCCATCGAAACTCTAGCTGTGTGTGGAGTGGCCCCGTCTTGCTGAAATTGTGTTCTTGTTGAACCCGGAAACCCTCGAAAATAAATCGTGAAGAGTAATTAATGAAATATGTGGACAATTGGAGAAATAAACTTATGGAATAACATAATGTTATACAACTGAATTTCGAAATTAGCTTGATTTTGTAATGACTGTTATTCGATTACATTGCTATGCAAACCATGGAATAATTGTCATATAATATAAATATAACGTTGAATAACAATAGAGTTCTATAAAATGAATACCGTCTGTATTACAAAAAAAATAAAATAATACGGTTTACGTATCTATGGCTGTAACAGTCCAGTTATTAACAGCTTAGCTTTGATTTACAAATTGGAAGAGTGCTCCATATCTAGGAAAATGATCGAAAGTGAATTCAAAATGAACATGTCAATGACCACGATAATTATGAAAATAGGAGACACCAACCCTAATGGAGGAAAAACGGATCCATGTTTTATACACACACCATATTGTTGTAAGATATTAAACTAAACACAACAAATAATTAACATTATCTGACTATTTTATTTTATTCTAAATATATTTTACAAAGTATGTATAAAAAAGGTTTTATGTAGGGATTCATAAAATATTCTAAGAAGCTATCGAAAAACAAACATTTTTTATAATACCTCCAAACACGATTATTATTATTTTTAAATTCAAAATATATTTTAACAAATATCAAAGACATTTCTTTATCCGAAAACAGTGTTCGTTTGAAACGAGTAAATGACATAAATAACATTTTAATATTGTAATAAAAATGTACGGCGCCCATGGGAAAATCATTGTACTCTACCATCTATATTAATAGGATTATAAAAATGCGAAATATTGCCAGATAAAATAAAAATTCAAAAACTGGATTTTGATTCTGATAAAATTATTCCCCCGATACGTAAATGCAATAAATAATATTATGTAACTCAGTGAGATGTCATTTATAAGAAATTAATGTAAATTCTATTTTAAATATCGACATTACGTATGACTAATTAAAAACCAGTGACACACTTTAGTAGATCCATCATTTAATTTAGTATGTTAGAAAACGAACACTGTAATTTGTATAGATCGGGTAATAAATAATAAGTTTATGGGTATTGAATGAAATATGTAATAACAAGAACGACAATTTTGTTTGGTCACCTTATCGTCATATTATACTTGTGCGATAATACTCTGGTCCAAAATTATTTGAGATGTATTATAGTACCGAAGACTTGATGGAAACCCAGTAACTTATAAATGTGTAGACTGAAATACTTGACAGAAGAGTTCCGACACGAGCGGCCCGGGTAGAGTGACTTGCGGATCGCGCGCGCCGCTTAGTGCTGCCGTCGCGGCAAGGAAGAGGGTGCAGAGCGGACCGCCCCGCATCTCGGCCGAGGAAACTGGCGCAGGTGCGCTCCGCGTCAACAAACAAGTGGAGGGCAAAAAGGCTTTCTGGGAAAACGGGTCGGCGGTCGGCGTAATAATACGCACGTACACGCTACGTATAATATAATTACAACAATAATAATTTTCTTTTGTCGGACCTGAAATATATAAATAGAAGCCGAATGTCAAAAAGATTTGAACAAAATTTATGAAAAACAAGTAGTAAAGACGTAATTAATTTATGTTTTTTTTTGTGAAAAAATGTTTCACTCAGATGAAATTTAGCGAATTATATGCGGGTCATTGTAGCTTAATGGACAAATCTATCTACCGACAACATATAAGATACGGATTCGAAAATATTATTTCGACAGATAGATATTTTCTGGGTAACTTTCTAGTTCTTTAATATAATTTATTATCTAAAACTTGTTTTAATTATGCTTGTAATTTCAAATAATTAGTATATTACCGTTAAATGATTTAAACACTTAATAAACAATAAACCAGAAGTTAAATTTTTCATTTACAATATTAATAAATTTTTTAATTGTTTTGTTATATATTATTGATCATATTTTATACCAATGTTAAAGCCATCTCCAGTATTCAAGATCATTCTTATTTGGGGTTACATCAAATTAATGTAGTTTAAAATTTTTGTTCCGATTATTATCAGTTTTATTATGTTAAAATTAGTGATGATTTAATCACAAAAATTGTACGACTATCCAAACATTATATTTTATTTACTGGAGAAATAGCTTGAGAAAATGTGGACTTGGAGAAAAAAAGGACTTTTATAGGTAATGTTAAGAAAAATTGTGTTTTATTGGATAAGTTATTTATGGGGAAAGGAAATGGGTAAGACAGGTCCTTTTAATTATTATTGAAAACATTGGAAGTAGGAACCTACCTAGGTTGGATAAACAAAATTCACTTGATTCATTTGAAGAAAAAGAAAGGAACATCCGGAGAGCAATCAATATATTTTTCATAATAAGTGGCTAGACGATAATGAAATTTAAAAAATATATTTATATTGTTATTTTATGGATCAGTTAATATGCGTTCGTCCTGGCGAAGATAGTATTGAAACAGGTCAATGTTAAAATAAGTTAGCTTTTTTTTTAAATGAATTTTTACTCAATATGTGCTCACAAGTCTTTCTTAAAATGGTGACGCACAAACCGCGAGGATTATATTTAAGATAAATTATTTATTTACACATTATAAATCGGGCTCAAGTAGTCATTAGAAAAATGAAATGCCTGAGATCGTTCCAGCAATAATTTATTATGTCCTTTAACCTACAAAATAATATTAAAATGAATCTTCATTCTTCACGGTTTAGTGTGAGGGCGATCTTCAGGTATTTCAAGGTCAGACAAAAACCCCTCGATCGTAAAGTGTGTCAAGTGTGAATAAAGCAGAGGGAACTAAACATTTATTTACTAAAGAGGCCATAAGTACCTGTGTGATATTTTTGGCAGCGAAAAGGGTTCTAAGGGTACAGTAAAGGGTTTTTATTTATGTAAATAAAAGTGCGTGATATTGGTCTATCAGGTATATAGGTCTAGGGAGGAGGTGTAAGAACGGTGGATTATTTTTTATACAGTTCTCGAGGGTTCAAGAAATTAAAAGTTTCTACTGATGTATTATTTAATGAGAAAGTAAATCAATTTTTTAACAAATCAAAATATTTTTGTAATACGTACAAAATATGTATTTATGAAATCATATAATGCGATGAGTAGATTTAAGCGAGGTGTACGGAATCTGGAAATCTTTTCATATTGACCTGCCAATTTTTTGTTCACAAAATTGAATTGAAAAAAAAAAAAGATTCAAATACAAATAAATAAAAAAATGTGTAAACGGTTCACAATAATTACAAATCAATAAATGTACGGTTGTGTAAACGATGGTTTTATTTTGTTGAACGAGAAAACAACTTCAACTTTCCCGACTGTCTAAAATGTCGCCCCTCAGTATGAAACAATTCGGGTCGATTATATTTGAGGGTGGTATTTCACAAAATATGAGGTTATGATATATGTAATGGGGGTGTGCACTGGGACTGGACCGCCGGGTTGCCGCAGACCTACCCCTCATCAATATTTCAATTTGTTAATCTCTGGATGTGCCGCCTAGAGTGGCGCCGCCGAGTACGTAAATAACGACCGAGTTATTTGTCCGAACATCAATATTGTGCAAAAAAAAAAAACACCCTAGTAAAAAAGCTCTTTAGATATTGGTGTAAAAAATAAGCGAAAGATTAATGTGAAAGATTGCCAACACCCAGGAAAACGGTAAAATAATCTCGAAGGGCGAGCTGGAAGGACGAATAACAGACCGTATTTTTTTTATACATTAGCACGAAAAAATAACGTTTCGGGGAAACAATTTAGAGATTAAGAGCAACTAATTTATCGTGATAAGAATCGGACAACCGCTTGACAAAGAAACCTAACGCATTATTTAATAAAATTTCAACAATATTTAACGGGCAACACGCTACATGTTGTCGTCGGACTCGAATGTGAGAGGGTTCACGCCATTTCGCCGAGGACTCTCGCTCCGAAAACTCTAATTAAGGAATTAGCCAAAAATATAAATAAAAGTTAATTGTGATAATAGTCACATTATTCAACACCCCGCAACGTGGAATCACATCCGACTTTTATAGAATGATAGAAAATGTATTAACGAAATTGCTTTTAATTTTTCGGAATATACGCGACAATCGAGCCAATTTCAGATAAATCACTAAGCAAAAATCCGACGTGAAAAAATAGACCTCATTTAAAAAACGAATGTAGATCAAATTTAACGACCTCTGATCGGGTCATTGTTGTCCCGGTGATGACTATATTTTTTTGATATATAGATTTTGTCTTGTTAAGTGATTTATCTAAGTAAATTTATTTAAAGGTTAGAGATTTAGTTTCTAGTGTACCAGTGATTGCTCGCTGATTATTATATAATATTGATTGCTCGCTGTAATAATCACCGTTATCAAACGTCGTTACAATCAAACACCAATCATACAATCACAGTTTATCTCGTTCACGGCCATATTAGTAATTAAAATGATTTATTTATCTAGATTGACAGGTTCTGCAAAACGCCAGTTGTGCACGATAAATTCGTATTATCAACAATTTACTACCACGCTATAAATAGGTTCGTTCGCCAATAATCGAGATCATCCCTTATCGATTCCGTAACCGCCTGCGTGCCGCGCTATTCATTGACGAACCTGTTCGTACACAGGATTCTGGTATCAATTATGTAATATCGTTAAGTCTCGAATGGAAATGACTAAAAACAGAATCATGTTATGTTTTCAAATAAAAACTGTCGTCAAAGGGTATTTATTATTTAAGAAAAATTAGTAGGCTAAAATGTAAAGAAATATTTATTTTTGAATATTTTCAGAATAAAGACTAAGTTTTATAACTATCAGCCGCTGACTCGGCGTTATTTTAAATTCGACAATTATATTTTTTACTAACATAAAATAAAAAATGTGTAGAATAATATTTTCCATTGGGTACACTTGTTGAAGGAAGGCACAGAGGACCAATGAGGCGGCAGGCGTCGCTGGATTTCCAACCCTACCCTGATCCCTCTCCGCCCTCCCCATCCCCCTCCGACACCAAAGTTCTAGTGCCCCCCTGGGGTTGGTTTCCCCGCCGCGGCGACCTTGAGCAGGAAAGCCCCGCCACGCACGGAGAACAGGGTCGAGAGGTTACACGTAACAATAATGTTAATTAGATTTTAATTTTACTTATTGGAATACCAGCAGAGGATACAAAATACTTACGTAACATAATATATTGTACTGTAATCTGTTCCTGGTACAAAGGCAGCAGAAGTACTTAGATATATTCATTATTTAAAACATCACTAAAACAACTAAAACCGTTCTAGAACGGACACCAAAAACAGAACGGTTTGTCCTCTATGTACTATGTGTAATGTCGTTACTTTATCGAGCTCGCCAATATTGCTATTTTTCTCTGTCTAAGCGTCGTTTTACTAAACTGGATGGTCTTTATGTATATTAATCGCAAGACCATCCGGTTTAGTAATCGTAATTTGCTGTTTCCCAGGTAAGTTTGTAGAATTCCATAATCACACATGTGAAAATAAAACACTCGTTTTTCGATCATTGGAAACATTATTAATTATTAATCATAAAATAAACGACCAAATCTATTGCATTTTGAATCCAAAGGTTTCAGACTAAATTTACTCGAACAGTTAGAGATTATCAAGCGTGGACTAATAACATTAAAATGAACAAGACAATATTTACACATCTCCCCCCTAATTGACGTTTTCAAAAACCCATCATATTTTAAATAATTTTTTTTTTTTTTAAATACATTTTAACTTATATCATTTATTACTATCATAAATTATAGACGAATCGAGGATTTGATTCTACCGAAACCTTTTTTCTGTTACAGATCTTTCAATTCCACATTATTAAATTAATGAACATAATTATTACCTAGAATCATTGCATAAATTCCAGAATATCAAAAATGTCAATGAATTTCAAAGAATTTAAGAATTTCAATGAATAATGTTGTTTATAATCTCATGCAAATGAAATTGTATGGCTGTCCTCCACTCGATAAGTTGTCGAGTTAAATTATTAGATTGATAATGCCCTTACAAGGCGAAACGCATCTCAGGAAAATTGAATGAGTGGAATTAAAAAAACAAGTGTATTATTTTCATACGTGTGAAAACATCGTAAACTGAACATCGGAAACACTTTTCAATATTCAACGTCAAGAAAAATAACTTTTTATGATATACGAAGTTTTAATTTTGAAAACCGATCATACTTACTTATCATCACGATATATAGACTTTTCAAAGGAATTCAACAATGGTTCTTCAATGAAATATGTGAATTTTCCATTCAATTTTCATTTGTGACGAAGAAACGATTATTACGATATATTAATTACGATTTTTTTATCAACGACCAAAGCCAGAATGTCCTGATTACAATACTACGTGAAAATGGCTTTATTTGAAATGTTTCAGAATCCATTGCAAGGTTCAACTCCAAATGAAGTAACACCTGCAAGACGTAGTTGCGAGCAAGTATTTTGAAATGAACACACCAGTAATTCAATGATGATGATAAACCATGCAAAGGAACTTCGTAAAAAGGTAGATACGCACGCGGGATAATAAACAAGAACTGTACACAAAAGATTCTGAGCGGCCGTGAGAATTTAATTTTCGTGAACACAATACACTAGGTACATTATGAACAATGCGATAGTACCTACAATAAATAAATTTAATCTTTCGGTGATCGTAATGTATTTATAAAAATATAAAGCTTACGCGAACATTACATTTTATCTGGATATCAGAATTCTAAGTCAATTACCGTAAATAAAAAATATAATAATACCATGTTAGGAAAATGTTAACGGTAAAAATCTTTTATACTCGCATGTTTCCGATAATACCAAATTGTATTGTCCTTTTTTGCTTCACCTTGCAAAGTTGTAACGCTTTAATATTTAGAGATCAAATAACTTATCTTTTAACATCCGTTACTTTTCTTATTTCTTATCTGTGCGTAGGTCTATCGCTTCCAGTATCGTCATCGCCGTCCAGCGAAGCTGAACACACCCAGCAGGTGCCGGTGCGCGAAACGAGGCTCCCATCAGCCGTAAATTGTTGGTGGAGTGATTAAGACTCTGGCCTAGTGATCTAGTGGTAGGGGGTTCGTGCCTCGTTCCAGGACACCAGCAAGTTAGTCCTATTTTCATAGTACAAGTGTTTAGCCTAGTTTGAAAATAACAAGTATATTGATGTATGCCGTGTACGCAACACTTAAAAAAAAAAAGACTCAGTACAGACGCCATGCAACAATACCATCGCGAGCAGCGGCGGTCGGAAAGGGCGTCTCACGAGCGCCACTAATACATTCAGTGACATTCAAACGAGCACGAGAATGATGAATAAGATATTGTGGCATTCACTACTCTCACATTAATCGCGTATTTTAAAACATGATCATTAAAATCTTTCTGATTTGTATCTACATACGTATACATCGACACACATTCATCCGTTAACCCACATACATATTCTCACACATCACACATGTCTCTCAATAGTGCCGATTCCTTTAATTCCCATATCTTTCTTGTATTTAACTATTGTTATGCTAATGCACAAGGGACTCTATTCAATAATGTTTTCTTATGTGTCTCACATAATTGTAAAAATATAAAACAAATATTAATTAGGAACTTCATTGTATTATGTTGTAAGACCCATGAAATATACACTAAAAAGGAGAATAATTTAGAGAAAATCAATCAATCAATCGATTGTACCGTTCCGCCAAATTCTCCGTAGGAGTAAGCAACGATTTTGAAAACATTTTGATTTTGAAATCAAAATCAATGATATCAGGACGGATCTGCAGAAGTAGGGTAGGGTTTGGAGATCAGAAATCAAAACGCCATTCATCAGTAAAAATTCATCAACCCATTTAATTACGACCATCTCGTAGGCATTAAAAAAATAACGCTCTACACTGCTTCTAAATCAGGTATACTAGATCTACGATTTTAAAATTATAAAAGAAACAAAATTAAATCAAACGGGTTACATACATGTATATCCAGGGGCGTGCGGTGAATATAAAGTTAAAAAGCTGTGCATTACTGAAAATTCTGGGAAACAAATATAAATTAAATAATCCATAATATGGATTAATATAAACCGACAATTTATTACAATTAGCGCCATCTGTGTACCAGGAGCAATTTTAATTCCTTAGTTTAAAAAACTACCACGATAATCCACCCCTGTAGCCGTAGCATTGTTGTCGACCGATGCGGAGATTTTAGCTATTAAAATTGTTATCTTCTGTTTTTAAGCTGGTGTCCTACTTAAGCCATACAATTAGCTACCTACTTAATTAAAAATTCCATTCGGTTTTGTACAGAGTCATTACTAATCCTTTTTTTAACAGAATAACATTTGAAAGGCTTACAACTGTGTACAAATCATTGAAGTGTCTACTTCCTATTTTATTAATTCGCGAATTTTACTATTTTACTGTTTTTAACGTGTTGTTTTCATGGTCATTCTTTGCGTTCGAGGCGCATTTGGTGCATGGATTTCTTTTTGATTTGAGAAAAACAAAAAATAATTGGCAGAACTATTTCCTACGTTGACCTTTAATTTAAATTAAAAACAATTATTTCCTTTAGTCATTAGGTGGAGGATTTCAAACAATAAAATAATCATGTTTAGTCATAAAAAGTGTTGTATAGATTTTTTATATCGGAAAAACAGGTCGAAATTTTAACACAAGAGTCAAAGAGCATTTAAGATGTTGAAATAATAATGGTTTTTCAGAATTTTCCAATCATTTATTAGAAAATAATCATACTTCTGATAAAAATTTGGGATTGAGTATTTTACACATAAACAAACGTAATAAATAAATGTAAAATAAACCAAAATATTATAAGCAACCAACTAAATTTAAACACAAGTCATATTCTAAAAAAATTGCTTAAATTTTTTCTAATAATTTTGTATTATTCAGTCAATTTCCACATATTTCATCATTGTAGCAATTTAAGTTAGGTACTATATTTAAACATTAGAATAACGTGATACATGGGTTTAGTTAGTTAATTAGACATTCTGATGAAGGAAATGGCATTATCCGAAACCGGTTGGTGTGTATTAATTAATTAAGTGGTTAAAAACAAAGTTAAATAATCTATATAAAAATGAAGCTTAACCACAAAATTCAATTTGCAAATATTAAAAAAATATATATTAATAGATTTAATTGAGATAAAATTATATCACGTGATAAAAGCGTAAGAAAATAATCGGCCCTTGATATTTAACTAATCTAATTTAATAAAACGAAACAATACGAAAACCATATCAATAATACAAATCAGATGTATTTTGAACAATTAATAAAATTTGCAATTGAAATTGAAGTATGGACTGGTAAATATAAAAAAAACATTTAATATTGATAGATTAAAAAAAAATGTATCCATATTGCTTATTGTTCATGAATTTTTTTGTGGGTACTAAATAAATAAACATATCAATTTGGGGTACCCCGCGGGGGCCTCATTGTTCTACAACCTCTAAAAAATATTACCCTTGTAGGACTCAGCTGCAGGGCCGAATTATATATGCAGCCAACGTACGCAAATGCCTGGGGGATTCGAGATTACAGAGGGATGGAGGTATAAATTTTCCGAAGCAAAAAAGCGAGGGAAAATCCTTTGTTTCACAATCGATATTCCACCGTCGGCGTTGGCGTCGGCGTCGGCGTCACGCGGATTCGCGAAAACGACGTTCGCAACAACATAGAGGACGCAAATTCGCTGCGGGAATTCGGTCCTAAGAAAGTAACTTCGAAAGTGCAAATCTGATAATAACGGTCCATGTTAAACCTCGGGGGTAAAGGGGTGAATAAAATTGATTAAAATATATATTTATAATACAAGAGGTTGGGTTAAGATTGAATCTTGATTATTTTTAGTGTATATAAGTGTAAAATATACATACAAAATACACGTTAGTATAGTTTTCTGGTTAAGAACTTATTCACAAACATCTTGTTTGAATACTAAGCAAAACCTAGATCTATAATAAATGATAAGGTGTCTTATTTCAAGAGTTTGAATATATTCCGCGTCGTGTACAGCAGAACTCAATTAATTAAATATAATATTATATTCATGACATCGTCTACCGTTTCAGAGATGACGTCAGAGGATGTCGCGTGACGTCACAGACCGCCGTTACAGCATTCATTATCCATTCCAGGGAAATTCTGAAGAAGGCTTTAAGGGGATTCTGTACTATAGGTACCCCGGTTCTACTTAACTCTCTGAATAAGGGATGAGTAGCATCGGTTTCTCAGCCCAGGAGGCTGTTCACAAGTTATATGAAATAAAAACAAATAAGTATTATATTACTATTATTAAAAGTTACGCATGCCATGTTACGACGTAAGAACTGACGCAAATATAAGAATATCGTATTGATCAAAACTTTTAAAGGTGAACTAATTTTTGTGACGAAATTCGACGCTCGTTACACTTTTAATTGAATAGCGAACTTTATAGAACAGCTTCAAAACTGTCACAAAGAAAGATATAATGAGAGAAGAGAGCGTTATAATGAAAAATAGAAACTATGAGAATATATTATATAATAAATGCAACTTCACAGCGAAAATGTGTTCTCCTTAATATATAAGTTGTATTAAAAGTTGCCAAATTTAATAAATCGGGTTTTACTCAAAGGCATTTGAGATTCTCCGTAATATAAAGTGGATTTCTTTCAAAAATGTAACAGTAGACGTATCAATTTTAAATATTTTAGAATATAAGTTCAAAATTTGTTGAAAATATATTCAATTGCCATAGCGAAATCAGAGAACGCGTTTCCCCGGATACGAAGAGGTGTTCGAATCTCGGTAGCAATTAGATATTTTTTCGAAAGACATATTTTTTTGTATATCTTTCTAGTTGATTCATTTAATTTGTATATGTTATTTTTTTCACTTTTTTTTTTCTGTACATGTATGTGACAATTTGAAAATAAATTAATGTTAAATCTAAAACAAGACATTCTCATTTTGACCAAAATGTATTAGACATTTTACAATTATGATAAGTAGAAGAATGATGCGCAGTGCCTGTTTATTTCAATGCTGTGGCAATGCAAAATATAATACTCGGGATTTTCCAAACTGTAAAACAGTTTTACGACAAAAATTACTCTTCGTATAATAATAATATAATAAAGTTTCAATATAATTAATTTAGCCAGCTATATAACAAATATTATACACACATATTGTTTTCAATTACACAATTTTATTTTGTTTTGTAATAAATAATGATTTAGTTTATTAGTTTAGTAACAATTCGTGGCACGATACATACTATAGACATTTCACTTCAATAAAGATTTTAAATACTTCATCGCCCCTAATTTAACTGAACTGATTGTACACCACGTTCACGCGCGGAGATACCAGGTCGTCGGTGCTGTTCCATGTAAATTCATCATATACTAATTTTATAATAACACCTTGACAAAGACTACACAGGCTTGGCAACGATTTTGGTCTTGTAGATATATTCCGATATTCTAAGTTTAAATATAAGAGTGATGTTTTTGATGCTATTCTGAGTCAAAGATACAACTGATTTTGATACTCGGTCATTCCGTGTCTAACTTATTTTTTTATAGTTTGTTTTGCTTATTTTTAAATTTCTATCTTTCTATTCAATTTTTATATATATATCCCATGCTACTTGTGTAGTTTCTTATGTGTTTTTTTGTATTTTTTATACCAAACCTATTTTGTAAAAGCCCATAAGGGCGTTAATAAATTAATAAATAAATAAATACACTAATGGCGAATATGATGTCATGAATATTATATTCTCCAAAGACCACCATAAGCAACTGTATGACTTTTCATCTATCATAGTTGTATTTTCTTTCAGGAGCTTCTCGGTTCGCTACCCATCCTAATATATTATATTAGTCATGCTATGTGCTAAAAATGTTTTAAACAATTAATATAGCTAAAAAAAAACTGCAATAAACTAAATTATTTTTTGTAACACCCGAATCGTTATAAAAATTATATTTTGTTTTGTTTTTTGTCAATTTTGTTGAGTAATTATTATTCAACAAGCAGTCTAGACACAAAGGCCCGCTTGCGCGACACGCGATCCGTATTTAAAACGAACAAAAGCTAAGAGATCGTTTATAATAATATAATATCAAGAATTAGAAAAAGGAAACTTGTGTTCGGAAGGTGGAATTTTACGTTGGCGGCCAACGCGTTTCCCATCGAGATAATATAAATCATATACAAAAATTAATATTCACGAAGAAGTGGAACAACGGCGAGGCAAAAATGATTTCCTTGTTTTTGACAAGAGCGATGGAACAAAAACACTACAATTTTCTAAGACGGTGAGCGCCCGCGGGTCGACAAAACGTTTGGTTTAAGGATAATATAATGTGTGAACCAAAATATACATGTTTATTTTGTTACTGTTTATTAGGACGGTTTGTAATCGTTTTACAGAACAAACAAAACCGTGAGGAAAAATAACAATACATTAGACAATAAATATTAATAATCCATATTTTATTTTAATTATCACAGAACTACGTAGAAAAATTGAATATATTATAAATACACGTCGTATGAAAGTTTTCCTGATAAAATAAAATAATTGGAAGTCGTAGCGTCATCTAACGTGTATTATTATTCAAAGGTTTTAAATATTCTAACAAATAAAAAAGAATAGATTCTCCCGAATATATTTAAAGTCAAAAATTCAACGTGTAGGTAATTGATTAATTTGGTGTAATTGAAGAACAACAAAGGTTGTATGGGCCATTTTTATCATTATGATACTGTGGAGGCCCTACTCGCGCCTCACAGACCTGGCTGTCAAACCAGACACTTTAAAGCAATTCCTCGCTGTCTAGAGCCGCCTGAAAATATAAGCAACAATACATCGCGACGTAACCGGTTCGAGATACCAGCTGAAGCGAAAACTTTTCTCCTAGCCATCTTCTCGGAGGCATCTCACGGAACCTCATCCAGTGAGCTTCGCTAGTCACGAAGTTTAACTTGTAAATTTAACCTTCAAACAGCTCAAATTTATTTGTGCATTATTCGACAATAAACGGCAATCGATTGTAAGTCCTGTTTCATTTCATCAACCTGCTCTAGCCGCAAAATCTATATTCGCACGCTCTGTAATATTAATACACCACTGCGACATGAGAATCTGAGAACTTAGGGCCCTCAGACACACCTTAAAAAATTATTTCTGATATTCATAACCTACAAACATCAGTAACTCCATCCGAGTGACTCCCACAACACAATCAATACAATCCCTAAAATAAAATGTTTTTTAAAAATTTATTTATTATGTTAATAAAGTTTAACTAAATAGATTCACAAACCCAAACATATCTTACATGACGTTACCCTATTTTTTAAATTTATTTTATTATTTTATTTATTTATTTAGACAGTTTTTTGTCTCTCCTGAAAAAATATATTCTCTGTAGTCTTCAATTGATCCCGGCAAGATAAAGTTTCGAGTTCGAATACCGGTGACAACAACATATCTTTTCAATAGATAGATTTTCATATGTATCGGAAAAACATACTTAAGGATCAATAAATTGTGATTTGTTATACGGCACGAATGAATGAGAAGAGGATGGTAAAAAAGATATATGACACGAGTGTTGATGACACCAGAAATAGAAGACCTTCGCAGAAACTCGGTGTGCCCAGGTAAACCAGATATTGGAAGAAGTCTTAACAATCGACGAGCATGCACGACAAGATGCATAATATCACGTATTAACTAACCTTGATAAGTTAATTAGACGCGCAGAAGATTATTCTTATTCGGTCCGCCCGCCCTTGTCAGCCATTTCGCAATAAAATGAAGTTTCTCAACTTGCTCATGGAATTCAGCGCCTCGGAGGTATCTGCCAGGTCCAATACAAAAGCACTTAGGTGCTCAATAATTTATAACACCGCTATTCTCTGGCCGGCCTGTGAAGGCGAAGATTCCATTGTTCGGCCTCTCCACATCGCCAGCGAGTCTATTATCCCGATACAGTGCTCTATCTGGAGAGAGATCTTCCAATTTCCGTACTGCCGCTGTATCTTAGCGTTTAAATTGTCCGAATGTTATCTCACCCCCTCGACCCCGCGGGGGGTTCGCACGTCCGTCGACGTCGGCTCAAAGTGATGAACAAACAAAAGAAAACAAAGTGCTTATATTATATCAAATAAAGGGTAAATAGGACGCTTGTCACCCTAACCGCTGGGTTGATGTAACAAATTTCGCTTTCTCCCTTAAATTTCCCGCCTGCCTTCGGGGCCCGGGGATTATTTGCCGTGTGCCGGGGGGGAGGGGGAGGGCGCGCACTGCGGTTTCGTGCGATATATTAACTTCGGAGGGAGTTCCGGATATAAGAGAATATATCATTTGAAGGGGGAGGTAAATAAGGAGGCTTTTGTCACACCGTAATACTCAGCGTTAAGTTGAGCGACAAGTTAGAGTAAGAGAAGAAGGTTAATAGTATTAGCGAGAAAATCAAAAATTAATTAAATTATTCGCAAGTTCCTGACTAACTAACTTACCGCCTCACTCTTCTGTCCTGACACATAATTATCGTCTCATCTACATTCACACATATCATGCAAGGTCGTCGATTATTGAGATTTCCAACAGCGCAATCTTCCAGTATCTGGTTAACCTGGTCGTGCCGAGTCTTCCGTGGACGTCCTCTAATTCTGGTGCCATCAGCGCTTGCATCATATATCTTTCTTGCCATTCTCTCTTCATTCATCCGTTCTATAAGAAAGTATCTATTAGAAAAAAATTGATCAAAGCGGTGTTTTTGTTGCATAAATATCGGCAAACAACAATTCTTCGAAATCATCATTGGCAAAAAAACAATTCGGATATAAAACTGGATAACGTATCTTTAAAAAAATGTTACAATATATCCACGAAATGAGGAGAAATTACGCCCAAGAACTTCTAGTCCAAACATGAGATTAAAACTGCTATAACAGTATATTGAATTATCTAATTGCATCTTGTTTTACTGTTTATATATGCTATCTAATTGTATATTGTTCTAATCTTTATATATATATATATTTATACATTGAACATTGCACTACTTTAAGTTTTGCGTCGTAATTATACGTCATCTAATTGCATCTTGCTTTACTCTTTACATATATTATTATTAATTATCCCTGGCTCTACACCTGGTATGCGTCCTGGCCTCCATCAGTTTCTGCAGTGGTCTGTGGTCTGGTTCCAAGAATGGATATGAAAATTGATGCAAATCAACACGAGCACGTGCATCGTACAAGAGGAATGGATAGACTAAGACTGCCATTCAGGAAGAATGCCAAATCTCAGAAATCGATTATGTATAGTGCGATGAAATTTTTTAATAAAATTCTAGAAAACAGAGAAGAGAAATTGAATAGATTTAAAGTGAAATTGACCAGATATGTAAAAGATAAATTTTAGTAAAAGAAAATACTTTAATCTTGTTTATTTTAGAGCATATGTAGGAGTGCTTATGTATGCACCACGTTAAGAATTAAATAAAATATATTGTCTTCTACTTCCTCATTTTGGGTATGTCAATTCACATCACAGTGTTACTTATTGAGCAGCCAATTCGGAGGCTGCTCAATAATAAACCATTCGCACGCTTAACGTGGTCTAACCGTCGAACTTTCAGCTCATCAAGTTCTTGCTTATAATGTTCACAGCCACGAAACTTCTCCTGAGAATCATTATTTCAATTACACGTATTGTTGATTCTTCTTTCTGACGAGCATTAGTCTTATTAAGAGTGTTTTATACAGCAATACCTTTGTTTTTTTGGACACCGTGTTCGACTCCCTAATGACCCTAAAACCCGAATCCGAAACCCGCCGGGTTTGGGTTTCAAGAGAATTTCTGCAAAACATCGGATAACGATTAAACGATCGAATGCATTCGAATTTGATCAATTTGTTTAAGGCGCTTAAAGACCCAAATTTAAATCCCTCAGACGAAGCCTTAAGTTCGGCTACACAACTGATGAGCAAGATTTTCCAAAGTTCGGTTTCAAAAGTCAATTCTATGGATAGTATAAAAGATTCAATATTAATCGGAATAAGGAAACTATATTAACGACGGATAAAGAATTGGATCTTATTTGAAAAGATCCTGAAATACCAGAGAAATAGGATACGCACAATTTTAAATGTTAAAGGGAAGAATTTGGCCTGTTTAAAAAGAATACTTCTTGAGAGGCTCTACGACAAGCTCTGCACAGTGATACAAACTTCGACTCACTTATTATTATACAAGAGATTCTAAAACAAAATAACCTATAAGTTCTGTAACATTATTTGCAAAAAACGTAATAAAATCGTTATTCTTATGTTTATACTATAATGATTTTGGATCCGAACCCGGACTCGAACCCGCCGGGTTTCCAAAATATCGGGCCCGTACTCGGCGGGTTTCAAAACGCCGGGTTTTCAGAAACCTTATTAATATATAATATAAAATGATGAAGGAATAAATGTAAAAAAAATTGCTAACGATTTGTAATTTTTTAAATAATTTTATATAAAACATCTGTCAGTATCAGGCGTGGCAGCCGTGAGCCGAATGTTTTATGGACCATTTTTCATTTTAGAGAGAAAAAAAAGGTCAAAAGAACAGAATTAAATAGTCATAAAACAAGCAGCGTTTTGGGCCGAGTTTAAAAATATTAAAGTAACATGTCGCGATTTTCCCTTAGCCGACGGAACGGCGCGGCACCGCGTCACGGGGAATACGATAGATTCACTATTCCTGTATCGTCGACGTCAGCGATTTATTTTAAAGCCGCACCGAGCTGAGGACGTGTCATGCCATTAGCGACAGACGCTATGATGGGGGTGATGACATCACAACTTGTTTTCATTTCACAAAACAGACGCGTGTTTCAATATTAAGCACATAATGTTTTGTACATGTCGAGTGTAGTTTAGAAAATGTAACTAAAGAATAAAATTTACATTTTTTTTTGAAATAATCAAAAAATATTTGGTCGCCACCGGGATACGAACCCGAAACTTTTGCTATCCGGGGAAACGCGTTACCATTCCGCCACGTTAACCATTTAAGTTTCCGACAAATTTAAAACTTATATCGCATCTCGTATGTTTGTATCTCGGTGGCTACCAAACATATGTATGTATATTCTAAAACTGTAATTTTACAATATAAAGATTTTTCATTTAAAAAAAAATTGATAGAATAATGTGATGTGGTAGGAGACGTGAAACTATCACACTATATTCCCAGGTCTAGTAAAAATTATTAAATATTAAAAATACTTTCTTTATACAAGTTTTTTTTTAAATATAGGTAGGTATTGATATAAGTATTTATTTATAACTAGCGAATTGTGAGCGAAAAGACAAACGTTCCTTAAAATCATATAAAGATTTTTTCTCAATTATTTGGTTAAGCTTTATAACAGAAAACATGACGAAAGTTAAATCAATCACGTGCGAAGAAAGAGTTTATTTGAATCATTAATAATTGCCCAAATCTTCTAATCTCATGTTTCTTTATTACAATTTTACAATATCAAAGGAAAATACACGCATAAATATATCTGCTCATCAGTACTGTCTCCCATCCTTCCAGTGTCTACTGTTGAAGGGACGGGAAGGGAAACTTGTGTGGGTTTAATAAATATAATTATTACGAACATATCTCGATTACATAAATACTGATATATGTGATAAACGTGTCAAATATAACGGTACCTTAATACAGTAACTAAAGTTTTTGTCATGTTTATTTCTATCCTTGTTGTGTTTCAATCTATTGTTTATAAAAAAAACGATAAACAGAAAATTGTGTCAGAACTTATCCGAGACAATTGTCTCCATTCGTCCCCAAGTGAAGTGGTTAAGTCTGCGAGTTTAAGGGCCTGAAGAAGAGGAAGACAAAATACGAAAAAAAATGTATTAAAACTTACAACAATCTAGATTACAGACGGTTGAGCAGATGGAGAGATTCACTTACCTGTAAAAAGAAGAAAAACATAGTTAGTATGGCATGAATAAACACAATAAAATATTCTTAAAACGAAAAAATACGCCAATAAAGTTAATCTACGAAATCAAGAACAATAAAACAAACTACGTATCCGGCGTAACAACTCTCTGTTCGTTATTTTGTATCGCCGCGCTGGAAATACTTTTCTTTATAGGTGTAGTGTACCAACCGGTACCTACCGGGGAATAGGTCGCGTAGGTTGGCGGACCTGCGTGCCGGAAGCGCACTAGCGGGAGCGCGACGGGCATTCCTGCTTTGGTAGTTACCGTCTCTTAATTTTATATTTTTATTCCATATACCACCTATCTTTATACTGATCCTGAGATATATAAATCGACATACGCCTGCCTTCGGGTGCTGTGCATCTGTAATTCCGATCTCACCTCATCCTCGCGCGACGCACAGTCAATCACTATCAAGTTAGCACGTCCTTTTTGACAGCTACAACCGACGCAATTTTTTTTACAACATAAGTTTGTGTTACGATAGACATAATAACATTATAGTGTTAATTTTATAAAAAACTGGTGCGAATCAACAGATATATGTGCCCATTATTATGAAAGTGGTCTAAGTCCAGAAATTAAAAAAAAAGAAAAAAAAAGAAGTTTATCAATTATTTCGCGTCACATTGTTTGAAATTATTTTAATATTATGCAAATTGTAACAATTGTGAAAAATTGGAAGCGCTATATTCAGTGAATTGTTACGTTTAGTAAGTACGTTTTTAGTTAAGAATAGTAAGTCATTTCAACCTTATTTTTTTTTATTTCCTTATAAGCTACATGTAAAATTTATATATCGAAATAAATTATAAATCTAGTAGACTAAATAAATTTTGAAACATTGTATTGTGTAATAGTACAAAAATAGTACCTTTAAATATCTCAAACGAAAGAAATATGACTTTCTACCAAACGACTTTCATAATATTTGGCATATGTGTATATACATAGTTAAATTAAATTTTTCTCTGGACTTATCACTTATCTGGACACAAGATATCACATTCAATCCAATAAAAATCTTTAATTAGGTATCCGAAAAAAATGTTATTTGATCCATCACACACGAGTCCCTAATATTCGAAAAGTTGATAACTTCGCACCACCTACTTCTTCACTTAAAAACAGATTTCAAATATCTTTCGGATTGTATGAATTTGAGCCAGTCCTCGCAGAGGTAACAAAAGCTGAATAAATTTCCCTCCCAAAAAAAAAAAACAACCTGTATAAAACGTCAATTTCGCGAAGATGAATAATGCCAAGTGTACGGGAGGCTGTTGTATGCGGAAAAAAGATGAGCGGTGCCAACACGCATACAAAAAAGGTGTGCGAGTATGTGTGTGTGTGTGTGTGTTGGCACGCAAAAAGGAATCGAAGAGGCGACGGGTCCGGGAGATTCTACACGGGGCGCGCGAAATGCCTGTGAAACGGCCCGGAACAGGGCGGGTCCGGGCGGGAGCGAGGAGGGGGTACTCCTCTCGAGAGAAACGAAAAAACGACCTGTCCCAACTACGCTCACAAAAACTAGGACGGAGACGTGTGCGAAGGCGGACCGGGGGGTGCCACACATTTGAGGCCGGAGGGTGGGTGGGGCGACAGTGTTTGAGTGGAATTGTTGCTTTACGGTGTTTGTGTTAATTGCTTCGCAAAATTTATTTAAAATGGTGGATCCACTTAAACCGCCGGCAATTTTCTAGAAAGGTTTCCGGTAATGATACGATATGATTATTAAGTAATACTGTCATTTAAAACCCGTGTAATTCGTAAAGTTCACTGTGCTGATCTATGATGAATTAAAAAGTCAAAATAACTGGTATTTATAATTTCTTATGTTTATTGATACTAAATTTAGAAAATATGAAATGCAACGTCAGTGAAATCTCGCGTAGGTACTGAAAAAATATTTCCCACTTTTGTGTGCTCGTTTCGATATGTATATTTTTAAAAAAGATTAAAAGTAACGTGTTAAGTGATAACTTAATCTTTAAAACTCATTCAACCGAATCTATGAATTTGATAAATACAACTGCACTTGTAGGGAATTTTTATTCTACAAACGTCATTTATACCGATCTCGTTTTGTGCGAGATTCAAATCTATATAGCATAGAAAATTTATTAAGATAATATACACTTTTTCCTACATGACCATTATGTTCAGAAAAAATTAATAAAAAAATAATTATATCACAAAACTATGTTCTAAAAAGATAATATATTCTACAAAGATAATATATTTTCTTTCAAAAAAAAAATTAACTCTTCCAGGTAGAGAATGAATTATCTCCGAAATACATATTAAAGGAAATCATAAGCAATTGATTCTGATTCAGTCACAAGTCAAAGCTTCCCGGTAAGAATGTTGGGTTTAGGTTTGACGTATAACCTTACTAGTCAATGAATGCTTTAACGTTAGATTTTAGCAAAAGTATCAATTAAATATAAAAATGTCCACTTTTACACATTTTATTTGTTTATATAAATATATTAATTAATTAAACAACGCGTACATTTGCTACTACAGCACGTGAGTAATATCGCTCGTCTAATTTTTTGATATGTTTAAAAAATTAAAAGTTGTTAACTTTATTTAAACTAACCTAATCTAACTCTGTTCCGATTATTCCACTATTAAATGACGAAGTGGTAACCCGTAACACGGATAGAAAATGTTCCGGGTCCGTTTCTCAGTAACTACCAATTTTTTTTTCTCGATAAATAATTTTTTTTCTGTATATTTTTCTAATTGACTCATTTAATACTAATTGTGAAAATGTATTTTTATTTTGAAAAAGTGCATAAATTGATTTTACACACATTTATTTTAGCATATGCATTTAAGGTTGGTCGGTCACTTTACACAGGTATCTTCGTAAAATTATTGAATAGCCCTCGGAGAGTGAATTCTTCCCAAATGTGGCGATAGAGCCATTTCACTCATTTTGTTTGTAGACCGATTGCTTTATCGGTTTTGTAAATGATACCGCGGCACGAATTCCTCGACGCATTCATTACGCATTACCCGTTTGTCCCGATATAACACATTCATAAAATATGCATTGAAATGAGCGAAACAATTGATATCAAAAGGCGATTAAGTCTTCAAACAAATTATTAATCGGTTAGGTACCCAAAAACGATAATATATAAAATATATATAAATATATATATGTACATAGGGTGTCCAGTGGGAATTTTTCCATTTCTTTAACCAGAGACAAAATGTAACTTTTGAGGTTTATTGCTGCGTGATTGATACTATTTTGGTGTCACAATTGCAAATGTTTCCCGGATACAACAGAACGCAGTTTCAATAAAACGGGGCAACTCCACACACTGCTGGGGGTCTCGACGGAGAAGCTGAGGGTTTTTTTTTCCAAGTAAATTAATAAGCAAGTACGGAGACATACCCTGGCCGCCTCGGTCGCCTCGCGATTATTTTCTTGTGGGGATACCTGAAATCTAAAATGTACAGTAATAATTCTCAAACAATGCAGCCCCTATAAGAAAACATCCAGGCGTGAAGTCACCGTCGTCAACCCAGCATTTATTTCTCGCGTATTTGCCGACATGAGGATTCGGATAAAACAATGCATTGCAAAGAGTGGATGTTACTTAGACGTCATAATCTTTAAAAAGTGAAATACGCAGATCTCCATTAAATGTCAAAACTAAAATAAATGTAATAAATTTATTTATTTCAAATATAGAATTATTTTCAATGATGAAGTTTTTATTGCAATTATAAAATTAAAAAATTTCCGATGGACATCAGCCTATTATCCGAGCCCGCTACGAAATCACATGTTTTTTTGTTTTTTTTGTTTTGGACTTAAGCGAAATAAAAAAGTTTATACTGCTGGTAATATTAACTTTTTATAACACTTTTAGCAGTTGTCAGTGTCGCTAGACTGAATAAATATAATAATGTAGAAATGGTAAGAGAAAAGCGACAGTAATGAATACTACCGACAATAGAAGAGCTGAATAGTTTGGACACAATGAAACATAACGGCAACTTAAAAATATATATATATTTATAAATAATACTTGAGAAGACGGCATAGACAACATTAGTCAAAATAATTAACTAAAATTAAATTTAACTTATAAAAGTGGTTAAAAACAAAGTTTTAAATAATTTATATTAAAATTAATAAAAACAGATGGAAGGAGCTATACCGTTAAAAATATCGTCCACAAATATGTAAGGAGAAAAATCATTCATATTTATATTATTACATTTTACATATGATAATTGATGTGCGTAGTTTAACAATAATAATAACATTAGATAATATAGCGTCTTTTTCGTAAAAAAATTTCATCACAAGGGTGCTTTGCACATAAACCTACACCAGTATTTGAAAATTAAAAAGGTAGGTTGCTGTTGATATTATGGCGAAGTGGACACAGCATGACATTAGTCAAATTCAAACTAGCACCGTACGAAGACAGAGAGGGCGACACAGCGGCGCGCGCAGCACGCCGCGGATCCGGTATTAAGAAATCAAATCAATCTTTCCTGATTGTTAAACCAAGTTGAATACTGAAATCTCCTGTAAACGAACGGTGGATCAAAGTGTGGAGGCAGATTCGGCATCATAATTGCAAATCCTTCTGGCTACAACATATTATATCTCGATAATATGATATGTAAAATGATTCTATATCGATGATCGTATATGGCAGGACGTATGAAAGCGAATGAGGCAAGAAAAGTATGTCAAGACAGTGGCGTAAATGGCACAGTGGTTTAGATATTTAAATTATAGTTGATGAATACCATGGTAATATATTTTTATTTTATATTATTTTCTTACATCGCAGGCAATCGCAAACCTATCAATTTAAACAATCAAACATTATAATTTCCTCGACAAATGATATTACATAATATTATTCATCAAAATTTGTACATAAACGTTAACATTACGATGTTGAATTACCCAAAATGTCCCTCTGAATCACTTTCCGATGGGTATTCTGTTCATACTGCGTGTATAAATGCGTATATATATTTGCTCCATCTATAAGTGGTCACCCATAAATCTGGTCACATTTCGCAATAGGCTTCGAAACCCACCCATAAATCTACTGTACCAAAATATCTTAGGAATAATGTCACGCAGGGGTTGGTAACGAATTCAAAAACTACCCTGCGTTCAGGCACGAAATTTCATTCCTTTTCATAAAAAAAACTCACAATTTGACAGACTCCAAAAAACTAACTTCTTTAACCAAATCAAAATATTGTAAGAATGGTCAATATGTTCATTTGTGTATAGATTATTTAAATTTGTTTATAATTTATTATACTGAAGAAAAAAATTATATTTTCTGAAACCGGTTGGTGTTTTAAAATTACTCATTAAGTAGTAAATGTGTATGTATTTTATCGTATTAATAAAAAATATTTTGCGTTATTCTGTCGTACGAACAAGTAAAAATATCCTTAATTACGAGTATATTATCGTAGAAAATGTAAGCAAGGTGCGCCAGAATACATCGCGTATGAATATTTTTTTATTATAAATACGGAAATATCGATGAGTTTCGCATTACCGACGGCGGGGTTCCCATTCCCCGGTCGACCAGTTATTTATTTAATTAATTTAGTCAAGACACAAAACAACTTTATTTAGCGAAATACTGAATTCACAGCCAGACAGCGTCGCAGTTTTGTGCCACAATACATTACGTTTAAAATGACAATCATTTTCAACATTGGTTTAACGAAAATATGGCCGCAAAGCAGCCGCCTAATAAATTGTTTTCTGTTATTAAATTAAATTGCAAGATTATTTTTCGCTAGTACTTTTTAACTTTTTCAATCTAACGGCCGTGAAAACGTATGCAACTTTTAAATCGAATTCGTCGTACAGTCACCAACGGTGTTTAAAACATTCGAAAACTTTCAGAGCCCAATAGTTTTCCCAGACACTAGCGATAAACTCGGGCCGAGAAGGTCTGCGTGGTGCCTACGTTAACCGAGGGTATATTGGATCTGTTGACGAGGCATGTCAGCTAAATGGAGCGTTCCATCTGACGTGCTATGGACCGAAGTTTTAACACAGTCGTCGATTACCAAAATCTATTAAAAATCTCCAGTTCTGTGGCGAGCGGAAGCTTTTCTCGCAGAGGAAGCGTATTTATTTGCAAACATTTCAATTTTTTTTTGTATATTATACAGTCAACATACTTTATTTTAACAAAACATTCTCAAGTTTACCGTATTTTCCACTATACAGGGCGCAACAGACATAGTCGACAGTATTTTATGGCTTAATCTTAACTATGACATATATGAGCATTTCAAAAAACATCATAATCATGCGATTATTTGGATTAATTTAAATATTTTATTATTTATACATAAAATTGAAGGACAACGAATTTCGAGCAGCCAGACATTTTTGACAGGTGATTTAGTACCCGAAGTAAAGATATAGATTAATAATGGTTAAATTTCGCAAATATTTATTTCGAAGTACATTGACGATAAAGCTTAACATGACTTTTTAATAATATTTTCTGTAACAATACAGATTTTGCACATATTCCTTGAACATTTTCTACTCGATTTAGTCAGGTATCCACTCATAACATATCGTGGACAAGGTATGTTACACCCTGTATATAGAAAAGTATAATATAAGAAGTGAATATGCAATTTTATAAATTCATTACAAATACATTGCTACTAAGTTTACAAATGTATTATTTTTTGTGTGGGATGGTATCAACGCTTGACAGATTCAGCCTTGTCCTGACGACTTTTTTCTTAGCTAGTATTTTTCGTGCTGTTGAGATTATGTCATTTTAATAAAGTAACAAAATAGATTTATAAATATATAATTAATATGTTGAAAATCTATAAATGTCATAATTATTGTAGAAATTTTATATTTAACTATGATTACTTAAAAAAATCTGCAATAAAGTTTTCATTAATTCCGCGCTTGTACGATAAAAATTAATCTGACTTTAAATAATACTTTTGGACCAAATAGATTTTCACGAATCTGGCATCGTTTTAAGTATGGAGTGGTTGTAAACTTTTATATTAAATTCAACGCGATAAAAGCCATGATTGATTTCATTGTATAACCCTGCGAGTGAACTTCATAAACAAAGACAATGAAAAATGTAAATCTCAAAGTTAAAAATAAATTCGATACGATTAAAATAATACAATTTGTCTTATTAAAATACAATAAACACAGCTTCGGATTTTTCGCATTACATCAGAGATATGAATTGCTAATATAGCGATCTTATATTTAAAGAGTACAACGTCCTAGACATGAGACAAATCTACTTGTCTAATATTTCCATGCTAACAACAACTCACCCCAAACGATAAATCACGGTCACAAGACAAAGAACGAACATCTACACACCAGTTGCGAGAACAACAAACACATTTTACCAACGATTCTACACGTTCTTAGCTCCGAAACTGTACTAAAACACTCAACAATAACTGGAAATCGTTCACTTCCAATAAGATTACACAAATATGGACCCAATATATGATCCAATTGGGTAGAGATCAATCAGAAACATCGCTGTCCAACATAATCATAATATAATACCTACACTAATAATTCACTAGTTTTACAACACTCTCCCTACATATATTTTTTATTCCTGTTGATTCTTTATATTTCTTGAATTAAATAACACCACACCAGCACGAAAAAAAACTGTCTACTTTAACACAGACGGCAGTCTAGCAAAGTAACCAGGACAATGCTGTATATATCAGAGGTGGGGTCCACTCCATCCCACACAATTAACTACGAGTATTTAGTTGCAATATAATTGTATCTTATGTTTATCATGTTATATTATTATATAATCACCTCTGTTACAACAAAAACATATATGTCAATAAAGTCTAATAAATAAAAATATTCCAGAATAATGAATCGAAATCCTCGAAATTAACAAAACAATTAACTCGCGAATAAAAGATTAATAAATTATTAGAATCAGCGTTCTTTATTATTAGATACTTTTAGATGGCAATATTTACCATCCTCTCATCTCTGGCGGCATTTTCCATAACTAATAAAATACATTTTACGACTGTTGCACACTGCATGTGGAACGTAAAAATCTATATGATACGAGACGGACGAAGCACTTTGACAACTTTCAACTATTTAAGTTGGTATTGTACAAATTTTGACAACGATACGATATTAGATGGCGTCTTTTGAGCATCTATACTGCTGAATTGATTGAATGAATGGTCTGTACATGGTGTCATCGATAAAATCCAATATTTTATTGATCACTATTATTAGATATTTTATAGAATTATTTTATTACTATAACTATTTTATTATTTATTAATATATTGAGTGCTCAGCTAATATAATTATTTAAGTCCTTTACAATATCATCGTTAATGGAATCTTACGCTCATTTTGGGGAAGTCTTAACATTAAACCAGCTCACGCGTAATAAAGCTAATCTTATATGATTTTTGATAAATATTTTTGAAAAATGATATTCAACTGAAAATGTATTAGTTTTAGTAAAATAACATATTAAATAGGGCTTTAAAAAAATAAAAAATAGACACGGAATAGATGTCACATCAATATTTTTACTATTTTCAAACTAAGCTAAACGCCCGACTACTAGATCACTGGGCCAGCGTCTTAACCACTAGACCAACCAAGTATGTATAGTAGCCCCACTAACAAGAATGAGGTGAGAACCAAGTATATTTTTCCTTAAACAATAAATTATTTTTTTAAACAATGTTTGGCAACTCAGAGCACAATTTTGTTCCAACACTTTTAAAGTACAAAGGCTATTTTAATTAAATTATTTAATTTAACATTTGTCTAACTAGCTGAACTACCCGGCGTTGGCGGGCTTTATGCAGAGTGAAGAGGCTTAAAAAAAAAACCAAATTAAATTTAAGAGGATGGGGGTAGTTCTTTTTCAAAATCAGATGTAGACAGTAATTTTCCTATTATTTTGAATGTCAAGTGTGCAAAATTTTATCAAGCTCTGAATAAAACTGTAGATTTGTATAAAAAATAAACACCCACAGACACTTTTCTTTATATATAGAGAGAGAGAGACACAGATAGATTAACAATCTCGAAACTCTTTTTTGAATTAAACGGAAAAAAATACATATAAAATTTTAATTTAAACATGGAATAAAATTGTGACTGGCGGATGATACAGAAAAGTGGCTCAAACTCGAGACAACGGTCGGCGGCAGGCCGACGGTCATCCATCAAGAGGCTATAACTCAACTCCAATAGGTTTAGGCAGGGTGCCACCACGAAAGAAGATCCGCTGTCAAAAGTGTGGATTATTTTAATGTGTACGTTCGTCGTTAATTATTGTCGAAGTATGGAAATGTGATTATTCGTCCATATTTAGAAGACGATACAATTATCCACATTGAAAATAGATTGTCTCAAACAAATGAAAACTTTTGGAAATTGGTTTCGCCCCTAATTGGGTGTCTGTCTACCCACCGCTTTTATGTTCGCAACTTTCTGGTTCAGGTCGTCACCGAGAAGTCGAGATAAATTTCGTAATTTGATATTTATTGAATCATTAGCTGGCAATACGGTTTAAAAATGGCACTGATACAAAAGTTACGTACGTAATTACCAAAAACAAATACATTTCCATAATCTTTTAAGTAACAGATTTAACGTGAAGTATCGAATAAGCAGAAATTAAATTGCCATCGGAATAAGTAAACATAAATTTAAGTTAGGAGTTAAGTAAAAAAAAAAAATACACATCGGACTCGATTGACGACTTTGTCAATAGCGGTCACACTATCATTATCATTAAGCCAGGTTTATTCAAAAATATAATATATCTTGTAAGCTACCTTGTAATCCATCCAAAACAAAACAATGTACATTTTAAATAACAAAATAGTAAATACCTGTATTTTATTGATCCTAAGTAGTAAGATGTGCATGGACACACTCCGACATCTGGCTACGACGGCGCATAACACGTTCTAACCACGTGTCTAGAGCGGACGACACAGCGGCGCGCGCATCACACAGGAGCGAACTTTATCGATGCAACGATTTTCACTGTGCACCTTTTTCGTAAATTTATTATAATCGCGCATTTCATCAATGTACATATTATAACGTAACCTGTATTGAATAAATTAAATTTCGAAGCGAGTAAGTTCTCACCACTGTGTCAATTCGGGTGAACACGAAATATTTGAACACGATGATAGCGTGAAATATGAAGTCGAACCATCATTAATTATTGTTGCGTAATCTTTTAACCAACCATTCGTAATAGTAATAAACGCTCAGATATGCTCGGAATTAACTTTTTGTGAATTTCAACTGCAAACACATAAAATATCAAAAATCTAAAAACAGACGTCACTCCAATAGTGCGTTATTGCCGATAACAAATAAGACAGTTCTGATTTCTAATAATAATAACCGATGTATTGTAAAATTGAAATAATTTGTTTTTATTAAACTACGTATCTCCCGATGTAGTGTTGAATAAATAATAGTCACGAGTGAAAATTTTATAGGGTTGATGTTTAGGGCGGTATTGTATTCAATGCGGTTTTTCATTGAGAAATTTATATAAACTGTGTCTACATACATGATGAATTGGCCATTGTTGGACTAGTTAAAGGGAAGATAAAAAATAATGACGCATTTTTCTATAGAAGACCGACATTTTGTGAGAAAAGGCACGCTTAAAAGTTTTATCTAACTGCGATGAATTGACGAGCATGCACCCGTGCGTGTCTGATAAAATCTCGACTGACTCGGGCAGTGACCAATGCGTGCAGAACCAGACTACTACAAATTTATTTCAATTATCTCGCGAACCAGCTGGGATGGCACCACATTTCGCGCTGTAACAGATCCTCGTATTGCGACGTTAAATCTAACTTAATGGAAGACAGATAAGGTGTTGCCGGCAAGGTTCCCAACCCCACGTCACGGCGTAATGTCATACAGGGAAGTTTAGAGAAACGGTCCGCCGCCTCGGGGGTATCTTCTCTCACAGACACTCGTGTTATTATTTTTGACAATCTTAATGTTATCTATAAACACAACGATACAAAGGCAGAATACATTGTGTTCTAGAATATATTTTGGAATGCTGCTCTATTCAATCTTGAAGGGATTCCGGAGTTCAATTATCAGATGTTAAATTACGTACAAACTCGCATAGAAATGTTTTCATAATGGGTACGCCATTGAAATTAACCCTCGAATGTACAACCGTGTAAATTTTGGATAATTATAGTCAAATTATTTTAACATACAATACGTTTAATCAGCTCATCCCCCATTAAAGTTTGTCATTAAATTTGGTAAATTTTTTATTTACCTAGTTAAATTTTAACTTTATATATTATTATTATTATTAACCCTGGTGAACTTTGTAACAAGCTAATATAAACAAAGAGTTTATGAAAGTAAACGGCTGGGAGTCAGTTCCTCACCGATGTAAGAGAATGTATGATACATGTAAAATTTTTTTGGGCAGTTTATCGAGCTTGTGTTTTTTAATTATTCATACGATTCACTTCGCTCGTACCAAATATTTCTTAATACACATACAGGTCTTATGAAATCCAATCGAGTTTTAAAAACTTTGAAATTTTAAATAATATTAATTTACTCAATTTATCTAATGTTGTATATATACATTATACGTAGTAACGTTTTTAAGGAGAAAGGAATGAATCTACTAATGTCCCTTAATCCAGCAGAGATATAAATCCTTAATAACTGGGTCATAACTTTAATATTCACCGTATTTACGGTAATTTACTGAAATCCATAAATAATATATAACTGAAAATAAAAATCTTCTACGTACATTCAGAGAGGTCTTTGCTATTAGCTTCATGGTAAATTATGCATCTATTCTGAAATTTCATAAACATACATTTTGGCGCACGTCGAGTACCTACTCCCAGTCCATTTTGTTCTTCCAATATAAACCTTATACCTGTCCCGCTCTGGCCAACTAATTACTTAGAGATTTCGCCGACGGGGGGACAGAATGCCTTCTGATACTGTACTATCAAGATCTGTGTACTTTTTTTACCGTTCGAAAGTAGCGCCTTGTGTAACGCTAGGACCACGAAGAAGCCGTGTACTTAATAGCTCCGGAAGTGCAGTGATATCACGGTTCTTCACAAAAAACGTGCTAGTCAACTGGAGGTGAAAACAACGCCCAACCAGGACTTTAGAGCAAGGTAGGCCAGATCCATCTACCATTATTTTCCTTTCTGAATCCACTTCGGTTTGCGTCAACTAATCATTATTATAATCGATACAGTCCACGGGATCTTATCCCACCAATACATAATTATACTAGGGAATTCACATTACATGATCCTACAAACAAACAGCAAGACGGCTCACCTATTTGCTTTTGAAATACCCTGTTTTTGAAATGAGCATTGTTTATGCACGGTTGAAAAACTGTTTTCGGTAAATACATAGATAAGTTTCGAATACCTACTTATGGGCTCAGCAAAATGGTTAAAATATCAAAGATGGTGATAATATGAAAGGATATATTTATCATTCAGTAAAAACCGAATTATGATTAAGAACGCTCTTATTTGTCCACAAATTATCTGCGTATCTATAACATCATTTCAGACGTACGATTACAAAACCATGGACAAAATATTGACGGTAGAATTCTTAAGAAAACTACTTGTACCGCAGGCCACCAAGTATATAGACATGAACTAACACAAATTCCTTGTCCCAATATTTTCATTTTGGTAGCACCCACGTGACCACCTACGTAATCGAATAGTTCTGCGACGCTTTTTAAAAAAAATGATTCGATTGGAATGAAAATTTAAACGCTGACAATTTAATATAGGTACATTAATGTAAAAAAAAATGCGTCTTGTTTACACAAGACTTAATTTTCGAAGTATAGTACTTTTACCGTTGCATAAATGTGTCATCGGATTTATGTTTCCACCAAGAATATGTGTCCCGTAACTAATGTTCCAAACCCCTCTCCTATATGTACACTTTATTTAATTTCTATTCATTTACTGGTCTGTAGTGACTCGTACCATATTTTAAAGAGGGAATTGCGTATCGCGCAGTGCAGACGGTAGAATAAGTAATATAAATTTGTTGAATACAGTGATGCTAGAGACAGACGAATATAATTGTTAAAATTGTGTTAAGAATAAATACTGTCAAGAGAAGGAAATGAAGGACGCTCGCATGATCAGGATACCGCCCAGGGCAGAGCGTCATGGTGCTTTCATATAAGAGCCGAGCCCAAATAAAAGGGAAAAGAGGAAGAAGAAAACGTTGATGGGAATATTTTTTTAAGCTTTATTACTTACTCAAAAAACGTTATTATTATCGATGCACAAACATTTCGTACAGACCCGGTTGTCACAAACAGAAACCACAAACGTACTTAATATTTTTTACAGCTCGTAAAAAACGAAAAAATATTAAATATACCGTACATAGTGCGTGATGTTACTGTGACGCGGGCGTTTCTGTCCCACCCACTTATTTTTAAAAAGAGCTACTCTGGCCAGTCAAATTATTAAACTAAATACTAATACCAGAGGCAATTTATACCAACTAAATGAAAGCAAAATTATTTTTTTTTAAGTTAACACGATCACTGCGGAAAACAAAAAAATATATTTATGGAAGCCTTCTCGGATATCGTCAAAAGAGCACAAAACAAAACGCAAATTTTAATTATTTTATGTCGTGCTCCAATTATAAGTCAGTTGTGTGGGAATTCATTGTACTTGTTGCCACCCAATGCAACCTTCAACGGTGGTTCTTGCCGTGCGGTTGGTTAACCTGAAAATGAAAGTGAACGTCACTAGCCATATCCGTGAGCTCCAGTGAATTCTATACCGATGACATAATAGTCCGTCATCTTCACTGACGTATGACAGTCTTACAACACGCTGCATACATATAAAAATGCGAAAAGCGCTAGTATAACAACACTGCATGGAGATGATTACAGAAAACGTGGCAATTGCGTTGAACTGCAATATTCCAAAACGTTTATATTTTGAAAAATTCTTGCAGCATAGCATAAAAAGTTTGCACACTGGTAACATGCAACGGTATTACTTACTACTACCTAAATACAAAAATAGATCAGAAGCATAAAATTAATTTATTGAAAATTATCCTATCGATAAGACATTACATTACATTACTTACTCTTTAAATGTGAATGAATGTTAGGTGCGCTACGATATCGATTGTATTGAAATATTTCAACTACTAACCATATTTGACATGGACATCACATATTCAAGACACCAAAGATTATGACCAAGCCGATACCCTGGTGGAATTGACATAGAGGTAAGCCAAGGAAAAGGTGGACTAATTGTCGTGGGCTGAGAGATGGAAGAGGACTGGAGCAGGATGAGATACCGGGAACTGGAGAAGAATGGCCAGGGATAGGAGTATGTGGAGAACGCTTGCTGAGGAAGCCAAATCCCACCCTGGGACGCAGTGCCGTGGAAGAAGAAGAAGAACATCACACGCGGTAGAGGTGTTAAAATGTATTTTAAAAAATGGTAACCGTTGTCCAGAGACGGTAAAATTATTTCAAATATATGATATTAAAATTCGTGTTTTAATCACAATAATAATGCAAAGTTTGGCGTATTAACTCGCTCATGACATTTAAAAGATTAACTTTATGAGATAATAATTAAATTGGTTCCTGAATTAGCAAATCTTCGACACGGTATTGTCAATTTAAAATGCAATGATCCGTTTGAGAGCTGTGATGCGGTTAATGATATAATAATACGCAGAAATGTGTACCACAGTAGGAGAGACTGTATAATTATATATTTTTTAATATATTTACGTAAATAATATAATTTCATATGCAGAACTCGCCATATCGACTGCATGTAATTTGGCCGTGAGATTTTACATTGCACAACAGGCGTCGTCGGTGATGTCATTGACTAGGCAGGTAGAACGTGCTAATTTTTTTGTTGCGATCGACGGTACACGGACGACCTAATAAGGATAACGAGAGTGGCGGCGTATATTCGGTCGGACCAAACTCGATTATTCATTTGAGCCAGGATTCTGGTCCACACGTCGCAATACAAACAGGCGCCGGTTGACGCAATATGGGACGATTTTAAGTTGATTTGGATCCGGGCGAGCCTCGTCGCCGGCAAGCGGTGGAAGTGGGCAATATTGATTTATCATCATGGGTTTAATCATGTTATCAGCGCCTATCAAAATAAACTAACTGTACCGAATAATTATTCCGAGCGACGCACGTCAATAGTCCCGTTCGGGCGGAGTTGTATCGAACAAACCAACAAATAATATGATGGTTATCGGAAAAGCGTTCAATAACTGCTGAAACATCCACTTATATAATATTTATTTTGTACGATTAAAAAGTGAGATATTGAGTTACTATTTCTGGTTATTCATTTTTGTAACTTGTATGTTAATTGAGATTAACATTAAGGAAAACACATTTTTGTTGTGAATTTGCATTTTCAGAACGCAATTAAATTATTTAACTAGAAAGACTATCTACCTATCGAAAAATATTTAGTTCCTACCGGGATAGGATAGGAAGAGGTCCATGTTTGTATCTCGGTAGCAACTAAATATCTTTTCGATAGATGGATATTTTCTGTATATCTTTCTAGTTGATTCATTTCATTTGTTTTATATTAAGTTATAATAGGACAACGTACCTACAATTTATTGTAATATTATGGCAATTAATTACTTTGTCCGCAGTAAAATATATATTTTAATTACTTTATAATACTGGTAGGCACATAAAAAAACCCAATTTCTAGATGATTTGTTTTTTTATTATTATAGAAATCGATACTTAACATTACTATCGACCATATTCTCAGAACGCCACACATTTTGCCCATAATCTTAGATTATTTACATTTGGTAGTTGCTGACATTTTGAATTAATAACGTCATAGTCGAGATGCAGCGGCAGCATCCTCGAGGTCAAGTCTCGTTGATATTAATCTTAAATGCAAACTTGCTACGTAAAGCGAAAGATGAAGGGCGGGTTCGTGAGTTAGTTTTAAGTATTTCAGTATTCACGAGCTCTGAAAGACCATTTGATATCCTGCGCATGAAAGGTCTACATTGTACTCTCGGATAAAAATATTTCTCGGAGAAGGAAGTCAAAAGGAGAAGTGCTTTGTGTGCACCGCGTGTCCACCGTCTGGTCGACAGCCGTTCCTGACGTGAAAAGGTTGAAAATATGAAAAGTGTAAAACGCTCGGTACTCTTGTAAAGCTTGGCGATAAAGCATAGCTCAAACAAGAATAAAGTTACATAAAAAGGCTATTAATGATTTTATGTTTTTCGCTGGAAAGCAGTTTATATTAAAAAAAAACGCACCTTGGGGCTGGAAAATAAGCACTTACTACCGTACATTTAAACAGACTTAAATATAATATATCAGGTTGACTTGTCTTTTTTTTGTTCTTTAAAACATATTTTTAGAGTTTTTTTTATGTTTTGCAACAGTAGACGGGCCGGAGTGCTGTGCTTATTTTTATTACTGCGTAAGGTGAATCGGACGATCATGCGACGAGTAGATGCATTTAGCCATAAATTTGGGGTAAGTGCATCTAGTTGTATTATTTCTGACAACTTATTAAAATGATGAAAATGTCTTTACTGACCTGCTTAATGACAATATGAATTAGTTATTTTGGTCCTTAATGATGGGTAAAATGTGCTAATTTCCAAAAAAAATCTAGTATAATTGCTAAGACGGGGGAAGTGCGACATATGATAGTGATTGTTTTTGAAATTGGTTAATTATTTTAAAAAACTAATGGAACTGTCTACACATCACTAATTGAGAGAGTTATGAAGTTTGTTTTAGGTATTTTGACATTAAACATTTACTGAGGGATGGTAAGGCTCAAAGAGGATATTAGTGCTGTCATTGAAGCGGACCTAAAGTAAACATGCTGATAGAATTTAATTATAAATTTGTTATACTTCACCAATTTAAACATGTATTGCGACACGTGTTTAAGAAATTTGATGTTGCCATTTTTAAACGTGAAAAAATTTTTAGCTTAAACTTGAGATAATTTAATATAACATTTTAAGTATAGAGTTTTGAACTTCTCCAGTGAAGTATTAGAATAGTGGGATATAATAACCTTTTCACCTTTCCACAGTCAATGTGTTTATGTTAATTGATTTCCAGAAACAGATATAGAAAGAACACCAGAGAATCAGCTACAGGCTACACTACAATATCATGTTTATTATTTCCGAGATAAGTCTGTAGAACTTCGTAATTATACGAAAATAAACTCTTGATTTTATTCGTTTTATTTATTTGAAACGATTTTAAAAACACTTTTATAGACTCCGATTTTCTATGAATAATGTTATCACTTTTGATTTCATGTACATACACAATTATATAACTAGATATTCTGTAGATTAACATTAACCTTGGAGTACCGGAACATCGAAAATAGGATCGAGGTCCGGAGCGGGATACAAAGTGACCTCATTCAAATTTACGTTTTATTGAAGTATAATGATTTGACCACATTCTACCATATTTTAAATTAAATTTCTTATACAAAGCGAACAAGATACTATTAAATTTGTTGTCATGTTATAAGAAACCGTAGAATTATGAAGTGTCATCACTCATAAGTGTCCAGCCGTCAGGAGTTACGCGAGCAGTATGACGCAGCCGGACATGTCGCGTTCGCTAACACACCGAGCACGTGCATGTTCTAAGTCAGCGAAGCGATCTAAGATGCGACTCATCAAAATACGTACGTCATGTCTGCCGTTACCTATAAGGGGAATAAACTTATAAAATGGTCCCGATTGTCTATGAAAAACATCATTATCTCTACTTTTTAATGTCTTACTATACATTATTGTTTTATTTTTTTTACGTGTTGCATTCCTTGGGATATTCATGAGGACTACGATGAATACCAGCTCAATATCGTTAATATTTAATAAATAGTTCTAAATATTAGATGGGGGTTATGTTGTACCCCGTTCCGGAACGGGGATGTTAATATTCCTAAATACAAATTCTTGGCGAAACACTTCAAGTGAAATCGGGTGTATTTATATGAATACATATATTTCAAGATCTTAACTGACCATCTTTGGAGTATTTTTTCCAAATATGTAATCTAATTTTATTTTATTTTCTAACATAATTCTACTATTACAAAAGGGACCGAACTATAATCATTTCTGAATTAAATTTCCAACATTTCAATCTAATGATTGACGGAAGAAGAGTTTGTCTGACAACGACGCGGACAAATGTGAAACCTTTCGCATGAAAGATCACCACATTCGACGGATCGTTATCTGAGAGAGGACGTGGCGAGTAATTCATCAGGACGATTGAATTAGATGTTGAGTGATGCCGCGCCCCGCGCCCATATCGAGGGTCAGAGGTTCCGGCTCGGTGTGTGGGTGTGATGCGCCCGCGATTCATAGCCAGGGATAATTGTGTTAGCGGCCAGCAGTCATGAGGAAATAGTAAGTACCATTGCAGCCGCATCGACCGACGGATAAAAAATACATTACGTCACAATCTGTGGGAGTAAACGGAGACAACTAATTGCTGTTAACTAGTAAGGTAATATTTGATGCAATGCCTTATCAATCAGTTACACATCAAATGCAAATTTATAAGGAAACAAATGGATGGAAAACACGTGATCAAGAAAAACTTGTTTTTTTTTACCAATAAGTAATACGTTTTGTTATTTTTTTATTGTATTTGTATGTACACGGTCAGTTGTAAAGGAAACTTAGAAACGTACCGAGTGTCGTTGTACAGCGGTGCGCACTTTAGTCGAGATACGTAAATTTCAACGCGTTCCGTGTAACTGGCCGCGGCTGAGTAGGCTAAACGTCTTACTAAAAAAAAAAATCTGGAAGCGCAGGTTTAAATCCCCGCTGGACAGTTTTTATATATTTTTTTTTTTTTGAGAAACTCTAACCGATGGAACTGTAAATTGCGTAGGTATTAAAATCATTTTGAAGGAGTATTTGTTTGATTTTATTGTACTGTGGTAGATTACTTCGGCCGGTATGCGGCCACGGCCAGGGCTCCCGTAAAAGCTATTTTCAATATTGAAAATATAATTTAATTATAAAACAGGGAAGTGGACTACCACAGTGCAACCTAACGTAACCAATTAAAGTAAACAAATACCTAATCGAGACGTATTATGTAATGTACCGTACCAGCGGTGACACAACTGTCATATTTCATAGTCGAAGGCAACTACCGTGGGATGCCGCCTGGCAACAGATTATACAGACCGTCGCCTAGACCATATGCGATACTGGCATTTTAGCGTAGTATATCTAATAATAAAATGTTGGATATATTACCTTATTAAATTTTTGGGCAAACAAATATCTACGCTTTCGTGATATTATGTGTTTAAACGGACATTTCTATTACACTGATTTCGATATACTTATTTTTTTCGTTGTCCGGATGGAAATAATTATTCTGTTAACTCGCCAATATCGCGGATGCATCGGTTTGGTAAATCAATTGAATTTCGTTGACATTTTTCGTTGCAGACGCATACTGGAGCTGAAGAAATATTTGTACGTAAATAATACTTATTTTTTAATTTTTATGTTATATTTAAACTGTTATATTGAAATGTCAATTAAAAATGTACTGTTATATTTAAATTAAACAAAAATGTATTCTTATGTAAAAACCCACAAGGGCGTCGATGGAAAAATAAATAAATACAAGAAGTAATTAAACCACAAAACACACATGTCTACGTCATAGTGTGCTGTACACGAATACTCGTAGAATCGTCCAATATTTTTTTAAGTTTTGTGCTTCGTCGTCTTTAAAATAAGTCGGATAAAGAACACGCTGCTGCGCTTCAGAAGAGATTTATATTTGCAGTAAGCTGAAAGAAAAGTTGGATAGAAGTCGCCGTATTCCGTTTCAAGTTTACCGTTCTGCGATAAACAGACAAGACATTCAACTTGCAGTGCTCAGCGCAAAATAAAGATATCCGTTTGAAACGAATGAAAAAAGAAAAAATACCGATTAGGTACTTTGTATAATATTAAAATGTATTGAGAGTGTTAGCGCCATTTAACGCACCCATATACGCACATTGTGTATGCGCGATTATCGAAATTAAATATGCGTATCTCTTTCTCTTTCTTTTCTCTAACCTGTCCTTAAGCACGAGGAAGAAAGAAGAATTCGTCACAATCGCTCTTGAACTGCAACAAGTTTAGTGTGTGCTTAGAATTGTATACTGGCTAAGCTGCCGTCGCTTCAGTCCGCTTTACCACCGCTAATAAATATCTATTTAATTCCCGCTAATACATAAAAACAATCCTCATAACGCGAGTGTTAACAGCGTTTACATATTCTGCGACGCAAGTCTTTGTGGTGGAAAGGGAAGAAACAATTGAATCAGCATCAGACAGACCAAAAAGTAAGTGGCTTCCTATCTTCCAATATTTCCACCAAAGAGTGAATTTAACAATGTACGGGAAACCATTTCTTGTGCTTTTTTCGCGGGTAAATAAATAAACTCTTTGACCTATTTTTCATATTAACGTGGCACAATAATAAGTATAAGTTTCAACATATATCCTTTCCTAGGAGAGACTGGACCCCAAAGTCTCGACTAGGCGCTTACATCTTCCTGTGTCTAGCGCCGCTTCGGCACTTGTCGACAAATCAAGACAATAATGTCTGCATTGTCTGCTGCCGTATATCCGAGCTTAGTGCGACCAAGAATCCGAAATGAGTTATTCGAGGGTACCATTATTTATCAGTAGCAGAAGTATTAATATTGGACCGAGTGAGATGTACCGATATAAGGGAGACACTCGAAATGGAGCCACACTTCTACATAATATTTTTTTTTTGTTAAGGTGGGTTTTCACGTCTTGAAAATAACCATAGGAACGACTACCGAGATTTATCTTGGCTACTCCGGAGGAAAGGCGGTCAGAAATGAGAATCCAACGTATTATTTCGCTGTATTTCTGTAAGTTTTTCCATACCATGTAGTAGAAACTGGACTAAAAGTTATCAATGATACTGTTACCTTTTTCTAGAATACTTGAATAAAACAAATTTCCTAAAAAATAATTAAAGATCTTTATTTATCTCCATTTTCGTACTAAAATGTACATTTATTTTAAGACTAACCATTTATATGAAATTTGATGTTGAAGAAAACTTATTTCCATTCTCCAACGGTATAAATATCGTAGTAAATTTAAAAATAAACTGAATTGTAAAAATAATACAATGTATTTTAGCTAAAATTAAACATAAGGTTGACGTCATATTTCATGAAAACTTTGTGATTACTGGACTTATATTTATAACGTCAATAACAACAACAGTATTTAGTGGGAGTCATCACAATAAACTCCAACAAAACACTTTTAAAATATGTACATGTTTATCGTTTGCAAAATGACGAGGATCTTTTATAAATTTAATAACGTAACGAAAAATATGCTTAGTCCTAACATAACATAACTGTAGCATAGTTGGATAAATGCACCTTCCCCGGTTTGGAAAGAGAACCAGATTCAAATCCCGGTGGCGCAACAACAATTTCTTCGATAAAATTGATTTTATATGTATATCTTTCTAATTAATACATTTAATTAATATTTAAAATATGACAAACCGTCTGTTCTGAATAATTACAACTTCACAATAAGAATGTGTTCTCCTAATGAATACATGTAGAATCCACGAATAGTAGTGAAGTAGAAAAAAGAAGATGATGGAAAATACCAAAAAGCTATACGAAATAAGTAAACATCGTTTTTGAAAAGCTTTCTTCGCGTCATTTTTGTTCATTGTTAAGCAAGAAAACAACAGTGTCACAATTATAAAAATTGATGGTGGGCATGGACACGTGTCGCCATCTGGCGATGCACTACCCAGGCAAGGCTTGCCTAGTCAAGGCGCGCGCCTGTTCGAAGAACACAGTCAGGAATCCCATGATTACCGACCAGCGGGGAAGAGCGGTCGGCAGCTGGTGGGACGAGACGTCATCAGAAGAACGGCGGCCAGCTCTACATTTCGTAGCAAAGGCGAAAACGTTCAACAATTGTGTTTAATTCAATAAAATCAATTTTTCATTCCTTGTTTCTGTTTAAAATCTGAACCAAAGTGTGCTACACCTAAATCCGTAACTATAGAACCCCCATATATTGAACATTTTATTAACACTCAGCTAACAGATTAATTTATAATTAAAAAAAACTCAATTGACATAAAATTCTGCGTTTCGCATTTTTTAATTATTGTAAATAGAAATAAATTTAAAATGTTACAAACAGCTGTGGGTAATAAATTTTCGTTTTATCAGATTTCGTACAAAAAATAGCGGCGTCATGAATAATGAGGGATATTTAATAATTTCAGATTTAAAATTCATTAAGTGAAAAATTCTTTCATTTTTTCCGTTCATTGTTGGGATAACAATGTACGCCGGATGCGGGAGAACAATGGCAGGAGCCCGGCGAGAGAGTCGGGCCGGCAAAAAATACACAGGTAAAACGCAGAGAACGCGCGAAAAGTGATCCATTGCAGTTGTATATTCACTGGGCGGTATAAGGAATGAAGGGAGATTTCGATCAGGTGCCACTTTACTAGACGACACTAATTTTGGGTGAAGTGATGTGTTGAAGGGCGAGTGAAACGAAAAATGGGTCGGGAAACTGTTATGTTATAGTGGTTTTCGCAATTAATCAAGTACAAAATACATAAAATATATCCGTGAAATAACTTTGTGTTTACGTCTTATTACTGACATTTTAATAATGAATTAAATTCATAATTTAATGTAATAAAATGCTGACAGATTACATTGCCGGCCGAATCTTACGTTTTAGTCCTTACATGCGCATACAACTTACACACGCTCGTCGGTTTCAAATAATGCTTTGTAAAATGGCGCACAATTGTTTTATTCTGAATAATACACATACTTTTTTTTGTACAACGAAAAATAAATAAATATTATTTAATACAAATAAAATTAAGGAGAACACAATTTTGCTATGAAGTTGCATTTTCAGAACATAGTTCTGTGGTATTTTAATACAAATTAAGTTAAAGTTAAGAGCCAAAACTATAATCCATTACCGCGTGTAGAGTAGAATAACGCAGATGGTAAAAACATTCTAGATACGCAGGGACATTTCGTAATTGTAAAATAAACATGTACACCGCGTAAGTTCAAAAAAAAAATAAATAAAGGGACGATGTTCATTGAATAATGTTTACGAAATGTGTTCATTTTTGGACGCGCGGTTGAAATTATTCGTACCCACTGAAATACTAAGGGTTCCTGACGGGTTGTCCACACCTCCGGGAGGAGCCCTTCTAGTTCATTATAATTTATGAAAACACCGACACACAAAACATCGTATGTCACATCAAGCAGGTTCGGATCACATTCTATAAAATCAATAAGGAACATTTCACGGGGCAAAACGTACATTTCTAGACGGAATTGTGCGCATCTTAGTCCGCATTTAGTTCCAGATATACTTCAATGAAAATAAGTAATTGCACGATAATTAATACGTGCCTATCCACTATATTTATTTGGTGTGAAAAAAATCAAAATTAATAAAATAATCGTCAGTTCAAGTCAACAATACATGTAGGGATGTTTAAAATTTAAATCATACTGAAATATTAAATACCTGTTAAAAGATTTTCAGCAACTTTTTTTGAGTCGGAAGTACATATATATTATACATAACATGGTAAGTACTATTTTTAATTAATTTGTTTACTTAATTTGACATAAAAAAATATGGGCCGGTCGAGTCACAAGAAGTCACAAAACTCAAAATGTTTATATCCGTGGGTCGTTTAGGGTTGCCCCATTCCTGATAAAATGATAAACGTGTAGATGCAAGCGAGTTGTGTAAAATCCATGTTCACGAATGAGAAAATATATATACTGTAATGTAATCACAATAATGATATTATTGGCAGAAAAGCCATGGGCTGTTGCCGATTGCTCGCTGCTGAGCATAATGTGTGATGTGCTAGGATAATGGTGACCACCGCGAGGCCAGGGCATCCGTAGACCACCACGTAGTGTATTCTGACTTAATTTCTAATAAGAAAAAGTAAAATATGAGTAATATGTACACCTAGAGCAATCTTAAATTGAAATGAAAAAATCATTGAAATTATCTAAGAATTATCCACAGCCGTTTTAACAAATATACAAGACATAGGTGACAACGAAAGATTGTAAATGAACATTAATATTCATTATTTACTAATCTGTACTGCCATCTAGCTGATTTTTAAGAGCACTTTGGTATTTTTAAAGACTACTTTAAAGGACACGTACAATGTTATATGATCAGAATAGCGGATTCGCTAGTACGTCCTATATCAAAGTATCAGCAACTTCTTAATCATACATACTAATATTGTCGGTCAAGTCCAAAACCGCGGAAGAACCATTTGTCAAAATGTTCAAGAGAGACAAAAAAAGGGCTCGCTTCTTTAGTGGGGATAGTTTATTCGCGGTATTGACTTTAGCCGAGTGCAAGCAGTCTATTGGTCAATTTCAAAATTTGAATACACAAATCAATACGGCGTGTGCCGTTCAACTGAAAGCGCAAAAAAACGTATTTTGAAATAATTGGCTCATACGCGGTATTGAATTTACATAGACGATATTTTGTTACCAGTGCGCGCTAGCCTAATGTAATTATTTGTGTGAGAATACATATATTTTACCTATCATTATTCATATTCAGGGCGAATTATGCGTAAATTATGTAATTATGTATCACACAGAATTAATCTTATAAGTTCATAAAATGTGGATTATGCTCAAAACCTTAAAAAAGTGATGCTCAAAGCCTCCTAGATTGAACGAGTTGACTTATGAGAAAATAAATAGTAAACTGCAACTAATTAGGAATAGGAAAAATATGAAAAATTATGTCGTGGCAAAATACTGGAAATCATATAACTTGAAAACGTGAGGAGTTCGAAATATTATGTTAAAAGAAATGACAGATGCCGTCAATAGATTGTCCTTATCCATTACCTTAAAAAAAACTTAAGTTATAAACAGTTCATTTGGTGACAATATGGCAGATGGTAAATTATTTTGTTTTTATAAGATGCGAAATCTTAAGATTTAAGAAATTGTAAAACAATATAAATCACATAGCGTTTTGTAGGGACTAGAATATACGAGGTGTGTGAGAAAAGTAATGAGACTGATTGCATACTAACCAAAGTTTTTATTATTTTCAAACAACAATGTTATCCCCTTCAAAATAGTTCCCTTGGGCAGCTATACACCGGCGGAGTCGTCGTTCCCACTCTTGGTAGCAGCGCTAGAAGTCTTCAATTGGTATGGCTTTTAACTGGTCGGTCACAGTCTTTTGAATGTTCTCCAGAGTTCCAAAATGACGTCCTTTTAGGACATGTTTCAATTTCGGGAAAAGGAAAAAGTCACAAGGACTCAAATCAGGTGAATAGGGGGGTTGAGGAACAACAGTAATGCGTTTTGAGATCAAAAATTCACGATGGAAAGGGCCGTGTGACACGGAGCATTGTCATGATGAAGCATCCCCTTGTCTGCAATGTCTGGTCTCACACGGATCACTCTTTGCCTCAACTTTTCAAGGACACTTTTATAAAACACTTGGTTGACAGTTTGTCCTGGTGGAACAAATTCTTTGTGCACGATACCCTTGATGTCAAAAAAACAAATCAGCATGGTCTTGATCTTTGATTTGCTCATTCGACATTTCTTCGGCCGAGGAGATGACGGAGTGTGCCATTCTTCGCTTTGCCGCTTTGTTTCAGGATCGTACTCAAATATCCAGGATTCATCACCGGTGATCACACAATTGAAGAATTCTTGGTCATTGGCCATCCTCTCAAGAAGATCAACGCACACGTTTTTTCGAATGTCCTTCTGTTCAGTTGTGAGATTTTTCGGCATCATTTTGGCACAAATCTTTCGCATGTTCAAATCATCTGTCAAAATTTGATGCACGGTGAAAGTGTTTAAATTTAACTGTTCACTGATCATCCTTGTTGTTAAACGACGGTCTGATCTCACAAGAGCCCTCACACGATCAATGTTTTCGTCAGTTTTTGAAGTCGAAGGTCTCCCTGAGCGAGGTTCATCTTCAACGTGTTCTCGGCCTTCCAAAAATGATTTGTGCCAGCGGAAAACTTGTGCTCTCGATAAGCACTGTTCCCCAAAGACCTGTTTCAACTTTTCAAAAGTACAACTCGCGGATTCACCAAGTTTAACACAAAACTTTATTGCACAACGTTGCTCAAAATTCCGATGCTCCATTTCTGTGACGCACAATGAAAACACAACTTTACTAATGGCGCTGTCAAAACTAACGTGTTCACTGTACGGAGTTGTAACTCGGACTGAGGAAGTGGAAGGGATAAACAAACCGATTTAGCATAGCCTGGTAGACACAACGTTACCACATCTCCCGCAGTGTTGCCAATCTCATTACTTTTCTCACACACCTCGTATATTTCTTTTTAACCGATTTTTCATGTCAAACGTTTTCCACTGTACTTGTTCGGGTGCAGTTCCGCTGAATTATTTGACGATACAGAATTCAAAGTGAAGATTGGTTAGATTGCCACAAAGTTAGAAGACCCAAAGAAAAATAGAAAAACATTTTTACTATCGAAATTAATATAATTGATACAGCGAACTGTTTTCAGATGTTTTGTTTGTGAAAACTATACACAAACAGAAACAGGTCGGTGAAGAATATAAGTGACGGGGAGGGATAGCAACCCCGAGAGGTATGATGAGATGATACCTCGGAAATTAACGAGATTCTTTATGTCAAGGAGTTTGGTGTCATGGCCCATGAGGATTATCTTTATTGTAAATCATGGCAAAAAAATCACATTCAGGGGGATGAAAATTTAATCAAAATACACGAGGTTTCGTCACACCGGGTTCGCTAAACAATCAAAATTCATGGGAATTTAGTTAGAACCCTGATGAAAAAACCTCGTTTAAATCTTCTCAAATAGTGTCTGTACTAATATCAAAAATATAAATGCCTTAATTTCTTTCAGAATTCCTATTTCCGACAGAACTACAATATCAGTTGTGGGAATGTTATCGATTTCATAGGAAGCAAATAAATCTTATTTGTTCACTTGCGATTGTCATTTGATTTCGCGGGGCGAGACATTTCCCTCGGATTAGTCGAGAAGCAATCTTACTCAAGTGCGGATCGACGCTGAGTAAGCTTTTGCAACTCTTGATGATGCCGCAGTAAGTAGAGCAATAAAATATATATAAAAAAATCACTTTTGTAAGATTTATTTTTTGCATTAATAAAGTTGAATCAAACTTGGTAAACAAGCCAATTCATAAATTGTATTATTTATTATTTTAATGAGGTTTCAAAGGTACTCAAAAATTTGTAGAGGGATCTTATACAGGGTGTAAATGGCCTAGTCCACAATATTTTTCGGATGGATAAATGACTAAATTACGAATCGAAAATGTTCAAGCAGTATGAACAATGTCTGCATCGTTACGGAAAATATTATTTGTGTGATTTTAACAAAACATAACATATTAGGCTTTAAGTTTACGTGCTTCGAAACAAATATTTATGAAATTGTCCATTATTATTCTACATTTTTGCTTGAGGTTCTCTCTAAATCATCTAATATAAAGCAGTCTGGCCGCTTACTAATTAATTGATTAATTTGGAACCAATAATATATTTCAATTAATCGAAGTAATCACATAAGATCGACTTTCTTAAATACTCTCTCCTAATGCTTTATCTCAACTATGTGACCTCTCACATAGTTGAGATTAAGCCCCATGCGGGTTGAATATTTTAGACTTATATTTTTAATATGTTTCTACCAGTTTGTATGTATCTCCCAGAATAGAACTATCTAGCGAGACCTAATATATTGCATGCATAAATTTAATAAAATCTCCTAATTTTAATGTATGAAGATGAGAAAAAATAATATGAATACTGTAACTGCCTGGCGGCATTATTATAAACTAACTTGAAACATTTATTTGTTTATTAACGAATCGGAACAATTACCCATTGACAACGAATTTAGTGATTTATTGACAAATTCAGTGGACAAAACACAGTTAGTAATTAATGTACTTGCTGTCAGAATATTAAGTTGAGATAATTAATTATCTCACTGTTTGTTCAAATCGTGAACTATGTAGACGAGTACGAATTCACTCAAAACACGAAAGCCTATTAGTATAATATAATTAATTTTGATCAATGTCATGGCCTATTTATGTTTTCGAAGTATGAAAGCTTTTATTGCAACCGAAAAATTTACAATTACATCAAATCATAGTCAGTAAAAAAAAACAAACGAAAATAATGGCAGAAATGAGAATTTCAATCTGAAAAATATTAAATACAAAACGAATGTAACTGAGGAAAGGAAGAGAAATACATTTTCTTAATACAGGTATCTGATTATTTGTTCACTCAATTTAACATTTTCATTGCCTGGAAAGTGACATAAACCACGTGAGCGCGGGAGTTATAAGTCGACACGAACTTGAAATTTGACAACGAAACAAAATTGGTCATTGCAATGTAAAAGTATAACCTTCGACACATCACACATGCAATTAAATAACAAGCATGTAGTCTTGATTGTTTGGTTAACAAACCTCCAGCGACCTGATTTATTGGTGACCCCAAAGAGATGAAAACAGGTCATTATAAATATATATATATAAGTAATCAATTCAAAGCAGGAATTTACTTGTATTTAAATAATAAATAATTCAAATGAATCGCCGGTAGACTGCGTTAACCAATTAAGCCATAGTGATATTATACAATGTCGTCAGTATCTATCAAAATGTTACTCGGAAGCGACGTTATTTTAATTGTGTTTTTCTCAAAAACCTTTGAGTAGAACCTGCAAGATAGCGCCAGGACTTCCAGACTATTTAATTAACGGAAAATAATATATTTAACAAAACTAATTACATTCATTATAATGAAATCGGAATTATTTAAAAAAAATAAAACATTAATAATTTTTTTAATGTTTTAAAAAACAGTAAATTAATTGTCATACGTCGTGTCTGCGCTGAATACATTACGAATGATAATTTGAATAGTGTATTTAAAAAAATTATAGATAGGTATACGGAATACACATTCTATCAATACTATATTCAAATTAAGTCTGTATTGTATTATACTATGAGAGTTCTATATTCAACTATGTGACGAATCTCGAACCACGACTTGCTAGATCACTAGACGAGCATCGTATCGCTAGACTAAACAAGAACGTCAAGGATTACATTATTATTTAAAAAAAATATTTCCCACTCAGAAATCTGTCTATTAACGGTAGAATGTTTTAACTGAAATAATTTCATTTCTCTGTGGTGTCAATTTAGAACCGCAGAAGGGAGTGATATATTGGGGTCGTGGAGTGACAGCGTTTTTAGCGATCTGACGATGAGGGTATAAAAAGACAGGCGCGCCCCGAGCTCGAGGGCTAATAATATGTTTGAAAAGCGAATGCGGGGTTCTAACAAATGTCGCCATAGGTCAGGGCTGCCGAGAGTTCGATGCCCTCTATTAGAGAAGTCGAATTCAATCAGTTTTCAATATTTATTTATATTTACCTGTGTACACTGTATGTTCAATTAGTATCGAGATATATTTTTACCGACTACATAGAAGACAACAGTGATAAGTCTAACATACCAAATTTATCAGGGGATCATTTTTAATGTAAACTAGAAAGATATACAGAAAAAAATCTATACCTAAATCGAACCTGGACCCCTTCCTATCCAGAGAAGCGCGTTCACCATTTCGCTATAGCAATCGAAATACATTTTCAATAAATTTTACTTATATTCTTTAATACAGTCGATTCCGCTTAATTGGACCACCGGTTTATCGGGACAACCGGTTATTTGGGCCAAACCAAAAAAAAGAAACCAAATAAAGTAACTAATAGTAATTTACTTCGGTTATCTGGGACATGATTTCGTTTAATTGAGACAGTGAATTAAAAATTAAAATAAATATGTATGTACATACTTGTAAAACTTTCGAACAATCGTTGGTGCACAAGTATAGTGATACAACTAAAAAAATAATAATTTCAGGATATCTATTTAAAAATTTCTTGTTTCTTGCAGGGCTTGTCAAGATTTAAAAATCTATTTTTACACTTTGACTTTACACTTACATCCTAACTGTGATAATTATTTTATTACCACAAGATTCCCTTGGGGTTTTATCCTCTCTTTACTGTCTAATTACTTAGGCCCCAATTCCTTGTAAGTGAAACTCAGTCTTTCCAGGTTACAATATTATACGTTTATTACGACACGTTATACAGTAATATAAATTAAACATTCAGAGATAGACTAGTTATTCCGAAGAAGCTGTGATGGAAAAGAGCTGTTCCCACAGAAACGGCCTCTTATAAGGTTCGTCCCCCACCACTCATCTACTCACATCATTATTGATTATTTTATTGTTTCAAATTAATATTTATACCTAAAATTATACATTATTTTTCTGTAATTCAATATTATTTCCAATAATTTAATAAAGTTCAAAAATATATACATATTCTTTTTTCACTAATTAGAGCCAGCCGCTCATCTGGGACAATTGTTTTGGCCTAATGTGTTCCAATTAAGCGGAATCAACTGTATTTCCAATTGGCAATTGTTTGATTTCCATTATTTTGTAATTTGTCATTGTTATGTTATTATGTTTTCAAATTCAATTACAATATTTAAAAATAAATCTAGTAACAACTTAAATTGTTACGATGATAAAATGTGTGGAAATTGATTCAATGATCTAAAATTATTGGGGAAATAAATTTAGAACAGGACTAGTGGTTAAATTTAGTTGGATATTTGAAATATTTTGGTTAGTTTTACACGCTTTACTTTTTTTTTAAGGATTTAAAATTATTCGAATTAAGACCAACACTGTTTATATGTTAAACAGACAAATCCAAATTTATATCAAAAGTACGATCATTTTCTAATAAATGGTTTATAAAACAAAGTTAATAAACTATTAATTATTACAATGAACTGCAATCTGTATGTTTTAAATATTAAAAATCGTTTATTACGTTATTGATTGTATTAAATCATGTAAAATATTTCACAAATACCTTCATACATTCTGAATACATACAAACTAATCAAAGCTATATTTTAAATTCATAATTTTGGTGTTCGTTACAATTTTTCAATATGATGGGAAATAATGTTAACAATGCTATAACGTAATATTCAATGCTTAATACTTATATAAGCATATTAAAAATATACATAATGTATTAAACCATATTTATGATTGGTCCATGAGATAAATTAGATTTGTTATTTTTGTATCATTGCTGTCTATTATCTTATTGAGGTAGATTTCCTAAAACATACGTGTAATTAATTAATTATAAAAAAATATTACGTAAAAAACAAATAAGCATATTAAATAAAACATGAAAAGACGAAAAATGTTTCAATATTTATTTATGATAACAATGTATTACCTCCATGAAGTCGGTATTAATTGATAAGGATCGAGAAACTCGGCACGAGACGAGATATTGTGATAATTAGTTATAGTTCGAGTTAAAGTACACGCCATAGAATGATCACAAACGAAGATAGGAGTCAGAGAGGAAATTGTTCACTTCAGCCGTTTCCCCGAAGATACCCCGGCGGAGATAGAACACATCCCGGAATATTGACGGTCGAGATCTTAACAAGAGATCGCAAAGAGGCCATTTCGTTCGATAAGATTGAAGCGCTCGACTCCTGACGATTGCGTTATCCCGGCTAATTGAATAATGTCGATTACAGACATTCTAAAACCATCAGCAAATTGAGACAATTGAGGTGTCCAAAGACACACACCGTTTGCAGCCCATTGTAACATATACGTAATACACTTTGCAAGAATTTGACATGATGTTTATTATGTACGGATCTAATATTTTCTGTAGAATTCCCAGCAACGGCTGATTGGTGACGTGATAATTTTATCGATCATCTGTCCATTGATTATGCTGTAATATTCCATGGCTTGACGGCCCATTATAGTAATCCATTGACAGCCTTCACCTGATGTATTACAAGACGACGCCGGGCATCTCTGTCCTGAATTCTGAACCATCACACTCCACTCGGAAACAAGAACATAGAGCTTTTTGGTGACTTTGAGATCGACACTACGGAGAGAAATGTTGGTTGGGCAATTATTCATAATTGCACAAATGCGTGTGGCTTAACGGATGCATGTGTGTCGATACATATCTATGTAATCAGAAGTAGTAGATTATGTGAGAGTAGTGGTGCCTCAATATTCATTACTCGTTCATGTCTGTTTAATGTCGCGGAGTGTATTATGTATACATGAGTGTAGCAGGCTGCAGGTTGTGAGAATGAAACCACTTACTGTTTGCAATGAGTTTATTGTAGTCAAACTTTATAAGTAGTTACTGCGCGAAATGTTATCGGAGTCGATTCCTGGAGCTGTCGACGAGGAGGTGGCGATAGGAAGAGTGAAGCTCGTGCGGCGATATTCCGAAGCGCCACTGACCGCCCAGATATTGCTATATGCCGTCGGTACAGAGTGTCTTTACGACTGATGGGAGTTTTGTTTTGTGCCCCGGTGCTTGCTGGGTGTCTTCAACTTCGCCGGGTGGTGATAATGAGGACGAAAAAGTCAATCTAGTTTTGGCCTTTCCTGTAAAATAGCAGTTCTGATAGCTACGTCATTGTTTTTCTGGAACGGCGATATGAACATTTTTCTACATTTAAAAAAAAAAGTATTATCTCGCATCAAGCGATAAGCCTCGACCCAGCAGTCTCTTTCACAAAAAATAGTTTTGCAACATATGCTTATACCGGTAATATTATGTGGTCATTTTGCAGCACGAACAAAAACCAGTTTAAAATCACATAAACGCTAAATTCGAGTCCCGCCTTCGTGTAAAAGGATTCATCGAAGAATAGGGGGAGGCAAGCCGATTAAAAAGTTGGCCAATAATTTAAAATGGTCTCGACAAAGGGTCACGCTCGAGCCGGCGCGGGTGGACGGTAAACAAGCTGACATTTTGTACACAAAGTTCACCGCGGACCTGTTGATCGGACCACCGTGCGGCGGGGGCAGAGGCGAGGCGATACCCCTGGCATTTCACTACATCGGGGGGCTGATCGGTGGCACGTGTCGACGGCGGCAGTGATAGGCTACGCGGTGATAGGGATGCACGATAGTGGAGGGCCGTACAACGGAAAAATCCACGAAGCAAATAGATTCAGACCGAGCGTTCCTCGCTCCGGGGGGAATACAGATTATTTTTTCAAGAAACAACCAGACATATTAGTTGATTATTGAAACCTACATAAATGAGACCTGTAACAAAGACATTACCAAAAAGATACTGTTCAGCAAAATACATCTCCATTCCTGTAGTGGAAGGTAACTTTACACAGGAAATACGGCGTTAATAATAAATACGTTTTTGTCTTTTTTTTTTAATATACAAATTATTAGCAGGTCAGAAATAACCATGATAGACACTCCTAGTACGACATTAAGGTTTTAAAAAGCGCTATTTGCAATTTGACGTTCTAAAATAGTTATCCATTTCGCGGAAAGGAAATTTGATTCGGCGACCAAGCGATCAATGGCGTTGCCACAGTAATTTCTAGTGCACAGTTAGGTATATTGTTAGGTCAGTACCTGCTGTAGTACTGGACCAAATTATAATACTAGACAATCGTCGTGTCTCCTTTCCGCAAGAATCTCTCCATCGTATGTATTTTCTCATTTTAAAAAGCTTAATTAATTCCTTTCGCAGTTACCTTGTTAAGGGAAGTACATGTTAGACAATTCATATTTGTTGTCTGATCTGACTAAAAAAGAAGCTACAAAATGAGAAAGTATATAAAAACCAAAAGCATCTTAAAATTGTTTTTAAACTTTACAAAGTTTTGTTATTGCTTTTTTCGAATCGTCTACTTCCATCGCGTCAGACACAGTATTTCAATTAGATGACTGAAGCACTCACACCAACAACTAATTTCAGAGAAATTTCCTTCATTATATTTATCATGCCCATCATCTCATTCATTATAAATATAGTATCTGAGATTCCTTCACTACCGTACACATTTCGCACATATTCGTCTCCATCTTGTCGGAATTCCCGAAATACTTCTGCAAAATTATGACAGTTAACTTCACAATTTAGGGTGATCCATCTACGTAACTAAGTAATTTTGGAAGAAAATGTCACGTGGTATTAAATTTTGGATTTTATAACTGTTGTATGATTTTATAATAATAAATGGTTCATTTGAATAAAAATGGTCTTGGCGCCATCTATTAGGTTTTACTCAAAGTGAGAAACATTACAATAAGAAGATAGTTGCTTTCAATGGGAGAAACCATATGAAAGTAACATATTATAATGATCAAATCTGATAACTAGATTGCCATAGTTTAATTGATAATGTGACCGGAAACAAAAAGTTTCTATAATACATTTTTTCGAAAGATAGGATTTTGGGAGTTTTTAAATATATTTTCGTAGAAAGCAAATCACTTTGTGGTTTGACATATTATATTAAATAAAATAACATTAACTTTGCATGAAACCACGAAATTTATTGTACGTCAACCGGTTTCGCTTATCACAAGCTTCATCAGGACTAATCATAAATACAAGAAGAGTGCACTTATATGTACTCAAAAAGGGAAATAGAATATAAAATTACATATGAAAGAGAGAGACAGAATACATATATAGTTAAATTGAACATCAAGGACAATATAAATTATATACGAAAGAGACAGATAGAATACATATATGGATAAATGGGACATTAAGGAATGGGAAAATACAGTGTTGATGGATATTAAATTGATTTTAAAGGAAACATACCTAATATGGGGTAACATATAATAAATTTCGTAGTTTCATACAAAGTTATTATTATTTTATTTAAGAAAATATTTAATTCAACATCTTGAATCACTTTCACGATTAACAGTGCACATAAATATATATAAGACATAAATACATAAAGATCATCATTTACTGTTGGGAAGGGAAAATAAAAAAACCCTTACGCTGCCACTATTAAATAAGAAGGCAGTGACATATTACTACGAGCTCAAAATAGGTAGCTGGCGGAAAAGCCCAATGTGATCCGGGATCCGGCGGGACTCGAGGGGTCGGTACACCCCGCACCCCGCACTCCGTCCCACCGCCAAATAACCCATTAATCCGTCTCACGTGACGGCGACCTCGATTTGGTAAGGGAATCTTCGGTTCGATTCCCGGGAGGCTATACAGTAGGAATAAACTATACTACAGACGGTACCTACTGAATTGCCGACTGTATTTTATTTATTTTTTAATAACGATGCGTGCACCGAATACATTTCGCTGTAATATTTATGACATTTTTTAAAATACTTGTGTTACGGTCTTCTAGTAATTTTATTGTCAAAATAGTTTAACTTTCTAAATACACACACGTATATATATATATATAATTTTTAATACATTTTTAAACAATTTTTATATATATATATATATATATAATGACATAATTGTTTAAAAATGTATTAAAAATTAAATTTACAGTTTTTCTTCGAGATAAGTTTTCAAATTTATCTGAGATATCACATCGCCGGTGGTTTTCATTTTTCCCTTATTATGTTTTCCAACGATAAAATGTCGGAAACGCAATCAAAATGGCTCAACTTCTTGAGAAACAGTAATGACGAATTCCATTCTTAAAATGGTCCATTGTACATATGAATTTATTTGATTTCTTCATTTACCAACATAAGTGTTACACATCTTCGTCTCAACTGTCACCCTGTCATGGTGCGGTTTCTCTTCTTGGAGATTTAGAGAAAAAAATATAAAATAGAGAAAAACAGAAATAAATAATTGTATCTGAAATCAATCACGAGTTATAAATGTTCGATGATGATTTGAGTATACGGCAACAACGCGAGTCGCAGTTATTAAAGTCATATATTCAGTTCATTAATCTAGTAGAATACAGAGTTACAACGTTACGATAATAAAGGTTGACGAAAGAATGATAAAAAAATCTATTTTCGGAAACAAGATTTTATAATGTACTCTATATGTCATTCATCAAACGTGGCAACGAATAACGTGGCGTTTTTGTTTATCGAGGCATCTTAACAATTATAAAGATAACATATAAAATGAAAATATGCGTGTTTGAAATTTCAAAAATGATTTATGCAGATGGGATAAATAAATCGGCACAGCCTAACAATGTTATAAAATACAAGGGATGATTAATTTTGACAATATCATAAATCGCCCGGCGGAAGCGGAGGAAAGGATAATGGGCCTCGCTCTAATCGGGATAAAGTGAATAAGCCTACCCGCCGATACAATCAAAGGTACGAGAATATGATTAATGAGATATCCAGCGAGACGACTTCCGTTCGGCGGCTGCTCCTCATCACTGGGAGAATTCTTTAATCCTCCCGCTGGAGGTCACGACGCGGGGGATTACTGGCAACGATAACGTGATCTTAAATGTGTATACAATAGCTAAATGTTATTATTTTTTCATATTTGATCATTTTCTTTCTTATCCTTCTTAGTTATCTTCGGTCATCTATAGTAGTCACACATTACTGCAGTATTATTTAACTACATACACTGTAATATATTAATGGGCTACTTTCAATGATAATTCAGATTATCGCGTTTGTTACAAAAATGTGGGTTTTTATTATTTATTATATCAGAAGTTATACACTAGATTTGAGTTTGTTTAAAACTATTACTTAGATAGTATCTTTATACTCATTTAAAACTAATAAACTGAATGTTATTTGCCATAATTAAGACAATACAAGCATTATAAGAAAAACCGCGACCATTAAATGCATTTTCCCCATGCTACTAAATTGTGTTAATATGCTAAATTATTGCATAAACGAAATATTTTATAATCCTGAAACCAAGATTACGGAGACAAATTAACAAAATGTTAAAAATTAATTGTGTTATAAACCATTCAATTTGTAATACATATGATCAATTTCCGTCGTTTTTAAAATACTTTGTTTTAGTTATAACGTATGTTTTAAAATAATATATTGTATTTACTCACATGGTTTGAGGCTTCGGCTACTATTTAAAATCAAGTTTAATATCAAAAACGCATTTTTGTTATTTTTATTAACTTCAAATCGCCGATCGACAGCGGCCATAATGATGTTTAGTTCGCGCTCCCGTAATTTTCGTTAAAAAATGCCGAAAATATGTTTTCACGCATATTTCGTTTATATTGCATTTCTGTCCGTTTCATAAAAAATATATAATTATGAAACAGACATATCACCAAAACGGCAACGGGGCGTTTTAAATCGATAATATTAAACAAAATAATAAATTGAAGCTGTCATAAAAATTATAAATTTAGAACATTGATTTAAGCGACCATCTAAATATATGTAGGTACTTTGTCTGATTTCAAAACATATTCATACATATGAATTAGGTACCCAATAAATGATTTAATTTTCGATTGATTAATTCAAATGACAATACACATTTTTATTTCATTCCACATGATTCCAATAAATCAACATGAAAAAAAGTGGAAAATACTCCGACACTAGTTATGTTTAAAACTTGTATCGAATGCGAGAAAATTAACAATTTTATTGTCGTCTCTTCCTATTCAAACCTTTCTCTCTCGTATGATTTACGTAACAAATAACGTCATTAATTATTTATCTGATACTTAAAATAATTGAACTATTAGCGTCATCTTGAATGCATATCTAATTCATGTAAAATTTCTCGAATTTCAAACTGGAAAAATGAAAACTCACCCTTAATAAAAATCGAACCCATCTCAAGAGAACAGCAAACAAATAACACGGGAGTACCAGCTCTAGGGGTTATTCACTGGTTGTTTTCGGGGATCATGCGTATAAATTTAAAGATAATCACTGTTCTGTCATGATATACCCCTCTCGCTTGGTTTACTTCCATACATCTTTTCATGCTCTCTCGTCGATTCTAACACGATCGATTTCAGATCGATATTTATCGCTGATACCGAGTATCAAGGGGAGAATTTCACCGGAGAACACTACTACTTCGTCGATTATAATTAGGGTTCGTAACAGGGTGAACTGAAATTCACACCACAATTATAATTATTTTTAACAAAAGTGGGTTTATTCACATATAAATCTATATAATATTCTGTAATGAGTAAAATATTAAATTCAGTACCTTACAATATGATGGTGGTGGTGAATAAGATTATACAGACTTAAATTAATTGAAAACTGTTTCAATTTTAGTGAACTATACGGATGATATAAAATGTATAATACTATATACTCGTATAAACATAGTCCCAAAGTTTCGGATAAATCTCAATACTCATCTTCATGGGATGCCTTATTGGTGAATTGTCGCTCGAAAATAATCGCGAAATACGTATTTTCAAGCCGGCAGTTCAGCGCTAAGTGAAATCACTAATCTTTAGTATATATAATTTGAGTGTTTACAACCTACTATTTGGATTCTGGTAATTTATATATTATATACTTGTATAAAAAAAGAGAAACGTATCACATGGTCTACAGGAGTCGTGGGTATCAAAGGGATAAAAAAGACTAACTAAAAATATACATCTCGCTCATTCGAATCTAGTATAGATATTTGAGAGGACATAATAGTTGCAAAATCAGCAATCTCCATTGTAATATAGTTTTTAACTTTTAATGCAGGTTTCTTCTCACATTGTGTTAACTTAACAATTAACAGCACCTATTTTTGATGCAAATTATTAATTCAAAATCGATGCTAGCTGCAGTCAGTTTATTTTGCCCGGCACCATCTATATTAATATTCGACCAATAGCAGTCTTAACTACCTACTCTGAAATATAAAAGGCTAAACCAGCTTATTTTTGAAGAAAGGTATTGCATTTAATTTGTGTTTTAAAGCAGTTAATAACGATTGTCATTTGTAGAAATAATTGCATTAATAAATATATTGTTTTTCAAGCTTTTATTAGTTTTTCGTGTTTTTCTCCAAATAAAAGTATGGAGATTGCTGAAATTGAAACTACAACCCCCTCATTTAATCCCGCTAAAACACTAAATGAAGACAGAGAAAGACTGAATGTAGGAAAGGATAACCTGGGTATTGTCTATTCGGATCTGTTTGCATGCGGTTCTCACACATACGTACACACAGCCACACACTTAGCTTAATTAAAAGGGCAAAAAAGGGGTGGATTACAACCGATTTCGTCCCGCTTCGACCATTTTCTCCACACTCATCCGCTAGAGAGAAGCGGATTATATCCAGTTTATTCGCTCACCGAAGAGGGGGGAAACCCTTCAGGTACCTGGGCTGAATCATTTTTTCAAACTCACTGACCCAACAAGTCATCGCTGGACGGTAAAGCCGGGATCACCGCGCACACGCACGCGCTTAATCGGGGTCACCGAAACAACAATTTCATCTAAATTTATTTTATACACTAGCGGTCCGTGATTTGGTTACAATTTAGATTAGGGGATTAGGAAATTGGGGACGGAAAGAGTAACGACGTATGCAAATTTTGATCCAGGCAGAGGAAGGTTGAGATGTCCAGGGGGTTGGGTGACGGGTGGGAGTCTCGGGGTTCCAGAGTGCAATTGAGCAAAATTTGAAATACATTTGTATGTATTGTATGTACGAGTATGTATGAGGAGGTTGCCTATGTTTTCATCAAGGGCTTAAAGAGTAACTATACAAAATTTGGTTTATATCGGTCAAAAGGTGTAGAATTGTACAGAGAACAGTCAGACATTCGATTATATATATTACAGAAGATAAATTATTAAGAGTTTTAGTGTTTTTTTTGTTATGCTTGAATTTGGCAATAAAACATAGTATTAAAAATATAATTGTAATAAATATTAATGGTTTATTATATCGAGAAATCACTCCATACATTTATTATTACATATTCTGTAAACAAGATATTTAAAAAGAAATTACATGAATATAACGTGAATAGTATAATTCGGCAACTTTCAATATCCTGTTGAGACACCATAGTCATTTTATTCAGGTTCATATTCCAGGAATCAATTGAGTTTACGCGAAGCCACGTGCGATCGATATTACAGAATTCCCACCGAGTGAGACACCGCTTCCGAATTGATATTCCCCGTCACGGATCGGCCCTATGTGTTCGGTACTCTAGCGCTACACGCTCGAAGACCACTTAATCACGGAGGGCGTAGGTGTCGTCCCGCCCCAACCCTGGGCTGGAGATTTTTAAGGACCGAGACGAGGGGAATTTTATGAACAGTTAATGAGCAACCATACCTATGTATTAAAGGTAGAGGTATAATCAAATAAAAACTCTAGAATAAGAAAAAAAAAATTAAACTTAACATTAACGGGTAATTCAATTACAGAGAGTAGGGTCTGAAAAAATTCTCGAGACAGTACTGTGAACTAATCAGAAAGTCAAAGATAAAACGCCGCAAGGGTTCGGTCGTTATTGAATTCGATAGTGACATATGCCTAACCAGTGCCCTAAGTACAATGGAACCTCGCTGTTTATTCATAATTCGTTCCAGGAGGCTGATGGAATTGCGATTTGAACGAATGCTGAATTAATATTTACACTGGCTGGCTACTTGGCTATCATTTTGGTAGTTTCAGCGGAAGGAAAGCCCGTGAGTCATCACTCATGTCATGGGTCACCACGTTGTGTCGAGGAGACATTCGAAATTTATAAACAACCTGTGAACATCATTTGCAATCCAGCGCTAAAAAATTAGTAATCAAAGATTTCTTACACACGACGCGACACTCTGTCGTCGACACGGTATTGACACGAAACCTATATACATAGGGACACCCTGCTTTCAACACGGTACTGCAACCCAATTGGATCCGAAACGTTGGTCGAAGAAACACGGCAGAGTATCTCAGAAAACACGACACAAAAGCGTCATGGGTTTGTCTGATACTCTTTAAAAAGGACACGGTACATGCTCGTAGAAAGAAAGGGAAAATTTTGTCGAGTATTGAAAATGAAAATGAATAACGTAATTTTTTATTCAGTACGCTAACTGGCATTAGTTTGCTTGGCTGGTGGCGGCGTCGCGGCATTTGAATTGCGAACTTGATGTTCCGTTACCGACGGGGACTGCCCATTTAACTTCACGGAGCCAGTTTATTCCCAAAGTGCGGTTAGTCCCGTGATTAACGAGGAGGCCGAATGGCTGCTTCCTTAACTGTACGACTCGTGGAAAGGCGAGGTTCACCGGAGCGCGGCGATTACATTAAATTTATAATACACGACTAAAATTATATGAGATGAAAATGAATAAAATGTCTAGCGTATATACCCAACATATCTAAAACTAATAAATCCATAGTATAGTAAATATATATATATAATATTTTAAACATAATCATTGTTGATAATTTTGTTTACCAATGAGTTCTTAATAATACATAAGTTGTATCAATGTGTATCAATATTGTATCAATTTAACAAACATGAATTAGCGTCTCCTATCGGTTTACACAAAAGTATTTGAGATTCCGTAAAAAAAAAAAGTAGATGGCTTTCAAATAATGGAACGATAGATGTATTAATTTGAAAAGTGTAACATATAGGTTCAAAAATTTGTCGTCAATCCACTGTGTTGATATAGCATAATCGGATAATGCACGTTCCCCGGATTGGAAGAGATCCAGGCTTGAATCCCGGCAGCAACGACAATGCTTAAGTCTACGTACTTGAAATAGGTATTTGCGAAATGTATGCATTATTAATCGATATCTTTGCTTCAGGCCCTAAATCATCGAACAAAAAAATAGTATAGATATATATTTTGAAATCAAAAAAATATCTAAATTAATCGAAATAATCGCATAATTATAAGATATAATCATTTTTTGAAATGCTTCTATCTTTGACAAGATTGAGATTAGGCATAACATGTTCCTTGAACATTTTCGACTCGTAATTTAGTCAGGTAGCACCCATAAAATATTTTGGACTAGGTCTGTTACATCTGTATTGATGAAAATGGAGACGATAGGTGATTTATCCATTTTTTTTTAATACGTGTGAAAATTTCCTAAGGTCCAAATCAAGAAATGAAAAAAAAGAGTTTTATCAATTATTTCGCGTCACATTGTTTTAAATTAATATAATATGATGCAAATTGTAACAGTTGTGAAAAATTTGAAGCGAAGATTCAGTGAATCATTATAACGGCATTCCGCTGTTTATTTTCATAATAGAGAGTCATATCAACCTTAAATTTTTTATTTCATTATAAGCTAGCCTACATGCAACATTTGTACGTCGAAATAAATTATAAATCTAGTAGCCTAAATAAACATTGAAATACTGTGTTGTGTAATGTAAAAATATGTTTTAATCAATTCAAACGCAAACCTTTAACTATCCCGAAACAAAAGAAACATGACTTAGGCCACTTTCATAATACTGACACATTTTAAATATGAATTAAATACATTAATCAAAAATATATACATATAAAATCAATTTTATCGAAAAATATTGTCGTTTCGCCACCGGGACTCGAACCTGGATCTCTTTCCTAACCGGTGAAGGTGCATTATCCAACTATGCAACAGCGACAATATTTTTAGCGACAAATTCTCAAACCTATACGTTACCTTTTTGATATTAATACATTTAATCGTTCCATTATTTGAAAGAGCAATCTACCTTATTTTTACGGAATCTAAATACCTTTGAGTAATCTGATAGCAGAAGCCAGAATTATCAATTCACTTTTATTAAATTTTGGACACATTGATACAACTTTATTATTAGGAGAACACATTCTTATTGTGAAGTTGTAATTATTCAGAACAGACGGTCTGTGATGTTTATAATATATTTATTAATTAGAAAGACATACATATAAAATCAATTTTATCGAAAAATAGTGTTGTATCTTTCTAATTAATATATTTAATTAATATTTAAAATATGACAGACCGTCTGTTCTGAATAATTACAACTTCACAATAAGAATGTTCTCTTCTTATAATGACACATTTATTACTCGGTAATATATATATCGACAAAAGCACTATTTATCATCTTTTTGACGTCAATTACTATTATTATTTATACGAACGAAGTAACAGTCAACAAACGTACAAGCGGCCGATATAATACGTCCGATACAGACGCGAAGTTAGCCGGTCAAAGGAAACTCGGACAAAAGAGGGGGGAAACAAACTGAGGGTCCTCGCATTGGCTAAAGTGCAAAGTGCTCGGACCCGTCGTGTACCGCGCGCGGGGTACACGGTACACAGCCACGCAGCCGGGACGGGACAACAATCCCTAGAGGTTTATTTAGAAGGGCATATAAATGAAAAAAATAATGGGAAACATATTAAATTTTTTAATGTTATTTACATAAATTAATCTTTTACACTCTCTCTTTTATTATCGCACATTTTTCTTTTATTTGAAGTTTTAAAAAATTAATAATCTTTATATACATATAATCTTGATATTTAATATGAAAAAAGTCCTACTTGTTAAAGAATAGTAAATGTACAAGAAATGTAAGAAAGACGAATGTAAACCTGGTTGTTCAGATTTTGGTAAGTGATGTTTCAAAAATCTTAATAATTATTAATACAATTTCCAAAAGTGGTCATTTTCTACTGGCAGTGCTAGATTATGTAATTTTCTAATCTAGACAAATTCAATGTCAAAAAGGATCGTCAAAAAAATATAAGACTAATTTTCAAAGGTGGATTAATTAGATATGTTTATTTTCAGATAGTGCCAAATCCACTTCGACCAATTCAAAACATTGTGCAAGATATTAGAGAGACCACCAGAGAATCAATCTTAAAATCATTAAATATTCCAGTTTCTCACTTTATCAAAAATGGATTTGCCCAAACACGGATAGGTAATAATTGTTTTCTTAATACAATTTTAGGTACCTGTCAGGACGTTAAAGGGCATATTTTTATTTTCGAACGTGAATTTCAAAACTATGGGTACCTTAATAAACCATGTAATCACCACGGTATAGAGAATAAGATATTTTTTGGTCACCTATTTATTACATATTTTCTGAGATTACTCTAGCACGAAATTTGAGGGTGGGGGGTGAGCTAAGATGTTTACACATTAAAAAAAAATCTTTCAATACTGGGACGGATGCTCTGTAGCGTTTCGGCTCCTCCGGTTTTAAGAGGTCGCCTATTTGCGAACAAAAAAAAATAAAGAAAATATAAAGAACTCCACTTCGGGAACTGTGACGACCGAGTCCATACTTGAGCGTCGTAATTCCATTAAGTTTTTAACTCGGGTGTAATTGAAATGTTATCAAAAGATCTACAGAGGTGGTGGGAAAAGAGAGAAGGGGGAGGTAGGGGAAGGAAAACGCCCACGGCGTCCTTAATGGAAAATACTTTGCCATGCCAGATTACTCTGTGTAAAGTAAACGAGAAAATATTGTGATCAAGATTTGTTATTTGTTTTAATTTTCCTTTCAAGATAATTAATACCTAAACCCACAGAACTCTTACAGATCACCGCAAAAGCCGTAAAAACAGAAAAATATTCTTAAAAAGGACAAAATGTTATTTATTTATTAATTGTATATTTGATTGCTTTTATTTTTACCTACTCGTAATTTAAAAATGGCTTGTAATATATATAAACATTTAATTAAATTATTCATCTCCTGGAATTAATCAGTAAATTTCTTGAATTAGGAATTAATGAGTTAAAATTTCTTTGGTACAAATAATTTAATGAGTTTATTCCTCAAATCATTAGAGGCCCCTCAAACTATGGATTCATATTATTCTCTACTGAATAATTCGCGTTAAATACTACGTTTTCAGAATCAGTTTTTAGCGTCGTCCATCTAACTATTGGTTTAAAAATATCATCATTATTTTCTTCCTCTTATCCTAGGAGAGTCGGAGGCCCAAAGTTTCGACAAGGCGCTTCCATATTCCCTGTACCTTGCTCTTCTTCATTTATTATTATTTACATGAGGTGAAAAGGGACAACTGTCTTCCATTATAGTTCTAAATACAAGTTGTTGAGTTAAATTGTTAGATTGATAATGCCCTTCCAAGGCGAAACGCGTCTCAAGTAAATTAAACGAGTAGAATAAAAAAAAACAAGCGTTTTATATTCACAGATGTGATTATGGAGTTCTACAAAATTACCTCGGAAACAGTAAAAAAAAAAAAATAATAATAAAAAAAAAAAATATATATATATATATAAGAGTTGTAGAAGAACAAATTATTTTAATGTTAAATTCTTTAGTTTGAACACCTTCAACAAGAGATGGCAGATACGGCAAAAATCTGGCCAGTCTTATGCGAGGCAATAAATCGGAAGAAATATATCATCGAGTGCTGTTCAAATCTGTTCACGACACCTTCAAATATGGGGCTGATATTCCGAGTTTCTCTTTCCATAGTACTTTTCCACTCGAGGGAGTAATCGAAATCTCTGGACAGCGCAACGGGTTGAAAATTTACAACCACTGAAAGGAGATGCTGCGCCAAGAATGGTCCATACGGCTAACCTTTTTCCTAATAATCTCGTTACTTGTTTTTGATTATAATTTTGACTCAGTTTCTGCATTAATCTACGATTACAGATTTCTATGATAATATAATAATAATTTTGGATCATTAAGTCAATTTCCACATCTTTCATTATCGTAACAATTTAAGTTACGTTCTAGATTTATTTTTAAATAATAGTTTTTTGATTTAATATATTTTTAAATATTTGAAAATTGAATTTTAAAACAAGAACATTTTGACACATGATTTTAATTATCCTGATGAAGGAAAAGGTATTTTTCGAAATCGATTGATGAATATAAATAACTGAGTGGTTTTAAAAACAAAGATAAAGGAAGAGTTACTAAATCGCATGACTAAATCAGAATAACTAATGGCAACTATATATTTTTTAAATTATTTAATTTATATTAAAAATATAATAAAATTTGAATTATCAGTCGATATACATTATATTAACATTTATTTCTTCTTTATGAGAGTAAGACTCGTGTATAAAGGAGTATATACGAGTTAAGCAATGTTTCAGTTAGTCTGTGTATATATTTTTTTTACTTCAGTTACAAATTTATGATAGTCCGTAATTTTTCTAATTGTGATGGGGAGATTGTTAAAAAATTTGATGCCTCGATAAATATATTGATTGTGAGTTGCGGTATATTTTACTTTTGGGATATCAATTTGATCTCTATATCTTGTAGATTGGAATTAGCTTCTAAAATTTAATTGATTTTTAATTTTGAAAATTAAACGAAGAATGCTGCTCTCTTCGGACACGTTATCCGCAATGATAAATTAAATTAATATTGTGGATTCTACACCTCAATTAAATTATATTATATCGTCGGGGTGAGATTGGTAACATAGTGAACAGTTTTTATTTGTTGTAATGTGCGATAATAAATTGAAAGATTAACCATCGACCATCGAGATTTTCTGTAACTATTATATACTGTTCCCATCCCCAAGGTGTGGCCAGTCCCGTCTTAACCTCTGCACTTTGCATGCTTCACTTGCCATACTGCATAGTTGCAATCAATGCTCCCTCTATGTTTGGATCAGGGTGTGAGCATAAAAAATCTTTTGTATATCTTTTTAAGGACCGATGCTATCATCTGTGCGCAAGGGGAGAAAATAATAAAAACATTACTTTACCGCCAGTATAAGGCTATTGGCGTGGCCCGGGTTGACCATATTACATCTTGCAAAAAATAAATCAACGTACTGCAACTCGATAGCTAATCTTCGATAGAAGCCGGCTCGCGAAGAAGATGATTATTTTTAATATTCTTAATCTGATAAAATAAATGTTTACACTGGCGTATCTCATAATGGATTATTTTGATATTATGACGGCATGTTATTGTTAACGATATTATTCGAGATAAAGTCATATTGTGAGAGCATTCTCCACTCGAAATCAATATTTCTGCATGACGTAATGTCCCATTTTAGACTATAAGTTAACCCTATGTTAAAATAAATACGCTCCTTCTTCTTCTTTTAAATAGGCAATCCACCCTTAAAGAGTGATTTGTGCTATTAATCAAGTTAAAACTTTATAGAAAAAAGTACATATTATAGAATAGGAAACATTATATTAAAAGTCAATACCATTGTCGCCCAAAAAATTTGCTATTATACAGATTAAATGTGGCGAATTAAGGGAAAGAAGATGACACAAGTTAATCGGGAGTTGAAAATTACCATTGACGAGATTACTGTAAAAAAACCTGTGATCCGTAATGGACAGGCAAAAAAGATATGGTCAAGGGTTTCCTCCTCGGTACCACACTCACACATTGGGGAATCTATTAAGTTCAATCTGAATGAAATTGAGGCTACCTAGCAATGCCCAATTCTTATTCTAGAGATATTTGATATTTTTCTTTTGGAGACTTTTCTGTTGGAGAACCAAGGAGTGCGGGGAATAAATCTTTGAAGTATTTTTAGCCGATTACCTTTATGATTATTTGGATCCATCCATTGTGCAGTCCAAATATAATTCGTACGTTTTTTACCATATTAAGTTTGTTATACATAGAGATATGAAATTGATGAGGGAAAACTTCGGAGAGAGTGACCTCCTTGGCTAGTTATCAGCGCATTCATTTTCATGAATTCCCTATGTGCAGGAATCCAAACAAATGACACCTGTTTATTGTTGCTGTCCAAATTAAATAGATATCTGATGGAACAGATTATCTCATTGTCTAGACAACTTTCATATTAGCAGAGTGGGATTTAAGAGCTGCTTGCGAATCGGAAATACGTACCTGTAAAAATCTTAAACTGCAAAAAAATTTTATCAGTTCGTGTTGTCATTAGTACCTACTCTTTGCGGAGGGGTATCCTATATTATTCATGGAATTCCCGAAATACTATATATAGGAAAAATTATACGTGAACTTCCTACATATTCCAAATAGAACTGGAAATAAATCACAGGGAAAATTCACTCAAGATATTCAAATTATAACACATACATACACCGAGTTGCTTTAATCTTTCTATACCATTAATAGAATAAATAAATATTAATGAGGTAAAATTGTTTTGACAGCACTAGCAAAATAATGTTTAGCAAGCGAGAGTAAATACACGAGTACTGCTCGCAGCGCTGTGTTGCGAGTTGTTGAATACACAACTAGAGACAAGGATAATTTGAATAATTCATAGGGAATATCTTTGTGGCATGTTGATGACGAAGGAATATTTAGTTTGGTGGAGGGTGATAAAAAGACAAAAAGTCTAAAGATATATTTTGGAACCTTTTACAGGGGCGCATTATAGTGCGCCAATTCTGTAGAAAAATCAATATTATTCAGTTGTTGTGCCGATGTTGTCATATAAACTATTATGCGCTAGTGGTTAAAGGTTAAACAATTTCAAAAGGTTGGCAGAAGTGAAGCAACCCTCCCAGCTCTAATCTATTTGAAGTAAATACGGGAGATACAAACACACATTCTCTTAAGGACTTTTCACATTTACATTAAGACCGAGTGCTCGGGAGTATAATGCTTATTCCGGGAGACAAACGATTAACTGTTCATAGTAAAGGCGTTCAGCTTAGTTTAATTTATTGACAAATACGTGAATTCCGTGATCGTATCTGTTAAAAAAAAACAATAAGTTGCTAAAAGAACGATGCATTTCGGATGGAAATAAGGTAGTATACATAGAATAGATAGTGGTGATCCTGCTCGCGCCCCACAGACATGGCCGTGTAGGGACGCACCTGATAGCCATATAGGGCCGAAACGAACTGAAAAACAAGCAGATGCCAATACATCACCACAAACGAGTCCTAAGAGCTAGCCGACCACTTCTCCGCAGACCGTTCTTTCGTCGACATCTCAGCTCCAGTCATCAACTTAATGCGCGCAACTAACTTTATACTCGTCGTACCTGTCATTGTAAATCATCCCGCAATAAACGCCAACTTTTTAAAGGTCTCTTTTATTAAAATACCTCGCTCAAGACACAGCATAAATACTCACACGCGCATTCATTAACACTGTGACATGCTCCAACACGCGTGAGACTAGAAGATAGTTAGGGGCTTCAGTCTCACCATGCACAAAACCTTCTGATACGTTCACACAATTAAGTTCCTCACGAGTAAATAATATTCGACAAGCACAACCTCTACAATAGGATAATACAGATCGAAACTATTTGGATACTTAGTAGGAACAAATGATATAATTAATGAATTATATTTAATTGATTAATTAAAAAATAATAGTTCTAAAGATCGTTCACAACGTCACGTCATTGATTTTGTAAGATATTAAACGAGGTCAATCTAAGTAATTTGATCAATATGGTGTGTTGGCGGTGGCTCCAGAGCATTTGAAATTTTGTCATTTGGTTTTGTACACTACAAGTGAAACAGGAAACGACCGCAATCATATGCATTCACTTCACTACAGTAAAATAATGATTAATGTACACTAACGACTCTTTAATAATAGCGATGTAATACCAAAACGACATAACACAAACGAGCAATGAATAAAATATAACATTTATATAGTTTTTATTTTGCACAAAACAAAAGTGTAATCCGTGTAAACATGAAATGAAATTTCAGTTAATGGGTGATTTTATTTTAGCAAATGAAAGAAAATAAAAAAGATGTTTCAAGATACTAAAACAAGATTTTTTTCGAGATACGGCGGGGACGGGCGAACCAGAAAAACATATGTTCGCAGGGGTGGTATGATATACGTGTCTGAGACACGTGTAACGCGGTTTTATTCCTCCAAAATTCTTAAAAATTTGTTTGATATACTTACCTATAGATAGTAAAGTGTGTTTTTTATAGGTATAGAACCTTAAAATGAAATAAAAGATAAAAATCGTGGTAATGGCCATGGTATTGGCTTTATTAGAAAGGTAATTTTATGCCATTAGTGTATAATTTTAATATAAATTTTATTGAAGGATTTTGACAGTGTAAACATATTATAATAAACGTAATAACTATTTAACATACGGTACTAATAATGAAAATCCACAAAAATATTTAGATACGTAAGTGTATTTAGATGCAGAAAATAAATGAAAAGAGAAAAAGGGTGAGAAAGGGTGGGGAGGTTGCAACTATTATTGCGGTAAAGGGAGAGCAAGATGTGTTTATAGGTAAAATGATTGGCCAAAATTGAGACAGTGGTGGTTCATAAGAAGAACTCTTTGAGCGTAGTAAGGCTAATGATGTAAAAGTCCATTTCTGTATATTTCTCATTATGGAATTTACATAACCGGTGAATGAATGAATTTTGTATGCAAGTTGTTCTACTTCTGGGAATGTGGAAGAGTACAGATTGCCGGGTCGATATAGATGGTACGTGGAGAGATATTAATTCTAATTGACTGGGACATTCAATATGGCCTTGCAGTAGTTTGAAGATAAGTATTTGATCAGCACGTGTTCTTCGATGTTCAAGGGTTTCCATATTGTGGAAATTTGCATTTAAATAGAATTTGAATGATAGATTAGATCTAACCATAAGATATCGAATAAATATATTTTGTATTCGTTCGAATCTTAAAATCTTGTTTAAATATGATTTTACGTATATGGGCGCTGAGGCTGACTCGAATAAAGCGCAATCTGGAAGTCTAATTTTCGACCGCTTTTTGAAGCAGTTGGGCCGTCTGTCACCAATAATGTTGGCTTTCAAGTCGTCTATTGTTTCTGGTTATTGGTCTGAACAGAAAATAATCCAAAGGTGTTAAATCACACGATCTTGGAGGTCAATTCACAGGTCCATTACGCAAAATTATGCGCTCATCGAATGTTTCCTTCAATAAATTGATTGTGGCGTACGCTGTGTGGTATGTTGCGCCGTCTTGTTGAAACTATAGTTCTTCCACATTAATGCCATAAAATTGGGGAATAAAAAAGTCAGTATGGATCTATAGCGCTCACCATTAACTATCGTTCTGGACGGCATCATTTTTGAAGAACCAACAGCTTCTTCGGTGTGCACTGTACGACGTCTCTGCGGATGCGTATTATCAATTAGAGTAAAATCGGACATAGCGCATGGTAAGTTTCGCAAACTGAACCACGATTTTCGAATTAAATTCGCACAATTTGCAAGCGTTGTTCTGTCATAAGTCTATTCATGGTGAAATGGCAAATCAAACTGAGCACAAATTCTGCTCTCAGCAGTCAAATTGGCTGTCGCTGAAAAAAGTGCTGCCAATTCGAAAAACAAACCTCTAAAAAAAAAAAAAACACCCTTAATATTGATGTGTATCTCTGGTTATATCATATCCAAAATATTTAGTGAAATTATAAAGTGTTGTAAATCACTCGTTTGTAATTATTGATTTTTCTAAATAAATAAATAAATAAATACATAACGTGTATGTACGTAAACAAAAAGCAGTGTGAACATCCGCTCCATAATCGCGAGTACTGTAGAACAATGCGATAAACATTGAATGGCCGTGGTTTATGAATGAGTGTATATGCGTGTATGTGTGTGTTAGTGTAGTAGTGGACGAAGGTGATTACCAAACTCCTCGTTAAATGGCGAAAACATCAATAATGAATGGAAAAAATAAATTAAACGTTTACAGCCACATAAAGCACGGTCGTCGCAGTCATCGTAAATTTAACATCAGTGCATCGTGTGGCGGACTTAGTTATCGCTTTCTCGCCGGTAAAATAGCTTCACATTTACTTATAAATTTATTTTAAATCACAAGAAAAAAATGTGTAGATATGTTATGTATTAAACCTACCGTAATGACGGTGAACAATGATTGTAATAAAAAAATAAAAAATTCTGTTGTACACATAAAAATCGTTAAAACAGTTCAAACACAAATCTACCTGATTATCGATTCCGTGACAACTACACAAAAGCCAGATGCACGCAAGATAAGTGCGCGCGGATACCTTGTTACCCTACTGCCGTGACTGTTAATAATCTAACCGAATATGTAAGTAATCTGTCTTAGTAATGTAAATTATCATGAGATAATTTGTCTACCTAACATTCTATTACATTGTCTACGAGTGCATCTGACTTGTGTACAGTTTGTCCTGTTTCCAGTTATCATCTAATTAGCAGCTATTATATTAGGGTGTTATGTGATAGTCTGTCAACACACCAACCTTGGTTGGATACGCGAAGTGTGATTAATTAATTTTAAATAATATAACTTCTAGAGAGCAATACCTTATCCAGTCAATGATAAAGTGCCAGACGATTGTATAATTATTTTAATAGAAATATGTGTGCACATGGTTTACACTCGCAGGCAATTATTAAAAGTGTGACGTACATAAACACATATATTCGTAACCTTTTAAATGGCATAAGCGCGTTAACACGCCAAAGTTTATACGTCACGCCATGCTATAAGCGTGTTAACACACACTTTTGGACCTTGTAAACTTATATTTTAAAATTATATTGCCATCTGTGAACGACAGTTTTTGATAGATTAGTCAAGACTCTTAAGGCCTAGTCATACCCTATGCGGTAGGGATGGTAAACCATTACGTGACTGTGATTGTGTCGATGATTGGTAACTGAGATTTAACGATGATTGGTAACTAAGATTTAACTGTAGGAGACTTACTTTCTATTGTACCTGACATTGCTTGAAGAATTAAGTTATCAGTTATCAATTATCGTTACAATCGAACAAAATCACAGTCGAAATAACAGTTGAAATAACGGTTTAAATAACGATTTTACCATAACTATTATGTGACGTCTTCCATTTTAAATGAAGCTAGCAGTTCAAAGGTTAAATGTTCAAAAATATGTCAAAGAATGACACAATATTTTGAAGCAGGAAGATGTTATCCGTCGAGTGTGTCAACGAATAACGAAGCGTTTCAGTTTATAAAGATTAGATTTTAATCTACAAAATTATAAATTAAAGCAAGTGGTTGACATCTTTTGACTACAACATCATAACAAATCAGCATAATTAATATAACAAATCTTTTAAATACTAATTAAAGGTATTAATTATAAAGATATACATATAAAATTAATTTTCTCGAAAAACATTGTTATTACGCTACCGGGATTCGAACCTGGATCTCTTTTCCAATACGGGGAAGGTGCATTACTTGCACGTGTAGTATTTTTGATGACAAATTTTCGAATCTATGTTACACGTTTTGAAATTAATTAAATTTTGGTTCGAAAATTTGTCGTCAAAAATACTGTCACTGTAGCATAGTTGGTAATGCACCTTATCGGGATTGGAAAAGAGATATAGGTTCGAGTCCCGGTAGCGCAACAACAATATTTTTCGATAAAATTGATTTTATATGTATATCTTTCTAATTAAAACATTTAATTAGTATTTAAAATATCACTGACCCATGTTCTGAATAATTAAAACTTCACACAATAAGAATGTGTTTTCCATAATAACAAATCTTTTAAATCGTAAGAGCAATAATAAAGTTTTATTTTCAGTGACTATATAGGGTAGTGTCTAATAAACTGTGTAGTGGGGTTGGGAAGGGATAATTAAACCGTGTGTTTAAGGGGGTCACTACCGACGACCATTTACGTTGAAAAGTAAGACCCATTTTCTCAACAACCGCTGATCCGATTTCAATGAAATTTTGCACACTTCTGATTTAGTATTAAATAAGTTAATGTAACTAAGGGTTTTAAAAAAAATTAAAATAAAAGCTGTAGTAGCTTTCAAATTTAGATATTTTTTCCTCTATTTGAAAAAAAAACGGTAATGGAACAGCTGAATCGTTTAACATTTCCTTAGTCGGGAATGCTGCCAGTGATGCCATGAACATTTAAAAAAAAATACTTCAATATCTTTTATGGTTTCCAAAATAATGAACTAATGTACAAAAAAGTAAACTTTTCAGAAAAGCCGAAAAACTAAAAAATTCAAATTTGAACACTTTTTTTTTAACTTTAAAACTGTTCATTAGATAATAAGAAATACCTATTCATTTTATTTACTTACATAAATGTATTTTTATAAATACATTATTTTTAATATATATAGTAAAAAATATGATATGGGTGAGATACAGCGCGCGGCGGGCGGCCGACCCTCAGAGGACTGTCTCACCGCTACGGTGATGGCCACTTTGTACTAAAATTTCAAACAATTCTACTTACCGTAGAAATGTGCGGATTGAATTTTCTCGTACAAAAAAAAAATCTAGAATAATAAAATGATTTTATTTTTATTTTTCTCGGTAGTGACCCCCTTAAGGGTTTCTTGTGAAGCGTGTAAAATGATGAAAACAATGCATTTACATCATTATTTGTGTGCAACACATCCGGGAATTCGTGTGTAAACAATAGATAAGCCACGACTTATTGATAAATCGGTTCCGACAATAGCACTACTCGATGCGAGCGATATCAGCGGGCTAATGCCAACATTTAATAGATCCATTTAAGCGATAGTGTTAACAGCGCCACGTTAAGCGCGGCATCGCACGAGTACCAAAACTGAAACATTCATGTCATTTTATATCCCCACAAGTGGGTACATATTCGATTTAATACAAAAATAGCAAATAACAGATTTCAATATTCGCCATTATCATTATCACCATCGCCTCTTAATTTAATTAAATAATAACGAAATGAAATGATTGCATAAAATCGACATACAATAGCAAATATACTTAAAATCGCGGGTTAAAAATACGCACATTTTTGATCAGTATAAACGGACTTTTTAAAATTCTTTAGCCGTGTACGAAGAAAAATGCAACCAGTTAAATACATGCGTAGCTTTATACTTCACCAAATCAAATTATTCCAAACATCAAGGGTGAGTATTATTTTTAATTACATCGTATACAAATTGTACGTTTACTTAAAACATCTACAAAATCTAAAATACGAACTTAAATAGTCATTCTATGAAATTCTCGCCATAATTGATCGTGAAAGTGAAGGACACATTCTCCCTTTTCCAGATAAACGAAGACTTTGACTACAATTGTGTGTTGCACTATTAACTATTATATTATTTTTTTATAGTTTCTTGAGCTGCTGAGGAGAGATGTTATATTATCGTATAACAAACTAAATGTATTCCATAGTAAATTTACTTAAACGCATCTATAAACTTTTTCAAGCCAGAACGGTTGGAAAACTCGATTTCGATTGTTGCTCTTATATCAGTTACACTCGATAAATAATCCCACTTTGTAATCTATCATTTATGCCGTTCAATGTCCTTGGAGATAAGGTTAAAGCTTTATTTAAAAAAATTACGTACATCCATTAAATATCTCAACATAATTATGCAACCATATAGAAATACATTAATAGAAAAAGGCAATCAGAAAGAAAATACCAGGCTCACAATCATAACACATCACCAGACAGTGAGACGTGATAATGGATGCTCTCTCCAAGGAAAGGATGCAGTACAGCAACAAAATTTTCATTCGCGGCTCAAAGGTCACAGACCGGTAGACAGGTCAAGGTAGCAGCACCTCAAAAAGTCTACAATGGTTTTCCTAATTAGGAAAGTGGCGTCCCAGCGAGACCCATACCCCGATAAACTCTCGCCACTCCATAGTGAGACCCAGTCTCATATCATCCAGACCCATTATCATGTCCTCCCTCGCATCATTCATGATTCCACATGAATGAACGGGGTTGGATCTTGAATGTTGGGTCTTGGTGACAAAATTGGCACCCTGCCTGCTAGAGGTAGGCACGATCTACCCTGCGGACTATAGGACGGATAACTACATCAACTTTGCATAATGACTCGGGTGCATCGTCGAGCACGAATCAAACAATTTCAATTGAAAACTATTGAAACAAAATCTCAAAAATTCTTTTGAAGTACACGGGATGGGAAGCGGGCAAAAATTGTATCGATCCATGAATGACGTAATGAATGTCGAAAAACTGCCAAGAGGGCAATAGGCACTACGTTGCCTGACAACACAATAATTCAGGCGTTATGGGACATTTGACCGAATAAAGCGCGCCGCCGCCCGTCATACACTTTTATTCTGTCTGGCAATATTTCCCATTGAGAGTTGAGAACTGGGCGCTTGTCCGAGGGTGTCATTCACCCATTATATATTGCAGCGGGTCTTACAATGCAATTTCCAACAAATTTAATTGCATTTTCATCGATCGTGACCAGGAAACTTCGAAACAATCCTCCGTTAATTTTTTTTAATTTAAAACAACTCCTTAGTTCTAAATAAATCTGAAAAATTGATCTGGTAAATATTTCGTCTGAGTTCGTTAGACAGCGGTGTTTTGTTTCAAAATGGCGGCTGTTCAAGAAATCAATAAATTCGCAACTACAAATAGAAATACTCATATAGGAGCGAAATCTACCTGATGCATGAGGCTATTGGCGAAAGGGATTTTTTAAAATTGTGAAAGATGTTTTACACTCATTTATGGCATGGGCTGGCTAAACAGACGCATTCAGTTAAACATGTAGATGATCAGTTACGATTATGTACACACGTGTTCTAGATTAGTCAATGGCTCAGACCTCGAACTAGACAAGATAAAAGCATTCGTCGCCGCGTCTTAAGATCCGTGTCAACCGAAGGAGACACGATGAGACAAGTGTTGAGATTTTGATGTGGAGACTGAAGAAATCAGCTTGAGATTAGTAAAAAGAAACAAAAACTCAAACCAGAGTTACACAAGGTTCGATCTGACAGCAAGATTCCACATGTGCATACAAACATCACCTGAATACACACATCCCTACGGCTATCCATTATCTATCATTGTAATTATAATTAACGTTATTATTAGGAGGGAAAGTGAGAGAAAGACAGAGATAAATCATCGAGAAAGTAATCTATTAAAAAATTGTGAAACATACAATCACGCCGTTTTCCGAAGGGGTAAGCAGAGAGGATAGAATGCCATATTCTTCTGTTTGGCGTAGCACTCTTAACTAACTCGTCCACTTTCATACATCTTCGCATGCTTTTCGGTTGTTGAAGCTTTTAACAGGGCCGTGCTCAAATATTTAATGACTGTTTACGTCAGGTATTTCGCGAACGCCCTCTGTTTCTGTTGCCTAAACGCTCGCCTCATATATTTTTTTACCGTGATCTCATACGTTCTACGTATGAACGTATATTTCGACTATGGTACAAAAAGTTCTATATTCGGTTCTAGTTTGTTCATTCTTCACTCAATAGTACATAGATTTTACACACATACACCACATTCGAGAGGTATATAAACATATAATATATGTTGTATAGCTGACGTTGATTGCCTAAGGATGCTGGACACGGATTCACCATAAATCCGCGAGTTCACATTTTTTTCATTTCTACGCAGTACGTATCACATCATTATTCTAACTATTTTCAAACTAAATTAAACTTGTGCTATGAAAATAGGACTAACATGATGACCTCCTGGAACGAGGCTCGAACCGACTACTATACCACTAGGCGAATATCGTAACCACTAGACTACAAGCACGTCTAGACGCATTAAAATAGCTGTAGGAAGCGGACGTCTACTTTCTATTGATCCATATATTGCTTGCCAATTAGATATTACTAATGTTAATAAAATAATACCTCCAATAGAAAGCCATCTTATGATCATCGAGTACATACGACACAACCCCTTAGATCACTGTCAAATTCGACATTAACAATGTTTTTCTCACAATATAATTGATTATAAAAATAGTGGGATGCAATGGGACGCGCGTGGTTCCAATCGTGTTGCGGGCGTTATGGTCAATGAACCGAAATTATTAATATACATATTAGATTTGGCGGGATTGTGGCAAACGTTTCTGGGGAAAAAATCTTAAATCTTTATAATAACATAACCATAGTTCAAAAAGTATAATAATAATATTTTTTATATAATACCAATTATGTACCTAAAATTTAGATGAAAAAGATTAAAAATAAATAAAATTGAGGATAAGCTGAGTAAGAACCATATCAGAGTTATTACATCCAATTAAACAAATGAAACATGACACACTAGAAAAACCGATGCGAAATATTGTAGTTGCAGGGTATTGGCAATCACGATAATGGCTGAGTTTTGTCAGTTTTGTCAGCGTATATTTTCTGGATTTTAACTAAAATATTTAAATATATTTATGAAACAGTTTTCATTGCAGTTTTTCAGAACATAGTTCTATGATATTTTAACACAAATTAAATACCGATAGCATCAATAATTACGATAAATTGAATTTTCCTGCATATCTTTATATTTTGATACATTTAAATTGTATTTATACATTAATCATCATATAAGACGAAAATATAAGAGAAGGTTGCCCGGGCAGATTTTACGTCACCCTGATCAAATTACCTGAAAATAATACATAAAATGAATAGCAACACATGTTGGTTTATTCTCTCGAATACGTTATTAATAGTGATGAGCTCAAAATCACGAACCGTGAGTCAATCACTGATATCTTTGAGTCACTCTCACCATCAGTGATTGAATATCTGGGAACATCGTGATTAATTTATTTTACATTGAGTTGTGAACCGTGATTTGAGACATGTGCATATGAAATGAAAATATTCATGAAAAATGACGTTATAAATTGAGATAAGCGCCATCTAAAAGATTCTACTAAAACATTTACGCATTTGATCCGAAAAATAAATTCACATTTTTTTATGGCTTCTCATTCTTTTTGTGACATTAAATTAGATATTTATTAATTATATATGCTAGAATATGTTTTTTACACAGATGAAATAATAGGTGAATACGCTAAAAAGTATGTTAATTAATTAATTTATTTATTTCATGAATTGTGCGGCGCACGCGTAATGTAACTATGATCAGTCACAGTTTTCAATCCACCAGTGATTAAAAAGTAGCATCATTTCTCATAAATTAATTAATTAAATTAATGCCGACCACTGTACGCCGTAGGCTACAACAAATCTATCTGAGAAACACCCTTCTGATTTTCGCCCGGAAAAATCTAAAAAGGTCACACACGCGTGCCCTGTAATCTCGTGGCTAACCGAACAAAAGGTCACAGATTAAAACGTTGCGAGAGCAAATTAAAAATATATATTCTGATGAATAAAGTGGACTGCAAGGTGGTTGTAACAAAACTTACTGTGATGAAGATATATTTCAATAAGAACGAGGATCACTTTTCACACTAATATATCGAGTACGAAACTTGTAAGAAAAAATTATGACATACCGTATTTCCCCGTTTATAAGACGCACGTTTTTTTCCTACTTTGGTGTCTCTGAATTCGAATGGCGACTCACAATCGCTGTAAAATTCCGCAGTCGTGATGTTTTTATCATCACTGATCAGAAAAATCAGACACTATATTCTGATGGTAAATAGTACATACATAATATGCCTATTTTTAAATCATTATTACTGCGACTGTATGACTTTGTCTGTTATAATAAAGTTTACACAATGTTTTTATTTTTTAATATTGGTGTATAAAAATAAGAGTGCGTCTTATAATCGAGAAAATACAGTATATGTCAAACAAATGTAAAAATTCCACAATACGACATTATCCGTTTATAACATAGGATATGTACTTATTATGTAATTGAGGCAGTAACCCCCAAATTTAAGAAAAATATATTTTAAAAGCAGTAGTGAACCAAGCCTGATATTAACAATGCCCGCTGGATGAAAATGTAATAAACAATATTTGCATTTGTTTTATTGCACTCACTGCCTCGTTCTTGCTGGCGTACTCTGTATCTTCTAACTTCCATCCAAGCAGCGGAGATGCGCGGCCGCGCAGCTTATGAATTATTACCGCGCAAATTTTCCGCGCGTCAGTTTGACTGAATAAATAAACATTAAAACAAACCTTGAGGCTGTACCATAATAATTGGTACATATTTGGGACTGTTTGGGGTTCGGTTACCTATTTAAATAAGGTATATTATTTTATTGTTAGATAAGCTATAAACCACACTAGAATGTATTATTTAATTTTGGACTCGTAGCACACGAGTTAAAACTTTACAAGTATAAGAATTTGAGGGAACATTGGCCAGTGTCGTATAAAATTTGTTGTCAAAGGCTCACATAAATTACTTCATCGCAGTGATTCCACGTTTATAAAATGATGAACACAAGACGTTATTTTTTGTGACACAAAGGCCTTTTGTGAATCTGAAGAGGTTTCAGCCCAAGGAGTAAAATAGATGTGCGTAAAAAAAATCGTATGTACATAAAAAAAGGAATGCCAGTCGGTAGTTTCAATATTTTTCTGAAATTCCTCATTTCCGAGCGGGGGAGGCCGTAACCGAGCCCGACACAAAGGAAAAGCGGGCGGCCGCACGCGAGAGTACAGTGCCGTCGCCGTGTCCGACACGACACGGCCCGGCCTGTGGCGGTCCGCGTGTCCGTGCGACCGTACGATGTAATATACGCGGACCGTGTGTGTACTATTATGTAGACCATTTCGCCAGTTCCGGGCCGGTTACATTTTCATTAATGCTTTCGGGCAACATTCGTCATAATTTATCCCTGACACAAATACCTAATAGAAATTTATCGCCGCTAATCTAAAATGAAGGTATGTATTTATACATTTAAAAATTATAATTTATATCTAGATTGTATCCACAATAATAGGCTATCATCGCAAACGGCGTTTTGAGCATTTTCCTCTATATTTTTTTATGTAAATATTTTAGGCAAATACTGTTTTAAATACCTATATAACTAAAATATTGAAAATGTCTCCTCACTAGGATAATCCTATGTCAAAGTGGGCTATTGTTTAACAGCTTTTTTTTGTACAGCTCTGTAGTTATGGCTATCGGGTGTTCATTTGTATTATCTTCAGTAATTTACTGTTTTTATATAGCGTACGTCGTTATTACATTTTTTATTGTCTCGTCTAATTTTTAAATCTAATGTTTAACTAGTTTCTTAAATATTTCTCCATTTGTATAATTTTATGGAGTAATTATTTAAACTTTCATAACTCCAAATCAACGCTTTTGTTTCCAAAGCGACAAGTTAATATTAATTTTATTCATACTCAAGATAGTAAATAAAAAAAAAACAAACTAGTATGATTTAAAAAGCTTTGCGTAAAGTCCTCGATATAGTAAACCGTAAAATATAACTAGAAAAATTATTCATAATAGTATTAATGGAAACCTTTAAAATGATTTTCTTCATTGCTAGAAAACTGATTTCAAAACAGAGTTACAAAGGATTTTAATCGTAAACAGTTAATCCGATATCGGGAAAACCATAAGGATCCATCCTCGGACAGCTTATCTCTCTCATTTCATCAAGGATATCGCAATTTGCTTCAATTTCTATTATTCGTAGATGACCTCAATCCTTTTAGCGTTATCAATTTCCCAAACGACTGTCATACCATTTTCATTTATTGTCAAACAAACTTCCTTAAAATAAATACAAGTGCTTCGTAATTACTTTAACAAAAAAATATTAATCTTCGACTATTTCATCAATACTTGGACCTCAGAGGCTTGGAGTGAACTTCGACCGAAAATGATCATATACACACAATGCAGAAAATAAAGTGAATCAAGCATTTAAAATGCTTAGTTTCGTTTATCCTCGAGTTAGTACACCGTTCAAAAATATAGAAACACTTAAACTTCTCTACTATGCACTTATAAAAACACTTCACGAATATACTATCCCAGAATGTAAAATATAAAGACATCCTGTTGCGTTGTAACATTGTGCTATTCAATCAGAATAATCCCAAATTACTGCGAGCAATAAACATAGGGGTCCCCCCGATCCATTTCACTTAAGTAAGTAGGCCTAATTTAATTTAAACATTGGAGTGAATAAACCATCTAACAGGGTACGTAATACAAAATTCAGTGCTGTTAACCTATAATTATGTTCAAAATCTCAATTGAAAAGCTCGATTGTCAATATAATTAAGGATACCTGTTCAAAATGGGCAGAACAAACCACACACTATACTAATATCTGTTGTTTGTTTTATGTGTGTGTGCCAACATAATTAATTATACGATGAACATTTTTTCTTACATGCTACATATTAAATATTGTGATATGCGCCAAATATTGGTAATTTATTAAAACCTCCAAGAAAACTGTAACTTGACCCACGCTCACGTTACTCACGTTCACATTATAAAAACATAACATGTGTACTTAAATATTGGAGTATGAGTAAAAAAGGTCAAAGCTGGAAACACTGAATAATAATTTATCACGTTAATGTTCTTTTTGCATCGTTTACTTTTCTGAAAGGTACAATTACAAGGAATGAAAATAAGACATTAATTAAATTACATTCTGCTTTAATTTAACAACTGATGGAAAATAAATACCCGAACTCAAAACGTTATTTTTCTACAAAAATATGATGAGAAACAGATCGTTCTGAAAGCGGTCGGTTTATAATAGATTTAAGTCAAGCGGTCCATATAAAGGTATTTATATTAATTATTACTCGTGGCAAATGCCCGGCGTTGCCCCGGATTAAGAGAGGTAGTTTGGCGGTAGGGGGAGGAAGGGAGTGGTTTTGTTTTGAGCAGGTTCCAATGAGTAACGACATATGTAATTATGTAATATTTTGTCCAGGCAGGTGAGATGTCCAGGAAGGAGGGGGGTCACCATATTTCCCTCAGGGGCCTAGAGCGCAATGAAACAAAATTTGGATGACTATATAATAAACATGTAAATCAAGGTAGGGAAAAAGATGCCTGATTTTTGTGAAGGGACTTTGAAAGTAATTATGGAATATTAGGAACGCACGGTATTTAAAATAATACACATTTATGTGATGGAGAGGAGGGTTGACCAGGAAGAAGGGAAAGGAGTCTTATTTGCACAGTTTTAAACATTTATTCCAGAAATGGAAAAGATTGAAAGGTCCGAGGGGATGAGATAAGGTGACAATATTATAAAAATTAGGAACGGATGGCATTCAACATAATAGACATTTATACCAGGGGGAGTGGGTGGGTTGGCCAGATCTCGGTACCTATATTTTGCGCAGGATACTAAAGAGTACTACGCGAAATTTGAATTAGATCAAACGGTGTAGAATTGTACAATAGAAAGAGACTTTTCATTTTATATATTATATATATGAAAATAAACATTTGCGCCAGTTCAGTCTTTAATTTAATAAACATACGTATTCTACGCCGACCACTGTAGACCTAAGATGTAATATGTAAATAGTCGAGTATTATTTCTAGAATATTCGAAATGAGTCAGCCATCCGCCAGGCACCGTGAGCGTGAATCATACCATCATTCTGTCCATTGTTCGATCACCACCTGCATTCGATGGTCTCGCTCCGCTGCTCGGCTGTTCACTGTTTAAGAGTGCGACTCATTTCCTTTGGAACGAGGGACTCAGACAGACTCGTGGAGAGTTCCTTTTTATCTATCACTGCGATGCCGAGAACTGAGAGACATTATGGACGCTTAACACGCCGTATGCTTAGCGAAAGATAAATCATCGCTTAATAATGAGCACCTTTATAAGTGAAGTTGAATTTCTGATGTATTTAATTTCTGCGATGAAACTGAATGAGATCACTTTAACAGATTTATCAAATCAAATAAAATACAAAAAGTAAATGAAGTAAACACAAAAACTGTACGTTCAGTCATTAGTTAGACATGTAATGGGAATCATGTTTTAAATGAACATTTTAATATTCCAATATACAATTAAATGAGTCATAATTTAAATACATGACATCTGTTTACGGCTTTATGCACTGTATCCGATCCGAACACATTCTCGTGAAATTGAAAATTATTAATTAGTTCCCTACATTGTAATTATGTATCTACTCGTATAATTGGTTATGGGTTTATAAAGGTGTCCACAACAAGAGCGGAAAACTTTAATTTGGCGCCATTTTTGCTGTTGTACTTTGACAGTGAAACCATTATGACAGTTCGGTGGTAGACGGCCCGCTATTATTAAAAATGGATCGCTATTCGACACAACAACACATTGTTATTGTTAAACATTATTTCAAAAATGATGAAAGTTTGCCTGTCACGATTCGCAAATTGCGTACAATTTTTGATAATCAAAATTTTCTAAGTGCACCAACTGCGAAAAAAATAATCGGAAAATTCGAGGAGCCTGGGTCGATTACTGATGTCAGACCGCCAACACCACCACCCATTCGGCATCGCGCTCAAGAATTGAACATTTTAAGAAACATTTCATGGATGATATGGATCTCGAAGACATGCGGTTCACGTAAAACAATGCCATTGTTGTACGAGACATTCCCTGGTCGTGTAATCTCCCATATGGACAACCAGAAGTGGCCACCTATATCGTGCACTTTTTTCTCTAGGGTTTTTTGAATCAAAAGTAAGTCAATAAGCCCACAACCATCCAAGCCTTGAAGGAGGAAATTAGACACTGTATCATTAAAATACAGCCACTGTTATGGCAAACCGCGATTGAAAATTTCGTCAAAAGAACAAAAATATGTTAGCAAAGCCGAGGAAGGGGAGGAAGGAATCAGAAGTGTTGTTCTACACATAATTCCCACATGTCTATTTCATGATTAAATGAAAATTTCGGTACTTTCTCAAAAAAATTGTGCTTTATTTAAAATTTTAATTTTACTCTCATTTTGTTGGGAAATTGTTATATCTCTATTATATTATAGAAATATTATTTTTAATGTTTAAATAAACCTAAGATCACATATATGTATATCCGTGTCGCACAGCAACGTAAAACAATCCAGAAGTGACACTAATTAAAGTAAAAACATCTGTCTTAAATTATATAACATAAAAATGTGCGGTTATCGCGTAAATTTAAAAAGAAAATTCTTTATCTATTTTTTTCCATTAAAATTAAAATATATCTACACCGTGACGGACAGAGCCTAGTGAGCTGGACTACATTCACATATCAGTTGACGCATGTGAAGTTTATAAATGAAACATGCATCCACTTTGCATCGCCATTAATCCATAATAATAATATCTACTACATATTTCTGTTACATATTTTTTTACTATTTTAATTAATTTAATTTAATGAGTTCCTTACTCTACTGCTGACTCGTGATGAACTGGATAAACTAAAAAAGGAATATTTATATAAAATTATCTCATAAATTCCATAGTCCTGAATTTCACATGGAGTATTCATATCAGTGTAAAATTAATATTCGATATAGAATTATTTATTATAATAATAAATTAATATCAATCCTCAAAATACCGTTGCAGCTCTGATTTTATTTTGATTATAATTTCAGTATAAAATTTCAAACATTTAGCAGAACTCAATAATAACATATATTAAAATTAGACGTAAACAAGTGCATTTAATTTCATACACTGGTTAATTTTAATATAAAAAATACGATTCACGTAGAATGGCCCAATATTTAAAATAATCTTTAAATCATTTCAGCAAAATATGTAACATGTTGTCGAATGCGATAAAACACGAGAATTGACATGCAAACATTTTCAAAACAATTTTCAGCGCAAATGTAAATCGCGAGCAACAGGAAATGTTGGAAAACGTGAAATAACACTGACGGCCCCGCGGGCGTGCTCAACCCCCGAGGGCGGGAAATACGGATGCACGGAAACTGCAACAGACGGTGTTTGTAGAAAACTTTGGCGAGGATACACGGATCAAGTGAATCTGGTAATTAACGTTATTATTTGACCGCAAAACGCGCACGTTCACGGCAACTTTTCAAATAGTATTAATAATGATGTATTGCGGACTTGGCCACCTGTAACACATAGTGTTCATTTGAAATACAAAAATTCAACGATCTTACTAGTATTCATAAAAATATCATCAACTTACAGAATACTGAACATTTATACAATATCTAGATTTTAACAAATCAGTCAAATGAAGAGCAACACGAGTACACAAATAAAATAAATTATTAATCAAAACTGTCAATATACTGGCGTAGTAGTTGTACTTAAAATTCTATCTTAATTTCATTTTTATATATTTTACAAAGAAGACAATAATTTGTTATTTGGTTTAAGTTTTTTATAACCGGTTGGTTCATATATAATAAATATATAAAACTCGCGTGATTAAATACAAAAGAATACTATAATTTTATTATTAAATTTACCAGTTAAAAACTTAATCATTAACGTTTATAAATAAATTTACAGCACAAGAATAAATTCAATTATATTCAGAGTTCACATTTAACGGAATAACACCAATACCAACATACACACGATGTTTGATCGAATTTCGCAGTCAATCAATCCTTCGGTAAATTGAGCTGTCATACCTTTTTATGGTGGAAAAGAAAATTAAAAACAAAATCGAGTGTGTTATCAATTGATATTTGTTTAATATATCGAAGGACTTAGTTACCAAAATACGTCAAAAGCTAAACTAATTTTAATTGTCATAATACGCAATTGGTAGGTATTATTCGAATAAGGACACTACACCATTTTTAAATAATTATAGCAGCGAGTCAAAAAAAGTAGTGGAAGATCTATGACAGGTGGGAAAGAAAAAAACATCTGGGTGAGAGGCTACGACAATGACAGAGAAATATATTTTTAGAAACTCAACGAGATGATATTAAGAAAACATTAAAACTAAATTAGATGTAACTGAGAACTAAGCAGAAAAAAGACAGAGGCAACACAATAGATTTTGAGACGTTGATAAAGATGATAAAAAATAAAGAAATACTAATCAATAAATAATCGTCTTCTCCTCGGCTAAACCGTTTCACAAAACATCGACAGAGCATCAGAGTCACTCGCAAGTCTGGTTTCTTCGAACGACGAATATAATATGAGGGTTCTCATACTTGATTAAAAGTAGGAAAAAAAGGAAACTGGTGATTCGAAAGAGCCAGCCGCGATTTATTAACATACGTGTTAAAAATGCGCAAGTGTGAGAAGCCGACTAACTCTCTCTCTCTCTATCTCTCTGTTCAGAACTGAATACAAAAGACGCGTTTACAGGTTTGATTGCAATGTACATAAACACAAATTGAAACATCCCCGATGGACATCCCTAGTGAATAATTTCCACGAGAAGATGAATGTGTTTCAATATACGGCCAGACGGAAGTCGGTTGAAATAATCAGTGAACCGTGCTACCCGCCATCTCGTACCGTGAACCCCAGTGTAAATAAATGGTTTATGCAAGGAAAGGGAACACAGAAACTGAATATTTTAGGTCGTGTTTCGTTTAAGTTTAGTCCGAATGCGGCTGTTAGACTTATCGTTCGTAGAAACAGTAGGCAAAAATCACGTAATCAGTGTTAAAATATTCTCGGATAGAGAGCACTAATAATTTTGTGAAACAATATTTAAAGGGTAGCTAGCTGTACTCTTGCTGCTATCGTTGGAAGAATAGTATTAAAATATTCTCGGATAGAGAGCACTAATAATTTTGTGAAACAATATTTAAAGGGTAGCTAGCTGTACTCTTGCTGCTATCGTTGGAAGAATAGTATTAAAATATTCTCGGATAGAGAGCACTAATAATTTTGTGAAACAATATTTAAAGGGTAGCTAGCTGTACTCTTGCTGCTATCGTTGGAAGAACCGTTAGATTACATTTAAAATGTAGCAGAGATGTTGTCATTTTATTAAAAAAAAATCTAAATAAATGTAATATAAAACATGTCTCAGATACGCGTATCATACCACATCTGCATATAATATGTTTCTCGTGTTCGAAACAAATAAGACGTTACAATAGACATTAAAAATATCTTAAAATTTTTATTAATAATTAAGCTTGTTGCCGATGCAACTATTATTCAAATGAAATACAATATAAAAATTTTAAATTGTATAAAGTGAAATTAAGTTCTTATTAATTTTTTTTTATTATTTAAAATCACAGTACAATGGGGCAACAGGGAGATGGTAAAGGGCAATAGCGAGATGGAATTAGAGCGCTCACTTAGCATGTTATTGGTAGCGGGATCAATACTCGGAGCTAACAAAATCTTTCAACAATTCTGACGCGCTATTTCTAATGCAGTTTTAAATTTGACTAGGGCACATCTGAATAAACTATACAAATTCAGAACCATATTTTCAGTTTGTTTATTTTGTAGAGAATTCTGTAAATTTCATGAAACGTTTGGAATGAAATATTACTGTAAGCATTTTACAATTGATATTTATTTCTATGAATTTCATAATGGCAGTGGAAACATAAAAATTAATGAATCATTAATAACATAGGTCTGTGATATTTTAAATACTAATTAAATATATGTATTAATTTGAAAAAGTGTAACATATAGTTTCGAAAATTTGTTGTCAAAAATAATGTTGCTGTAACATAGTTGGATAATGCACCTTCACCGGTTTGGAAAGAGATACAGGTTCGAATCCCGGTGGCGCAACAATAATATTTTTCGATAAAATTGATTTTATATGTTCATCTTTCTAATTAATGTATTTAATTATTGAATCGTTAAAAATATTAAATTTGAAATCTACTGCAGGAAATGGGCCTCTCGTATTTCCTTCCACATGGTCACTATTCTCTGATGTCACCTGTCCACTTCGTTGGTTTCTTTCACCCTTTCGTGACCTTCATTCCAAGAATTTTCTTCTCCACCGGCAATTTTTTCTATCGAGGTTTTATGTGTTATACCGTTGGGTTGATATCTACATTGTGTCTTTGTGCTATTCTGTTATGTGTAAGAATGTTATATATTTCCCACGAAGTGTGTCTAAATAGAAAGCCTAACAGAGAATGAATTTCAATGCCGCAAAATGTTGTATGTAAAACGGGTACAATATCGATCTATTTTCAACCACTATTTACTTCTCCTTCGTGGAAATGAACTCGGTTTTTCAGCAGACATAAAACAAAATAAAATGTCTAACAAATAAAAGAGTTTTCTAGAGACGCCGGTAAGGTAGATATCGAAAAAAATGTGACCGAAGGAAATAAACTGGCTTGTGCTTTGATCGAAGTTATCGATAATGGGAATAATCGATAACTTCAATCACCCGAGCAGATTACTCGTACACAATCAGGTTCTGATACTAGCATACAGAAATACCTGGAGGCTGTCTGAAAAGTTTCTGATCTAACAAAGAAACAAGACATTTTTCTTCAAATTTATTTATATTTATCTACATATTCTCCTTGCAAGTCTATACACTTCTCCCAGCGATGCTCCCATCCCTTCAACCCTTCCAAATAGTACTTGGAGTCTTTCACTGCAAAATAGTTATTTACGAATGTGACCTCTTCATTTGACGAAAATCTCTGTCCTTAGAGCGCAACTTTTAGTTTAGGAAATAAAAAAATGTCGCTAAAAAAGGAGGGTGGTCAAGCAGTTCAAACCGTAATTCGTAGATTTTCGCCTGGGCAACCGCTGAGGTGTGAGACGGCGCATTGTCTTGGTGAAACAATTTTTTTTCTACAAATGTGGCCGTTCGTTCTTCCACAATTTCAAGTAATGATGCATATAGTATGCTCCTGTAATGGTTTTTCCTTTTTTCAAAATAACTCTATGGCTATCCCTGAAAACAGTCGCCATCACTTTCCCAGCCGAAGGAACAGGCTTTGCCTTTTTTGGAGCCAATTTTCCCTTTGCAGTCCACTGTTTTGACTGTGTTTTTGTTTCTGGAGTATAATGGTGTATCCAAGTTTCATCTACAGTAATTAATCAGCGCCAAAACTCTGATTTATTGCGCCTAAACTACGCCAACAGAGCGTTGGAAATGTTCATTCGAACACGTTTTTGGTCCGGAGTGAGCAAACGCGGCACCCATCGCGAGGCCAGCTTTCTCATGCCTAAATCTTGATAATATATGTGATAAACGCGTTCTTAAATTTGACGGTCGTCCAGCCCCATTTGGTGAACTTGAGCGATGTTATCGTCAGTGGTTGCAGTTTTTGGACGTCCCGAACGATCATCGTCACCCAAGCTGGTATGCTGCGTTTAAATTCGGCTGCCCAAACTTTTGCCGTGGTAAATAATGGCGTCCAATTCGTCTTTATTTTGTTATTGCTAATTGCCTTTCAAAAACAAATACTTAATGACTCCTCGATACTCGATTTTTTCTATTTTCACAAAAACACTCACATCGACTCACTCGGACGATTGTCAAACAATAACTGCGAGTCCAAAATGGCTGAAATTTTAGCGAGTACTTATCAAAGCATGTGCAAACATGTTCCCCAACTTTTGTTGACGAGTGCTGCCATCTTCATGTCGAGGTCGGAAATTTTTCAAACAGCCCTCGTAAGCCTCGAACAAGCAGAATAAGAATAAAACTGTCACATGTATCGATATCATTGGACCAAGAATTAGCAATAATTATACATATTTACGATAGCTCATTTCAAAATGAAAAAATAAAAAATAGTATCATTATTAGGTTGCAGTCGCCCGGTGGAGTTAATTGACAATCACTGGCTATAACATCTACGATTTGGTTTGGGCATGTGCTGTTACATACGAGATCTCGTATGAATAAGAAAACGTGAATAATTCTAGTAACATTGTTTAAAAATATACATTATCACGTTCATTATTTTTGGTTTAGATTGATAATAATCGTTTCGTATTTGTATTGGTAAATATAACAGATGAACTTGCATACTTCAGCATTGACTTCGATCTCGTTAAGGAACATCTATTACATTATGAATAGAAATGTTATAATATTTGCTTTATTTGTAATATGTATAATATTGTTTATAATGTATAATTAATATTATACGTAAATGCTGCATACACTGGTCCAGAATCCCAGAATTGGATTCTCTAAGGACAGAAACGAAGAGGAGGTAAAAAAGTACATTAGATAATTTAAAATATCGTCCAGCTCTTTCGTTTAAACATGAATGAGAATATTGAGTGCGATGTGAAAAACCGGCCCTTAATCGGAACCGCGGGCAAACGGGCTGGATTCGGCAGATGAATATTTAAAGCCACTCCACGGCTCCTGTCGCCCGTTGGCGGCTCGCCAGCCGACTATTACGGCTCTGACTGCGGGTGGGGTGTGTGTGTGTGTGTATGTGTCGGAGGTTACCAAACAAACAACCCTGCCATAACTGAGAACGGCTAGGGGTGGCACTCGTAAGATTGTACGCGGCTAAAGCGCAAGTAAATAGACGAGTTTGAAACACTGCCTTAATTGTCAGAATGATAAACGAGCGCTGTAGGTATGTGCTGAATGCTGAATGTTGAGGCAGCGCAAAAAGATTATAATTAAAAATGTACCAGAAATTCTTTTGTTGTCGCCCCATTGAAACGAGATTAATTATTTGGACGCGACGAGTAATGAAAAAGAAAATCAATTAGGGTTGTGCAAAACATCTTTGAAAAATATTTCGCACAAGCCGTGGACGGATAAAAAAGTGCGAAAAGCAAATCAAAGCGAAATATTAGTTAAACGAATGAGCATTCATCATTGTATTCAAATGAGTAATTCGTTCCCGCAATCGACAGCACATCTGTAATATTAATAATGCCGGTGATTGTTTTCAATAAATAATATACAAGGACAAATTATATTTTTTTACCTATTGGTAGTAAAAACAATAACTGTAAACGTTATCGGCAGAGTATATGAATTATTATATAATATACTAATGTCTAATGTAGGGGAATTAAAAATTAAACATATACAATATAGTGTAGTTGTGTCAATTATAGAAATATATGAATTAGGTGGATGTACGACCTCTCTGTTCTGAAGGTAGATTATTCAAATTGAAAACTACTTTTGAAATTAGCAAAATTAACTTTGTGGTTAAAATTTATATTTTTATTTGTTAACTTTGTTTTATTAACCACTCAATTGAGTTTAAATACATCTACCGGTTTCGAAAAATATCATTTTCTTCTTCAGGGTGTCATTACTAACTAAATTATTGTTTCTTTATCAGAATCTATTAAAAAAAAAACAATTATTTAAAAAATTAATTTGGTACTCGAATAATTTTTTTTTTTAATTTTTAGAATAAGGCTCGTAGTTAAATTTAGTTGGTTCTTTATAATTTTTTGGTTAGTTTTACACGCTTTATTTATCTCCAACGATTCCAAATTATTTCATTTGTGACCAAAACGTTTATATGCGAAATTGACAATCCCAATTTTTTATCAAAACCATGAATGATATTAATTGCAATAAGTAACAATTTGAGTTAGGTTCTAAATTTATTTTTTAAAAAGTAGATTCTAGTAAAGAAACAATAATATATGTTTTCAGTTAGTAATGACATCCTGAAGAAGAAAATGGTATTTTTCGAAACCGGTAGATGTATTTAAACTCAATTAAGTGGTTAATAAAACAAAGTTTACAAATAAAAATATAAATCCATTACTGTTGTCAAACATTTAAAAATTAGAAAATTATAATGTTGCTGTATGCGTATATTATATTATGTACGACTATCGCGCCCGTCTTGGACAGATGTGAAACTAGTATTATTATAAGACAGACTGGCAAAAAAATCTACAAAACACGTACAAATTGTTAGAAAAGTATCCGGCGGATTTGTCCTCAGCGTTGTCAAGTATTTTTCGTTTTTTTTTTAATATACGCGCAAAATTCACTCCTCTTTGAAAACTACACGAGTATTATTATATTATTAAAATTTTTTCCGTGTTTTGAAAATGTAAATTTATGTATGAAAATAGGTTAAATTAATATTTATTGAGTTTCGCCTAACCTTATCTGAACGGTGAAAATAATCCCGCGAGGATTTTCTGGGAAATCTTTTTCAATCACCATTTTTCACACATTGCCAAATGAAAAATTCGGTAAATAAAGAAAGCGTTAACCAATTACAGATGTCACGCGTAGTCGCATCTGACATGACGCGGTCTTTATCCGGTGGAAAAATAAGATAACCTCAATGGACACCAGACTACGATAACAACTCCACAGACCAGCCAGAACAAATCTGGTTATTCAAAATTTAACGGTTATGCAAACTGCAGGCTGCAGAGAAATGTGGAGGATGATCGTTGAGGACATTTACAGGTCTCAACCGGGGGACACGATCTACGAGGGAAATGACTAGTGAAAAAGATAATCTACCTTAAATCGAGCAGCGATCATACCAGACGGTGTAATGTAATGTATTGTAAATGGGGTGGGAGAGACAAAAAACGTTTAACAAACTTTCGAAAACAATGTCATTATATTTAAAAGTCTTTTACATACTTTAATTTCTTACATTAAATTGAACTTAGTACGGCATACACGTTGAGTAGTCCCTTACATCAGGTGTAATTAATAACTAATCTAATTACAGTGTATTGTCAATCAATTCGGGTAGAGGGGACGAGGCGTAGATGGGGTTGTTTGGAAATAAGGACAGTAAGGGTGAACTAGTGTTAACTCGGATTTAAAAAAAAAATTTTTTACAATTTCTAAGTCGTTCATGATTAATCCTTAATAAGGTACCAAATAGAAAAGTTTTAATTCATAGATATAGAAAGAATGGTTAGTTTCAATTATGTGATTAGAAATTCCGAGAAGTTTGTATTTTTAGGCAACGTCGGTGTTCTTTTACTCTCGTATTCAGGTATTATCATACTTGTTAGTACCAATTCAAAAATTATTTCACTGTTTACAGATCAGAATGTCAATGAATTTCATTTTCCAATATGGTATCACGTTTGTCCATAGATCCAAAGGTCAGAGGTTCGAAAACACAGCGCTTTGGCCAATCAGGCTTGAATGAAACGACAGGCGGGCCGGGCCGTACAAATCATTAAAAGCAACGAAACAAAAATAATACACCACGATGGCGAATCTGCCGATATCAGGGGTAAGTATATTGATTTTCCGTCGCCCACGAGATAAATCCTACAAAAGTAGAACAAATCGGCCTCGTGCTGCCAGACAAACTAAATAATTCTTCTGGGCGAATGGGACCGAGACATTAGGAAATTGTTAAAATAAATAGTACTCTTCCAAATTCTCGTACCTCGTATTGGAAAAGGGGATTAATAAAAATCCAATGTTATAAGGATTAATAATATATATACACAAATATACCGTATCGACATTTCGAAAGTAAGTACCGATAAACAACCTTCTAATGAAACTCTACAAACAAATGTTGCTCCAAAGCGCATTTTTGTCGATAATATTTAAGAAAGTACGATTAATTTTACTTTTTTAAAATAAAATGAGGCGCGCGATGTAATAATTTAATTGAAAAATTGTTTTTTTTTTCTCTCTTTTTATCTACCTACATTCCGATATAGTATTAAATAATAGTCGCAAGTGACGATATTACAGTTCTGACATTACGCTGTGAGCTTGGTATATCGCGGTTGTGTTGCTGTAGTTAATGTGATTTTTTTTAATCGGGAAATTGATATAAAATGTGTTTAAACTCTGAAACCATGCGTGCCGTAAAATAATAAAGTAATACGAAATAAATCGATTTTTTAACCTTTATGTACTTATAAAATAAAATGCTGACATTATGACGGAATGGGTAGAACTAAGCGAATACGGAAAATAAGTTACCTCTCCTTTAAGTGTAAGAAACTCTGTTTGAATGAAACAATTTTCAGACAAGTATATTTACAAATACAAATTAAATATATTAATTCAAAAGATGTACATATAAAATTCATTTTATCGAAAAATATTGTTGTTGCTACCGGGATACGAACCTGGGTCTCTTCCGATCCGGGAACATGCATTAACCGATTATGCTACAGCACACAGTACATTGGCGACAAATTTTCGAACCTATATGTTACACTTTTTCAAATTAACACGTATATTTAATTAGTATTTAAAATATCACAGACCTACGTTCTGAATAATGTTCCAATACGGGGAACGTGCATTAACCGATTATGCTACATCAACTTGGTGCATTGACGACACATTTTCGAACCTATATATTAATGAACGTTCTCTGGATTGGAAGTGATCCAGGTTTGAATCCCGGTAGCAACAACAATATTTTTCGATAAAAAAGATTTTATACGTATGTACATCTTTCTAATTAATACATTTAATTAGTATTTAAAATATCACAGAGCTATGTTCTGAATAATTACGACTTCACAATAAGAATGTGTTCTCTTTAATAAAGTGTATTTACACCCTCTCATCCAACACATTTAAAAAAAAATGTGTCCAGGATTATATATCGAATTATCGAAACCCTGAGTGTACGATCATAAAACCCCGTTTGGCTGACGTTGCGCTTCGTTGTAGGTATGTGTTTATTATCCATAATGGACGGGATCGATGTGTCCAGTGTTTGTGGTGGATGTACAGTCATAGTTAAGTATCCCTCGCCGCACTGTTGGCCGCGGCACGCAGCAGGCGGCACTCGGCGCATAAATGAGCTCCTACTACCTACGTGGCAAGCGCAACTTAACTCGAGCTAGGGATCATAGTCGACGGGTAGATATTACATCACAAAATAAATAATAATCAGTTTCATCTGTTAAGATTCTAGGTAGAAGAGATGATGTGTATCATAGACAGCTAGTCGGGTAACTTAAAATAAAATAAAACACCTAATAATCCTGATTAAATCTCGATACTTTAAAGTTTGTATTTATTGGAGAATACAACTTATTTTTATCTCATTGGTAAATTTAAAAATTGCGGAAACATTCATCTTACAGGTACAGTCTTAGTACAAATCGTTACCTAGATGAGCTGAGTGTCATTTATACAGAATCTCAATGGTTTTGTTAATTGTTACATGACATTCCATTAATTAAAGCGAAATGTCATTCCTTTGAAATGTGACTTTTTTATTGTAAATTATTTATAAAAAAACTATAATTACTAATTTGAAAAATGCTACACTAAATACTGCTCTACTATCGGTTATTTAAATTAGTAATATTTCTGATACGAATATTAAGGAGGAATAATTAAACGTCATACTATTTGCCTTACGATTTAAAATTTTTAAATACTAATTAAATGTATTAATTAGAAAGATACACATATAAAATCAATTCTACCGAAAAATATTCTTGTCGCTACCGAAATATTGAATCTGGATCTGTTTCCAATCCGGGGAAGGTGCATTAATCAACTATGCTACAGCAGACAGTACTTTGACGACAAATTTTCGAACCCACTTTTCAAATTAATACATCTATCATAATACAAATAATGGAACAACATATAATGGGTGCACACAATGTTAACATAGCAATGTGAATTAACCAACTATGATTTTTGACGACAAATTTTTGATTTCATATATTCAAATTAATACATCTATTGTTCCATTATTTGTATTATGATAGATGTATTAATTTGAAAAGTATAACATATGGGTTCGAAAATTTGTCTTCAAAAGTACTGTCTGCTGTACCATAGTTGGTTAATGCACCTTCCCCGGGTTGGAAAGAGATCCAGGTTCGAATTCCGGTAGCGACTACAATATTTTTCGATAAAATTGATTTTATATGTGTATCTTTCTAATTAATACATTTAATTAGTATTTAAAATATCACACAGCTATGTCCTGAATAATTACAACTTCACAATAAGAGTGTGTTCTTCTAGATGATTTAAAAGTTGATTATAATTTAAGGTGTTGGTGTTTAATTAATACGGAAGAAGACTGAAGATAAAGGTTATATTAACCGTTTGAATGCTACGCGTCGCAAAAGCGCTGCGATCGTTTGTATTGAAAATTGCTTAGCACTAAAACGGTTAAAGTAGTGTACATAACGGTGTATTACAATCCAAATTCCAGCAGTTTGAAATGAAGTCTTCAAAATAAGAATTACATCGAAGACATCCAACGAATCTAACTGATAACATTTAATCAAAATTTTATGCGTTACGTGCAACTCCTCGCTCAACAGACAGAGAATTGAACCGCGCTACTTGAACAAGTATCGCGATGACCGGCTTGGTTCACAGGAAGGAGTTGCACGGTAACCCCGTCGCGGCATCGATTCCAGTGGGTCGAAGTTCCAGACCAGCCGGCATGTACCCCGACAATTCGCAATAACCGCGACGGCTAACAGCCCAGCGCCGCCAGTCTTTGGCGGGAAACTAGGTTTTTTGCCGACGCTTTAAACCGTTTCGTCGCGACGCCGCGTCGCAAACGGTGAAAATACCGAATTTTTATCATATTTGATCGGTGCTCTAATACGATTTTATATCTCGCGCTGACGGTAAAAAGTTGTCGATGGCTGGGAATAATTTCAATTGCAGAAATTATTAATGATGTTAATTTCCCATCTAATAATCCGAGAAGATAAACAAATCTAATAATTGAAGTTAGACACTGAAGATCATCACAAGGAGAATATATATATTAGTCCCAAAATCATGTAATTTTACAAAATATTCTTTTCTCTTTCATATTTAAGAGCTGCATTCTTGCCGGTTCAATGTTCGGTTCAACGCTGTCCTGAACAATATCCAGAAATCGATTGTAGGTGCCTCAAATTGCATTCAAAAGAACACGCGCGCGCTGGGTGTAATATATGGAGATACCAGCCGCTTACACATATAACCATCTGATTCTTAAAATATCTGTACCGATCTATAACTTATCATATCTCTCTTTCATAAACGTCGCATATTTCCCAAACATCCATACATACTTGAAAATAATGTGGGCAGCTTCCACAGTAAAGTGTATATTGTGATTTAATATTAACAGAAATCTTTCACTACGTGAAGGGCAACCCTTGCCTGTTCTGCAGTTTGGCAAATATTAAAAATTAAAATAGAGTTAGAGAGAACAAAAACTCACAGTGCTACAAAACGCCAATTCTCCACTATTAAGAGTTATTATCATATTGTCTGGGTTGGAAAAGTCAAAATATATAATTCAATTATTTTTTGCAAAGGAATTACATAAATACACGTATATAATAAATACACGATGTATTTAATAATTCTAGAAGAAACGTTCAAAGTACAATGGTGGATGATGGGGTTCGCCGTCATTGTGTGAAACTGGAGCAAACTCTAGAAAAACCGACGCTCTCGCTGCAGGCCATTTTTTTGGCCAATGTAAATTATTGCCGAAGGGTCGCCTTGTGGCGGGCATTGAATTTGGACCCACTTATTATTCCGGCAGCCCTCCGGCCGAATTGCTCCTTCTAAAGTTATGTTATGGAAATGTGCTCCTCCAACTTTTTTGCTAATACGTTGAGTCATAAACAAATAACGCGATTTAAATACAGATGGAAATAAAATGACGCAAACTGTAAATAGTCAGTCTTGGAAAAACTGGAATTGATTAAGTTTTAAGACGAATGAAATTGTCCAATATGCTTTTGTCTCGGCCATTTTGCGGAAAGAGGGTGGTGGTAATACGTTTATAAAATGAAACGGCTTTATTGCGTGTTCTGCCGGGGGGCTCGTTAGGTCAACATGGCACCAGCGGAGGCAGACTCTTCGACAAACTTTCTAGGAAAAGTGACAGAAAAGACAGCGGATTCTCAACATTATCAACCGATGGACAATATGCACCAATTGGAATCTCTCGCGTAATTTTAACATTAATTTAATGTTACGCGTTAATCGTGCACTGTGAACTTATGAAGCATCCAATTTTTTTTAAATTATCGCGACTGTTTTTCCACCAAGTAGACTGGAAAGAAATGGCTCGAAATAGGGATTAATGGGGAAAATTCTCCAGGAGGCTGAGACCCAAAGTAATGACGTGATGTTGCCACTAAATGTGAGTAGGTACATGATTTATTATTAATCTTGAAAGGAAAACGAATTAGAAAAAACAATAAATTAATAGCTTTCCTCTATGAAAAGTTATTGAGAGGATCTGATATAAAAAAAACTGGGTATCTTTGATATGTGGTGCCGGGGTACAATATTCTGAATCCTGCTAATGGTCTTGTGCCACGGCATCATTATGGTGCGTGCGACATTTATCGACAAATCTTTCATCTCAAAAATTTGTCGATAAATGTATCGGTTGCGTCATTCTACTCTACGTACAACAGATAGTGGGCCATAAATTACTTCGCATTCAACATACTATACTGTTGTTTACGCGCTTTCGAAAAGAATCTCCGAGACGAGTCTCGTCAGTGTACACGTTTCATTAAAGTTGGTTGTAACTCAGAAGCAAGAAAAGAAGGTCCCTAACTGGACTAATAAGATTCATTCGGGTAAACGACTAGAGAGAGAGAGAGAGATAGAAAATATATGAATGAAAGACGGCTGTGAATGATTTTCCTACACAGTTAAACTAATAATCAGAATACAGTACCATATAATAGAGTTCCCAAGCAATACAATTTTTTATATTTCCTTTCTTAAATGAATACTTATGATCCCCACCGTGTCTGTATCTATAATAAATACTAGCTTGTAGAGGATTACGATTAATTCAAACGAATACATTTTTTAGTATTGCATAATTTTATAAAAACTATATTAAAATAAAATAATATAAATATTGGCCCAATTACGACGAAATATTCAAAACCTTTGTGAAAGAAATTGGTAACACAAAACCATAAAAGCATTATAATAATTTTGAATGGAGAGCAAATTAAAATCATTCCGAATGCGGAACAGTAACGTTACAATTCGTGTACGACAGCAGGGTCATATACAGTATTACAGTCAGTGGAAATGAATACATTTCCCACTGTTACCACTTGTGGACGAGTGAACTGGTCCGAAAGCAGTGAAATTAATTTGGTGGCAAGGTTTACGTGAACGGCGCTCGCGCACGAGGCCGCACGGCCCAGCCTTATCTCGGTAGCACCAGTTCCGGTCCTGTTCACAGGAAGTGCCTACACTGCCGGCCCAGCTTATGGAAACGACCGCAATTATGTATTTACTTCAGAAATTATTATTCTGCACATTCGAGGGGCAACAGCGATCGATCTTATTTTAAGTAAATTTCTATAAAAATGTGATATTACACTACCTATTGCAAAAGATCTCATGACGCGATAGTAATATTTTAATTAACTTTTTTCAGATTTTGTAAACACGGTGTAACTCCCATAGTCCATAGTCATATTTCGATCCAACTTTTCTGAGACAAATTCATCCTTGTGAATATCTCGTTTAAGTTCATTAGCCTGATCCGCAGTCTTGTTTCAAAATGGTGATCAAATTGGTCATTTTTTTATTTTTAAATATTTGTAACTTCGATAATATTTATTCTATTTATCCAGGTTTAAAAAAAAAAAAGTAAAAACCGGGAAATATATTTATTTACCTTTCACACACGGACGAAATCTTTCTTGCGGCTTTTGTCGAAAGAATTTATTTATTTGAATGGGATTATTTTTTTTAACTTTAAAGGCACTTTTTAACTTTATTTTTTAAAGCCGAGTGTGTGAATAATTAAAGCGTGTTACTGTCAGTACAACCCAAGTAAAAAAGGTTCTATTTTAATGTATTAAATGTGTTATAATTAATGCTCTCAAAAAGTGTTGTACAATATTTGCCTGTTTAAAAATGGCTTTTTTAAAGGAGTTAATTTGTTTAGTAGGTATATGGTGTAGTATATATATATATATATATATATATATATATATATATATATATATAGAGATTTAAAAAAATATTATTTCAACCCCTATCATCCAAAATAAAAAACGATTTTTTGGTAAAAAAAAAAAAAAAACAATTACTATGAATATTTTCAGAACACAACATTCTTGATTTTGTATGTGTACGAGTACGCGCTATATTTGTGATAATGACCTTTTAAAATTATAGGGAGGTTAGTCTACACAATTTAACGAGATTGTTACATTATATATATTCCAGCGTAACTTGTCAAACTAGTCAATCATTCTACTGTAACTTGTCAAACATTCCAGTGTAACTCTATGTGCCTTGCATCGGAGTTGCGCTAAAGTGTGCTGATTGAAACGTCTATACGGAGCAAGTGGTTAATTTTGAACTGCGATGCAAATATATATATTATATAGCAACTGCACTGTCAAAGTTTAAATATATTAAGAAGAAATTTTACGAAAGTTAATAGGTACGTATATAAATAACATAATATATTATATTCCTACAGACTTTAATGAAAATACAATTTTAATGGTTTATCTTACGTAAGCAGAGCGAATACATCGTCGGTTAAGATACAAGTAGCTAACTGCAATTTCATCATTCTGAGATAAATCAAATTAAATATACCGTAGTTTGTTTAGCCATTTATAAATATGTTATATACATATTTAATAAGAAATCGCTATTTATTTTATTAATTACGCAACTATTCAAATTCAACCATATTTTTTTGTAGCTCGCCAAAATATTAAAATAATCCTAAAAAATGGAATATATCATATTCAAATTATCATTTATTAATTTTTCTAATGATAGAGGACGTTGATTTGACATTTTGCAATTAAAAACTCAATTTGGCACTAAAAATCACTTAGCCACATTTCGCTCTTAACCGACAAGATTTCTATCAAAAGTTATCCAATGTTCGGCTTGGGGTATTTTATCAGGATCGTAAGTATTAACGTGGTTATTTTATAATAATATCTAGAATTTTCATTGCGCATTGTAGATTATCGATTAACTTATGATCACGCAATAGACAGAAAGAAAAAAACACAACATCTTCTGTTCCGATAAATAATTTTTTCTCTTCCGCAATCATACATATTCTAACTGCAAATTCATGGATTGCAAAGGTTTCCAAATTAACCTAATTACGCCATGACGTTCTTCACTTTTGTTTTCTTCAATATTCATCATCGCATCAAACATGTACGCAATCTGTTCAATATCCTCACAATTCGAACATAAACTAACTTTATTGTATTAATAATATTTGTGCGTGTCCAAATTTTTGTAAGAACACACAATTACTGGATTTTTACAACCAAAGGCATGGTTATTTAACAAATTATAGAGACGAAGCTATATATATTATATTATTTGGGGAAATACTGGTAATTACAGGGCTTACGACCAGTCTTCGGCTGGGTTAAGTGATCACTATACACAATGTAACGTTCACCACTCCACCTACAAACAATTCATATTTATCAAATTTTTGGAAGTGATATATACGAGTATGTTACCATGTAGTTACACTTCGAGTATTTAACTACAACTTCGCTGTCACCATTTGTGGCCTGAAATTTGATATTCATTTCCCTGAAACAACATAGATGTCACTAATGAGAATCATATTTTTGAAATATGGAAGCTATATTCTTTATCTGCATATATATGACAAATGATTAACACATTATACTAGAATACTTTATTGTAAATCAATTAGATTTTTTTCGGGTCCTGACTCCTGACAAATGATTGACCAAACGCTAATCAAGAAAATTGTAAAACAAGAAATCTTTTGAATAATTTGTCCCGATACGTTGAAAGCATAATTCTTATTAAATTTGATTAAATTAGGTATCCTTTAGAAAAATAAATTAACGCGGATGAAGAAAATGCATTGAGGAATAAAAAAATAATCGATTCAGAACGTCCCTTTGTGATATTAAAGGAGGAAAGTGAGGCAACGGGATTTTCCATTAGCGGTAAAAAGCTCGGGGATCGATCGCAGCAATGTCTTCGATATTTTTAAATTAAACTCGTGTTTTTATTTATCTCTTTAGATACGTTTTCTTTTAAGGCAACCGGGAGGTCCTGATGGGTTAATTATTTGTTCAGCTTTTAACGGATAATTCGGAAACAATTTTGAAGTAAATTATCATTTGTCAAGAATCTTATATATAATAGGTATTTGTAAGTTTGTTGGTTAACAACTTGGACCCAATAAAAGGTAGGTACCGCAGCTAAACTTTGTACGGGTTAATGTATTATCCGAGAGAAGGTTTTCAGGCAGGTCTTTATCGAAGGGTTTTCATCCGAACGGAAAAGTCGTTTACACTACTAGTTGAAAATTATGTTGTAAATAAATTAATAATTAAATTAAACTGGGTGGAAAGGAAAAGAGATAGCTGCCACCCCGTCATGCCGAAGATATCCGTGAATCTGGATATCAAGAATCCACATGAGGACTCGCAGAAATGTTATAAAATATATTCTTCCACGGAAAGCGTTTAAGATTTAGAATTTAAATATATCCCTGTAGAAACCAACGAAACTTTTATTTTGTACAAAAAAAAAAAAACAAAACGTTTTCCTAACGCCAGGCAACTATAATAGACATAAAAAGTGTTTACGTTATTATAATTTAAGTACCAGTGTTTAAAACCCGTAGACGTCGTTTGAGCGCCGCTATTTTGTTAACTGTAACTTCTTCCACGTTAATTAAATTCCATAAACCCTTTTTACACTTACGACTTGAAACTTTGAAAAACCATCGTTATGAACAGAAGGCTAGTTCTAAAAAAAAAAAGAAGAAATATAAAATCGTGTAAGTATTACGTAATAAAACTACATACCTACACAATATCAGAAATATTTTACTGTTCGAATAACAATTTTTAATTTTTAACAGTACAATGATTCTGAAAAATGCACCTTCAGAACAAAAGGTACTCAATAAAATAAATCAATTTCTTTATGTTCCGCATCAATATTCCCTAGAAAGATATCGGGTAGATGTAAAAAATAAGAATTGAAAATGTTCAATGTGTTGCTTGTGCCTAATCATAACCATAGAAGAGATATAAAGATTTTTAATTTCCAAATTATTCATTGAAAATAAAAAACTAAAGGGTATCGAACTTCGAGCGGCCGGGTTATTTTTTGTTAGATGATTTAAGGCCTAATGTAAAGATTTGTAATAATAATTGACCATTTTCCAAATATATATTTCGAAGTTTCCCGTAACAGTACATACTCCACGAATATTTTCGGTTCATAATTTAGCCAGATATCCCATTCATAATAAATATTGAGGACTACGTCTGCTATACCCTGTATAAAATTTTACCGACCGCTGAAAGCTTATTAAAATAATAAATAATACAGTTTATGAATACAGACAGAGGTGATTCTTTTTCAATATATATTATTGTTCCTCACTGCGGAATCATCAAGAGCTGCAAAAGCTTACCCAGCATCGATCTGCACTCGAGAGAGATTGCCTCTCGGCTAATCCGAGGGAAATGTCTCGCCCCGCGAAATCTAATGACAATCGCAAGTGAACAAATAAGATTTATTTGGTTCCTATGAAATCGATAACGTTCCTACAACTGATACTGGAGCTCTTAACGCAAACAGAAATTCTGAAAGAAATTAAGGCTAAGCTATAGACTACCCATAGACATGAACTAACGCATATTCCTAGTTTCAATATTATCAATTTGTTGTCACCCACGTGATCATTTTGGTACCACTTACGCAATCAAATAGCTCCGTGATTTTTTTTAAAAATATATGACTATTGGAACAAAAGTTTAAACACTGATAATATAATATACATTAATGTAAAGAATAAGTTTTGTAAATATGTCGTAAGAGTAAATATTTTTACTGTTGCATAAATGTGTCACAAACTATCGGATTTATGTTTCTATAAAAAAAGTGTGTAGAATTCCCCTCGTCCCGCAATTAATGTTCCAAACCCCTCTTCTATGTGTACACTTTATTTCATGCCCATGCATTTACTATTCTGTGGGCTAAACATAATACGAGTATTAAGAGTAAAGATTTTAGTATAAAAAAATAGTTTATCAGCGGTACGGTCAACAAATTGCAAATAGTTATAGCACATTCCGAGATTCAAATATAATAATATAAATCGCGGTAATCTTAAAAAATTATTGAATTTTTGGAAAAGCCTTTACTAAAACAATACTATAGAGCTACGCCTGATTAAAGGTTTAATAAAAAAAATATTTGACTTTAATTAAGTTTAAATAATTAGACAAAATAATCTGTTTAAACCAATATTTGTTGATTATTCTACATGTTTCAATACCTATGAATATCTTCTTCAGGAAACAATGTACACTAAAATTAAAAATACAAGCATAGATAAAAACAAAACTATAAAGTGGTGAATAAGTAATAACTAATATGAAAACAAATTTAAAGGGTAACTATTTGCAAAGAGGATTTAGTTATTAATAATATTAAACTTACTATTAACTTTTTTTCTAATTTCTAAAATTTCAAATTTATCTAACTGTAAACCCCTAGTATGAATAATTTCTAAATCCTTGTTCATATCAAAAGAATGGTTTGTTTCCAAAAGGTGATTAAAAATTCTGAATAGTTGCTATTTAGGCATCTCAAGTGGTCCTTAATTCTAATATCAAAATTTACCTCTACAAAAATAATTGCAATCTTTGCAAATTAATTTGTAGACCGCCGATTTTTATTTAAATATCGTCTTCATCCTTGTTATTTAATATATAATTCTTTAATTTGTTATTAGTGTAAAAAGCTCAATTAAGTTTATTTGGAACTTATTCTATCTAAACAATTCACGTTTCAAATGTAAAATTGGTTACGAAAAAATCTAAAAAAAACTAGAACGACAATGACGTAATTCTATACTCGTATATCGGTCTTTCTATTGATCCAATTGTCATATGGTCACATTTTTTTATTTGAATATACTTTTACCGACATGCATAATGTAATATAATGAATCATGATTAAAAACAATGATTTATAGTAAAAAATAATGAACGATTATTTTTCGATGGATCCTTTTGCCGCACGCACAACTAATGATATTATTCCTAGATTTATAATGACAATTGTATCGCTCAAACGCGTGTGAGAACCCACGATAGAATGAAGACGACAGTAAAGAAAATATATGATGCAAGTGTTGGAGATATCGGAAACAGAGGGGGTCCGTGAAGATCTGATATGATCAGATACACCAGATATTTAGAAGCTTTAACAATCGACGAATGTGCTTGAGAAGATGTATGAAATTGTTTCGGGTTGTTGGTACGTCAAATTAACTATTGTCAAAGCATAGATAAGAAATCTCGCCTTATTATATGCTTTATTCGCTTCTGTGTTCCAAACCTACTTTGCTGACGTAATTTCTTTGGATTATGTACTAATTTTTATTTTATTTATTTACATTTACATTCTTACATATTATACATTATAAACAATTCTTCAAGTATATAAAAAAGGTGAACAATCTTCATAATGTAAGTGTTCACTGTCTCCTTAACTAGACCGAAGTCTGTACCAAAGGAGACAGACAATGAAGAAAATAAATATTAAACAACGCGATCATCATCGGACAAACTCTCATCACTAAAATAACGGGATATTGAATGATTCATTGTTGTGTACTGGAACTTTCAAAGTATCAATGTGTCAGACGACTTTTGTAGCAGCTGTGAAGAGTCGGGCATATTTAACCAACGATTTTCGGAAAAATTAGTTAACCATTGCATTTTTTATGAACAATCAAACCCGTTTTCGCAAAAAAAAAAAATTACCTAAGTAACTTTTTTACCATAGTAAAAAGTGAGTTTTTTACCATAATAAGTAATAAGAGTCGCGACTGCAAAGTTGTTACATTAAAGATAATCTGTATATAAGATGTTACGCTCCATATTTTTATTAAGAGCTGAAAGAAATGGACTAGTAGACTAATACTATGAAAACAAGAAAATGACGTATCGGAACCTGTTCCCGTGCGAAAATAATCATTATCGTAGTCTTTTTAAAAAAAATCAAAAGAAACATTTATTCAATCCACTTGAATGATATTGGACGGAAATGTGAGTCTGGCGGCGGCCGAACTCAAAATTCAACATTCTAAAATGACACCTAAAACGATTTCAGCGAGGGCGGCAAGTGCCAGGGGTGGAACCATGAATCGATACTGCAGACAGTCACCGGGATTTCCCGCTCAGAGACTGACGCATCCGTACGACTTACCGCCTGGTTACAGCCTATTTAGTTTGCCACGCTCATTTTCGTACGAGTAAACGTATCGCATTAATTCGGTTAAGTGCTTTAAGAACGCGACCGTTATTTTTTTTAGAAGCTATATACGGAATGAAATATGAAAAAATAAATGAGGAATCTACATTCTGGCAAGTTAATAAATTTAATAAAGCAGCGGTCTGTGAATGGGAGTTTTGTCGAGATATAGCTATAAAAAAATGCGTACAATCTAAATATCGCTGGAAGCAGTGGAAGCCGAATTAGCTAATGACCATGAAGGGAAAGAAATAAACCATTTTAATTTTTCAATGGAATTACTGAATCATTGTATAAAAGTGGAAAATTAAAGAATTTTCAGTCGAACAACCACGAACGACGAAGATAAATTTTCACCTTTTAAATATAATTACTGAATTATTACTATTTAGTTGTTTTTTAACCGTTACCATACCGTGATATAAAATACCCGTACGCAGCCATGCCCTCAACTTGTGTTAGCGTAAGAAATTAGATTTATATTAGTCTTTAACCCTTTCCAAACCATACAGTGACATAAGTCTACCACTCTAATTAAACCTGTAATATTTCGGTGTAATACACGCAACATGCAATTCATATTACAGATAAATTGAAGGAAAATATTTACGCTTAGAAATGACTAGTGAAAAATCAAGTATGTAAGGCGAATCCTAAAAAAATAATATTTCAATTCAATCCGTTGTAAAATTAATACGTTGACAAAAATACTATTTGTGTCAAGACAAAGAAATGGCATATTAATTTCACAGTAAAAAGAATAACAAACATACGAATATAATGGTGTCTCTTTCTCACTAATTAAAGAAAGATAGATAAAAATGAAGGTTGTATTATATAACGCAATCTCATATACATGTCTTGATGCTCTCAATTATAATGTTATGTTTTATATTTAATGCTTAATATTTACAGTAAATTTATGGCATTAAAAAAAGCATTTTTACGCACTTTAAAGGCTAATAAAACTCTTATTTCTTACGGTAACACGAGTTGACAGCATGTCTGCGTACGAGTATTTTATATCACGGTATGGTAAAGGTTAACTGTGAAAAAATGCTTTTCAAAAAATGGTTAAGGCCATAAATTTACTATAAATATTGAGCATTAGATATAAAAAATATATATTATATTACAATTCACATATAAACATATTATAATTAGCATTCATCAAGTCCTGTATGAAAGGTTGTATTGTATATTACAATCCTCCTTTTTATCTATCTTTCTTTACATTCATTATATTCGTATGTTTGTTATATTTTTCACTGTGAAATTAATGCGTGATTTCTTTCTGTCTTGCCACAACTGGTATTTTTGTTAACGTATTAATTTTACAACGGATTGAATTGAAAGATAATTATTATTGTAGGAATCGCCTTACATACTTGATTTTTCACTAGCCATTTCTAAGCGTAAATATTTTCCTTCAAATTAACTAAAATATGAATTGCATGTAGCGTGCGTTTACCGAAATATTACAGGTTTAATTAGAGCGGAGACCTGTGTTACTACTGCATGGTTTGGGAAGGGTTACTTTAAACTCGACAACTTTCCATGCTTAGTAGAATAGGAAAGGTGCAACAACACTGCGCGCGGTGTACACACCCGAAACCATGCGTCAACTAACGTTAAGTGCGTTATTGCAGAAAGAAAAAGAAAAGAAAGAACAAAACAAGTATTCATAATGAACGGACAGCTACGGACGGTAGTAAAATAAATGTAATGGCCTGTGTTCACTGAATAAGACACGATAAAACAAGTCTTAGTACCGTCGAGAGTTTGATCTCAAGTAGTTTCAGAGATCACCGCTTGAGATTTGGAAGACCGACCAATGTAACGTTTTTTCTATGAAATGATATATAAACAGAAATCATTAAAATAATAACAATTAACTGCTGCCACCCAACACACCATCTACGGTCAATAAACTAGGATATTTAATTAATGAATGGATTTTGACAATGTTAATAAACATAATAAATATATAACATGTGATACTAATTATGAATGGTAAAGCTGCGGCTGGAGCTCGGCACCAACTCTCTAGTGCAAGCGGCGCTCTCATGGAAAGCTGGTTCCCTGACAAGGGAATGGCGACGATTACAGAATAGCTACAGATACAATAATAGAACGTGACTGAAATGTAGTATTTATATTTTGTTTATGTATTATCATTATGGCGAATTGGGTCTTCATAAAAAAAAACATTATTAATAAACGCATTATTAATATAGCAGAAGATAAAAAAAAAAAGGTGGAAGAAAGGGTGGGGAGGTTGAAACTATTATTGTGGTAAAGGAAGAGCCGTATATGTTTGTAGGTAAAATGATTGGTCAAAATTGAGATTGCGGTGGTTCATAAAAATAACTATTTAATCGTAATAAGGCTAATGTTATATTACGTACAATAAGCGTAAAGTGAGATGCGTGGCAAATAGCAATGCATAATTATATTAACTGCAGCGACAAGGAAATTTCCTTAAGAATAAATATTTTATTATATGCTCATTTTTCTTTGTTTTTCGAGTTTACAACCACTCGGGGCCGCAGCACGAACACACAAAGTGCACGTGTTGCAGGAGCTAGTAACGCCATGTAATAAGTAATTAGGCGAGTTTCTAAACTTTCCACGTGTAGACTGTACATGAATTTCAAACTTTATCGTATCACGTACGATCCGGCTGACGTTTTTGTTACTCCCGTGAAACTAAACCACTTACAACACCAACTAACGCCAGGCATAATTAAGCATCACGTTTATATACCGATCCCTGACCAGTACGGCAAAAATAATGATCGGCGTAGTGTGGTCTTCGTATTTATATGAACATTTCTCTAAATTAATTGACATTGGCTTTAGTCTAGTGATTTAGTGTGAGAACTGTCACTTTCGTGTGTGTGCGTGTCAGATGAGTGGTGGGGGTCATGGGTCAAGCGGCCGTCACTGGGGGAACGGGGCTCTTTTCCAACGTTCCTTCACAATAGTAATAATCAATATCTGAGTTATATAATTAATAATAATACATTTATTAGGTTCACATTTTTACATGTATTGTGTACTTACATTGATAAATAATGTATAGTGTAATTGTACACATATTTATAATAATAAACGTACAAATATTTATAATAAACGAGAATTGTTACACATATTTACTGAGTTTCATTCCGAGGCAACTCGAGAGTACAACGTGAGGAAATAACCCAAGGGAATCTGGTGGTACTTCCAACGTTACCACAGTGGTACAGCCGGTAGGATTCCAACGTTTCCACATTTAGTATATACCTAATTAATGTCTTTAACATGATCTATTACAACGAAAAACCTATCAAAATTGGAAAGCAATGAAACTTTGTTATTTGTTATGGTTATTATTACACAGGGTGTACCAGAGACAGTAGTCCAAACGGAGCCTACGGTTAGTGGATATAATTAGCAACCTATTAAGGGTCAACTACGGTTATCCAAAATTCAAAAAAAGTTAATATATATATTTTAATTAGCCGTAAACAAAACTCTGTTAGCTTACGTGGTATACACACTATCACTGCAAACGTGTGCCAAATTTCATCACGATAGATTGATTATTTATAGCACAGCGCTTATTTTTGTAAAGACAGATTGGAAATCACAAAAGTTCGAGTAACTTCTAAACAGCTGAATTTCGTATAACTCTACTTGATGCAGGGTTGCTTGTGATGTTCCCTAACCGTAAGCTGTGTTTAGAACACTGTCTCTTGGAAACGCTGTATATATTTTAGGATGCCAGTGTGTCTGTTGTATGGTATAGAACGCCTTTCAGGGAGTTTATAGTACGGCAGGGAGAGAATAGCGTTGTGATGCGAGAGGTATTACTTCCCGTGCAACGCCGGGTATATCAGCTACTAATTATTTATGTAAGCACTCGAGCACAAATTTCACAATCGCAGTCAAATTAACGGTTTAGCTTATCGCTGGTAAACGTAACTAAAATTAGTAATTAGACAAAATACTTTGTTTAAAACACTATTTATTGATTATTCTACGTATTTCGATACCTATTGTATCTTCTTCGGGAAACAATGTATACTGAAATTAAAAAAATAAAAGTATTGATAAAAACAAAACTACAAAGTGGTGAATAAGTAAGAACTTATATGACAAATACTAGGGGTTTACAGATAGATACATTTGAACGTTTAGAAATAAAAAAAAATATTAATAGCAAGCTAAATATTATAAATAACCAAATCTTTGCAAATAGTCACCTTTTAAATTTGTGTATCGAAAGGTATCGAAACATGTAGGATAATCAATAAATAGTGGTTTAAACAAAGTATTTTGTCTAATTATTAATATAAAATGAGGCCACAAAGTTATTATGCAAATATTGAAGAAATGATTAAAATTGACTGTAAGTGTTCAACGATTTTCTTTTTTCAGCCAATATTCTGGATGACGTAAAGTGAGTCAGTCTGATGCTGTGATTTTAAGAATGAGTTACACAACGATTAATTTCTGCGACGAACCAAACATAGTTGTAGAATAGCGATTGATCCGAGCGATGAATAAATGATTTGCGATGGTGGAATTATAGTACAGTGTGTAAAAGTTCACAAAGAATAAAGAAAATAGAATGTTAGACCCAATTGTGTAAATGTATAGATACGCCAATACGGTGACGAGGGTAAATAAAAAAAGGTTAAAACGTTCTTACATTTTAATGTAGTATAATCTATAAACGTCTGTCCTTTAAGGACATATTACCCCGTGTGGTTTTTACCGGGTCGCCTGACTTAATGTGAGGCAAGAATAGCGATAAACTTGCAAAATAAAAATATATTAAGCGTATAAATTTTATTGGTAATAATAATAATATATCAGTTTTACCGTAGCCATTGCAGATGTGTACATGAGTACAGTACGAGGTATACTCGGGTTTTATAGAATTTCCGCAGAAATATGGTTTAGAACGAGAAAATCTTTAAGATTCAATGACTGCATCTTGATAGATACTTGATAGATAGCAAAATGAAATTATTTTTCATTTAAATACAGGAAAAAATACTGTTTCTATTGGTACAAAATTTATTTTAGAATTCTATTTATACACATCTCTCGTATCGTATGAACAGTTATATCTGACTATTTTGATGGTGTACACCACAGACCAGTAAATGAATAGACATGAAATCAAGTGTACATATAGGAGACAGATTCGAAATATTAGCCGCGGAACGAGAAGGCATTCTACACACATTATTTGTGGAAATATAAATCCGATAGTTTATGACATTTATTCAACAGTAAAAGTATTTACTTGTCAAAAATTAAATCTTTGTGTAAACATTTATGCATATTATATTGTCAGCGTTTAAATTTTCGTTCCAATCGAGTCATATATGTATTTAAAAAAAGTCGCGGGGCTATTTGTACGGTAAACTATCGAAACTAGTCTCCACGAGCAGGTTTGGGTTCTTATTAGTAAGATTTAGAAGTGATTAAGATGGTTCGAAAAATAATATCGGCTATGAACATTTAATCTAATCTTGTTGTAACTACACTTGGAATTATAAATTTCTGAATTGAAACGTTCGAATAGACTAATGAAAAGAGATTGGGTTACGTTTCGAATAAAGCCAATTTTTCATTTGAAAATGGTGTATTTTATTTATACAATAAAATTTCCTACTACCAGACGAGATGTGACAAAGTTGTAGTAAATAAATAAATAGCTTCCGATCGGCATTTAACTAATTACCGAAATTACGAATGTTCCTGGAGACATCTTATCACTAATCAGATTTCGGTAGCATTTATGAACACTTTAAATTTTAATTATTGAATTGAATCTAATTATTTAGGGTGGTGACAAAAATTCAGAAAGTATCCGTTAAACTTATTTCTTTTTGGACCTAAAATTAGTTGTCTTACTGCTGTAAGATTATAAGCATAAATAACGATTAATTTTTAATATCGGTAAACGAAGCCTTATTGCACAGGAGGTGCACGACTTCAAACGTAGATTAAAGTATTAAAAAAATACACTTTTCTGCGGGCATTCCTTTGTTTATACAAGCGGGCGAAAAAATAATTATTATACGCGACGCTTTGTCTGACGCAAATTTCGTCTCGCGCACATCACAAAATGAAAAAAATTACCCCCATTTAGGCGCAGTCGGCGCGGAGCCGGTCCACCCGGGGGCGGGGAATATTTTCGTTTATGGACAATCTCTGCAGCCAAATTAATATAATATGATATACATACGCGTCTCGCTCGGTAATTGTCTTTGTTAAGTTTGGAAAGACTTAACAAAGATTGCTTCACGGTTAAAGTAGTTACAAGAAGAATCGGTTTACTTAGTTATTTAATTAATTAACTGAAGTTTTTCAACTTAGCAAAAATCTCACGATAACTTTGAAACTGCCCTCTCGATAACTTCTTCGAATCACAAACATTGTGAATGCAATAATTAGTTTAGCGAACAATAATTTCATTCATTTTTAGTAAAAACACATTTTATTTGTTAAGTTATAATTTTTCAGAACGTAGATTCTTAATAATTAAAACGAATAGGATGAATTACTTATATATACACAAAGTCACCGCCGCACCGGAACTAGTCGGCAATAAAAAGATCCGGATTCGAGTGCCGGTGGTGACTTCATTTTTTCGACAGATTCGATCTGATGTATTTTTTAAAATTATTCATCTAATTTGTATTAACAAAAAATTCATCAACATAGCTAGTTTACCGTATTGGTACAGTCTGAGACTAAAGTTAAACGAATATATCCATCTTTTTTACATAGTGTCGTTTGACGAGTGTTGAAAAATATTTTATTATGGTGGTAACGTCAATCATCTGTCAAGTGAGGTTATGTTTTATTTTATTTTTAAATGAAGTAATCGTTCTGGCTTGTTTGTCCTCTAATAAGTTAGTACAGGTTTACACTTTTATATAATATGTTTTAAAATCATGTAGATACGAAAGGTTTCTGAAAAAAAGCATTATAAATTATTACGATGTAGATTATTATCCATACATAATTTTTAAGAGTAAACTTTTAGTCAGGTTCACGAGTTTCCATATCGCAAAATAAGCAGACTTTTATATTTTTAGATATTGAGCGTGTGCGAATTTATTTGAACCAGAGAGTAGACACTATTAATAATTGAATCAAATATTATTTTATTACTGGCGATAAATATTGTACGTGGAGAAAATAAGTTTTCTCGGAACGAGTGTTAGATATTAAAGAAGTGAGAGTGGAGTATCTGATTAATCGCATAAAACCTAATGTCAGAGAGAAGGCTGCTTTATATGAAATCGATGACGCTGAGCGATAAAATCCGTAAAAATAGCTCGAATCTGGATTTTATTTTAGCTTAGCTTTTCAATACGCACACACATAGTTATCTCGAGAGGTTTGATCTTTTTACAATACGAATCGGTACGCTAATTAACAGGAAATAAAAAAAGTACCCAAATATAATGTGATATCTATGGTTAACAAATGTGAGAGCTCACGTGAAAAGTTGGTACGATTGGGAGTAAAAGAGATAAAATGAGTTACGTCGCGGTCGGGCGCACTCTGCTTCCAGTCGCGTTCCGGGATAGATCTATTTATTAACTTGTAAATATATTATCAGTAAAGCGCAGTGAATAAACTGTATTGTCACCTGAGCACGATCCTTGTTATTCCGACGACACGAAACTCAAGAATCATCTTCTAATGACAGCGGTATATTGCCGGTCACAAAGAGACACTACACTACCATTGAATACACTAAATATAATATGAATAAATTTAGCGTCCATACCGATAGTTGAAATCTGAGCGCTGCCAGAGACAAGAGAGCAATCCTAAGAAATGTTGCGGCTTTCACTGCCGATCAGAATTGTTTTGCACTATTCTGTCGTGACTAATGAATCATCAGCAACATCAACCCTGATAATAGATCCAGAATAGTGCCAAAAAAGTACCAATATTATAAAGCTTATGACCTTTTTTAATGCCAGTATTCAAATAGTTTATATTTTGTGTTTATATGTAATAAAAAAAAGTGGGATAGTATATACACCATAACACATATCGCACACCCCATACAAAAGTGAGTCAAAATTTACCGATTTTACGTTTTATTTCGAAATATATTCTCTATTATACCACATGAAAACCGTATTAAAGTTAGTCCACCCCTTCTCTGCGATCGGCCCATAGTGTCTCTTTTTAACGGGACCGCTTGTTCATCATTCCCCGCAGTAGACATGATACAGGAAGGACCCACCCTTTACCAGAACCATTATAAGAGTTTGCTTATCTTATCTGTTACACACTACAGTGCTAATTAACCGCGTAGTCAAAAATAACAGGTAACAATTTTAAATACTAATTAAATGCATTAATTAGAAGTACGTACATATAAAATAAATTTTATCGAAAAACATTGTTGTTGAGCTTGCGAGATTCGAACCTGGATCTCTTTCCAAACCGAGGAAGGTGCATTATCCAACTATGCTACAGCAACAGTACTTTTGACGACAAATTTTCGAAACTATATGTTACACTTTTCAAATTAATATATCTATCGTTCCATTATTTGAAAGCGATCTACTTTGTTTTTACCTTTGAGTAAACCGATAGCAGACGCCAGAAAACAATTCATTTAAAAAAAAATTTAAACACATTTATATTTTAAAATATTATAGATCTATGTTCTGAATAATTACAATTTCACAATAAGAATGTGTTTCCTTAATAATGGTAACAATTCAATTCAAAGAAAATATTATTAAATAAGGCTAAATACGAACAAATTTGAATTTAAATCTTTCTGCTTTAAACTTTATTGGAAAAGACATACAATATTTAAGTACATATAAACATAAACAAATAAAATAAATAAATAACCCCCGCAGTAGGCAATAGAATTTGCGATTCCTACATAGTAACGCGTATCGATTTCGTTCGAAAGTGTATTAATTAACTATTTATTATTTTATTAAAAATTAAGGTCTACGACACATAATAGTTACACTATTAAACATTAAATATTGTTAATTTTTGTTGTGGCTATCCAAAATTGACTTATTTTGACTTTGATACTTTTCTGCGAGATGTGCGGTAGTTGTTTTGTAATTGAATTTTATCATGTGAATATATTAAACGTCTCATAAAAAAAATACAATGAGGTGAGGAAAGAATAAATATGAAAACTGAGTAGTGCTTTATTGGTATAGAAAATGTAAGTAGTTACCATAACCGGCATAATAGCCTGAAGGGTGTATAGCGGATAAAAAAGTTTTTTTTTGTGTATAATACTCGTACATAAATATTCAAATTTCATACAGTTTCAGACGGTCAGTTTAAATAAAGTAGTGCGAGGTATTCAACCTAGACCGACTGGCTATTTACGAGAAGAGCTTAATCTGTTTAGTATTTAAAAGCGAAGAGAGATGAACAAAACAAAAAAATGTGATGCATAAATACTATATAACTATAATCATAGTTGGAATATTAGAAACGGTACTGAATTTACGATAATCATTTATTTGTTATTTATTCAAGCAGAATTTGAAATAATTTCTCATCGCCATCATCAAAAAAAAATGTACAGCGAAATTTCTCAAAAACGAGATTACAGATATTTGTATAATAGCCCAAAAGAAAGGAAGCATTGATGATTGGTAATTGAGTTCTAACAATTAAAATTCAACTACTGGATGATTACTCTCTAGTGTACCCGTCATCGCTTTAAGAATTACGAATAATTAGTTACCGATCGTCGTTACAATCGAACACAATCACAGTTATAATAACGATTTAACCATCACTAATCGCAACCCTAATTTAGCACTAAATCAAACAGTACTCACTAAATTACATATTTCACATTATTTTCTGTCGGGGTAGGCGAGGATGGGGTGCCTTCCACATACACTTTTCTGTTCTGACCTGCAAGTCTAGACTCGTCTATATTCATACGTCTTCTCATGTACGCTTGTCGAAGGTTGCGATTTCTAACAGGAGCATTTTCGTGTATCTAGTTTACTTGGACAAGCATGGGGACTCCATTTCATATATCAATAGTCATATGGTAAGAAACTATTCTCTCCTCTTTCAATTATTCCAAATGATCAAACACACAAAGTCACCCCATTTTAGTCCTGTTTCAGCTCATGTTCGTTCTTTCCTCTAAATAATATAGTAAATGGATTTTATGCTAGAGCGACCGCATTTCCACTGGATTCAGTCCTATATCGAGAGCTCAAAACTCTACGCATCAGCATTAATACAAGAATTCCTTTGCTAATACTACTAAATATTGCCTAAAAGAATATTAACTTTTTTATTTTCTTTAAATTCATGCAAATGAAGATAAATAGACTGGAAACAGTCTGAAAATGAATGCACCCGACCTACAATGAGCCCTAATATACTACTGCTCCTTTTATACGAGGCCACCCTGAGGCCTATATTCTACGCAGCCCACGTCTGGGGCCACGCGACCAAAACACACACAAATAAACTTGAGATCTTCCAAAATAAGGTCATCCGGCTAGCACTGGGTGCACCCAAATGAACGAGGATCGCACAACTCCATCACGACTCGGGTATTCTCCCCGTAAAAGAGTTCATAAAACACCTCTCCAAACGTTTTAATACTGGCCTCCCCAAGTACCAAAACCCCACGATCAACGTACTATCTAATTACGATATAACGGTCCCCACGCGTATTAAACGCCCCAAAACTGTCCTCCTTTAGAGGTTACATACGTCACTGCGCCAGCTAGCAGTTCCTGTCCCCATTTGCAGAAAAATGTCTAAATTTATCTAATAATAAAATTTGATAGGCCCATAAGGCATACGTTATGATGAAAGAGCAAGGGGTCTACCAGACACAGTGCTCCGCGAGACATTATATCAAAGTTCAAAAACTAATACATTCCTCTGAACTTTTTTCTTTTGTGCATTCAATAAAAATGTAATAATTGAGGTGTTATTTCTATTGATAGATTCAAGACTTTTACTGCAAAAACGTTATAAAATCACAAAATTAAAAAATAATTATAATAAATGTTTCATAAGGTATCATAATGTCTCAAAATAATTTGCCACGTTTACACTAAAACATTAGAAAGAATAGTTGAACCGTTATATTAAAATGTCGTTTTGAAATATGTGTCGAAAGTGAAATAAAATGTTTACCCGCGAGCGACATTGCTCATCCTGCAAAACCGCAAACCAAACAGGAGCGAAATTTTTAATCCCGAATAATAATTACACATAGAAGGGGTACACGTGCACATACTACTCAAGGCGCGCGCGCATGCAGCCCGCCGGTAGTTTAAGCCCCGGATTATGTCAACCGGATAAGCGGCTATTGCAGGTCAGTGAAATTGCATCAAAACACGATTGCATTGGATTGCACACAAAGACCGTTCCTCTTTGCAGGTACGGCCAAGAGCTTACCGCAAAATCCATGAATTTCCCATTGCAACACATGTATCTGATTAATGTTAAATATTGAATACACGGGATACGTGATATAATTAGTGATGTGGGATAGCGATTGTACAAGGGCCATTTTTAAAAGTAATGGCGGGTGTCCACTAATGAGATTTTTAAGAGATTTTCGACTATCAATCCAATCCATGAGATTCTTTGGAGACAACTCTCGGCTCTCGTAGTCCCCGTGTGCACATCGCACATCGTGTCTTAGAGATTTGCCTTATCGCGCCTCAGTCTGTGTCTCAGTTGAGTGATTTTGAATCTACGCAGTAGCAGTCAAAACGAAATAAATAAATGTTTGAAATTTGAGGCTTTATACTCGTATAAATCATTTAATGAATTATGTGTAACTTTCAGAATATACAGTTGTAGGGATCTGTGTTGATTTTTGGTAACGTTAATGTGCATATGTGGAATCTCGCTATTAGATCGAACATCATGTGCACTGGTTTGAGTTTTTGTATCTTTCTACCGATCTCAAGCTGATCTCTGGATTTACATCCAGATCAAAATCTCATTACATATACGCGTACACAGAATTAAGATGTATCTCAAATAAATCTCTGAAATTATCTCATCGCGTCTCCACCGCAGACACTTTCATCGTAAACTCACAAAAATGTATTGTAACTCATAAACTTCCCAATTATAATGATAATGACAATATACCCCTGTTGATATCCAAGCATTTTTGAGACTGGGAGACAAGCTCACAGACCCCTCGTCGAAGTCGCCTGCTCCTTGAACAATTTGTAGCAGCGGCGTAACGAAGAAAATTGGCTCCAATGCAACGTAAAAAAGTAATAGGCCTCAATGCAAAATGGAAGGGCCCCCTTAATATGTACTGTACATAACTTATAAAAATATTATTACTACGTGGTTTATCCATTAAATAGTAATAATAAAACTGGTCACTTGTTTCTTATAACAATCACTTTCATGAAAAAACATTATATTTGCATTCGCAACAGAAAAAATGTTTCCTTCGTTTTGCAGAGATGATCTGGTCCATGACCCGGGACATATTAGCATATCGCCTCTCAATCGGCGAGATCAATGATAGACATGGTTAATAAAATAAAACTGAAAAATGGCATGAAAAGCTAGTTTTGATAAGTTCCTTACAACGTTCCAGTCCAGAGCGCCTACGTTGATAATAGACGCAACATAAAAATTCTAACTAAAAGGTGTATTTAAAAATGTGTTAATTTAAACTTCGAACCGACATTAATTTATACCAAGTTTGAACTTTCAACGATCGTGTCGGCCAAAAGCAATTCGGGCGCTATTCGAACTTTTGTAACAGAAAATAAAATAAACAATGGTGTTTTCCCACGGTGCGAGGTGGCGCGAGTTTTTTTCACCGCATTCGAACAAATCCGCATATTTTCCGTTTTCCGAAATATATGACAAATCACCACCTGTCCCGCGCAGCGATTGGTCAGCGGGCCCGCCCGCCACCGGCCCCGTCCGTCAATTTATCACGACCCTAAAAATTATTCGGCGTCGGGACTGCTTCCATTTTATTTTCACGAATGTGTTGTAAAGCGGCGCCTGTCCGAAAATGGTACGTGTCCTGTTATGCGCGGCTGTCATTTTTGAATCCCCAATGTCGGTAATCGACGTCAATGCGATCGCCCGTAAAACGTGTGGTGATTTTATTATAAAATAAACAACAGCTTCAAACGTGAAATATGTGATATAATATGTCAATTTTACAACACGCAATGGCAGGCTTAATAGTTTGAATTATTTTAAAAACGTAAAATATATTCACGCTAACACAGGATCAAAACGATACCGAATAAAATAAATGATAAAAAGATTTATTTTATTCACATATTTTTATTCAATAAAAAATATTATTAAAATACTAATTAAATGTATTAATTAGAAAGATTCCAATTTTATCGAAAAATATTGTTGTTGCGGTACCGGGATTCGAACCTGGATTTCATTCCAAATCAGGGAAGGTGCATTATCTAACTATGCTACAGCGACAATGCTTTTGACGACAAATTTTCGAACCTATAAGTTGTATCAATGTGTCCAAAATTTAATAAAAATGAATTGTTCATTCTGGCGTCTGCTATCGGTTTACTCAAAGGTATTTGATATTCCGGAAAAAAAGTTGATGGCTTACAAATAATGGAACGATAGATGTATTCATTTGAAAAAGTGTAACATAGAGGTTCGAAAATTTGTCGTCAAAAGTACTGTCGCTGTAGCGTAGTTGGATAATGCACCTTCCCCGGTTTGAAAAGAGAACGAGGTTCGAATCCCAGTAGTGCAACAACAATATTTTTCTATAAAATTGATTTTATATGTATATATTTTTAATTAATACATTTAATTAGTATTTAAAATATCACTGACCTATGTTCTGAATAATTACAACTTTACAGTAAGAATGTGGTTTCCTTAATAAAAATATTATTGACGTAGGTTTGCTTTGCTACTTGTCACGTCGCTCTAGGCATATTTAGATTATTTTATTACAGTCAATAATATTATGAAACAAATTGATTATATAGCCGATACACAGAAAAATACAATACAGAAAGATCCATCTATAAAAAACAACAGTTTTAACTTATTATATATAAGCTGTAGTGACCATGCAATGTCATCACTTGTCGTGAGTTATGCACATGTCTGCCCTGTCCATCGGACGCGTACGCACAACTTGTGAAAGGATATATTCACAACAGATAAACCACGGCAGATGTCATCCTCGCAGCGAGGGAACGCCGAAGAAGAAGACTTAATATGTTACCTTAGACATCTATTTTTTCCGATTGGAAATGACTATATTCTTCAGTACAATAAATATTGTGCGAGTGTTATCCTGTTAGACTAACTTACTTTATAATCTATAATCTAGTTTGTCGGCTTTCGACTTCCTCGTTCTCGAATTAAAGAATATCGTCAAATTTGTAATTTCGAGAAACAGTGAACAATTTTTAAAGGAGATCAGGGGAAAGAACCGGCGCCCGTGCGCCGACTTTCAAGCGACGACCGCTACGCCGCAGCGACGTGAGCGGGGTTTTGACCGCCATTTTAAGCGTCAAGTTACAGAAAATGTATTCGAGTATTTATATTTTACGTTATTGAATTCTAGCTGTTACCCGTCAAAAGTGACGGGAAAATAAATATATAAAATAATAAAAAAACATCGACTGATTTAGAAGCATTCAAAGACACCGATGATTTTTAAAAGTCACCACGAAGAGTGTTTCTTGTTAAGTATGAGTATCAACGAGGGCGGACGTTACATTTATCTATTGCTAGTGTGTGTAAACAAAGGATAAGTCTGCCCAGCTACAGTGTGTACAGGATTTAACATTTTATTAATTTATATAATAAGTGTACAATGGATTACGACGATTAGACGATCTAAGCATGTTCTCAAATGGTGTATTTTTTTATACAATTTATTTTGTCTAAACGTAGCTGAAAATAGTCATATTTTCGTATGGATATACCTACACTATTTTCCATCAAAACGTTGGATAACTAGTCTAGACTATTATATATTCTTATGAACTGTGTTAAATAAAGAATTTTAAATACTAAATTAATGTATTAATTATAAATATATACATATAAAATCAATTTTGTCGAAAAATATCGTTTTTGCGTCACCGGGATTCGAACCTGGATCTCTATTTCCAATCCGGGGAAGTACACTACCAATTGTGTTATAACGCCAGTATTTTTCTTGACAAATTTTCGAACCTATATGTTACATTTTTCAAATTAATACACCTGTCGTTCCATTATTTGAAAGCCATCTACATTATTTTTACAGAATCTCAAATACCTTTGAGTAAACCGACTGCAAACGCCAGAATTATGAATTCATTTTTATTAAATTTTGGACACATTGATACAACGTATATTATTAAGGAAAACACAATTGGAAATAGAGATCCAGGTTCGAATCCCGGTGACGCAAAAACAATATTTTTCGACAAAATTGATTTTATATGTATATATTTATAACTAATATATTAATTTAGTATTTAAAATATCACAGACCTATGTTCTGAATAATTACAACTTCACAATAAGAATGTGTTTTCCTTAATAAAAATAAAGAATTGTTTTTCTATATCAAATTAGACATATAATTTTACATTTACATATTTAAGGGTTAAAAACAATAGTTTTGCTCCTAATACGTCTAGTGGAATATTGTGAACCACTTAACCTATTCTACTATCTCAAAATTTTAATTTTATTTAGTAAATCCACACAACGAGGTTAATTTTTATTACGAGGAGTGGCAAACATAGTTCCCAATATAACGAACTGGCGGCCCTTGTCCGGAACCAAGGACGGGGGTTAAAGGGTGGGTTCAACTGTTTTTCGCAGGTATTAAAGAGTAACGATGCAAAATTAAGCCCTGTGGGGTGTTCAGGGGGGTAGAGTTAGGTGGGTATATTTATAGTATTTTTAACGAAAGGATCAAATTTTCATTGCGCCCGATTTCCTGAGCACCTCCCGTATTCTCCCTACTATGGTAAAATAATACATGTATGTCGAAGCTAAAATTACCCACGTCAAAACGATGAAATCAAATGTTAACTTCAACAAACACTGAATGGAAAGGTCATTAAACCGGACACAAATGTCATTCTAAAATAAAAACAATATAAATAAATGTTTATTCTAAAACCACGCTTATAAACATTGTTTACCAACAATGGTCTAAATTACAACAGGACATAGAAAAAGCATTTATTGCACGCCGATAACGGACACCGCAATTTCGGTTCGATATTCACAACCATCATTTTAGACGACACGCCACTAGCAAACGACCATTTAAAATGTATTAAATATCTCGTATTACACAACAAACACTGAATAATTAAACGCAACACGTCAGGCAGTAGGTAATGATGTACCGGCAGACCAGGGGCGGGGCGAGAATAACGACCGACAGTTAAATATATTTAATTAGTCGGCCAACTCGGCAAAATGATAAAAGTGAAATATGTCCGCGGCGGAACGAGGAGAATTTACATATTAATTAAATTCGCCGGGACCTTGCGAACACACTGTTCCTATTTCTGTAAAGTTCCATTAATAAAATACTAACTTCAGTCTCGGGACACCGCACTGGCGAGGTTCCCCCGGAGTGACGGCACGGATAAATGTGAGGCTGAAGCGTATGCCGGAACCGAACACCCCGATCAGCGGAAACGGAAGGATTCATAATGCATTTAACTGGGCGATAAAATACTCCCGATGGTGATGTAGCAGTTTCAGTTGATTCAGGTCCGAAGATGTATAAAATCCGGATATGTCTGCAACAGGGATGAACGAACGGTACGTGGAAGCCTAACTATAAATTAATGTACTAATATTAGGCAAAGCGATAACGGATTCATAATATTCTCGAAATAATTCAAACATTTTAGAATTTTAAATTACAATAAATACCGTTTCTAAAATCGGCGGATTCTTTCATTCATTCAACATGATCAAACCACCAAAAGCGACCCTTTTTTTAATCTTAGTAATTATTCGTAGAAATTTTTAATTTTTCTACTACTGTTTTAAGATAACCGCTTCGTACTGGGCTCGCTATTTTCTATTATGCAAAATAGCAAAAACAAAACGAAACTATATAAATGATTCAGTTAAATCAGTGTATCCTGCTATAAAATATAGTGTAAAAGATGATTGTAATAAATCAGTGAATACGTTATTAATCAACGATTAGCATTCACAAAAAACGTGACTCAAGACCGGGAAGATTCCGGGACCATGACGCTCGCATATGAGATGGAGTCAGGAAGAAACGAAATAGTAAACGCCTAGATTATTCATTTCAATAGTATCAAACATTAACATTGAATGATTTCTCAAGCACCACAATGGTGTTAGAGTAGAACGGTTGACAGAGAAGTGTTCCCCGGTACAACAAAAGAACAACAATGTAATGTCAAATCCCAAGAAATACCTGTAATCACCTGAAACATGACTCGCGTGAATCAAGCTGCAGATCGCGTCATCGATAAATGCAGAAGTCACAGCATTCGTAGTATTTCCGTTATTCATTATAGATGGCGCTCTGTGGTATCATAATTCGCTAGTGATGACCATTTTCAACCGTATACAGCGCTGTTCAACTTCTCTCGCGTACAGCGTAACAGACAAACTGAGAGGTAAGTAAATCACACGAGTACTATCGATACTACCGCTTCGATGGTTAATACCGAGTTCCTTCAAGTTGTGAGTTTTGCTCAAAAGAAAAATCACATCAGATGGAATACAAACATATTAAAATTTTACGTATTTTTACGGAGAACATATATTATTATTGTTGCGGTTACAGTTTTTCAGGACATAGCTCCGTGGTGTTTTTTATACAAATTAAATTAATCTACTTGAAAGATACACAGAAAAGGTCTATTTATCGAAAAAAAATTTTAGTCGTTACCAGGATTCGAACCTGGACCTTTTCCTATTCGGGGAAACGCGTTATCCAATTTTGCCATATCAACTTAGTAAATTTACGACAAATTTTAGAACTTACATTCTATAGATCTTTCAAATTGATACACCTGTTACTCCATTTTTAAATTGACAAAATTAGAATGATTCGCAGGCGCTGGTATACAACATACAAATAAATTAAACATTAATCATACAAAATAAATTAAACATTAATCAGATTATCGCTTTTTATCAGAAAAGTGAAATAAAAAAAAACAATACGAGTAGTTCATATCCGCCAAATCGCATATTGAAAATAAAACAAATAAACATTTCTACAAAACTTTAATTAAAACACATGATTGCACGTACACAAAAATTTCCAATTTAATACGCCACTTATATTTTTGTGTAAAGAAACTGAATAGTAATAAAACTCTCGAATAAAATAAATAATAATAAAAATTCTTTCTCGATAGCGAGTGATTTATTCAACCGTTCAAAATTTTCCCGCAAAAGTGCCCACTCGAGAATAGGCGCTCTGCCGCAAGCTATCTCGATCTATCTCTTCTCCATAATATGTACTCATCTATCGGATGCAAGCCGCGGACGGGCGGGGGGGCGGGCCGGGGGTTCCGGAGCGAGGACAGGCGGTAATGAATGCAAAACGCCACCATAACGGATTCTCAACAAGCTCCCGCCCTAGGACGAAGAAAATAATATCCCGGACCGGAGAGACAGAACGATTCGCCATCCAGCAACTAACTAGGCGGGATGTTGACCCCAAAATTATTTAAGGTCACGAAAATGGAAACAGGCGAAAAACATTTTTTTATTTTTTATTATTCACCCAATATTATATTTTGATTTTTCGGAATACGATCGAGGATTTTTATAAATAATCAGAGAAAAAAATGTGTAAATAATGAGAAAAAACACATTGTTTAAATTCACAATACATCTATTCTGAATTTTCCAATCATCTTTTGGAAACAAACCATTATTTTGACATTAACAAGGGATTATTAGATAAATGTGTTACTAGCAAATTAAATATTATAAAAAACCAAATTATTTTTGCTAATAGACACCATTTAAATTTGTTTTCACAGTATAGTTCCTAATTAGTTACCCACCACTTTTATTTTTGTAGTTTTGTTTTTGTCTATGTTTGCATTTTTAATTTTAGTATACACTGTTTCCTGAAGAAGGGACCATAGGTATAGAAACATGTCGATGTATCAATAAATAGTGGTTTTAAACAAAGCGTTCTTTTCTTATTATTTATCCAATAACATGTCGGCACAAAATAATTTTGCAAGTATTGAAAAGTGAAGTGAAAAGATTGTCCGATTATTCGGTGGATTCGTCCACACGTACCGCGGAAAGTTAAGAGAGCCGAGCTGAATAAAGCCCTCCAAGACCCTGAAACTTGGCACATTCTCGACAAACAACTAACCCAAATTGTATTATTGGATAAAATTGTCTGAAAATGTTATAACACCGTGTGACAAATTTTATACAATGAAAAAGACAACCGTCATTCTAAAACTTCCAAGGCCCAAAACTCACCCCCCGGATCTGTCAACATTTTCACAAAATAATATTGGACTTTTTATTTGAACGAAGTTAAAACATCTAAATAACATACAGAAACAACTAGTTTAATTAAGGTATTTTTATAGGTGTATAGGATAACAAATCTATTTGTAAATTATAACTTAAATTATAATATTTTTGATAGAATTCTATTAAATCAATTACGCTACGCCAACCTGATAAGATAAAAGTTTATTGACGAATTTTCAGTGTTTTACATTAGAATAGAGCTATAATAATATAATCAAATTTATTAGAAGTAAATAACCTAGTGAGACCACCCCTGCAACACCACTGCATATCGGTTTTGGGTAGATCTGAATTACGAATGCCACAACGATTCATATCTTCTTAGGCATCTAACGGTACATTAAATAATCATTTAAAAAAAATAAAAAAAATACTGTTAAACACAATTTCTAAGTGAGCTTCCCTGTAACAACACTCCCCGACGCTCCGTCCATCTATCAACATTTGTAAAAAAAAAACGATATACATTCAGTGAAATATAAAATTGCCAGATAAGCATTTTTAAATACGTCACTCTTTATTTTCGTCAATTAAATAGTGGCAGTTTTGCTTCTGAACCCTTCTAGAATCAAAAAGGGTTATAGGTATAAGGCTGTGAGAGCAAAATTAGATTAATCATACATTTTCCGTACATGAATAAAGACTTTAAATGACAATGAATTTGAAATGAAATATTATTGTAAATACTAAATTAATGTATTAATTATAAATATATACATATAAAATCAATTTTGTCAAAAATATTGTTTTTGCGTCACCGGGATTCGAACCTGGATCTCTATTTCCAATCCGGGGAAGTACACTACCGATTGTGCTATAACGCCAGTATTTTTCTTGACAAACACACAGACCTATGTTCTGAATAATTACAACTTCACAATAAGAATGTGTTTTCCTTAATATTATTATTGTAATTGTGGATCAACCCTGATTTTAAAAATGATCACCATGTGGCAGTGTGTAATGAATAGTTTTTGAATTCATTTTATTGTTATTGTATATAACCTTTTAAATGGCAAATTAATTATTTTGTAATTTGAATTTGTACTATCATATTTATAAAAACACGTTGATTTTCGGGAAACAACGCAAACTTTACGCCGCCAACGGCGTAATATACTTACTTACTTAGCATCACACCGTTTCCCGTTTCCCGGTAGGCAGAGAGGATAGGCACACTTTTCTGTTCTGACACACAATTCTCGCCTCATCCACATTCGTACATCTTCTCACACTAGCTCGCCGATTATTGAGGCTTCTAACAGGATCATCCTCCTATATCTGGTCTTGCGCGGACGTATGGTGCCATCAACACTTGCGTCGTATATTTTTCCTACCATTCTCTCCTCATTCGTCCGTTCCATATGACTAAACCACCTAAGTGATCCTTTCTTAATCTTACTCACTATACTGACATTAGTGTACATAAATAGATTTGCCACATGTATGCCTAAGTGATCTCATTTCCACTGCATTCAGTTTACTTTCGTTCCTCTGCTGCCAGCTCCAGTCTTCACTTTCATACAACAGTGTCGGTACCATTGTGTGGTGTCCATTGTGCACTGCTAGTCTTGCCTCGATTAACAAATTCCTATAATATAAATAGATCCAAATCAATTAATTAACCAAAGAACATTCTCGACAATGTATGGAGACACTAAGGTTAACTTTAGTATGGGTGGTATTAGAAATTTAGGCCTTAACGCGACTGGTTAATATATTAACCAATATCAAGCCTTTGTCCCTATAAAGAGTTAAAACATTGCTATTCAAACAAGGCGTCTTGGAGTTAGTCCACTTTGGCTCTCATATGAACCTTCGTAAGACGCTACCCTCTAAAAATGTATAAAATTCCTCCAATTGTAGAAATTTTAATTACGAAAGCTCCGCTGACTGTGACCCTAGGAGCGTTTTAATTGTGTGAACATTCCAGTTTATTCGGCTGTTGCGGCCATCGCGCGCAATTTCGCAATACTCTCAATTATTTGTAACGGCCGTTCGTTTGGGTTGGAACAAACGCTAGAAGTCTGTAAAAAAACATTATAAGTTTCGTCCGTTGTGGAAAACTTGAGGCGCAACTTTCGATGATAATTAAATTGTTTGCGTTTTCTTACGAAAATGCGAGTTTTTATTATTAATTTATATCGGAAGTTATACACTAGATTTGACTTTTTTTAAAACTATTCCAAAGGTTCCATTATTTGAAAGCCTTTACTTTACGGAATCTCTAATACCCCAGAATTAACAATTCATTTTTATTTAATTTTGGACACATTGATATAACTTGTACATTATTAAGTAGAATACATTATTATTGTGAAGTCGTAATTATTTAGAACATAGGTCTGTGATATTTTAAATACAAATCAAATGTATAATATTAATTGGAAAAATATATAATACATATAAAATCAATTTTATGGAAAAATGTTGTTGCTGCCGGGATTCGAACCTGGATCTCTTCCAATCCGTATTGTCATGTAGACAGCGTGATCAGCTTTCAAAAAGCACCGCTAGAGAAATGACGGGAAGTGCATAAATACTAATGGTGTACGTGTTGCGATGTGAGGAGACGGCGCAAACGACTCGTTTAATTTAGCTGAAATTTTCCCTAGGAAACTTAACACAGCAGAGAAAACATACTCGTACTGCATGCAACGTAATACCAGGCTGTAATTAATATGAGAGAAGTCTAAGCGAATCCGGGACGGAAGCTTTCGCAGAAAATCATTAAGTTTAAAACCCCTAATTAAATAAATTTCCCTTTGCGTGCATTCCTGACAAAGTTTCCACTTGAAACATCCCCAGGGTTTCCGCCTTCGTGAGCACGTGCTAATTTCTAAAGAGTTATTAAATATTGGAATATTAAAAAGGAAAATGAGGATTACGAGGAAAAGATTTAAAATATTTAATGTACCTAATGATTGAAAAACTCAATAATGTAATACTGGAGAACGGTGTACTGCCCCAGATATTTTGAGGAAGGTGAAAGCGAGCGGGCTGTAGCGAGAGCAGATGAGTCCCATAGCACGCACATAGCCCTCGCACACAAGTCGACAGTATCGAGACCGATGGGTAGACCGAGATGTAGATAGGTGGATAATGTCAAGAGACTTGCAAGAGGTAGACTGGTGTCCGGCGAACTGGATCACAGAAGACGATGTCAAGGGATATATGGACGAGTCACACGATCCCTACGAATTTGTCATTTAGTTTCAATATTTTTACTAATATATTCCTTCATATTTCATGTATTATCACTTCGAAAAAGGATAAAATGTGATATGATGAGGATGATGGATGATGCAGCAGTCATTTCACGACCTCAACGAAATCTTTGGAAAAGGAGCGATTGGTGAAATCCACGTTTGAAAATGGTTGAATCGTTTCAAATCCGGTGACACAAGCTGTATGAAGGAAAAGGTCGTCCTTCTGATTTTGATGATCAGATTCTTCATACTCTCACAGCACCCATGGGCTACTGCGTTAATTGCTAGCTCAATTTGGCAGACGGGAATAGTCTACGACCATTTGGATGAACTTGTTGCCAATGTCAAAGAGCGTGAATCGCGTCAAAGAAACATAACTTTTTTACCAGTGGAATCAATCGTTTGTCAAGAAAATGGGAAACAGTTATCGTAGTAGACGGCGATTATGATCCAGAATAACTGATTAAAAAAAACTATGGTTAATTAAACGCCAATCTAATATTAAAAGGCACTATGGAAAAAATAATGTAGCAATTGAATGGAATGGCCGCCTTTTATTAAAATAGAACAAAAAAAATATTACGGCACGTGAAAGAGAGAGATTATTTTAATATACCTAATGTACGACTTGACGCATAAATTTAAATACGTAGAGCGCCAGGATTATACCATTTAACAATTACTATTCAAGGAATAAAAGAAAGGCTTTATTTGGGGTTTACGTTTTACATTACACCATTAAACTTAATTTATAGTAAATGGAATACGAACCATGGCACAGAACAATAATTACGCATTGTTTGAGAATACACCGACCACTTATTTTGTAAACAAGAATAAACCAAATTTACAGAGGCCCATCATACAGGTACCGGCTCACTTACACAATCTACATTCAAAACTATACTAAAGTATTATAATAAAATAAATATCAGAAATTCACACATCGTTCACGCCACATATGAGATAATAATTATCAGAATAATAATAATAATAATTTAGCACAGCTCATTCTTAAATATCGGTAGTGTCATTAATACGTGTCATTTTATAAAGCGACTAAATCAGATGCAGTGAGCACTTCACACACTTCATATGAATCTAAAACTATCTACCATCTTGTTAATACATTTTTAATGCCAGATAGGAAGTTCTAGGTATGGAGGTGTAAAACGAAGATTTTTAAGTCCTCTAAATTTGACCAATTTTTCGTATCCAAATATTGCTACCAGCCCGGAAACAAATTATTTTATTTTAAATTTTGAAGAGCAATATCCGTAGAAAATGAGAACGTAGCAATAACTTACATTTATTTATTGGACGGTGTAAGATGAAACCCAGCCTGTTGAACTGGACGATTTTAGTCGAGCTTCGCCATTCCTATCGTTGACAGTATATGTCCTATGCAATCGATTCAGGCAGGCTTTCAAAATGGATAATCCCTTAAAAATCCCAACACGATCACAATAACCCTTTTTGGGTGCAATCCGCCTCGAGCTTGTCTTTCTGGTGGAATTCCTTTGTCTCCCCGCTGCCTTTGACGTTTATTGGTGTTATAATTGATCTATTTCTCATTCCCCCGTAATAACGCGCTCCAAAAAAGTAGGCTTTGTCGCGTCAGATCAGAAAGCTTTCGCTTTCTCGCAGAAAAAGCGGTAACTACTACATAAAACAGAAAATGAGTATTTTTATTTTTTTATTTGCCGTCTTCAAAATTTTATACAAAACACCTAAACGAACTGAATTTTTAGTAAAAAAAAAAAAGTTCTAAAATCATATCACGAGTTATTTAATTATGAATTTTGAAAACAATACTTCGAAAAACAAACGATACGTGACACGAGAATAACTTAAATACATTAGTATACATACCTCACACCAAGATTTACTCCAATGGAGTGGATCGAATCAAATGGGGTTAAATACTAGGTGCAGCGGTGTCGGCGGCTCGCGTGCACAGTGAATGATAAGGCGAAGAAGATTATTAATTCATAAACGTGGAAGGTTTCAAGAAAGTTGTTTCTTCGCTAGCCAAGGAGTCAAAGAAAAATATGTGGCATGAAATTGCTAGTATCAGCGTGTAAGCGGCAGTTTGTGGTCGCGTGTCGGACAGTAAAGATATTATTTAAAGAACGCTAAAATTTCAAAGCGATTCACAACCAACGCGTCTACACGAACGACACTAGTTATGACCCGTCTCGAAAATCGCGCGAAGTTGAGCGCGGAGCTCATATTTTGTAAGTAGAGTAGAATGTCACAACTGATACCTTTACAGTCAAATCTCCGAGACGTGAGATAAGGTCTCATCCGTGTACATGCTTCATTATAAAAATAATATTCGGTCGTCTGTTATTAAATACTTAAAAATAATGATGTAGAAGAACCGAGCGGTTTGTGTCTTGACTAAATGTACACATATGATTCCATTACACTTGTAGAAAAGCTACATGTGTGTTTTTTCTTGCTATTAATTCTACAACATCGTACCGGTTACTTGCGATTTTTGCACAAAGTACCTATATAGATTCCGTAGGAGACTTACTAAAAGAAGTCCTAAGAAGGAAAATAAGTTGTTTAGGTTTGGATATATGGCGTGATGGTACGATCTGTAAATATGTTTATAAATTTTGATAAAATAAAATTAAATATCGTTAAATGGGGTCGAAAGATCAGCATTCATTATTATTTTGTACTTATCTAGTATATTTCCAGCCACAGATTGGATATCGTATTAAAGAAGGTACTTTGAAAAAATTGAATAATGTTATGTGAGTTTATTCTGGTTTATGAGACCAGGCAATGAAGATAGATAGATCCTATCTCTTGCCGAGGTATGGACATGATAGAGGGAGACGTAGTGTGACGTCTACGCGAGAATATTTAATATAAAGCAAATATTTAAATGGTGCGGACCGACGGAATTGTGGTGAACGGGCGATTAGTGGGAATTAAGAGAATATATTAAATGAACAAGTTCCGTAATGTGACGCTAGGAAATGGTACGACTTTTCCAGGCCGTCCGAGAGAGAATTTCGCTAAATTACACATACAATATAAAATAAATGAAAACTTTAATACTATTTAAAAGTACAGGGTGAATATTATGTTCCAGGCCGATGTTGTTTTTGAATAACCAGGAAATGAAACACATTTTTAAAATTTGGTTTTTATTTATCGATTATTTGGTTTATTACAATTATGTATGGAATATGACATCGGTCAGGCGGTCGCTTTTGGCAGCGCCACAAATGCGTGCTTTTTTAACCATATTTTTCATAACACTTTCACACACTTCCCGTGTTATTTCAGGAATTTCATTTCGAATATTGTCCTGTAGGATCGGAATAGTTGTTGACTTATTGACGCAGACCTTTGCTTTCAAGTACCCTCCACAGAAAATAGTCGGAACCGTCAAAACAAATGGTCGAGGAGGCCAATCGATATCAGCACTTTTTGACATTATGCGGCCGGGAAAAATTTCAAACGTAGCTCGGGCTGTGTGTGAGTGGCACCGTTCTGTTAAAACCATATGTGTTGCAGGCCCTGTCGACCCAATTCGGCCACCAATAAGTTTTCCAACAGTTGACGATAGCGATCACCATTAATGGTTACAGCATTGCCATTATTATTTAGATAAAATGCGTTAGATGCCCCATAATAAATTATAATCAATAATTTCTACGACTACTAAATGCGAACCGACAAATGTCTGTCAAACCAAAATGGCAACCAAATAAAATCGGCCTGGAACATAATATTCACCTGTACAATCGGATCAATTTGAGAGAAATTTTTAACATTATGAATATAAATATTGTGAATTAACCAAAAATAATTCGTCAAAAAAGACGGTAAATAACAATTTTTGGCACATTTTTCATTTATAGGTTAAACTTTAATTATTATTAAAACAAACTTAAGGTTACGATCACCATAAAATACAGAATTTTTAAAAAGTTACTGTAATAATATAAAGATATTTAAAAATGAGGAAGGTAGCAACTTATATCGATCAAAAGTATTTTTAATTAAATATTTTACGGAGATGAGACCTGTCAGCCAGCGATTGATCGACGCCCCTCATATTGAAGATTAACTCCAAAAATGTACCGGACGGTTCGTTTTATCCCCCAGAATCGTTGACTATTTACATTCCTCCACTACGTAATGAAAATGTAGAAACCGCAATGAATGTGTCACCCTGTACCCTGTAAAAAGGAATTTTCAAATGATAGATACGTAAAATGTAATAATAGTACGACTTACTTTCATCTGATTGCGGTGCGGATAGAATGGCACTGTGCTTCTTTTTGACTTCTTCGACGTTTTCCTGGATCTTGTCTATCATGGCTCGTATTTCCTCAACCTGGAACACACAAATCAATTAAATTTTAGCGAAATAACATTTAAGAACACTCTTAGATTTTTAATATTCAAAACAAAATAGACGAATCACTTAGAAAGATATATAAAAATCTTTATATCGGAAAAAATATTTAGTTGCTGCCGAGACTCGGACCCGAAATATTATCTTGCCGGGAAAATGCGTTACCATTACATTTATTACGAATTTAGACTTTAAATCTAAAATCATTAAGTGAGACATCTATTATTGCGAATTAAAAATTATCAGCTTTTTATCTATAATAAATCTCAGAAACGAGAATAATACACACTAGAATTTTCGAATCCATTTTTATTTAGGAATAGTTTAGTACAGCATACATATAATTGAAATGATTATCTCGTTTGAAACTTGATACATTTATGCGGTATACTGAAAGAAAATTACAAAGTCAGAAATATTTATTCCACGTCAAAATTTCACCAATGCCGAGGTTGAAGGTGTCTTCCGTGTGTCGATCAGATATCAAACAAGCGAGAGAGATGAGATTTGAAGAAAAATGGCGGTATTAAAATACTGAACACTGGTCGATCGGTCTCTCGAAAAAGAGTATTTCTTGCATTTGTCGGTGTCGAGTTTGGTCTTAAAACAAAAAAGGAAAGTATGGGAATATAAAACAATACAACGCCGAAATAAAAAGGAGATATAAACAAAATGAAGAACGAAGAGCGAAGGAAACAAGGCGAGGAAACGATTAAACCCACCGCTTCCGTGCTCCAAAGATAAGCGCTGACGGTAAATGAGCTCGGTGCCCGCAAAGCAGACACCAATAATAATTGACGTTACTAACTTATAAACAATGTAATAAGCTGTCTGTGAGCAGGATGAAGTCTACACCTAAATTCGTTACAAAGACAGATCCATGTATTTCATCCATGCAAATATAATTCTCGCCGTTTGCAATTCACGCATTTAATAATGGCTTGCGAGCGTAAGCCGCATAAACGCGTATTTCGAATAAAATAATTATATGATTGTGTGGTGTTTTGTTCCTCGATTTATTATGAAAAATATATTGCAAGGGTTCGAAAAAAAAATTAATACAATACCAGAAGATATCTGATTAGGTTTTTTTTTTAATTGAAACAATGACGCAAGAATAAGTCGAGACATCTAATGACAACTGTGAAACGAAGGTAAGCCGCATACATCGGACACATTCTCCGCAATGAGAAATACGATCACTTACAACTCATTATGCATTTATCATTAAGATAGAATGCAGCAGAGCCTTCAATTGCAAAAAAGGTCATCTTGGCTGCGTAACCTCAGAAAATGGCTCAATATCCCAAAGCTTGACATCTTATACATGTTGCACAGGATAAATGAGCACACTGCAACACGATGGTTAACATTGGTAGGTTAACCTACCAACTACTCTGTATAATGGATGGATATAAATGAAACAATGTTATTACTCTACTTGAGTTTATTAGCACTAATAAGCTAAAAAATTCAAGTAGCGTAATAACATTGTTTCATTTATATCCATCCACAGTTAACGCCGATTCTATCAATAATACTCTGTATAAAAATGAAAAAAAAGTTATTTTTTTATTATTGAGGGGTTTTACCTAGTCGTAATATGACTATTGTAAGCGTGTTCCATTTATTGGAAATTGTAGGTCAAGAAACAAAAATTTCCCTGGCGATTACAATGTAAATTGCAGATTTCATTAGATACATTCATAGACTTCTGAAGAGTAAAGTAATTAACATTGATTCACCGGCATATCACTCCGTAAATGCCGAAATTATAAAATTAAAAATCACAAAAATACACCATTTAGATAATAACATTTATAAATTAAAGTAATATCAGAGCCATTTGTTATTGTCACCTTTTTCACCGTTAACAAATACCTTTTTCCACACAACGTCAACACTCCTTCGCGCGCGCTTTTTCACTGATTCTTGCCGCGTCATCCATAGATGATGTCGCACCATCGACAATCCTTTGCCATGGATCATCACAAACCACACGCCCTCCTGATGTCCTCATCACCAATCAACACTCATAATCATTGAGCCACTGCGGGGGCCGCCGAACCCTGGTTCCCCGTCTTTGTCCTTCGGATTTGTTTGGCACATCATCTTCTGCTGCTATGCCTTCATCCAGCTCCACAGCCTCACTGAGCTCCTCATCGTCTGCATCTTCTGATTCGCTTTCTTCACTGTCGTCAAACAGTCGTCTAATGTCCAGCACATGCCTTGGCACACCGTCTATCTCTACGTTGTTGTCACTCACAACCCGAGTGACAATACCAGGCTGCCACCTTGTGGTACACCTTGCATTGGGCGGCTTCAAAACTACAACATCGCCTGGGCGGTACGAGGATTCCTTGGTTTCTTCTAGTTCAGCAGGTGGTACGAGTGGGTGCCGCCACATGTAAGCATGCACAATGTTGGCAGGCGACGTCTCTTCTTGACCCGGGTGGGCAGATGCTAAGTTGTACCAGAATACAGCTTGCAGGGGATCGATCTTGCTCCGTGCCGCAGTCCTCTTTATCGTGCGGTGATGCCTTTCGACTATTCCATTCCCTGACGGACGATAAGCGGCTCTGAACCTCTGGCGAACACCCCACTCCCTACACAATTCTCGTAGCGCCAGAGAACGGAATGCTCTACTATTATCGAGTAAAATTTCGTCCGGGGGACCTCTTTCTCTAAAGACTTCCTTTAAATTACGGACCACATCTTCACTGCTCTCGGCTCTAATTTCTTTCCACAAGGCAAACCTACTCGGCCCACAATCGATGACAGTGAGGTAGCACTTACTCCCAAAGTGTGTCGCATCAACTGCGATCCTACTCCAATTGCGCTCCACGTTCAACACTCCAGAGTTGTGCCTATCAGGCGCTGGATCTATGGTCCGGTACTGTATACAGTTTCTTACGCATTCCACCACTTCCTCTCTCCGAACGTCCGGGTTTACCAGTCGGTTCAGATGAAGAGTCCTGTCTACACCAAAATGATGTTGCTCATGCAAGCGTTTCACATCAGAGTTTTCAACCACTCCCACAGCCGCCACATCACTTCTGTGCCAGCTGCGATCAACTCTTGTCAAAGGATCTGCCTTGTTTTCTATTGACTTAACAAGAGTGATGGTCAACTCGAGACCATATTCGTCCACCAGTTCTTTTATCAGTCCAAGCCTCCTTTTGACTAACATTTCAGACATGCCAGAAACTCTGATCCGGTGATCCTTCGTCAAAACAGACGTGACCCATCCCACCACTGTTGCGGAATCTGACATCAACTCCATAGCTCTTAGTCCCCATTTCAATGCCAGCGTTATTCCCTTAACAACAGAGTCAAGTTCTGCCACATTGATATGACCAACGTCCGTGGTCTTTCTTAACCATGACATATCTTCTACAACTTTCCCATCAATTTCCACCATAGCTCCGAACGCTAATGAACTTGCGTCGCACCACACTCTTCCCGTCGTAAGATCTGCAGGAACATTCCAAAAACCCTTTACGGGATCATCGCATTTTACTTTTTGGATCACCTCACTGAGAATTCTCTGGGCATTTTCTCCTACATGTGAGTCCCATGTATCCCCAGAACATGCTCTTTTCACAAAACTACAAGCAACCCGAAGCCACCCACACACCGGGTAATGGCCAACCAACTGCCCACAGACAGAAAACAATTGCCTCTTCGTGAGCTTTGTAGCTGATTCCAGTTCAGGAATAGTATTCCCACGCCTGAACACCAGAACTCCATTTTCTCGCTCAATTCGAAGCCCGAGAACGCGTCCGCCCTCCAGATCTAATGGTGGCTTTGCTTCCAATCCATACCTCCTTAGGTGAGCCGCTACCTCCTCAGCTGAAACCACTGTCTCGTCCACTATGATGTCGTCAATGTAGCTGTCAGTGCCTCGCTTAACTCTCTCGTTTCTTGACAAGACCTCTCTAACTATTCTTGTCATGATTTTGGGAGCGCTGTTTAACCCGAAACCCAATCTCCACACATTTTTATGAAATCCATCCCAATAATCGCATCCACGCCATCAAACAACTTGTTCACCACCACACAACTAACCCACACTCCACTGGATTGGGCCCTTCGCTCACCATTTTTCACCCCACACATCACGTCAATGCTGACTACAGCTTCGCCCACACACGGCACTTGACTCCCATCAACACTAATCAACCTGCATCGGTTCCCGCCACTGCGAACGTCACACCTAATGGAACTAGACAGCACTGTTCTCGAACACCCCGTATCCACCAATGCTCGCACCAACTTTCCTCCCACACAAATCTTCACAATCGGTAGCGCCGTTAATGTTGACGAGGAAGAACTACCGGCGCACCAGCTCTTCCTTTCCCGTTTCCCTCCTTCGTGGGGCATTCACGTGACACGTGTCCTGTTTCACCACATGTCCAACACGACAGAGCTTTTTGAGTACAATATCTCATAAGGTGTGGCCCACCACACTTGAAACATTGCCTCGGTGTCCCACTCGATTGTCTAACGACCGCAGCCGCGACGCCCGGATCGTGCAGTTCAGCCATCAACGCCCGCGCCCGTTCGAGCAGGGATGACAGCGCAATCGTCTCTACGCCTGGCAACGCCCTGAGCTCACGTGATATCGTGGCCGGCAATCCCACAACAAATGCTCGTCTGAGCAACTGGTCCGTCACCACACCCGCCAATTTGGCCAACTTTCTCAGCTCAGTGAGATACACGTCGACAGGCTCATCTTTCCACCTTCGCTGGGCCAACTGCTCGTACGCCTGAAACGGGTTCATTGCGAATGAATCGCGCAGGGCTTTTTTGATGCACTCAGCATCTTTCTTGTCCTCGTCTCTCAATTCGCTGTAGACGGCAAACGCGGACCCATTCCAAGAATAGCGGTATGACGGTTGCGAGATCTCCGATATCCTTCAATCTCGCCACCAATTCCAATTTCTCCAACCACTGAATGACGTCTCCTTCACCGTCAAAACATCTCACCAAATCACCAATTTTTACTGTCGCCATCGTTAACAGGCCGAAATAGCTTGTTATTGTCACCTTTTTCACCGTTAACAAATACCTTTTTCCATACAACGTCAACACTCCTTCGCGCGCGCTTTTTCACTGATTCTTGCCGCGTCATCCATAGATGATGTCGCACCATCGACAATCCTTTGCCATGGATCATCACAAACCACACCATTATAGTGAATATACGATATCAATAAATATTTCCAACTGAAACTAGTGAGCTGATGCAAATGGCAAATGTTGATGGCACCAGACGTACAGACGTCCGCGGAAGACTTGGCATGACGAGGTAAACCAGATATTGGAGGATGATTCTGTTAGAAGTCTTAATAATCGGCGAGCTTGTGTGAGAAGATGTACGAATGTGGATGAGGCGAGAATTGTGCGTCAGGACAGAAAAGTGTGGCGCTCTATCCTCTCTGCCTACCCCCGCGGGGAAACGGCACAATGGTAAGTAAGTGAAACTTGGTTTTGAAGACCTGCGAAGAACGTAACTCTTATAGTTAAAAGTAGTGATGAGATAAACCGTTATTTTAACCGTGTTTGTGAGATTTGTTCGATTATAATGATTAGTAACTTATTATTCGTAATTCCTTAAGCAATCATTGGTCGTTTTTACAATTGAATACCAATATCACAGTCACAATAACGATTTAGCTCATCACTACTTAAAATGTACCCGAATCTCAAATCAGGTGGTTTAAAATTCAAAAAGTTAAGAGTAATAGTAACGTTTGATGTGTTGCACGTTCGACAATCTCGTGGAGACGTTACGATGTTACGTTTGAAGTCCAAAACACGAAAACTTTTCAAGTAGAACACCATGCTCCTGCTAAATTTAGGTAATTTTTCGGTAAAAATAAGGAACGGAACAAACACCATTTTTAGTCTTTCGTTTTCCGCTCTGACGCTAGCTTTACATGTAAGAAGAATTTTTGCAGAATTGATTTCGCCTAAGGATAATTTCATTCGAGGTTCCGCAGCCCTGAACTGTTCCGGCGGAACCGCGACACATCCGAGCCTGTCGGAACAAAGTTTTCAACATTTTCCTTTTGTTTTGTTCCGACGGTAATTTTCCTAAATCTAGCAGGAAATTGAATAATTTAGACTTCATAAAATGTCGTATTTATTATCCTTAAATATATTCAAAAATAAGTTAATGCATACATTATTTATGGAGCTTCGCGAATGTGGCGCTTCGCGAATACGGCGCTTTTAAAATTATTATTATCGGAGTTGCATTGCTCTTACGGCGCTGTGCTAACGCTGCGGCGCAACATAACTTGATTCGATTGGAGTCACGTAATATGCGCGTCAGCACTGCGCAATTGCTCGGCGTATTTATGATATCTAAACTTTTATGTGTAATGAGCGAAATTTTCGCTTACTTGATTCACTTTATAGCGACATTCGCTCTACGGCGGCGGCCCGGAACGTGACCCGTGTATTTTCTGTAAACGGATATTTAAAATATGACATTTTTTAAATTTTAATAACTAATGTGAATAGTACAAATCAATATTACTTATATAATAGTTACATCTTGTTCATTTTTATTGAAGCGAAAATAGATAGAGAAAAATACGATCTGAAAATCTGTCTACTCGAATTTCTCAATGTGTAATTGGCGATGTAATTTCTAGAAAAATATGTGGTTTGCCAAAAATAAGGTACACGGGCATTGCCTCGGTTAAATATATATGTAAAACTATATTCTTAAACAATCGACAACATTAAAGTTCCACACCCCTTTAGAAAATGGAAATCACTATTTATTTATAATAATACTACAAAAAGCTTGTAATAATAATTATGACGTAAGAAACTGAAGGTCCTGCCAGACTTGGGAATTCTACTACACTACTACTACTACGTAACTTTAAGTTAGTGGGCGACAACGGATCCGGCTCCACGAACGGATCTGGATCCGACGGCATTGACTGCGGAACCTGCCTGTCGGATGAAAACCATATATCTTTCTACACAGACAAAAAAGGTTAGGTTCAGAGTTTAAAAAAATCGAGTGAGTACAATTAGTACTCACACCGTTATGTGTGGGTGTTCGTTATGTGTATAGATCAGTGGAAAGAAAGCAAGTTATGAAATCATATTACATTTATTTTTAATATTTTAAAAATTCGTTGTTTTAGCATTACACTTTGCATGGGTAGGTACTAGGTATGTATTATTTTTTAATTCACATTTTTAAGTAGATGCCGTGTAGGTACCGAAACCACAAAGTGCTTTACCAACCGGGCACATGAAAGCACGTATTTTAATTTTCGAACACGTGAATGTTGTAATTTTTGGAATAACAAGGTTGACGTTTGGAATAAGGTTGAATAATATGACGTATCTGTTTGGTCATTTTTCACATATTTTCTGAGACTACGGCAAAGGCCGGTAGTTGCATACATAAATTTGAATGTTATATTATAATGTGCAGGATGCGGTAATATGTATTGACAGGTAGTGAGTCATGTGGTTTGAAGACATAAACCGAATGGGGAACAGTATATTGTGCAATAAGATTGATATATTATGCAGTTTCAGTAGCCACAAATTGTCGAGGTTCAGCGGTATCTCGAAATGATGATATTAATTAGCCGGCAAGATCTCCAGATTTGACTTAGTGCGTTTTCTTCTTATGGGGTGAAATCCAAAGTGTTTGTTATTAGAGAAGTTAATAAACGACATAATCAACGAAATAAGAGCGACCGGTGCAGTTGTTTTACACCGCGTTATGCTATCTTTTGGCAGCCGGCTTCAAGAATATGAAATAAAAGAAGGAACACATTTGTTTAACGTAATTTAAAAAAAATAAGCATTTAAAAACTGCATTATATACAGATAAACACTTTTTTTTAATCTCTGCGTTTCTATTATTAAGTTGACAATCATACGATAATAAATGTCAATACCTATTGTCGAATCCTTTATTATTTATAACCCGCCTAAATTCCTTTACACTTCATACACTGACTCAGACGTGGTCGTATGACAGAGTATGCCAGTCCAGTACATGTACATATACATGCCTAGTCCATAATATTTTATGGATGGATACTTGACTAAATTACGAGTCAAAAATGTTCAAAGAATATGTTCAAATTCCATACTGTGACAGAGAATACGATTGTTTGAAATTTTTACAAAATCATGTCAAGCTACCTACATAATTCAAAATTCAACGTACCTAATTCAAAATAAACATTTGCGAAATTTATACATTATTAATCTATACATTTGATTCAGGCCCTAAATTATCTATATAAAATAGTCTGGCCACTCAAAATTTGATGACTTCTACTTTTTTATATTCAATATATAATTTGGAATCGCATAATTTTTTTTTTTTTAAATCTCTGACATGGTTGAAATTAGGCACATGTTCCTTGAACATTTCTGATACATAATTTAGTCAGGTATATCCACCTATAAAATATTGTAGACTAGGTCTGTACATCTGTATAGTATCATACTACAGTACTGCAATATATTTGTATGAAGTCGGGGACGTAACGCAGAGCAGGAACCTAGGCTTTAAGGTCTTTATTTGTAGTCGACTGCATTATTAATGGTGGATGAATCAGCGTATCAGATTTTATTATTGTTATACATTTAAAGTACACAATCAACAATGTACATTAAATAAATAAAACGAGTCTAATAATCACGAGATTAAAACATTTCAATCCATTAATCCCGAAACTGCATCATCTTACTGGTAGTTGCAACAGCTTTTAACTAGGGTGCAACGTCGTTCCGGTACTTTTTTCCACGACCGGAGCGCGTTCCGGTACGATTTGTTAGAACAAAACATGTACGTGTGTGTGTGTGTGTGTGTTTGCAGACATTCCAGGAATAGTGGTGTCGCCGTGCCGGTTCTTTTTACGGCGTTTTTCCGAGAAAGCTTAAATTCTAGACTGATCCTGAATACACTTTATACGATATTAAATAACATTATACGATACGAAATATACTTTCACATTCTATTGTATCGAACTTGAATGAGCTAAAATTGAAAGCTTTAATATTCTGTTGAATTTTGGGAGTTGTTTGTCATCACCTTCATTATTCCTATTATTATTATTCTTTGAACATTTTTGACTCGTAATTTAGTCAAGTATCCATCCATAAATATGACCACGTCTGAGTCAGTGTATGAAGTGTAAAGGAATTTAGGCGGGTTATAGATAATAAAGGATATTATAGTGTTTTCAGTCCTGTGCGTTTTTTAGTTTTTAACTTTAAAGTTTATTTTAACCACGTTTTTGTGTTACTACTATTTGTTTGTGTTGAATCATTTCTTTCTACTGAGAAGTAAGGACTTTCTAGTTATTGTTTGTGGACTGATTTTTGTGAGAGATACTAGTGTATTAATTAATATACGAAAAAATACATAACTATGTCCAAGAAAAGAAAAGAAAAATCTTTATTTTTATTAAGTAGCGGAAGTCTTCTTTAGCTCTACACCATTTGTTGCAATACATACACACAAATTAACATTTTGTTCCCCCACCTTGGCGACCCCTATAATTTAAGGGTGTATTAACTTTCTAAGATCTAAAATAAGTAACGTTATTTACTATATGTATAAATAAGAAGCAGTGTTTCATTAGAAAACAGTATTAAATTTACAAAAGAGTATGTAATATGCGACATCTATATAATACAAACCCAAACTGCCACATTAACCCGTCTCGACACAGAATTCTCTAGTGAGACGGGCACAGTCCAAACAAATGTTTATATGTATTATATAGTTACTAATAAATAAATAAATAAATAAACGTTGGCCGCGGCACGCGTAAACGCGATTCACCAACGCACCAGCTAGCCCCACGAGCGAATCGGCCGGCCGTTTCGCCGGCCCGTTCCGTTCGGCAGATTTTTCGCAAAGCTCCACTACGTAACTTTATTTGTCTTTAAAATCGCGTAATTATTGTAACCTGTATGGAATAAATCTGTGACTAAACTGTAAACACTTTGAATACTATTATTTATTCTTCTTCTTGTGCCCTATCCGTTCAGCAGTCGTTGGCTGTCATCACTTTGTTTAAAGCTCTATAGTAGACTGGTCAAACTTCAGTTTTGCAAATTCTTTAGCCATGATTTTTCTCCTTCTTCCGGGGCTCTGACTTCCAACAATCTTACTGCAAGATCTCGCACCTTTTCAGATCTTATCATACCTGAGATATTGAAGTTTTTGAATTTATATTGTTTAAAACACTTATTTTTCTTTACTTTTCTTAACCATAACATTTTTATTGGTAACTCTGTCCATCCAGCTTATTTGGAGCATTTTTAAATCCAGGTCTCAAATGTTTCAAGTCGCCTCATAATTTATTTGGTAAGTGTCCACGCTTTCATTTCATAAAATAATATCGTGAAGACAGTATCTGACCATTCGCATGGTAATCTAACGTTGAAATCATGACTACAGAACATCTTTTTCAAGCGGTTGCACGAGTTTGCTCAATGCGGCATTTGATTTCAACATAAGGATCCCATCTTTCATTTATATTATCTGATTCCTAAGATGTTCAATCTGATGTCCCGAGATTCAATCTAAGCTGAATACCTAATACCTGATTAAATTGTGAGGGCAAACATGGAATACATGTCACATCAATATTCTTACTACATATTTTCAAACTAAGCTAAACGCTTGTACTGTGGAAATAAGACTAACTTGCTGGTGTTCTGAAACGAGACGCGAACCCCCGAGCGCTAGATCACTAGGCCAGCGTCTTAACTAATATACCAACAAACTACTCACATAATCACCATCCATTAGTGAACTCTTTACATAATCATCCTCCATTAGTGGTGACCCCGACCTGATATGAACACGCAATCTTCTGATCCGTACACTATTATATTTTACATGAATATTTAGTAATTTACATATATAAAGATTTTAATTTTCCAGGAATATTTAGGCATGAAGGTTTTAATGAGGTTAGAACGAAATCCTCCATCTAATGAAGAGAAGTCTGTCTGTAAGGCTAAATAATCTGTAAGGAGGTATATTGGAATGACTAAGGCGTACAGGGATGATCTGCTTATATACTTAAAATGGTTTCATTGCGGGTAGGAAAATAACTATTGGCAGAAACTGTCTCTTAATATATCGTAAAATACATTTCTCATTTTATATAAAATTTATCTCGTTGGAGTGCTGGTTAAGCCGAAATAGAAAATTATTATTTTTCAAAATTAAAAATATACGAGAAAAAAATTGACACCACGACTCGAAAACTCACCAGAGTATTAAAAAGTCAAGAAAAACCCACGAACCACTACATAAAAAATAAACACCGAATCAATGCGTGCTCAGATAATAAAATGCCAAGATGTTATCGGCATCATCGACCAGATATACCAGTCTACAACGTGTTCGCTAATTTCGAAGATTTATTTTCTTCTACAAATTACAATATATAGTCGTGTTCCGAATTCGTAAACATTTTTTTGGCGCGTGTTTTCGAATCGGTCGCGACCCATGTTATCGACACATTTCCGCATCCAAATTCCCATACACATATTTCTTAATGCTCGTCTTTTCAGTGTGAATTGTGACCTTGATGTCAACTTGACCGATGTTTGTTCGATCTCGACATCGCGATACCATTCGCGGTGCGGACATTTCAGCTACAGTGCACCAGCACTGTATTTGGTGATATTGTGTTTTGATCGCGTAGTGTTTGTTATTTGTGTGGCGTGTGCGAACTTGTGACATCGCCGTATTCAATTAGGATAGGAGATCGGCTCATCCACGTGCCATTGTGTGATCTCGGCGGCGACTGCGGGGATTACGGAGACGTCATAAACAAGGTAAGGCGAGCAGTTCTTCCGAATCCCGGTTTCCGAGATCACTGGTCGTCCGAGTAGAACCCCGATCCCCTCACCGACCTCATCCTGTACCACGGTTCCTTATTTCCCTCCGCTACCCGCGGTGATCGGAATTGTCGTATTCCATTCCGCGGGACACATGATCCGGAGATCGCGCAATTTGTTCATTTAGATCCTATCGATCCAGACTTGTAGTTCGAATTCAAGTCGAATAAAAATTTGTCTTTAGACTACAAATAACACTCCGAATGATAATAATAAATTTCGTAATTCTTACTACCACATTTAATCCACAAACCGGATAATAGAGAGTCTACTGTACATGTTACGTTGGTTATTGATGGATTATAAGATCTATTTCGTCACACGTTGAATACAATGTTGATTAAATACAATAAATACCAAGTTCGTAGCTTGTAATAAATGATCTGGAAACGTCTAGTTTTTGCACCGTTGACGTAACTGAACCTATATCTAATAATCCTCAATAAACCAACGCGGGAGCATAAATTAATCATTTCATATTGATTACGGATATGGAGTGAATCATATAAAACATGTTTAATGACGTAAACAGCCTGGATTACACCCTATATTCCGGGATTAATCCAATGTATGTTTTAACAGGAATTGCAACGAATACACTAAAAACGTAGTGAAAAGATTATTTTGTGTATTTCTTACATTTATGCAAAAAAAAAAACAGGTTGTATGTACGTTAAATAAATGAACAAGCAAGAACCTACCCACATAGATTATGTATGTCGATGCCCGCTACTCTATTTTATTATTATTAACCCTTCTAATATCTTTAGGCCGAAATTTGCGGAAAATACCCCGAGCCGATATTTCGGCGTCTTATTTAGAATTAAAACCTATAAACCTTTTAAACGAGGTTTTGTATCAGGAGATAACATTATTAACCCGGTTATTTAATTTTTCAAAAGTACTGACTTCTCAAAATATACATATTGAGCGCTAGGTGTCAATTCACGAAACATCACTCATTTGACGCAGGTATTTATTTCATTCTGGTTTCCATATTTTATATTATTTAATTTTTTACATCGCTTTTAGAATAATTAGTTACAGAGACGGATAAATAATACACTACAAGATTTAGAAAGAAATACAATACCACAGAACAGGATCCTGAAGATGTTATCGTAATAAAGTAGTGAAGTCATTTTATTATTTAAAAAAAAAATTTCATTTAGGAAACTGAAAGAGTTTTTTCGATATCTTGAAATATGGCCGTGTTACAGATGTTCCAAGTTGCGTGTTTTAAAAACGATCGGTTCATACCACACGAGAGATGTGACGTCACATCTTCCGAGTCGACACTCTAATACTAATATTGTTAGCACTGGCCGGTACGTACGAGAGATGTGACGTCACACAGCAATCGGAGCGTTTTTCTACAAGGCCAACTTTGGACGCCAATATCTCCGAAAGTATTGCACATTTAAAAAAAAAAAAAAAAATGGTAATGTAAAGCTCATTTCTGACATGCTCTATTGAGTTTCAAAATTAGAAATACAAATAATACTTGGATGCATCATAGACACCTAATAATGATACAATCGATGGACCCATAGCTGGGCATCGTCGGCCTTTATTCTGCTTCATTAGGGCGAACTGCTGGCCTCCACTCTTCGCGATCCTGGGTCACGTTTCGGACATGCTCTGTCCACCTTGTTGAAGATCGACCTCTCGCCTCTCCCCCCTTGTACATTCCCGTGACCACCAATTTCTCCATTTCTTCTAGCAACATAAGCCCCAAGCGCGAAATAATTATTTTCCTGCAATTTGTGGAGAGCCTTTCTTCAGTACGGAGTTCCTAACGTTCGTCTCGAAGTCCATGGTATATGCATAAGCATACGACACATCTCAAAGGCGTCGAGCATGTTTCTTTCTTTCCTTCTCAGGGCACATGTTTATACTCTATACAGAGCTATGGAGAACAAAGTTTTAACTAGTGACGGAAAACCGTTGTGCGACTGTGATGGTGATTGGTAACTGAAATTTGAGATGATTGATAACTAATGTTTAACTATAAATTAAATGTATCAACTAGAAAGATATACAGAAAAAAATAATTTATTGATAAAATATTTAAGCTGATACCGGAATTCGAACCTGGACCTTTTCCTATCCGGGAAAATGCGTTACCGGTTACACCACACCGACCGAGTAAGTTGACGACAAATATGTATGTAATATGTTCTGAAAAATTGCAACTGTTGGAGGTTTACTTTCTAGTGTACCAGTCATTGCTCGAAGAATTGTGTTAATCAGTTACCAATGCTTGACGTGGCTGTTGAGTAGTTACGAGGCTCGCCTAGTGATCTAGTGGTCGGGGGTTCGAGCCTCGTTCCAGGAGGCCATCAAGTTAGTACTATTTTCATATCACAAGTATTCATATCACAAGTTTGAAAATAGTAAGAATATTGATGTGACACGTGTTCCGTGTGCGCATCTCTATTTATTTTTAAAATAAAAACATCAAAAAAACAATCGAACACAATGGTTTGAATAACGGATTAAATAACGATTTAACCATCACTGGTTTTAACCAGTCGGACTTTTGCGTTCCTTTATGATTATATAAAACATAAAAAGACTACAGAATTATTTTTTTTATGAAATAAGTTAAATCTATTAAAAAAAAAACACTTAAAAATGTGACATATCTTAGAGTTTTTTGTTTTTCAGGCCAGTTGAAATTGACAAATCATATGATACTAAAAGGGTTAAAAACTGTCAAAGGGGTAAAAACAAATTAGTCCGGATGATGTATCGATTCAATTTTTATTAAAAAAGAAAAAATAAAATAAACACCGCAGACACAAACGAGTTATTTTCTAAACGCCGAAAAATCAGCTAGCGGAGGCAGTTGATCGAACATCAGCCGATGGACCCGCGGGGGAGGTGATCACCTGGAATGACGTAATGCGATGCACACACTCCGCATACTCGCACCGCTGTGGGCGGACTATCTCGCCGCGGCGTGCCCGCCCACGCCCGCTCAGCTGTTGATACCGGCTGATATGCCGGCCCAACTTTTGCAACACAAATCGACAACAATGTGCGGCGGATTCTCGCTTCGGCGGCCGTCACTCGTTCGCCGAAGAACTTTCTAGTCGAGTTGACGAGCGATTATTTGGCGCGTCAGTAGTTACCCTTTCGGGGAGCTATGTGTAAACTGTTGTTTCAATGTTAAACTAAACTAAATTAATATTGAATGCAAAAAAAAAAACGGAGTTTATTATCAATTTATCATCTGAATGGTAGATACTTTTATCGTGCAGTTGAAAGACAATAACCGAAATATTGCTCGATTACGGACCTCTCCAGACCTCATAACCAAAATATAGTCCCTTTGGCACACTCCTGATTCGTTTCATCTTCTCTTCTCTCACACAACAGACGTACCCTGTGTGAAGATTTAATAAAATACATATCATTATTCAACTCCTACTTTATTTAGCACATATCAATTACAAAGGTCTCTCTTAATATTCACCGTTCCTTCTATCCACACTTTTGAATCCGGTTGCTTCCTACAATCTTGGGACGCCAACTACCATTTCAACTAGGTTATTCAGCGGACAGTCGAAGAGGTACCAATCACACCGCAGTAATCATTTACGTACTCGCCGAATTTTCGATCTTGTATATTATTCCGTATATCATAGTGACACATCTATTATTTCCAACTTAACTATGATCTTTTTATTTGCAATGATCTCAAAAACTATACATGCTAGATGACGCAAGGATTTCTAATACATTTTTTATTAATCAACAAAAACTTTAATGAAACATATGCATATTTACATATTTTAATGAAAACACATTTTTATTGTAAAGCTGAAATTCTAGAACTTAGTTATTTGATAAGTAAAACACATTAGATTGAATCTTTTAAAAATATATTTTTTCGATATTGTTTCTGTAAGATAAGTAAATAGAATTTGAACATACATAGTATTAACATGATTTACATTTATAGCACTATGTGAATATAATACCGTACATTGTATATTAACTATGTTTTTAGTAAACATTACGTAAAATACAGGATACTTATTCAACTGTCGGAAAATAGAGGTAGAAGGATAAAGCATCTGTTATATCCCGCGTCCTGAATACGACGGGTCTCAAGCCGCAGGAAAGAGGAAAACATTTGACATCAAAAGCCTGATGGTGATAGCTTTGTACAAGTGCTGGACGCGCGTTCGAGCTACTGACTTTCTTCTACCGTATTTCCGAACATCTTCTATCGACGTTATTATGCCCAATGATTATTAGAATCAGCCATACATTGTGCCCAAAAATACAGGATAGCCCATAATACATTTGTTCATATGTTTAAAATGTATATCCTCCAACGATAAAAAATACCGTTTCAGGTTTGCACAGCGCATTCAAATTGTTGTTTTTTTATCTTAAAATCCAACGAAAATATCCTTCACATTTGACACTCCTCCTCATGGGTTCCACACAGAGATTAGTGGTCAAGTTTGGTCAGGAACAATCAAAGATTCCAGAGGAACGGGTAGACCGAGACGATCAAACGATAATATCACAGGTGTAGCCGATAGTGTGGCGCAGAACCCAGAAATCTCTATTACTTACTTACTTACCATCACGCCGTTTCCCCGTGGGGGTAGGCAGAGAGGATAGAGCGCCATACTCTTCTGTCCTGACACACAATTCTCGCCTCATCCACATTCATACATCTTGTCATACAAGCTCGCCGATTGTTGAGGCTTCTAACAGAACCATCCTCCATTATCTGGTTTACCTGATCGTGCCAAGTCTTCCGCGGACGTCCTCTATTTCTGGTTCCATCAACACTTGCGTCATATATCTTTCTTACCATTCTCTCCTCATTCATCCTTTCCATATGACCAAACCACCTAAGTGATCCTTTCTTAATCTTACTCACTATACTAACATCAGCTTTACATTCTTTCCTTATTTCTTCATTATTTACTCTGTCATAAATAGATTTGCCACAAATACGTCTAAGTGATCTCATTTCCACTGCATTCAGTCTACTTTCGTTCCTTTTCTGCCAGCTCCAGGCCTCACTTCCATACATCAGAGTCGGTACCAGGATTCCATTGTGCACCGCTAGTCTTGCCTCGGTTGACAAATTCCCGTTAGATATAATTCCATTCAAAGCGCCGTTTACTTTATTTCCTGCAGTCACCCTCCTTTCGATATCATTCTCAGCCTTTCCGTTTCTATCGAACATACTTCCCAAATATACAAACTCATCTACTTGTTCCAAACATTCATTACCTACAAGTATTTTGCACGGTGTCTTGCTTTCCTCCTTCTCGAATACCATCACTTTCGACTTGTTAACATTCATCATGAGGTCGCTTTCCTTGCATACACAAATCTCTATTCATCGGTGTTATTGTCCAGTTGGGAATTTCACGCAAATTCTACCGTGAATTTTGAAGCAAGAACTTCATAGGTATAAATAAGATTTATCTGGTACAAGATCTCACTCCCGGCGACTACTTACTGCGTGCACAATATTGCCATGATTTTATACATCGAAACTCGCGGAACAAAAAGAATTCATGGAAAATGACCAGGTTTGTGAGCGAGATCGAGAGGCCATCATTTAAAAGATATTATTTTCAAAACTTAGTGTAAAAATCTTTAAAACATAAACTTTCATTTTGTTATTCTCAAAATCTGTTTCATTTTCCTACATTTTATTTTTTACAAAAACAACATATGAACAAACTTGTGAGCCGCCCACCCTGTATGATTTTAATCCCGGTAGCGACAACAATATTTTTCGATAAAATTGATTTTATATCTATATCTTTCTAATTAATACATTTAATTAGTATTTAAAATTAATTTAATATATTTTAGTTCTAATTGAGGAATATCTATAAAAATCCTTTATGTCCCGGTTTCAATTTGCGGACAAAAGTAATAATTTCATTACAGGAAAAATGTATATTCTGTCCGAAAAGTCTGAGATCGTAACGCGAAAAAGCCGAAGGACAATTTACGTAAAATAATAAACCGGCCTTACACTTAACATAATTAAACAATTTGAGATAAAATATGAGTGCGCCTTGATAATTTATCGTATTAAATTTAGTATAATCGTATTTAGAATGTAAAAATTCAATTGTTGAAATTTTCTCGAACACGCCGCATCAAACTGTTTATACTTTTTTTAATGAAAATTAAATAATTGAATTTCATTAATAAATTGTTTGATGTTCTTACAATGCGACGCTGAAGAGAGAAATATTAGGTGTACGAAATAATCTCGGCCCCTAGATAAAATTAACTGTAGCACTTATATACATGGAACTTTTAATGCCGCCATGTTGGGGTTTTGAAAAGCCAACTGAAAAACCATGATACCCGACTGTGCAGCGCTGACGTAACCTGAATAAGCAGTAGGTGAGTGTACTAAGAACAATGCTGCCCGATAAGCAGCATGACAAGCATTGCATGCTGCTTTTCGCGTTTCAACGCAAAAATAAAATATCGGTGAGGCTAAGGAAATGATTTGTTTAGACTTAGAAAAGATGCTTTAAAGAAAATCTGCGCCAGACGCAGTCAGGGCTTGCTCAACAAGCACTTGGAGTGACCTGACAAACAATAAAACACATTTTTGCTGTGCAGTGGCAATTTCAGACCACATTTCACAAAGCTGGAGACGCACGACTGTGGGGTCGATCTCTGACACGTTCGATGGACTTGATGAAGACAGCCAACCGTACAAAGAGGCTGGAGACGAAGTAATGACCACTGCGTCAAGAGTGAAACAATAAAGAAAAATGAATTTTAAAAGAGGAATTAATTGTGTAACTAATTCAAAATTGCAGGCGTGAGAAATAAAATATTATATACCGTATTAAATATTACGCACTTTCTTATTCCTTCGACTGGCACCCCTGGTTTTTTGTTGTCGGGTATGATTGATTTATGTAGTGTTAAGGTCGCCGCTTTCTGCGACCGGAGAATCGCTGTCAAACCACGGTCGGAGCGACAATTACGGTTGGTACCTCGCTAGATAAACATCTCCTAATAAGTAGCTCCGGGAGTGCATTATTTCGGGTCACAAGAAGAACAATACCAGGATAGTGGTGATTTTTCATTCTGCATGGGTGATCATATTATCAATAGGAAACCCGGGAATAAAGAACTGTTGAAGGAATTCACTACAATAATTGCTATATTAAATTCAAAGTCAATCTGTATAGATGTTATATACATAGTAGTTTATTCTTGTTTAGGGAGCTTATGACCGCAGCCATTATACGAGTAGAGCGCCATCCATCTCTTGGCCTCCCCGCTGTGGTACGGAGTGTTGGGTACCTGCCTATCTCTTGCAGGTTTGAATTGATATTATCCGCCCACCTACGTCTTGATCTTCCCCTCAGCTTTGATCTTGTCGGCTTGTATATGATGACTGTTATGGAACTCTTTCATCTACGTATTTATTGTGTCGCTCAACCTTATTGTGACATTCGAAGTTTGCTTTGATTGAAATATTATTACATAATATAAAATTTCATAGCTATGACGTAGACGGCTGTAAGGTTACAATATGTAGGATATCGCTGACTCGATTCGCTAGAAAAAATAAATATGACAAAGAATTTTTTATACTAAAATTTAATTCGGCGCGTTTACTTTTCAACAATAGTACGATATCATTTCGCAAATGTCAATAATTTATCTCTTCTACGGTGCTACACAGATTTAGCCTCCTTCCACAACTGACTCCTATCCCTGGCTAATCTTCTCTAGTTCCTGGACCTTCGCATCTTGCTTCAGTCCTCTTCTACACAATCAGCGCACCTCTAGGTTGTTTCCGCTTGGTCAGGAACTTTGACGTACTGTCATATGGAACTCTTTCAACACGACCAGCCCATCGCAGCCTTTGGGACCTATAAAATCTTACAATTGTTTTTTGTTCAATTAAATTGTCTAGCTCGTGGTTCATTTTAATTTTGTAAGCTACATTTTCTAGTGCGGTGGTCCATAAATTTTTCATAATATTAAAAACTGCTTAATTTTTCATTTCGGGTTAGGCACTATATTTCGCAGTGAACACTGGTTTTATTACTCTTTGGATTTTTCGTCAATAATTTATTTATTTATTTATTCCGAAATATTATATAATTAAGTAATGTATTTTAAACTATATATGTCATTTCCTTTTTTAAACAGCACAAATTAGCACTTAAAATTTCCTTATGGTTAAAGTGCTGTGAAAATACTAGATAAATGTTTTGATTCCATTCGCGGTCTAATTGACCATAATTTGCGTGGGCTCCGTTCTGTGAATCGTCAGGAGCGATACGCGATGATGTAAAACTGTCAGAATGAGACGAATATTTTGGCAAGCTAAAAACTCGTTGAAAAAAGTAGGATATTTAAAAAAAAAAATTGCAACAAAAAATTAGAAACCGTATCGTACTGTACGTATAAACCCTGCCAAATTACTCCCCTACCCTCTTATAAATATAGCGTAAATATTAAATAAAGAAGGAAAAAACATCCCTTCCGGTACTGGCCATAAGAATCAGGTAAATTTCGTATGTGCGTTAAAGAGTTTCTTAAACAAAAATGGACGTATAAGTTATGAATGTGATTTTGTGAAAAGGTGTGTTTTCAAATCGGATCCAAGAACTCCATTAAAAGTTAAACGTTAAAGCGAGATATATCAAGATCAAAACAAAATAATAATCCAATACTTTTAAGACTCCAATCTTTAAAAACAATATTAGAGCCCTCAGAAAGTTTTAAAGGCCTTCGAACACTTCAACTAAACACATTATGCAGGATCGTCTATAGTTAGACATTTACATTACATATTTGAAGAAATAACTTTGCGGTAAGGTGTATGTATCTATCCATCTATATATATATATATATATATATATATATATATATATATATATATATATATATATAGATAGATAGATATATAAAGTTGAATATTATATATATATATATATATATATATATATATATATATATATATATATATATAATATTCAATTTTAAGTAGTTTTTTTTGTGATACCAAGTTGAGACTTTCGGAGCAACTGTTCAACGTGCAGAATAAAACTAATAATAAAAACCTAAATATATTCTTCAAAATATTAGAAGGAAATTTCTTTTCCTGAAAACAACATTTACTACCTAAGTGATTTAAATATGGGACCTTCTGTTGCCAGTGGAGTGAACAAATTATTCAACGATGTTTCTCTCGAGCTTCTTATTTAAGGATTTATAAATAAAGGATTCGTTACTTAAATGCTATTTACTATATCGGCTTAAATTGAAAAAAAAGGAAGTAATTTCATTTCTTTAAATGAATTGTATGTACAAGGACAATCCAGAAAGTAGAGACTTTTTAGCCTTAAATATTAAGAAAATATTTTATTATATAATTTTATATATTTTTAAATACAGTATTTTAATCTATTTCTTCACATTTAAGCCTGCCTCCTTATATTTATCATATCTGTTCACGAGTTTTCTGCTGTAGTCGTCCACCTCCTGCCCATTTGACCAACTGCTTCCAAAACTGACCAATAAAGAGTTAGACAGATTTTCGATCATTCACTGTACAGTCCGGACATTGCTCGGAATGATTTTCACCTTCTTTCTAAGCTTAAACAAGTTCCTTGGCGGGCAACGTTTTAGAGATGATGACTAGGAATTCTGTGTGGAGATAAAGAATTTATTCCCGGGAATTACGTGTTTTTTTTTGCCCGGGGCATTAAAAAAATAACCCGAGACTTTTAATTTTTCTTGATATTATTCATTTTAAACATGTCGAGTTAATCCCATCTGCTCATTGTCATACAGCAGGCAGTACCCAGCGACGAGCGGTAGATGTATAAAAAAAAATGTTTCCATAGTTTATATGGTTAGCCATAAAGTTTCGCATTAAGGAGAAATTAGTATTCAGATATTTACTACTAACAAAAAAATCTGAAATAATTTGTTTTGTCGGTTTGTTCAAACAGGGGATTATATTTCCTCGTAAATTGTGATATTAAATCTTTAGGATAAATCCATGTCATCTTTTGAAACTATATTTGGATGGAATTATTTGAAAAACTTTATTAGGGGAATTCAGTTGACTTCGACCAAATAGCGGGATTTGTAAATTCTGACTCTCGAGTCTCGGGAATTGAAAAAGTCGAGGACACAGAATCCCTAATGATGACGAATAGTAAGATGCAGTTAACAATTGGTTAAATAGACTAGCAGTGGACGACTACAACAGCGAGGCTTTAAAGTTCGTAAGAGATATAATAAATGTTTAAATGTATGATATGATAATGTGAAGAAATAGATTAAGGTACTGTGTATTTAAAAGTTATATAATAAAAAAAAAAATCTTAATTTTTTAATGTTAAAAATCTTTACTTTCTGGATTACAATCTGGAGTTCATGGATATTATTCGAAAGATGAAATACAAATATATATATAAATATAAATAACATTTAACTGAGAAATATTGAATACAAATCATAATTAAAATAATGTCGAAATCTACTTACCATTTGTGCTGGTAAATTTTCTAATTAATTTTTCTATCGTTTGCATTACCTATAAGTCTGATCTTACACAATAAGGTCGCAATTAAAATTTTCAATGGAACGCTCCGCGGTTAACAAGGACCATGGAAATATTTACTATGCAATAGATAATTAGGGCTCCATTACAAAGCTTTTGAAGTTTCGTGCAAAGAATCATTCGGCGATTATGAAAAATAATAATATAATTAATACATTCAGTAACAGATTTTGTTCAGAGTATTAGTTGGATGGCTATTTAAAATTATAGACGTATAAATAATTAATTACAAAATTACAGTGGGTTAAAAATAATACCAGTTACGAAATTAATTCCATCCTATTATATTTATTACTACATGAACATGCACGGTGTTAAAGTAATTCAAGGATCTATTCCCCGCACCCACTGGTTCTCATAAAGGAAAATATCCAAAAGAACAGTATCAAATATCTCTAGAATGAGAATTGGGCATTGCCAGGTGGCCTCTCGTTTATTCAGATTGAACTTGTTAGATTCCCCAATGTGTCAGTGTGGCGCCGAGAAGGAAATCCTTCTTAAACGTGTCTTTTTTGCCTGTCCATTGCGGATCGCAGGTTTTTTCTATAGTGATCTCGTCAATGGTAATTTTCAGCTTCCGGTTGACTTGTGTCATCTTCTTTACCTTAACTCGCCACGTTTAACCTATATAATAACAAGTTTTTTGAACAATGGTATTGACTTGTAATATAGTATTTCCTATTCTATAATATTATTGTACTTTTTTCTATAAAACAAAGTTTTTAACTTGATTAATGGCACAAATCACTCTTGAAGGGTAGATTGCCTATTTAAAATATAAGAAGAATAAGTACGGTGGCACGGAACAACATAGTGGCACATATAAAACATTTTTATAAATAAATGCGTTTTCAGAGTATTGGGAGTACTGTAGCTGCATCTTCAATAGATTCTCCAATATCAAAAACATTTTAAGGTTTTAGAATAAATAGAATTGAGAGGATTTCGAGTAAATTTGTTAGAAATCAATCAAATCAAGACAATCGTTCAGACATATGTAAAATGATCAAAATGAAGTAAAATGATAATTAATTTGGACAGTAATACTAAAGTTAAAGTGCTTTCGAATAATGTTTTATAAAGCACCGATGACGTGTCCGAAATTCTAAACAAAAGAATATATATAAGTGGACTGTATATAAAATTTAGTGCGAGTATTACAAACATTGAAATGTCCCTCTGAAAAATGTTGTATTTCGGGTATGTCAACATTGGGTTCTATACATACAGTCGATACTAGAGAACAGCTTGATACAACCATTCCGGACAAAAATATATAAAATAATACAATAAACTACTTTACAGCCTTTACTTCCAGTATTGCTTTATTTAATGAGCGATATAATTAGCCCGACCACTCCGAGCGCGCTAATCACGGCAACGCTCCGTCTCGCTAAAACTAAAGCGGAACTAAGCCAGCTAATCTTCTAAACAATATAGGCTACCATGTGCCAAGATTTAATAGATTTGCTGATTTATAACTCAAAATACATAAATGTAACTTCCAACGCATACGAAAACGCTATTATGCCCAGGCCTAACAGCGTAATTGATATGTTCGGCCAAAATTTGATGGCATTCCCCGAGGCTGGACTATGACCGTCTTTTAACTATTCTCCTTTCTTAACCGACTCATCCATCTTTTCAACCCCCCCCCCCCCCCTGATTATTTATAATTTATAATTTTTTGTTTATTTTCCAAATGACGTGCAATTAATTTTTATTTATTGTTAACTCGTAAGTAATCCCTCGCTTCCAACTACATCCAACTAGGTGTAACACACTTAGTGCACAATATTTTAGGGCTAGATACATATAAAAAATGTTATATGTGCCTAATCTCAACCGTGTCAGGGATATAAGCTTTTTTTATATGAAATATATGATTGATTCCAAATTATATATTGAGTATAAAAAATAGAAGAACTTCGAGCGGCCAGACTGCTTTTTGTTAGAATATTTAGGGTCTGAAAAAAAGATGTAGAATAATAATAGGTAAATTTTTTATACTTGAAAGTTAAACATAATACACGTATTAACGGTGTATAATCTGTACATACTCCTTGAACATTTTCGACTTGTAATTTATCCACGCTCAATCTATAAAACAATGTGGACTAGGTCTGTTACACTCTATATATAATACTTTGTAATATGTTGGAATCGGTGTATATATGTATGCACGATATATGACTGTTAAACCTAACAAGTAATCATAATTTGTAAAATCATTTACATGTAATAAAACCCTAATAAAGATAAAATAAATGTGTTCCTATTAGATTAATAAATTATTACTGACCCACGAGGCCGGCTGAGCTAAACTCCGTTTCGACCGCGTCAAAATAGAAATGTATTATATATTTTCGCTAAATTGATTTTTTTGTGTATATCTTACTAGTTGGTTAATTTAATTTGAATTAATCAATTATCAATTTTACAGGCGAAATTTTAACGAATAAGCCACTACTTGAATCGTGGTTTATTTGAAATACTAATATCTGTCAGCCAATCACAGATATTATTAAATGACTCATTTATGAACATGTGTTTTTGACATACATAATGAAATATTGATTTATAAATTATGCAGACAGCTTAAATAGATTAAACGTATTATTAAAAAAAAAAAGAAGATATGTGTCATCGTTTCTACGATTATAACTATCCCTACAAGAAATGTATTTGATATTTTTTTCCTATTAAATAAATGTTGACAAGAGTTATTGATAAATAATAATTACACATCTGAAATGAATTAACGAATTCTCTAGCCTAGTAATCTAGTCGGGAGTTTTAGCCTCGTTCCAGGAGACTATGAAGTTAATCCTATTTTCATATCAGACGGATTTAGCTTAGTTTGAAAATAGTAAAAGTATTGACTTGACACGTGTTCCAGGTATGCGTCTTTAATTTAAAGAATTTAAATCATCATCATCATCATTTTCATCCCCTTATCCTGGGAGAGTCGGAGGCACTAGTATGGACAAAGCATTTACAATCTTCGCCTACCATGCGTTGTTTCAGCACTAAAGACTGCCTGCAACAACACTGTATATCGGATGTTTACAAATGTTGACAGATAGACGGAGCGTCGACAATCTTGGATGACATACAGTGTTGTTGCAGGTAATATTACTTAAATATTATGTGCAATAGTATTTTGATTATTGTACAAGGTTGTCGAATATTTACTGTTCGATTCCCAAGAAGATCTGCCCAAAACCGATGTACAGTATTGTCGTAGGGGTGGTCTCTCTTGATGACCGATTAAGGTCCAATTTGTCTTTATTAAGTCTTTGTTGTTGCTTATCTAGAGTCGCCAAGGAGATACGTCTTACGAATCGTTCGTGTCCAAGCCACCGTTGAGATCTTTCTGCATGCAAAAGTAGGGGATTCATACCGATTTGTCTCTTGTCGCGATGCTTGACTACTCGCTCGGTCTATTAATGTCACTCCCGCAGCCTGGATTGTTTTTAAACTCAGTCTCTCCGTGAGAAATCATATTTGGTGACCAGTGTATTAAAGTGGGTCAGTACACAGAATTACGCGTACAATTCGAACATTAGCGGCCAGAATTGACGAGAAAAGCCTAAGTTTATACCTATTAATTATTCAATTATACACTCACACAATTCACTATTTTCGTTTACAGCGTTGGAACGCGTTGGTGAAGTAACCATGTTATTTTCTGTATTAATTTTTTATTTAAATAATGAATTAAATAGATAATTGAAGGATATTAAATGTTTCAATAACTTGGCTCCAAGTATTCAAAATGTCAAAAATACGTCACACAAACAATCCGCTCGCGCCGTAATATGTATGCTCTTCTGTGCATTATGCTCATAAGCATTAAAATTGTTTTTTGTACATTGGATGCTGTTAATGAATGCGTATACAGAACTGAATGCGCATGCGTGAAAGTAAAATACTTTTAAATTTTGTGAATACGGAACGAATGATAGAATCCACTGTTGCTGGTATCTGTGTATTTACGCGATTCATGAATGTTGAGAAGTTGAGAATGTACATGTATATCGACTCGCTCCTTGCGTGCGCCGTGTCGTAGTGTGTGCTATGACTGGTATCAAAAGGACAGGATGAATTTATTTGCGGTAACGCTGTTTTCGGCTATAAACGAAAAGTCCAAAGCTTTTGGATTCTAGAACACAAGGGATGCGGAACATTCGAAGCCTATATGAAGCGACCGCGCCTGGAATATTGTAGGTATAGATTAAATCTACGACACGTTTTGCGTTACATGTTGTATCGATTTTTTAAAAAAAATTAAGAGTTTAAAAAAAACTAAACCTAAACCTAACGGTAAGCTCTCCCAACCGATCGGGCCGGGCTGTGGCCGCAGCATTGTATTTATTCTATATTATTTATGTTACACGAACGGAGAAAGGTGACCCCCAAAATACGCACTATTATTTCTAATGCGAAAATCCCAACAGGAAAAACGTTTTAACCTTTTCTTAATGAGAAAACACAGCGAGGATTTTTTTTAGAAAAATGTTTGATTCGCTACAACAAAAAGAAAAAAGTTTTTTATGTGTAAACTTCGTGCGTTACATACAGTAATTATTAATTAATTCAAAAATGTGAAACCACATATACAGAGTGTTCTTAAAGAAATATGTAAAAATTCTAACATAGGCATAATATAAAAATACCGAGACACAAAAAAAAATTTATATCTAAATTAATTGCTTGAAATGTAGATGAATTAAGTTTGCGTATGATGAAAAAACTCTAACGCACGAATTTAATTATTTCATTTCTACTATACCAGCAATGGCGAATCTTTTGGGTTTGGCGTGTCAACTTCCCACACTACCATTTAAACAAATATTTAATTATATAAAAAGAAACACATATTTATAACTGTAATGATAAATTCTTTGGTAAGTCTAATATTAGTGAACGCTGGCGTGTCGCCCAAAACGCTGCGGCGTGTCACTTTGATAGTTTCGCCATAACTATACTACACCTCGGTTTCACGGTCCATCGAGAGCCAGTTGTCTCCGTCCTGGGTCATCCCACTACACGCGGAGACAGACACATGGAGCGCCTCCAGATCTCTCCTCACATTGTCGCTCCACTTCAATATGGGTCTGCCGAGAGGTCACCGTCTATTGGGGATCTCTCGATGAATACGGCCTCAGATTCTGTCCATCTTACCCTTTGTGATTTTATCAGCGACTAAATTTATTACAGTATTTTGATACGAGTATGTTGAAGGCTACACATTTCGTTGAAAACACCTATATATTGTACGATACAAAGCTACCAATTACAACGATTATTTAGGAGTAATTATTACAGTAAGATAATTAATTAGTACTTATTATATATTATTTTTTGTGTATAAATATTTAACCGTATCGACAATCTCGACGATTTAAAAATAAATGTTCCTAAACTCATTTTGGTAACTAAGATTTTATCGCGCTTTTTAAAATATATATATATTTACGTTTATAATGTACTAAACCTTTAAAATACGTAAATCATGTGTGTAAAATTATAAAAAAATCTTGTGTTTCGATTTTCATTACATTTTTCTAAATTTTTTTATAATTATCAAAACGCTGTAGAGTACAATGAATTATAATTATTAATATGTATTACTCATTCATTTGAAATTTTGTGTGCACACCTATCTGCGTATCGTTCAATGAATCAATTTCGATGATACTCGAAGGGTAGGTAAGAAAGAAGGTATTAATAACACAATTCACATAATATATCATGATAAAAATAAATAAATAATAAGCTTCGGCAGAGGCGCAACCGCGCGTCGCCGAGCATCGTTTGACATGACTCACCTCGCTGAAGAACTCGTCCATGAAGCCGTCCCTCCCCTCCACATTGACGGCGACGTCATCGGGACCCACGTCATCCTCGTCACTCTGCGCCTGTGACGACATAAACAGCACAAGTGAATAACGAGCGAGAGTACTCCATCTAATACAACATACTCCGGTAGGACAATCAGGAATTGGAGTTCGTGAACTTGTAAGCAGTGAGTAGGTACTTCAATTACGTCATGCATGAGTGGATAAAATTGTCGGTAGTCAAGTGGAAATTTGGGTCAAGCCGAGTGAATTCTCCTACAACTTTCTTACATTTTAGCAACTTCTCGAAGCTTCTCAATAATTTTAAGCCCGTCCATCGTTAACGGTTATTGGCTTTTGATTTCAATTTAAATTGTTAAAACAAATTACATAAATCGCTTAGCAATACAGATCTATCGAAAAAATATAGATACCAAGAATCCGGAACTTTATATTGCCAGTGGACTGCTTTTACCAATTACGCCAAAATATTCCATAAATTGGTAATTCCAATGAGAAAAAAAGAAATCTCACTAAAATTGTAAAAAATATAGATAAATAAAAATCAGACGATTTATAAGTTAGCAAGGCGTAATTTTTATATATTTTCGATATATAGATTTTTTGTGTATGATTTTTCTACTAACCAAGAGAAATATGTTCTAAAAAATCGCAATTTCACAAATAAAATACTGCAAATCTAAAATATGTACATTTTTAGAAAAAAAGATGTTATTTTGAATCTAGGTTTATTAATATTCTTGAAAAGAAATACATTTTTTTAATTAACTAATCTAGTTGGAGTTCGAGTTCGACGAACAATACAGTTATCTAAATGAGTTAAAAATTAAAATCAATTTGGAAATACATTTTCCATCGTACATCGGCATAAAATCCCGAGCATACTTAAAGGTTAGGTACTGATTTTTAAAAATTTAAATAAAATATAGAAACACCTATATTCAAAGGTTTCGTGTTAATTTCGTAAGTATTATTTAATGCATAAATATTTTGTAAAAAAATAAGAATAATATTAATAAGTGCCCGAACTGTAACCGTGCAATGTGTCGTAAGAGTTTACAACATTGAGAATATATTTCATTTTCCTTTTTCGCCGGCAACGTTTTTAACTTGTCCGCCACACGCATGTCGTAAATATTTCCATAGAGCATACAGACGTAATAGAGCCTCACTATTCCTCTTCCGACATACATAATACAAACGGACGACACACACTTATTAGTAACGTGATGGATTTGGAGGGATTTATTTATTCTCGATTCTCGAACAAGGAATTGTTCATGGTGCCATCAAATCATCTTTAAAAATAATATTTCTGATTCATTTAATAAAGAAAAGAAAATTGCTCGGAGTTGGAAGACATTTTCGTGGAAATTGACTAACAAAATATATAAATTTAAGATAACAAAGATAACATCGCTACTATAATTCGTTGTTTTCCATAATAAATTTAATTCTTTGTCCTCTCATTAATTTACATACATTTATACGAATGTATTTCACATTATTTTTTATTACAAATCATTTTGATTCTATCTATTTATCTAATTGGGATGTACATGATTGTGAATTATTACTTTACGTAATTTTTTTCAACTGACTGGTGGTTTACAAATTTACTATGTTGAAGTGAATAATTAAAAAAAAGGGATTCACAAGAATGTATAATATGCACAGTACCTACCGACTTATAATGTATCCATTTTTTATCGCTTTTGTTTTTTTTAATAGTAAAATTCTAATACAAATTAAATGAATTAAGTGGAAAGATACAGAAAAAATATTTAGTTGCTACAGGGATTATTATATTTAGTCGCTGTTTAGCGACTACTTAAATATTTTTTCGATAGGTAGATTTTTTTCTGAATATATTTCAAGTTGATTAATTTAATTTGTATTAAAACACCACACAATTATGTTCTGAAAATGCAACTCCACAACACAAATGTGTTTTCCTTGATAGAATTCTATGAGTCATACATCGAACGTAACGTGCGCGATTGGGAATTGTTCGGGAACAAGTCTCTCGCATGTAAGAGCGGGAAACGGAAAATCTTAAAGAAATAAAAAATCTACTAAAGAAACACGACTTTTTGCGCGGATCAATTCCCTATATACTATATATAATACATAATAAGTATAATGTATCAAATATTGTGCAAAATGCCGAATTTTGGATTTCCATGAGCAAAAAAATTTGAACACTGTCGGTCAAGATTCAAGTAACTAACTAACTGACTTACCATCACGCCGTTTCCCCGCGGGGATAGGCCGATAATAAAACGCCACACTCTTCTGTCCTGATACAATTCTCGCCTCATCCACATTTATACATCTTCTCATACAACCTCGTCCAAAGATGTCCTCTACTTTTGGTGCCATCAACACTTGCGTCATATATCTTTCTCACCATTCTTTCCTCATTCATCCTTTCCATATGTCATCTCATACACAGATCGTTGTAAATTGTCGTGGTTTCTTCAAATATCCTCTGAATTTTATTTTAAGCTCAGACGGTATTTTTTTGCTTTGTGCAAAATAAATTTTACAGAAAGATATTTTTTATTTTCATCATTTTATAAAAAGTTAAGCACTTTTTTAACGTAGTTTCGTGATATAAAGGAAGCCGTCGAAAAAACAAATTCTTTATTAAAATTGCAAAATAGTAAAACTAATGATATTATGAGCAAAACATTGTTTTTTTCTCTTTCTATAATATAATACTTCTTAAATACAACAAAACTCGATTTATGACGAATGTCTTAATTTTAATCTCAATCAAAGAAATAGCTCCGATATAGATTGTACTTTTTTGTACGTGTGTATGTGAATTGTAATAATAATAAAAAAGATTAGTCACTGCTCCACGAGGTGACGATTCGCTTCTGAGAAAAAATATCTCGCTATCTCATCAACCTGCAAAACATACATACATACTTCACGATCTGCCACTAAGAGGGCTGGGAGATAAAATTATATTTTCATACATCCAAATGTGCAGTCTCACATCCTTATCATTCAAAGAGAGGCTCAAGTGATTCTCTCCGCCAATTAGTTAAGTAATTGAAAAATTTTCCACTATAATTATTTCCAACGTGGACCGCCAGCTTGAGAATACGGAAATTAATATATTAATTGTAATCAAATCTGTTTGATATAAAGAAACACATCGCTAACGAATTAACATAACATCGTGCCTTTTCCCCGTAGGGGAAGACAGATAAAAAATTACTCATTATTCTGTCCATTCTAGACTCGTCGACTTTCATACATTTTTTGTACCAATCGACAAATGCTGAAGCTTCTATAAGCACATCATCCAATTCCGGATAACTCGAGCGTACTAGCTCGTTCGCGGCTGTTCTCTGTTCGTAACACTCGTTACATTTTCTTTGCCAACCTCATCTTATTATCAGTTTTACTCTCGCTCGTAATTCGTTATTTTTCGTTCGTATTTTATATATAAACGTCTGAGTGACAATTTTCAGTCCATTCAGTCTACTTTCATTTTTCTATTGTCAGTTCAAGGCCAAACTTCTGATGTTGATATCAGAGCTATACTTCACTACTGCTGGTATTAGAACTATTCATCAATAGTGTTTGTATCAAAACCAAACTTCATCAGTACTAGTAACAGAACTATACTTCACTGCTGTTGGTGTTAGAACTATACATCACTCCTGCTGGTATTAGAACTATACATATTAATGTTTGTATCAGAACTATACTTCACTAGTGCTGGTAACAGAACTATACTTCACTACTGCTGGTATCAGAACTATACTTCACTGCTGCTAGTATTAGAACTATTGCTTGTTTCAGAACTATACTTCACTAGTGTTGGTATGAGAATTATTAATTAAATCTTGCCTTAAAAGAGATAAATCTATGCACCTGATTCCCTGCGGTAAAACAAAGTAAAAAAAAATTGTAAGTCTCCACATAGGTTAGATAAGTTTAAAATTAAAATCAATAGTATAGAAAGTTTTGGGATTCAAACCTGCAATCTCTGAATAGAGATTGTACCCGTTCAGCTTCTGAATACTTACATATGTATGAATATCACCTTTTAAATAGACACACAAATGATACCTTTTAAATAGATACAGAATGTGATCTGATCATAACTATCTATCATTTTGCAATCTCAAATTAAATATCAACTTTTAACAAAGTCCTTAAGATTTATCAACCTTTAATAAAACTTTAATGTTTTCACGATCGTTCAGAATCTTTCTTGGAAAACTTCCTGGGTTGTACTGTGAATATCTTGTTTCATTTGCCAGATTAAGGGTAATTTTTATAACATTTAACAATGAACACTACAATGTGTTGTAAAATAAAATATCTAAAACCGAGGTCGGTATGGGGTAATTATGCACTAATTTTAAAATTAAGTATTTAGACTGATAAAAAGTACTAACTATTATATCGCTGAAAGTAAGAGCAAGTAAGAAATGTGTTGAGAAAATATGTCAGTAATATGTAAATTACAATTTATATTCTATACGCTGAAAGGGGTTTATAATAATATATTTCCAGTGTACTAACATTATTGTATGACACAATTTAACGAATGAGATATTTATTTTTGGAGGAAAAGGTCACATACAAAGATAAGAAATTAAGAAGATTATTCACATTTAGTGAAAATAGGATAAAATATTCAAAATTATAAGTAGAAGAAAATATTTGAATGATATTCAAAATAGTTAAAATCATGTATAGAAGGGAATGTATCAATATATGTGTACATGTAATGTGCAAGTCAAATGACAGCTGTAGTCACAATTATTGGAGGCTTCAGTAAGTCAAACAAAATGACAGCTATTATCTGATAAAAAATATGTAACAGTCCATTGAGGAAATGTTACCCATTCGAAATATTACCTAGAAAATAAAATATATCAACTACTTAGGAATCATAAAATTAAAAGGAATGTAGTCAGGAATGTCATAAAAATTACATCAGTAATGGAGGCAATATAGATGTCAATAATTTTTAAGGATTTTTATTTGTTAAATATACACTCACTAGATCAAACAACAAAGTAAAATAATAATTTTTAAAATTGTAGATGGATTTTAGTAAATGAAACCAATCTTGTCTTATTTTATGAGTTGGGACTGAATTTAAAGAAACATGACCTAGCTTTATATGTTTTAAATAAATAATGATCGAGGTGAACTAAAGGGGTGGGGCGGAAGCGATTTATTCGTGTGTCAAGTGAAAATAACTAGAAATTTGTACTATGACTTTTTGCATAGACTTAACCTTTAAGTTCGCCTACTAAATATGGAGAAATAAATTACCAGCCACAGGTAAAATCTTGGGCATTTCGACAACTCGTCTAAATGGGAATTTTAATTTTATATCAATAAATGTCATTGATTAATACTGCTTTCATTCAAAGGTGCAGGAAGGATAAAGTGACATTTCTAATACATGGAGAATACGACTTACCGCCCGCAGCGCATCTAATCTATCCTTCGTCATCTTTTACCGATTAAGATCACACACCGCGAAAACGTTTTCCTTTATAACACAATCCCATTCACAAGATTTTCCATCGAACGGCACTAAACTAAGTACACGGCCACTACGCTCGCGAAAATCGATAGGCTTCTTCAGACTTTGACTACTCTGCAGTGGTGCAGATGGCGCTGCGCATGCTCGAGTGACGTCAAACCCAGTCGGTAACAACAAAAACTTTAAAATAGTATTAATTTTTAAAATTCAATATTTTAAAATTTTTGAGCAGTAGTAAAATTTTAAAACTATAGATTTAAAAATTTAATATTTTTTTATAAGGAAAATTTAAAGTAAAACTCTTGAATTATTTTTTTTTTATGAATACAAGCGTTATTTTGTTAGCTCAGCACACTCTCTGTCCGTTAACCGTCCTATCAAGGGAAACGCCATTGTGAACCGTAACGACTATTGGGAGCTCTGTATAAAATCGCCTATTTTCGCTCCAATCCTCAGTGTTTACGCGGTTTTATAAAGGTATTTTCAAATATTAGTTTCATTCTTTAAAACATCTTATTTCTTTTTTAGGTTTGTTGTGTATTTTCTCTGATATTCGCTTTTAAATACGGCACTTTTGTACGAAATTCCTATGAGACGCATTTAGAGCGCCATTTCAATAAAAATTCAATCGCCGATGTTATACTAAATTTGCCGTTACAACTTCAAAATAATTACGATTTTTAAAGTCTACGTTGTTTTTCCATACTTTTCATATGAATAGCTTCTTTCCAAATTGTGCAATGATTAGTCATTCTTCTAGAAGTCCTTGGAAATAATTAGGCATCTTTCTTATTTTTCAGAAGTTTCAAAAACCCCAACACAATGGCAGAACCCGATATGCCCAACTTCAAATGTGTGCTGGTTGGTGACGGAGGAACCGGGAAAACTACGTTTGTGAAGAGACATCTCACAGGCGAGTTTGAGAAGAAGTATGTGGCCACACTCGGAGTTGAAGTCCACCCGCTGGTCTTCCACACGAACAGGGGCCCCATCAGGTTCAATGTGTGGGATACTGCGGGCCAGGAGAAGTTCGGTGGTTTACGTGATGGATATTACATCCAAGGACATTGTGCAATTCTCATGTTTGATGTTACATCCAGAGTAACGTATAAGAATGTACCTAATTGGCACAGAGATCTCGTGAGAGTTTGCGAAAACATCCCTATCGTTTTGTGTGGAAATAAAGTGGATATTAAAGACAGAAAAGTTAAAGCGAAAGCCATAGTGTTCCACAGAAAGAAGAATCTACAGGTATGATATCAATTTCCTTTTACAATTAGTATAAGTATATATATATTTTTTTGCATAGTTCAGGTTTCCAATGATACTTCACCATTATTGCTCCTCAATTCAAAATAAAATGTCCAGTTTTTGCATTTTGTGAATGTTTCGCTCGCTATGTCTCACATATAAAGCCTGATGGCGCTGGTGACCCTGTTCTTATGGAAAACCAGGGTGCACTTCAACTCTTGACCCGCTTTTGAGACTTCTCATACAAACATAGTTTTCTCGGTTCCTCCATTACCAACCGGCACATATTTGAAGTCATTTCAATTCAGTTTAGTACAGCACAAAAAAAATACCGACGTAAGCAGTTTGAAAGAAGACAAAATCACATTTTATTCATAATATAATTTTTCAATAAACAACTATTAAGTTATTTTGAAGGAAACATCTCAATTGTGGCGCCTTTGGAAAATAAATATTTTCACATAAATTTTTGTAAACAATTGAATATACTGTATTGTAATTTCATGTACAAAAATGTTAAAAAATATTAATATTCCTCACAAACAGAGCTGCCAATATTGAGTTAAACGTATTTGTAACTAATTTTATAGTCTGAATGGAAATTTTGAAGTATATATATAAAATATATTCTCAATAAAATGCTTCTATAACATTCAAATGTGTTTTCAAGGGTAATCAATTGTAAAACTGCCACTATTCACACATCACCCTATATTTATATTTTTCATTGATTGGATAGTAGCGGTTTTGTTCTATTCCCCTCAATTGGTATGCTGTAATTTTCTAAAAATAATATTCTGTTCACCAAAATTGCATTTCTCACTGACAACCGTGTGAAAATGATTAAAATATTGTCTTTTTAAACAAATAGGGAAAAAGTTTTTATTACTGGTATTATGTAATGATTTGATTTTTGTATTGTTTAAATTAATGTTTTATTTATTTTTCAGTATTATGATATTTCTGCAAAATCAAATTACAACTTCGAGAAACCGTTCCTGTGGTTGGCGAGGAAGCTTATCGGTGACCCCAACCTGGAGTTTGTGGCAACACCGGCCCTCGTACCCCCAGAGGTACAAATGGACCCACAGTGGCAGAGGCAACTGGAGAAGGATCTCAAAGAAGCGCAAGAGACAGCTCTACCAGAAGAGGACGAAGACCTATAATTATTCCAGCTTAAATATTTGCATTAAATATCCAATCGTTTTGTCCTAAATATTATTTACTGCATAGCCCCAGTTTATACATTGATCAAGTCTCTCTGCTCAACTCTATATTACTTGCAATTATTCTAAACATCATGTTTCTGGGTGTTAGATCTTCGGAAGCTTCTGGTCTAACAGACGTGTTAAATTTCTGCTTTTTTATTACATCATTTGACTGAAGTTGTGTTATTAATGTTAGAAAGCATGTCATCAATTTTGAAGTAATAGTAATCATTAATATGATACTACTTATGTCCCTTCAATAGAATAATAGATTGCGAGTAACAATTCTCTGACCTTCCCGCCAAAATTAAAAAAATATTCTTTTAAATCTTTTTTGGAGTCATAGTTTTGTCATTTGAGCAGGATTGTTTAATGGAATGTTTATGCATTTTTCCTACATTCACTAGGTTAAAATAGAGAATAAGTTCGATGTAAAATTTGTATTGGAATGAAAATAAATAAAATGTACCGTGTAAAATTTTTATGTTTTACTTTAATTTCTGAAAATTATCGCAGTCTACAGATCCCTATTGCAACTATGCAATATGACAAGTGGAACATGCAAAATACAGAGGTTAGAACGAGGCTGGTTACGCCTTAGGGATTAAATAAATATAGAATAGTTGGGGAACTTCATGATAGCTGATCATTTGGGACAAGAAATAATAACCCCCTGGATCCACCTAAATGAACTGATTGACTATGTTATCAATTTCCCCGAAAATAAAATATAATTTAAGTGAGTTGTAGGATCCATAATTTTAATTCGTTTTTTCGTTAAATTGTAACAGAAATTAACTTTGAATAACAATATTTATTAGATTGTTACAACAGATTCAATACAATTACAATAGTAAATGTTTAGAATTTTAAAAAATGTATCTGCCCCGTGATATTGCAGGGTTAAGAAAATGCTGGAATATCACAATTGAATGGTAAACGCTTGTATGGCATTTTGTTGAAAAAACATTTCATTTGCACTTTCACTTTGGATTTGCATTAATTGCAGTGAACCGTTATTCTATCAGGAAAAAGTATATGTGAACAGATATTATTAGTATGTACATTTACTCAGGTGTCAGCATGTTCTTGATTGAAGTTTTTTATTTTAGAATTAAAAATTATGAAATTAATTTTTATTGTTTCTGATTTTACGGATATCTGACTACTAAACAGGATTTACAATTGATACTGAAATTTTAAAAAGGTACACAGATTTAACGAAGGCCCTCTAAATACTTATTTAATTGTACCTTGTTGATGTAGTGGTTAAGACGCTGTCCTAGTGGTCGGGGGATCGCGCCTCATTCCAGGACACCATCAAGTTAGTTCTATTTTTATAGTACAAGCGCTTAACTTGGTTTGAAAATATTAAGGATATTGATGACATGTATTTTATGTACATATCTCTATTTAAAAAATAAAAATTGTAGAATTGATTTTAATTTTAAAACAAGATCAAAGATTTACTGACTGGATATATTGGAGCTCTTTGTAAACCACATATATTACTGAATTTCAACATATTTGAGTTATATGTATCATTGGATTTGGAATGAATTTTTTTATTAAAAAATGTGTTTCTTTTTCAAAATATTCTTCAAGTGTAATGTTAGAATAAAACCCGGTATAACGCAATGTAACTTTTAAAACCTGTCATGTTTTTTTATCATAATAAAATATGTATTTAGGTTCAAGTTAAGTAAATAATCAGATAGTAAAAACCAAAAATTATTAGTTGAAAATGGCGGACTCTTCACAGCTATTTCAAAAGTCATCCGTCACATCGATACTTGATAAGTTGCAGCATACGACAATTAATCATTTAATGTTCCGCTATTTTAGTGATGAGAGTTTGTCAGATGACCATCTCATTGTTTAATATATATTAGCATTTAAACTGAAAAAATTTCACCAGTAAACTTTGTACGCAGAGGCAAATAAAGCATATTTCATGATTATTTGTCTTGTTACACTGTAAGGTGAAATTTCTTATCTATGCTTTGGCATACCAATAATTCACAAACGTTTTTGACCACTGGTGGTGATGGTAAAAAGTTACTATAGTAAAAACTTGCCATGGTTAAAATTTACTACTGATCATACAACCGGCCCCAAGTCAGTCTTCAGATACAATTAAAATTAAAATACTCATAAATGAAGTAGGTATTTTATTTCATTAATATCCCAACTTTGGCACAGGTCGATGCAGTCATCCACTGGTCGACTGGTTCCGGCAGGTAGTCCGATAAATATGTGTTATTCATATCTAACTGTAAGAGTGAGCGCACACTGAGGACAAAACAGTCGTACGACAGTTCGCCTTCACTATTTTGTTTGAAAATTTTGTCATCCGTGCGCGCACAGCCATACATTCTCATAGCCCTCGCCATCACAACGGCAGGAAGTCGTTGGTTTGCAGTCATACTAAAAGAGCATAATATTGTTCTTGCAGGAGTTATAGGAGAGATAATGTGAGAAGGACGGGAATAAAATGTGTTAGTCTTCCACACATATAAGTTTTTGAGGTGGATTCTTGAGGTCTATGTATTTAATTAAGTGAATGAATCTAAAGGTAAGCTGCAGAAGTGAGCAATGACAGAACATTGATAGTTAATACAGTTACTTTTCTTTTTATTAGAGGTTAAATAAAAGGAATTGGAATCTTAAAATCATAAATAAAGAGAAAAACACAGAATAACAAAAAAAAAATGTATTTCAATCATCATTCATTACGCACAAACCTTTGGTCTCTTAAACCAATAATACTATTCACCCATCTATTTGACAAAAGACAATCCTGTTTTCACTGATAAAAATGTATAATCCATGTACCTAACAATACATGGGTAGTTTAGGATAATTATTTAAATTGCATCAAAATAAACAATAAAAATCTTAACCAAAACAATGTAAACATTTTAGGTCTGTAGGAAATGCAGTTCATATTTTCGAATAAACACTGGTGTCAAATGCAAACACATTGATAGTATGCGTAGTATTAATTAAGGTAAGAACAGGTCACAGAAATCATTATTACTAACACTAGTTCATAAACAAATAATACATCTTATGCTTTGGCGGCCTTATCTCTCGCTTTCTTTCCCGCCATAAGGTTGACGCGATCATTGTCAGACAGTTTGGGGAGGACTTTAGTGACCACTCCTGTCCCGAGGGTGGTGATACCGTTCCTCAACGTGAATCTTTGTCCGTGTTCTAGAACCATGGGTTTGAGGAGCTTCAAAATTAATCTGTAATTAAAAATTATAAATACATGTCGCATCAATAATATAAATTGCAAGACAATTCAGAATTCTAATATGAATCATTTATTGGGTTAATTCACAACTGATCTAATAAATGGCCAAAATTGAATTTTTGTTATATGTACACATAATTTATTTAAACATTAAAAAATTATTTTAATAAGCACGGTTGACTGACCATCTTTAAAAATTCTCATATTTTTTGTGCATTTATTCTAACTTGTTGGTAGTTTAAAATGACAAATATTTTAATTTTATTGTTTTTGGTTTTTTCGTGGCCGCCATATTTGTTTTACGGGGCATAGCACATTTTGCGATGTAAAGGGTTTGTGGAAACTGTAATATCTCAGCTCCTATTTGTCCCATCAACATGGGGTTAAATCAATTTGTTTATAAAGAAATGGGATATGAAATTGATTTGACACATTTTTATCTACCTACAGTGTAAAATTTCAGCCTTAATTCTTAATTCAAATCAAATATGGCTACCACGCAAAAACCAAAAACAATAAAATTAAAATATTGGTCATATTGAACTACCAACAAGTTGGGTGATCGCACAAAAAATATGAGAATTTTTAAAAATGGTCAAGCAACCGTGCTGGATCAGGATCATTTCATACGGATTGACCCATTAGTGAAACAATTTAAACTAAGTATGTATTATGTATATCTGTATCAAATACATTTACAGCACTACATAATATCTAATTCCAAGTCATGCTTTATTTGAAATTGTTTAAATATTTCATGTTACAAATTATCAGTTTTATATTAAAATAACTTATTATTAATTTGAACATTTTGACTTTTACTATTTTATACTAGGATTTTATATTCATTTCAATTAACTTGTTTTGATTATAGCACTGCATTAGCTAAGTGTGTTATTTTAGTAGGACTTATTTAAAAATATTTAGAATTGACAAAATATTGATTTAATGGGCATGTGTTTGGGCAGTTTTATGATAGAATTAACCGCAATAATCAGGATATTCCTGTATTTTCATTAAGAATTTAAAAAAATAATAATTACTTGGAGTCTTCACCAGGCATGACCATTTCCTTATCTGGTATATTAACTTGAGCTGGACAATCCCATGTCTTGGAAAACATCTGCAGTTGAATGAATGATGTAAATGGTTTAGAACGGCCACCTTCCTCTTTGCTCAAGATGTAAACCTGTGCTTCAATATTATCTTCCGCTTTAACAGTTCCGGGCTTGGCCATCACCATTCCTCTCCGGATTTCCTCTCGTTTGATGCCTCGCACCAGAGCCCCCAACTGGTCGCCCGCCTGTGCCTCGTCTAAGATTTGATGGAACATTTCCACTCCGGTGACAGTAGACTTGAATGATTTATTGTGGCCAACAAACTCACATTCCATTCCCTTTTTCACAATACCTGAAACCATTATTTTTTTTACTGATACAGGACAAAAGATGGTTCCAGAAAGAACTGTAAGCTTAACATTTCAATGTGGCAAAGCACCATGAAATATGTTTTAAAGTGGATTGATCATGAATAATCAACTGGAATCACCATTTCCATATTAATAAGTTCTTTTATTATATTCAATTACCATGAACTATTTTACAGTAAAGCCCTGTTAATTCAAAATTGAAAGGACCAAAAAGAAAAAAATTGAATTACACAAAACTCTGTTAATTTGAAAATTTAAGGGAAAAAAAATTAAAAAAAAAAACGCAAAACATTGAAAAAAAAAGTCTAATTTTGTGTAAAAATATACATATCCCAATAAAACATTTTGAAAACGCATAATTATGTGAAAAAAAGGCATATAACTTTATTATTAGAAAATTTCTAATTATATGATGTAAAAAAATATGTACCGATTTATGGCACGAGGGTCTGAAAGTTCTTTAAAATTACGGGATTATTGGGGTGTTACTGTATTTAGAATTTAAAAAACAGTATGTTACTAAAAATATGTACATTTTTCTATCCAAGCTGACAATTATCCTATTTATAATTAAATTACTTAATATAAAATAATCTGATTAACGATTCAAAATAAATACCTCTCTCCAATCTTCCTGTCACAACAGTGCCGCGTCCGGGAATGGAGTACACACTCTCCACAGGGAGCAAGAAAGGTTTATCCAAATCTCGAATAGGAGTGGGAATATGTTTATCTACTTCAGCCAATAGTTTTATGATTGATTCTGTACCAATTTCTGGATTCTTCCCTTCCAAGGCGCATAAAGCGGAGCCTTAAAAAATTAAAATATTAAAATCTTGGGAAAAGTGTGGACAGATTTAATAACTTATTAAACAATATATTTTTAAATGATTTTGATTATAATATTAATGTGAACGAATGAAACAACGAAAGGCTGGGCTCTTTAATTTTTTTTAGTAAATCCAAGCAGAGTTTTTTCATGTTATAAAATATTTTAAAAAAATTCTTAAAAGATCCAGAAAATTAATAACTACATGGGAAGAACACAATCGGAGACAATGGCATCTGATCAGGTGAACCAATTATGTGACTATTTTGAGAAATTAACAGATCCGTAACTGAGGTCTTTGTCAGTGTGTTTTATAACGTATTGAATTTTAATGAAACTTAATTTTATTTGTGAAGTTATGATTTCAAAACTTAGTTCCATATATAATTAAAACAAATTTATACAAATCACAATACATAGAAAAAATATAGTCTAACCCAAACAATATATTTTTTGGTAGATTTTTATCTATATCATTCTAAGTGATTTATAGAAGAAGAAAAATTGTCACATTTTGTCGATTCTGAAAATTTATTTTTGAAATGTTAATATTTCATGATAAATTTATACCTTTTGTTAGATTAATGTGTATTTTACATTTTAGTTATATGGTTGTTAAATATAACAAGAAAAAGTGTTTATTTCATCAGTTTGAGACCCCCTACCTAAGACAGCTTACATATTAATTATCAGAACATATTTAACAGATCTGTATCAAGTAGTATAGAATGCCATTGCTAAAAATATAATGTTCTGTTCCTGATCACGGCATTAACAATATCATTTACTCTAACTTAAAGTTTATCACTACACTACCAGTGTAAAAATCTCAGACATAAACAGACCCAAGATATTATTATTATTAACATTACAATCATTAGCAAAGATGGTATATCATTTACCTTTAATGACAGGTATATTCTCTCCATCGTAGCCCATTTCTGTGAAAAGTTCTCTGATTTCCATCTCGACTAGTTCGACCATCTCCTCATCTGCTGCATCCACTTTGTTAATAAATACCACAATATGATTAATTCCAATCTGCTTAGAAAGTAAAAGATGCTCTCTGGTCTGTGGCATAGCTCCATCGGTGGCTGCCACAACTAAGATGGCTCCATCCATCTGCGCTGTGCCAGTTATCATGTTCTGGAATAAACAATAAGGTCCACGGTCAATTATAATTGAACGAAGTGTATGCTTAAATATGAATATATTCTAATAACTTAATACATAATCTAAGCTCACCCAGTTTATTTTAGATAAAGCTAGAACAGTGACCTGTTCCAATTGTCTGACAAAATAGTTTTATGATAACATGATCTTTTTATATAGTGTTTCAGAATAAACAAATATTCATATTAGTTCTTTACCACAGACCAGTAAATGAATAGACATGAAATAAAGTATACATATAGGAGAGGGGTTTGGAACATTAGTTGCGGGATGATTTATGTTTCCGCACATTATTTGTGGAAACATAAATCCAATAGTTTGACACATTTATGAAACAGTAAGCTTCGAAAATTAAATCTTTGTGTAAACAAGACATTTTTTTACATTAATGCATATTATATTGTCAGCATTTAAATTTTCATTTCAATAGTCATATATTTAAAAAGTGTCGCGGAGCTATTTGATTGCGTAAGTGGTACCAAAGTGATACGCAAGTGACATCAAAATAAAAATATTGAAACAAGGAATTTCCGTTGGTTCATGTCTATATATTTAATAGTCTGTATTCTTTACCATATCATACCCCTGAAACAACAAGGTATAATCTGACATTTTAATTAAATTTAACTTTCTTTGTAATAAAATATTCACAATATTTTTCTCTTTAAAACTATTACCGCACATGTCGAATCCCTGGTAGTTTAGGTGATAACAAGAAACAATGTAATATTTTAATAGCACTTAGAATATTATTTAAAATAACAACTTTTGATTTGCACACAAATAAAATGTACGAGTTACATTACAATATTACATAACATAAACAGATTTATTTTATATTAAATTATATAGTGCCACCTTATAATAATTTCACCTCATGGGCGATGAACCAAACTCCACTGAAGAAACCAAAAAAGTAAAATATATTCAAAACTTTGAAGCTCAATATCTCAATATGTTGATATAAATGTCAGATGACACCTTATTGTTCCGAGGTCATGATGTACTGACACTTACAGCAATTCTTCAAGTTTCAACATCACCAAATAATATAGCAAAAGAGGATTTTCATTAGTAGTCATATAAGTCAAGTACCTTAATGTAATCTGCATGTCCTGGGCAATCTGTATGTCCGTAATGCCTACTTTCTGTTTGGTACTCCACATGTGCTACGTTAATTGTTATTCCTCTGGCTTTTTCTTCTGGTGCATTATCAATTTCCGCATATTCTTTCATTTGTGCTAAATCCATATCAGACAAAACTGCAAGGGATACATTCAAATTATGAAATCATAAAAGATAACTTTATACAACATATACCATGCAGGAGTAATAAGTAATAGAAAAGTACCTTTCGTGATGGCTGCAGTCAACGTAGTCTTTCCATGGTCCACATGGCCGATGGTGCCAACATTGCAATGAGGCTTATTTCTTTCAAAAACTTTTTTCTCTGCATAGTGCCTCGCAAGAGTGCCGGTGATGGGGGCAAATAGCTTCGATGAACATAACTGTGGTGTGTATGGGAAAGTACTCTGTTTGAGAACCAGTCGAAGAGCTGAAAAGTACATAAATTAATATCTGACAAATGTCATGACAACTATGTGTGTATATAAGGTAATTTACAAAACATTGAATGATTCAAATCAAGATCGACGATCGAAGGCACAAATAAAACTCCAAATCAAAACACCTTTGGATAAATTGTTAGAACAAGACACATCTAATGCAGTTTAATACAAAAGTTTATTTTGAAAAATTCATATATATGCAAACCAAATTTATTTAAAAAAAAAAAAAAAACCCATTGGAACATCCAATAATCGCTTTTCGAGTCTAAAAAAATGAGAATTTATATTATTTAGTTTCTCATGCAAAACCCCATAACCTTAAAATTTTGGTTCATCCCGGCGAGTGCCATTCGTCAGACTTTGGACATATCTACACTTACATGGACTGATTAATTGTTTCGCTGTAAATAATGTAGTCATTTTATTAATTAATGTCTCAAAATTATGTAAAATTCAATCCAATCGGGCCTTCGATTAACGATCTCACCGCAGGAGGAAAATCTGTGTACTAAAAATGTAGTTCGTGCGCAAACGCGATTCCCGAAAACGTCGCCATCTTGAATGTTTTTAAGTAGTTTTAACTAATCAAAACATGATTTCAAATGCAGTAAAGATTTTTATTGGTCAGTGTGTTAAAGATGGCCAAGATGTCTAGAAGGTCTTTTTCACACATACGAACGATTTATTAATGTTCTCAGAACGAAATAAACTTGATAGGTTCATGCATAGATAAAAGATGGTCCATGTTCTCGTACCTGATAATTATTAGCGAATCCCGGAAAATTCTCCTGTCGAAGGCTGTTCGGATTTCGAGTTGGTCGTTGTTCAGTTTGATTCGTCGAGTTGGTCGTGCAGTTCCGACTTCATACGTACATATTACCACCAAAATTAAGCTACTTCAATAAAACTTCGTTAGCAAATCTACTCTTACTCTTATCTTTTTTATCCTATCAACTATGATGATTAAATTATTTAATATTTTCTTGTATATAAAAATATATTTCATCAATCAACACAAGAAAATCACCCCTTTAGATTTTCATGCGGTTAGTGTTAACTCTGTACTAATGTTGGGAATTCTTATAAAACAGAAGCGATACATTATAAGGTATATGTACTACTCGTATATACATGTCTCCATTGAAAATGCCCACACGCGTGTGTGCACGATGATTTTTTTTTACAATTTGTAATATTATTTGTTATAGTAAGTATATCCCTGATTACAAAACTCTCGCAATTGGCAGTAGCACCTACTAGTAGGTTCTGACCTGAGGCTGAAGACAGGTGGTATTGAAAAAGATCAATGAAAAAACCAGACATCCACCAGCCGTGCTGGATCAGCATGGAATGGAACTGCGTTGTGTAAAGCAATGGAAAACTATAGCAATATTTTGTCCTGGTACAATTCTCTGGCTGGAAACAAAACATTGACAGAACTGTAACTTATTTTATAACATGTTCTTCTTTTTTTGGCGTTTCATCTGTTCAATAAAAACGCTCATCTTTCCTGAAGTTGACAACTTAACATAATATATAAATCAATAAGGTGATCAACTATTTTTGGTACAAAAAGAGAACGAATGAAAAAAAAGGAGTGCGAATGAAAGAAAACTTTGAAATAATTTTTTTTTCAATAATTTGGTGGTACAGTTCATACAGTATTTTGGGAGAATAGGTTTTAAATGGAGTACGGTCATAGTACGGTTCACGAAAAAGGAGTACAAAACTCCCTAAATGAGTTCGTTTGGTCAACTTAAAATTAATAATACCCGATAATGGCAAGAATATGTTCAAAACGGGTAATGCAGGGTAATGATACTACCACAATTAAAAAATAAACTTCATACATGTTTATGCGTCCTCTGCTGATAAAAAGACAACAGATAATTATAGAAAGATTTCATGAAGAAATAAATACATTACAAGATAGAATAGTTTATTCATAATAATATTACGGTTCCTCTTCAATAATTAACACTCATAAATGGACTTGGCACAAGAGTAGCACTTTTCAGCAATCAAAAAGCCAATATAAAAATTTAAAAATAAATGTCAGATGAAATTGAAATTCTATGAGATGTCAGAGAAATTATCATAAGTTTATCTTAATTTAGAAATATAAATTGTAAAACTATTAAGTGTTACAATAGTTGAACGGCGTTTAGGAAACAACACTGGTAGTTATTAAATAAATATTCAAAACCGAAAACCGCCAAAGAATGACGTTTTCATTTCTCGAGGTTGTTTCAAAAGAATCTGGTGGGAATCTCAGATATTGTCTCGAGAATCTCATAAAAACCATGGACACGGGCCATACAGTTCATCATATTTCGATTAAAGTTTTGAAACAACGCAGTTCCCCAATACAATGTAATTATAAATGCACACCACATGGCACTATAAATATGCCCAAAGTTGAGAACAAATTTATCTTTTATTTGTTTACATGTAAATAAGCTCGGAAGTTCGTATCACCCAGAAGCAACTATATAGTTTTCATGTTATTTATTACTCAATCGGAGCACTGAAATAAATAAATGAAAAACGAATAAATTAAGAGTAGTTAAATTAAATATAAACAGATTAAGTAGTTTTGATATACAGAATTTATATGTAAGGATATGACCGTAAGGAAAGCACATTTAATAATTTAATTTTTAATTCTATAAGAGAAATAATTTGACGCAAAACTAGACAATTCTATAAAGTCGGAAAGGTTCGTGTCAAAGATTTTGTTGAGATGTATCTCAATACCGTGCCAGAAATGCCAGAAAACATAAGAAAGGAGAAGAAATTTAATAGATTTAAAGTGAAACTGACCAGATAAGTAAAATAAGTTTTGGTAAAAGAAAAGACTTTAAGGCGCGACTTACAAGAATAATTCAAAATTTCGCGTTTTTTACGAAAATGTGGGTTTTTATTATTCATTTATATCAGATTCAATAGATTTGACTTTTTTCAACCATTACTTAGATTGGAACTTTACATTAATATAAAACTAATAAACTGAATGTTATTTGCCATAATTAAGACGATACAAATATTATAAGAAAGACCGCGACCATTAGATGCATTTTAGGCATGGTACGAAATTGAGTCAATACAAAAAATTAATGCTAAACGAAATATATTTTCTTATAATCTTGAAGCCAAGATTACGGAGACAAATCTGTAGGAAACCAAATTAGCAAAATATTAAAAATGAATAGAGTTATAAATCATTTAATTTGCAGTACATTTGATAAATTTTTGACGTTTTTAAAATACTTTGTTTTGGTAAAAACATAAATTTTTAAATAATATACATACTATATTTACTCACATGCTTTGAGGCTTCAAATACTTTTTAAAACTAAGTTTAATATCAGAAACACAATAATCATTTTTTAAATAATATATTTCCAGTCTTATGAAATACGATAATATTAATTATATCTCAGAGTTAGTATGCTGTTCAAAACGTGAAATTTGCGCTCCGATAAATTTTAATTAAATTTGCCTATAAAACACATTTTAATACAAATTTTGACTACAATATGAATGAATATTATAGTTATTCTCGATACCAATTCCTTATTTTTGTAAATTGTATGGTTTTGGGCTGTTTTTATACGAAAACAGATTATAATTTTGACATTTAAACATTAGATATACGTCAACCGATCGGAGCGTTTTAGAATCCGACAGTGCATGCGCGGCTAACGTATGGCGGCTAACGCATGCGCGGCCAGCGCATGAAATCCATTCATTCACAAGATTCAACGTGAAATTTGCGAACCCGTTATTTTTTTTGTTGGATTTGGTTCTCATTAAAAGTCAATAATACATTAATATTTATATTATTGTTCTGAAATTACTTGCTCCTGTAACTCAAGATGACTAAGGTCAAAAAGTATCCATTGACACGCTTTAGGAAATGTTCCAACAACATTTTAAATGGTTATAAACTTCTTGGAAAAAAAATCGCAACGTAAGTTGATAATTTTTACCATTCCTATATAATTATTTATTTGATTTAACAATATAAATTACATAGTTCAATGTACATATATTATGTAGTGCAGATAAATTATTTTCTATTGGAAATACATATCCTTAAAGATAAATAATTTTATCAAAAGAATTATACATGACAGACCCGTCTGATTGATACAAATGTATTTGTTATAATCGTATATGTGAATAAACACGCATTTTAATATTTTAGACATAAATATACTAGTAACTAAACACCAACAACAATAATAAAAAATAATATAAATTATTTTCAGGATTTTCCCGAACTGAGCATTGAATGTGTGGACTCGTGTGAACTTCTTATATTGGATGACAAAAGAATGGTCGACATACACCAATTATTTTCTCAAATTAATCAAATTTACTCCCACAAATCGATGTTTGGGTGCACAGGAACGAATATTGAATATGTGAAAGAACGTAAGGTTTTATGTCTAAATTCAATTTAAAGTGTAATATATGTGGATCAAATTTTGTTTTGAATTCGTGTAAAGAAAAAAACAACGAAATTCTGAAGAATAATATGCTCGATGAACAACTAATTATTTAACAGTGAATAATAATACTTTTGTCATATTTTAATTTATATTTTAATATTAAATATATATGTAATTTATTAAAACAATAAATAAATATAAATATAAATAAAATATAAAATTTTTTTTTATTACAACCAGAGTATGATTATAATATAATATTAGCATAAATAGTTTTCTCTTCACAAATACAGCTGCTTCAAAAGTTATCAATATTATTTATCAGTATGAATTTTTTCCTTATAAATCGGAGCAAAATTGTAATATTTTATAATCATACGTTTATAGACACAAACAATGGTTTTTATCATAAACATAATAATTCTTCATAGTATAAACATAACAGTTCTTAGGTCAGAACTTTAACAAATTATTTAATTTTCGCTTGAGAATTTCAAATGGCAAGACCTGTATTATGAATGTTGAAAAAATGTCTAAAAATATTTAATGGATAAACCACAAGTATTTGTATAACTTATACATAATACGTATTTAGTGGACCTTTTTCCATTCTGCATTGGAGCCCAATTTTTGTAGTTACGCCGCTGGTTAAATTACAAAAAATTATTGCGTTTTAACTGCAACTGGGGAGATTCAAAATCACCCAAATGACGAACACGATGACATTATTTTGACGTTTAACATACGAGCGTGAAATAAATTGCGAGACGGCGAGTCTCTGAGACATGACTCATGGGAGCAAAATCCGTATCTCGTAAATTGTCTCAAGTCGAAAATCTCCTAAATATCTCTTCCGTGGACTCGGGTCATTATTGTTTTTTTTAGCCAAATCGTCTGAAAGTTATTTTTTGGGGGTGACCATTTTTGATCTTAAATGAGATATTACGTACGATTTTAGGTAGATTTGAAGTATATTACAGGCATAGTTGCCCCACTCCTAGTAATACTGTTTTAATTCTATCGATACTGTAGATCTAATTGTGATCGGCTGTCGTCAAGGATGTCATCTTTTAGGCTTGGAAGCTCTGGGCTTGATAATTGAACGTAATACATCGTCTCTATGTCTGTGTTGCTGTTCGTCATTCAAGTCGTGTTCATATTATTAAGGCAAGGAGCTCTCAAAATGTCCAGTGAGACAAGCCTCTGGGTCATAAGAACGCCCCTGTTTTTCTAATATTTCTGTAATATTCCAAAACAAATCCCGATTCGTCCGGAACAGCCTGTAGAATAGATTCAACAAGTTTCATTATTAATTTATTAACACGTCCTGTTGTTATTTTGTCATCTTGCGATGTTGTTCCAGTCCGGGACCGGGATAAGAAGTGTGGTTGCATAAGGAATGATAACACAACCATTTCCGCTAATATGTATCAAAACAAACAAAAATATTTTTATCATTTGCGGATACGTAAAATAAGAATTATTGATAATGTAAGTACCCACCTACACACCTATTTTATTGTTGACCGTTATTGCTCACACACGCAACACCGCAGCCTTGCAATTCCACAATTTGATCTGATTTCATTTAATAAAGAAAATGTATACGGATCGGAATTACGATACTCGATCTTACTGCATTTATATTATTCCGAAATAATATCCAACGGCAAAAGAATAAATGCTTACATGATAAAGCAAATCAAGGTGTAAAATCGTTTGATCCTCATGGCTATTTGAAAATTCGAATGAGGTGTACAGTGTGTGTACCCAGGGTCGTCTCGAGCTATTAAGAAAAATCATTGTGTATGCTCTGTAGTGTTTACTATGCAATTTGAAGGTGGAAATTGTGAAAACACCTTTGGCTCGGACAAAATTAAAAGAACCAGATTACGAAAAATATCTACGGTTTAGATTTTTAAGAAAATTTTATGTAGAAATAGCGAGCTTGAAGTGAAACAGCGTTAGAAAATTTCGGAACAAAGGTTCGCGGGTGGAGGGTAAGTTAAGTGGAGGGTAGTTTATCACGATTTCTTAGAAAATGAACCGGCAAATCTTTTAGAAGATGTGCCTTTGGCCATACGCAGGGCAATGTGGCTTCGAAATGATGGCCGTCTAGCTCATTACACACGAGGAGTGAGAAATTATTTGGACCAAGCTCTAAACAGGGTGACTTCACACGGAAAAAATACAAGAGATGTAGTCAATCTGAATTTAACATTTCCCAAAATCACCAATAAGTGTGGATCGAGGACAATAGAATTTGTTGTTCCTACAATAAAAAATAAACTATCTGGGTTTTTACAAAAGAATACGATTTCTCCTAATTTTGAAGAAATTATAAAAAATTAGCTTATCGATAATAACCTGTCTTACCTCTGAGAATGAAATGAATTGTTTAAACTGTGACTGATTAGTTTTTATGTTTTGATGGATATAAATGTACCTGCAGACAAACGTCTAGTTTTGTGGGTCTAATTTTTAATTTAAAAAAAAAGAAAAAAAAAAGCTTATCCACAGAGATGGATCGGCCGTCATGATCCCATTTTGTGGCCTCCACGGTGTCCGGATTTAAATCCTCTAGATTATTTCTACTGGGGTTGCATAAAGAAGAAGGTCTATGTGAAACCAATAAATAACGTAAATAAATTAAGACACTGTATTAATGAAGCCGCACAACAAATAAATGTCGCAGAAAGTGCAAGACGGATAAAAAAACATTTTTTAAATGATGCCGCGCTTGCATTTAACTTGGTGGCAGGCAATTTAAACACCTTTGATTTTTATTTGTGTTTTGTTTAGTTTTAAAAAACAGATATATTGTCACTTTAATTCAACATTTTCGGTTTTCATTCCGACAAAAATAATTGTTTTTTTCCGGTTTTCGGTCAGTTCCGGTTCGAAACACTGTTTTTTAAAAAAATGAATAATCAGCCTCAGCAAGGCTGGCGTTATGAATGCAGTTATGTGTAGTATTGTATGAATAAATAAATAATAACAAACTAAATAAAAAAGATGCAAGTATACGTTATAGACCTAATCCACAATATTTTACGGGTGGATACCCGACTAAATTAAGAGTCGACCGTTACGGAAAATCGTATTGTATCGGCTGCTCGAAGGTCGGTGACCATCTCTTTTTTATATGCAATATATAATTTGGAATCATTTCTTCTTCTCGTCCTTTTAAATAGACAATCCACCCTTCAATGATTTGTGCCATTTATCAAGTTAAAACTTTATGTTACAGATAAAAGTACTATAATATTATAAAATAGGAAATACTATATTACAAGTCAATACCATTGTCGTTCAAAAACTTTGCTATTATATAGATCAAATGTGGCGAGTTAAGGAAAAGAAGTTAACCGGGAGTTGAAAATTACCATTGACGAGATTACTGTAAAAAAACCTGTAATCCGCAATGAACAGGCAAAATAGATATGTGATAGGGTTTTCTCCTCGGCACCACACTCATACACTGGGGAATCTATTAAATTCAATCTGAATAAATGTGAGGCTACCTGGCAATGCCCAATTTTCATTCTAGAGATATTTGAAATTCTTCTTTTGGAGGCTTTCTTTTGGAGAACCGGGGGATGCGGGGAATAAATCTTTGAATTATTTTAAACCGATTACCTTTATGATTATTTGGATCCATCCATTGTGCAGTCCAAATAGAATTCGTACGTTTTTTTACCATATTAAGTCATACATCGGATATGGAATTGATGATGATGGAAAACTCTGAAAAGAGTGGCCTCCTTGGCCAGTTTATCAGCACATTCATTTCCATGAATTGAATCATTTCAATTGCCCGAAATAATCGCATAAATACAAGTTTTAAAAATCTTCATATCTCTGACATGGTTGAGATTAGCCAAATTAAACATTAAATTTAAAATGTTCTAAAAGTGCTGTTAGACAAATATTAAATTATGATATTTTTAAAAAGTATATTACAATGAGCTTTGAGAACCTTCATTTTGAGAAACTTTTTATACTTTGGCCAGTATAGTTTTGATATAGTCAGGAGAGTACGTAGCTACTGTAATTTTTTTTTAAATTTGCGATACATTCCGAGGCACTGGCGCTATCCCGGACCGCCCCTGGCGTGGACCTCATATTACAATTTTATAACTTGAGGGCACTTGCTTATATTCATCATCACGCTATCCCAGGAGTGTCGGGAGCTCAAAGTCTCGGCAAGGCGCTCTCATCTTCCTGTTACATCACCTGTGATCAATATTTAAATTAGGGACAGACAAACAGATGATTTCTAATTGATAAACTTCATTTACCATTTAGATTTGAATTGTAATAAAAACGGTTAATTCAGTGTTGAAAAAGTACAACATACGTGGGAACGGTCGGTATTTTTATTAGTGGATCAGTTTAGTTCTACATACGTGGGAAAAATATACCTACTAATATTTCAATGAATAATGTTATTATGTAGTTAATTTGACGTGGGAATAAAATAATGTGATTACATAATTTTACCCTATTACACGGGAAGCATGTGGTTTGTCAGGGCCCTTTGATATTTTTCTGTATAATGCGCGCACAATATTACATAAGCGAAAACAAATAGGGCAGCTGCATTATCTGCGCGCATACAGGGTTGCCTAAAGTAAAAGGATGTTAGTGCGAACCCTCTTCCACCTCTTCCCACTTCTCCATCAACTAGCTTCCCATTCTCCTCCACGAAACCATGGATGTTTTAAAAATAAAAATCTATCCTTCCAGGTTACATGAGGATAATAGAGTAAGTTTGGCTACGTAATTCTTTTTCTTTTCATGCCTTATCCGTTCAGCGGACGTTGGCTATTTTCGCTGTATACGGCGGCCCGGAAAAGCTCTACAGTAGACTTTTTCTTACGGTTACGGTACGTATCTATGGATACACATCCTTTTGGCGGACGTCAACGGATAGAACAGAATAAACGTTTATAATTTAATGCCTCTGTTTGTGTAATTTTTCAGAATAAATAGTTGTAGATATCTACTGTTCTAGGTGACTATTGAGATGTATATCAACAAATTTTTTGAAATGTATCTAAATTCGAACTGTAAATCCGGATCGATAGGATGAACGAATTGCGCGAACTCTGAGCTACGCGTCCCGCGGAATGGAATACGACAATTCCGGTCGTAAATCGGAATCACCGCAGGATATGGGAGGGAAGTAAGGAAACCTTGGAACAGAATGAGGTCGGTGAGGGAATAAGGATGACCAGTGATCTCGGGAACCAGGATTCGGAAGGACTACTCGCCTTACCTTGTATATGACGTCTCCGTAATCCCGGCAGTCGCCGTCGAGATCCCACAAATGGCACGCGGATGAGCCGATCTCCGATCCCAATTGAATATGGCGATGTCACATTTTCACCCAAGGCACACAATACAACAAATAATACGTGATCAGAATATAATATAGCTGCTGCACTGGAGCTGAAATGTCCACACCGCGAATGTTATCGCGATGTAGAGATTGAACAAATATCGGTCTAGTTGACGCCTGCTGACGTCAAGGTCACAATTCACACTGAAAAGACGAGCATTAGGAATTATATGAATGGGAATTTGGACGAGGAAAGGTGATAACTGTGGTCGCGGTTAAATCGAAAGACGCGCCAAAAGTGTGTTTTACGAATCCGGAACAGTATCTGATATCTCATTCCGTGGACACGGGCCCTTAAATTTAATTTGCTACTGATACAGCCGTGTGTTCGTTGTAAATGCTCGTTTTGCCACACTTTTTCCATTTTTTTTATCTTTGCCTATAATGTTATGTAAGCATGTAAAGTTTTAAAGTAAGTTTAAAAGTAAACCTATAAAGCTACTTAAGCATGGAAAGTTGTCATGTTTAAATTTAAATATATATGTATATATCAGCTAAATCTTTGAGGCTTATGTCATCTTGTTTCGCGGTCTACAGTACGATTTATTGTTTAAACTATTTGTTATGACATGGAATTGAATACGATAAGTTTTAAATAGCCGAAAAACTGGTTAATCTGTTTCGGTTTTAACCGGTTTGGAAGCTCTAGGCAGCGACATATGGAAGATTTTTAATGATAATAATAGTACATATTTGTCAAATCAAAACACATTACCCATCATCAATCATCATCATCGTCAAAAACAAAGGAAAGAGGGTTATTACGAGTGTCTCCGTTTAGATAGAATAACTGTGCTAAAAAGCATTTTACACTTTAGTTTTTTTGATTCGTCCATCGATCGTGGATTGTCAAAAAGAATATTTTGTCATTCTAATCTTCCACACTTCTTTCCAAATTACCCCTCACTGACTCTTCTACAATTTTAAAATCCTAATGAATTACCATTGTGCATAACTCCACTCGATTCGTTTGTGCAAAATGTCCATAACGAAATATGAATTCCTTCTACATACACCCGGCGCCCGGCGTGGCTTCTCCACTCGCCCACCCTAAAGCCGGTTCTGTGTGTATTCGTTTTATTATTTTATGAAGAAATGCATAAATTAGAAATACTAGACCAGGGATGTCATGTGGACGTATTATTGGACAAACTGGAGATATTTGAAAAAGTAAACTGGGACAGTTTGTCGAAGATTACGGCCCGCGTTCACGGAATGCAACATGATGTGATTAAGTTGTGATAAATCAGATGGCGGTGAATATGAATTCTGATCGCTACATAATCATATAGTTACGTATTGATTTTGATTTGCAGATATATTCAGAGATCAGTTTAAAACTGGTATAAATATACGTGGGCCCCAAACAGCGGCGTAACTATACCAATGCGGGCTATAAATAGGGGACAAAAAGATCCGAGCCCTACAATACATTTAGTCTTGATACTTTTGCAAGTACTAATACTTTTCTCAGCGCTAATATGGAATAATATTTTTTTAAATTCTAGCAACAAATTGAATTGTAAAATTTATAATCACTTCTCTCGTTTATTACCAAAACACATGAAAACATTATCGGAGAATTTTTTCACTTAATATTGCATATAAATGGCTAAAATGTACTATTGTTTTTTTCCCCATGGAAGTGTAAATATTAAAAGTGTAAATTGGGATAAGACACCAATTATGTTGTTACTATTTAAATGAAAAACCGCGTGGTAATAATGTTTGTATATCATAAATACAATACATTTTTCAGGGGTCTTTCTATTGTGTATTGGGGCCCATTTTTTTTTAGTTACGCCACTGGCCCTAATGCACCGCATTGGCGCAGCTACACCAATGGATATCGCGTGTGGTTGCAGCGTAATATGCCCCATGAGAGCATCAAATAGACTAACAATGCAATACGTGCTGGAACTCGTGATTGTACTTTTTCCGCCTTGGGTAATTTTCTTCTTCAGATCCGTCACGTCCGCTCTATTATCGACGCCCTTGCCCGACGCCTCTTTTAAAAGGGTGTCAGCCATGATATAATTAGTGAGACTGTATTGAATATTTATTTCAACTTTCTTAAAGTAGTAATTTCATTCAAATTATTCATTTAAATACACCACATCCCAATCAAAACTTATCATTCTGTATGGTCGCTGAGTCATATTTACTATAATTGTTTTGTTAACCCGAAGCTATGTATGCTATATAAAATTATTTTAATAATTATATTATTAAAAGGGAACTTACAGAATAAAAGTAAACCGTAAGTTCGTGTATAATTTCTCGAATTTCAAACAGGAAAAATGAAAGCTGTCCCTTAATTTATTGCGCCACTGGTATTCTATTTCTGAAGTCAAAACACATTCTTATTGTAAAGTTGAAATTATTCAGAAATTATTAGGTCTGTGATATTTTAAATATGAATTAAATATATTATATATTATATATATTAAATATATTATAATTATTAGAAAGATATACATATAAAATCAACTTTTATCGAAAAATATTGTTGTTACGCCACCGGGATTCGAACCTGGATCTCTTTCCAAACCAGGGAAGATGGATTATCCAACTATGGTACAGCGACAATATTTTTAGCGACAAATTTTCGAACCTATGTGTTACCTTTTTGATATTAATACATTTAATCGTTCCATTATTTGAAAGAGCCATCTACCTTATTTTTACAGAATCTCAAATGCCCAGAATGACAAAAATCACTGCAGAAGACCGTATTCTAATCAAAAATTGGCGAATTGTAAAACATCGGGGTGCTAGGAAAATGATCAAAGAGTTTCAAAACAAAGTCTGGAGTATAGCTAGAGATTACAGCTTAACAGGACATTACAGCAGGACGGAGCTCCATCTCACACAGCCAGAAATACAATCAACTTTGTTAATTTCATCGAGCCAGTCATGTGGCCACCGAACAGCCCACTAGATTATGCAATATGGGGTATTTTTATGATTTCTGATTAGCTAAATATTGTGCAAAAAAAAATTACATTAAGAATTATAATTAATTATATTATGTTTTGAAATAACTCGTGTGTTACGAGATGCTCTCACTTTTTTTGGGCCATTCTGTATATTGGAGAACGGCGTGTATGAGAGGATGAAGTTAAATGAGACAACAATGGTATATTAAGACAGAAGAGTGTGACGGTTGTTTAAATCGTTGTATATCTCAACAGTAATGATATTGTATAAATCTCGATCATTATTGTTGAAGGCTTTGTTGACTTCAGAAGACATAAGTACTAAAGTTAGTATATCTTAAATTTTCAATACTTGCAATCAATGTTCCATCTATGGTGTGCGGGTGTGCGCGCGCTCACAATTTAACACCGTAGCGGTCATAAAAAAATGTAGCGTGTACCCAATTTTTAACAAGACTTCTTCTGTCTAAGGTTGGCGACCATGTTGCAGTGTGCTGATTTATCCTGTATATCAGCACCGACGTTTTGGACAGTGAACCACTTTCTGAGGTTAAACAACCGAGATAATGTCTTCCTACCCGCACCTCTGTTGCTTTCTATATTCCCCTGCATGAGTTGTAAAATATCATATTTTTCATTACGGAGAATGCGTTCGAAACTTTCCTTAATAGTTGTTATTAGTTCTCTTGACTTATTTATGCGTTATTCATCTTCATTAGTAATGTGGTCAACCCATGCCCTACCAGTAGCCTTACATGGGAATTGTATTATATATACAAATAATAGCAGTGGTTCTTAAAGTTGCGCAAAAGATTTTTTATGCGCACACCGCGATTCAAAATTAGAGGGAACATTGCTTGCAACCAGTGGTGTAGTGCTAAAAAAAGGTACCGGAACGCTACTCCCCTAAATGGGGAGCGTTCCGGTACTCCACTACTAAATCAGAATAATGTTTGTTTTCTTTTCTCTGACATGGTTAGGTATTTTTTCGTATATTAATCTACTATCTCGTATCTAATCTAGTATCTCTCTCACAAAACTCACTCCATAAACAATAACGAAAACGTTCGTACTTCTTAGTAGAATAAATTGATTTAACGCGAACAAATAGTAGTAACACAAACACGTTGAAGTTAAAAACATAAAATCGCACAAGACTGAAAAAACGATGTAGGTGATGACAAATTAACTCCCCAAACTCAACAGAATATTAAAACTTTCAATTTTAGCTCATTCAGGATCGATACAATAGAATGTGAAAGTATATTTCGTATAATGTTATTTAATATCGTATAAAGTGTATTCAGGATCAGTCTAGAATTTAAGCTATCTTGGAAAAATGCCGTAAAAAGAACCGGCACGGCGACACCACTATTCCTGGAAAGTCTTCAAATACACACACACACGTGTTTTGTTCTAACAAATTGTACCGGAACGACGTTCCGGCTCCACTACACACACCGCTGATTGCAATGGAGAGGTAAATGAAGACAGTGTAATTAACCTTGTGACACTTGCAGTGAAAGTGTAATTAAACTTCTGATACGATATCGATTCTGCTGAGATAGAAACTCTTAATACGTATGTAAAAACACAGCTCTTTTATTAGAGCTTCCCGTTTCTTCTAGTCACGCTCCCACGGACAGTAGTCAGATTGTCCTTTGTTCACGGCAACTAGTAATCGAGTGTTGACCGCAAAACGTTGATAGCGATAGCAGCAAGAGTGTTTTGTGTTTCTTACTCAGTTTGAATCTCGACCGCTTCTGCTAACTTCGTGTCGTCTCCTTGAGAACCGTATCGTCCTCAAAAATACAACTATTCTTTTGTTTAATCAAACCGCATCAGTATCAGTCATGAGACGTTTCATTAAAATATAGCGATTCGTTACCGCAACTTTCAAAATGATTGCTATAAGAAAATGTTCATATCGAATTGTATTTATAAAGTACTAAAACTTTTCAATCTTGGATATTTAGTTTTTGATGATTTAAAAATTAACGAAATCAAGTGGAAATAACATGTGATTTATTTAAAATTAACACTTTAAAATATGGCTCACGCATCGTGCACTCACATTTACATTATTTATTTAATTACATTATGTGCTCAAAGTGTATACAGTGAAGAATGTTCCGCGCTAAAGGATCTGGAGTTCACTTACCACAACTATACAACAATGACAGCATTTCTCAAGGATTTTACAGCCTGCAATAGTAATTTGACCACCCTGTACTCGATTGGAAAATCCGTGCAAAGTGAGTTCTGTTATTTTTTGGATTTAAACACCTACAGACGCAAATTTATTAGATCGATGGAGAGATTGGCGCCAACCGTTTGTATTTCAAAAACTTATAAGGAATCAGTAAAATCAGGGGATAGAGGAAAATCATTCCGATGTCTATGGAAAAGAAGAACAAAACCAGATCGACATTATAGATATAATATTATAATAGTATACTGTATTAACTACGTCAAGGGTCCAAAAGCTCAGTGTCTTACAGTACTTTTGGTATCAATACTATTTGTAGCGCTAAAATGAATTATAAAAATATCTAAAAACACTCTTTGTATATTTTTCATGATAGTATGGAGACAGGACACAAATTTTCTTCGTAATATTTAATGAGTAAAACTTAATATTTCTACATCTTTACTATATACAACCCCTATACAGGAGCCCCTTTTTGCAGTTTACATAGGAAACCAATTTTTCTTAATATATGAATAAATACGAACTTTTATTATGTACGAACATAAAACATTTATATTTCTTGTGCGTTTGCAGGGAACACTGATTAGGTAGGTATATAGGGCTGAGGAAAAAATAGATTGTGAAGAACTATTAGTGACAGCAGATTAGAACAGTAGACAAGACAGTAAACTAGAAGCTTTTACATCATACACATTAAACGAGGTTGATAATGAATAATTATTTATTTATAAAATTAAAAAGAAAATTAAGTTTTTGATACAGAGTTTCAAGATTAAAATGTAATTGTTCGTAAACCATCAGGGTAAGGTAAGTGGGAGGGGTATATTTCGACGCGCGTGATTTGCTGATTTGCCAGTCGCAATGAGTCGCTGGTCGAGAGCGCACCGCTCATTCGCGGTTGAGCAATATTTAAAGTACGGTGATTCATTGATTCCTGCGCGTCGCGCTTTTTGAACTTACTTTGATATTCGACGAGTAAGTGATGGGCCGAGCACGCAACTTATCCGGTGTTGGGTTCAAAAGTTCAGACAAGAAGGGACAATGGTTAACCAAACTCCTCCGGGATCATCAACGTCAGCAGCGACGCCGGAGCATGTGGTTCAAGTTCGACGTGAAATTTTGCGCAATCCGCGTAAATCGATATGGAAGATTGCAGCATTTACTGGAATAAAAAAATCAACAGTGCACGTTATTTTGAAAAAGAAACTACAGTTTCACCCATACAAACTGCAAATCGTGCAGTTGATCAACGAAAGTGGTTATTCTTAATATGAAACCTTAGCGAGAACGATGCTGGAAAGTTTTGGAACACCACGAACGCTTGAAAACATATTGTTTACTGACGAAGCACATTTTCATATCGATGGCTATGTTAATAAACAGAACATGAGATACTGGTACTCCGACAACCCAAGGAAATGCCATCAAAAACGACAGTGTGGTGTGCAATTTCTGCCCGAGGGATAATTGGCCCTTATTTTTTTAACCAGCGAGAGACAGTCACTGCTGACGTGTATTGCAGGATGATCGACGAATTTTTGATACCGCTACTGCAGCGTTTCCCTGGTTCAACAACAGAACACAATTTCAGCAAGACGGGGCCACTCCACACACAGCTAGATTTTCAATGGAGAAGCTGAGGGGAATTTTTCCCAATTAATTAATCAGCAAGTACGGAGACATACTCTGGGTACCTCGGTCACCGGACCTTACACCGTGCGAATTTTTTTGTGGGGATACCTTAAGTCGAGAGTTTACAGGAACAATCCTGGAACAATTCAGGCCCTACAAGAAAATATCCGCCGTGAAGTTGCTGCCATTGAACCAACGCTTTGCTCTCGCGTGTTCGCAAATTTAAGAGTCCGACTGTAAGAGTGTATTGAGAGAAATGGACGGCATTTAGACGATATTGTTTATAAAACGTAAAATCCGCATCGTTAAACTCCATTCTGTTTAAATAAAATATGAGAATAACATTGTAGTTTTTTTATTTATTTAATATTAAACATGAAAATTTTCCGCTGGACACTTAATATTCACTTTTAAAGAAAAAATATGCTTCCACTGTTTTTTTTCAATTGTGTTACGAAAAAAAAACAAATGAAAAATATTACATATTTGTTAACAATTTTAAATTGTAATTGGGCCGGTTGTTTCTTAAATTTTCAGGGCCGGTCTTAGGTCATCGATTCGCCCCTCCAATTAAGCGGTAATTTGCGGTAAAGTTTGGTATTTCGTTGTAGTAAAGTTGGTCACGTTCAGCAGAATAAATATTTGGCGTCAGATAATAATATTTGTGAACGGAATGTTGAAAAATGTCAAACCCAGATAAGTTACCGAGTTAGTTTTGACGCAATCAAAATATTTATGACTAATATGACATTCAAAGTTAAACAGCTCGCCAATTAAAATGTATTTATTACATTCTGGGGTTCAATGTTAAATATAATGTTCTGATGATACTGGGGAGCTGTCATTTTATAATACGCCGTTCGGCGCAAAAATAATTGAAACATGAAATGGCGTCCGAACTGTCAGAATTATTCATCTTTAAATCATCATTCGTGTGTAGATAATGGTCACGGCGCAGTCATATTCAAATGTTGCGGTCAGCGTTAAGTTTAATTTTTCCGGCTTACCGAAAAATGATAAAAATTTGACCCGAATAATACTAAAATATATATTAAACAAAATACAAAATTAATGAGAAGTCGATTTATTTATTAATGGTATTGAATGAGAAAATTTTGTCGCAAGAAAAAATAGGCATTGACGTGCCAGAATACCATAAAAAACACATTTTTTTATTAAATGATACAACAGGCAACGGGGCCCAATTCGATGTATTATGACCTCACCGGGAATCGGACCCGTAACTACCAATATGAGAATCTAGCACCGTGCCCATTATACTACGAGGATCGCATTTTTCAAATTGACATACAATAGTTATTAGGTACCTACCTTGTGATATCGAATTAAATGATCATTGAACAATGTAATATAAGGAGATACTCGTATCTACCTAAGTAAGATACGCAAAGCGATCGGATTAATTTATTTCCATTCAAGTGACAAGTTCCTAATGATTATAGCATTATTTTATTCGTTATATGCACACTAGGTACTTACATTCGCAAGGCATTGATTATAATTGGCCATAATTTTAATAATTATCATCATCATTTTGACTGATCTGTCTTCACACAGCCAATTATTGCTGTTTATCTGCTATTACCCACCGGCCGTTCGAAAGACGTGTCCAAGGCACCTTAATTGAGTACTTTATAAACTTTACTGTGTTCCATGCCGAGGGTCTCCTTATCTCGATCCAATAATATTACTCCCCTAATTATTTATAAATGTAATAAATAATTATACGAGAATATCAAGAGGGCTCAGTGAAAGAGAGTGGAAAATGGCAGAAAAATTTATTTAACAAATATCTCCGATGAAAATCTTATATATAGCGGGTAGTAGAGCAATGCAGAACAAAGCGGTGATGCGGCGTAGCTGCGCTCGACGCCGTGAATGACGGAGCTTGCGGGCGGCAAAGAGCGGGTGTGATGAAGGCAGCGGCTAACGTAGCCCTGAAAATGGTATTTTCAGTGGCGCAGTGCGTCTGGCGGGAAAGGAAGCCTGGGTGGACTGCGGCGGTCAATAGTTGCCGGCGGCAAATTCCACAATCGGCGATGGCAACAACGGGGCAGCAGTTCAATAGGATAGAAGGTCAAATGGTCCGGTGTGGGCAGTGATCCTTGTAATCAGTCCTCGGGTGGCGGCGGCAGTCTCGTCTATCCATACAAAGGTCAGCGGCACGAAGATCCCGGGGTGGCAGCGATGGCAGCTAACGGTACGCATGGGCAGAATCGCAAAATCGACTCATGTCGTTCTCGTCGCCTGCAGAAATGGGAGCCATTTGTGTAGCGCCGACGGTCTTATTTATTTATATCTGCAGCGCGTAGTCCGTTAGCTCGTCTCGCGGCGGTGTAGTAGGGGAAGGTGCGCACCCCTCCGCTTGTAAGTCGCACCCTCGTATCGGTCGTTGCTAATGGCCAGCGGAATTTACCAGAGCGCGGTCGAGGCAATTTCATAGAATTGTCGCCTGTGCATGGCCCCGGTAACTCCAATCGTTGAGTCGTTTCCTGGAATTCGAGCAGCGGTTGTTTCTGAAATGAATTTAAAGAAGCGGCGACGGCGGTGTTTCTTAACATGATATTCCACACGTATTAATAATTTAAAAAAAATTTCATGCCGCTACATCGTAATTATTTTGAAAATACGGATTTTTTAACGCATTCATATTAATTTAATCTTCCCTGCATACAAAGCCCTTATTAAAAATATGTCCAACATTTTGCCTATGCAAAAGGTGTAAACAATTTTTTTTCTCCATATGATAATTTACTTCGCTCTGGTTAATGTGATTGTCTTGTCCAGTGTGATTTTAACAGTAAATTATATATCATGATAAAATAATATATTAAAAGGGGGTAGGTCTTGGTGATGAACCGATTGTGAGCGACTGTGTACTCAGTAGAGATAATAAAAGTGGAAGGGACACTTGGTACCAGACTAATAAATCTTCCTTATCATTCTGTACCATTTATATATGCATAATTTGCATAACATTCAATATGAGTTTCATATTTCATCTAACCATCTACCTTAATACAACCGCAAAAATCAAATGGTAATATGGTAGTAGCCAGTGATGGTAAAACATTATTTAAATCATTTTAAATTGTGTCCGATTGTAACGATGATTGGTAACTAAAATTTAACTGCTGAAGGTTTAGTTTCTAGAGTGTCAGTAATTACTGAGGAATAATGAATATGTAATCACTTATCAATCATCGTTATTATCAAATATAATCACAGTCACAATAACAGTTTGACCATTACTAGTAATCGTATTTATGTTTAATATATATTATTACAAATATATATTATTACAAAAAATCATACTTAAATTTTTAAAAACCGGCATAGGTCGTAAGAATCAGGTAGATTCATCAATGGTTCAGATAGTTTCATTAATAATTTTGAATGTTTAAATTATGAGTTTAGAAAAGTTTTGTGTTTAAAAAAATATTCTCTACATGTTGGTCTTGTTTTTAAAATGTTATTATTTCATCATTTTATAATTTTTCTCCTTTGATTCCTATTACGAGCCATTTTCCTTCAGTCCTGGATTTCTAATATAGATATGTTTTTGAAGACATTGTCAATGCAGACACTTTAGCTTTGACCTCTTCGAATTTCTGCACTCTGTTGTTTTTGACTTCGAAATTGCTGTTTGTACCTATTGAATTTATATTACTTGCTGTGTTTTTTTGGTGGATGTAAATATGCCTACTAAATCAATACAGACGTTACCTAAAACACATTTTTTTTATGGTACCATAAAAAAGGGAAACTATTATAATTCAGTGATTATAAATATTACTGATGCTTACTGTAGTTTAATTATATATTTTTTATAGAAAGAGAACTATGGGTCGTAAAAATCACAGCTTTGCCGCCAGATGCAAAAATTGTCCAGAATATAAAGCTCTTGGCCAATATTCATGGGAATGAAGCTGCTGGGAGGGAGATTCTACTACACTTTATGAATGTGAGCCATTTTGTTATTGTTGCTGCGCTGGGTGTCAATAAATGCCTTTAAAGATGAATTCAGTATAGGATAATATGGAGCTAATATACATACACTTCATGTACATATATTACATACTATACTATATATTTTCTTTTCTTTAACGTGTTATAAATGCTGCTTTCTTTTTACTACTTGAAGCATTAATATCAATAATTTAATAGTATAAAAATAATATAAGGATACAAAAAAACTATTATATAATTAGTTTAGTAAAAAACTTGTGAAAACACAACTGATACCTAAATATTTGAACATTATTAGCGGATTCGTAAAAAAATAAAATAATAAATACAGTACATAGACTCTCAATTATCTGGGATCGCATTAACCGGGTTGCGCATCAATTTGAGCAGTAGAAACATTTTAATAACATATTATTTAAAATGTAATTGAAATTTAACATGAACACAAATTTTGGCCGATGATGTTTTTGTAAATTTTTATTTGAGTGTGATTTTTTGGCTGAGATTATCTTATTATTTTTCCTTAACATACTGGATAATTAAGAATCTACTGTGTACAGAAAAGTTGATGTAATTTGTAAATGTATTTTTTTGAATACAGTATTTAATCAGAAGCTACTGGGAGGGCAGTCGAATAGTAAAACATCTCTTGGAAAACAACGCTATACATATTCTCCCATCAATAAACCCAGACGGATTTGAACTTGCTAAAGAAGGATTATGCATTAGAGGACCAGGACGTCACAATGTTAAAGATATGGATTTAAATAGGTATATTATAATATTTCGTAACATTTCAATTGTCAACATAGATACCTAGGTATGTAAATATGAAACTGGAATTTGCCTATAGATGGCCCTAGCTGTCAATGTAGTTACCGTCAAACCACATCATTGGCGCCATTTTCTTGTTTTGACATCTGACAAAGATTTTCAACTCAACAATACAAGTTCATACAACAGCATAGTTTTTAATAGCGTTGAACGTGTTGAATTTTGTGCCGGGAAACTACGATTTGCGGATAGTATTGATTTTCTGTTACCATTTGAGCTGCTAAAACCTGGCGAAACCGTCAATACTGAATGCTACCAACAACAAATGATCGATTGAAATCAAGGTTTGCGTGAAAAATGACTAGAATATCAAAAAAGCCGACACAACAAAGTGATTTTGCTTCACGATAATGCACCATCACACACAGCAAAACCTGTCAAGGAAACGATTGAGGTGTTTAATTGGGAAATACTTTCGCATGCGGTTTACGCACCAGACTTGGCTCCGTTCGATTACTACTTATTTGCATCAATGGGACACGCACTTGCTGAGCAGCGCTTCACTTCTTACAAAAATGGCTCGATGTTTGGTTTGCCTCAAAAGAGCAACAGTTTTTTTGGCGTGGCATCCACAGATGGGAATAATGTGTAGCTAGCGATGGGTAATACTTTGAATAAAATATTTTACAATAAACGTGTACAAATATATAAATATACAAATCGTTTCCTTTGTGAAAATCATTAGTCAGGTTAAAATCACATAATGTAATGCTTACTGTAACATTTTCTAAATTTTTATCTGGAAAACTATAGATTGAAATAGTAATGATGTATATTATATTACATATCACATCAATATTTTACTTCTTATTATTATTTCACAAACTTATTTAATTGCTTGTGCTATGAAGAATAGAACCAACTTGGCGATCTCCTGCGATGAGGATCGATTGTTTTATCACTAGACGACTAGACCATACAAAGAGATCAGTATTAATGATAAGAGATGAGTTAGAGCATAGCATATTAAGGGAAATCAAAAAGAATTTTAGTAAGATACTATGAGTAGCAGTATGGACTAAGGAAAGAAAGTTATACTATCACATTTCATTATGTTCACTAATACCTCGCTTTACAGCCAAGCACCGTTCTAAGAAAGTTGACCATAAAGTGAAATTCCGTATAATGAATCATTAATTTTAATACAAATTCTATAGGATGCGTTCCATTTTCATAAGATTTTTTTACTGTGTTTATTTAGAAAATAACATTTTCATAACAAAAGTTATATTGGAATAAAAAATAAAATAGCTCTAAAGAATTGCATAACACCGTGCTGTTATCATCATCACCTGCTGTTGTGGAATGACCAGATTTAAAAAATTGGTCATTGATATGTAAGGGGACACCCTTTCATAAAAATAAGATTCCCATTATTAATTGCCTGTTTATCGAAAATTTTTGGGTGTAATTTAAAAAGCCCGTAATGGCTAAAAGGGATATAGCGAGGTATGAGTGTATCCCATTTATAAAACTGAAAATATATAATTTTGCAGAAGTTTTCCTGATTATTTTCGGCGAAACCCAAAACCTCTGCAGCCAGAAACAAGAGCACTGGCGAAATGGATGTCGGAAATACAATTTATTTTATCAGCCAGTCTACACGGTGGGGCAATGGTTGCCAACTATCCTTTTGAAAGTACGAAGGAAGATTGTAAGTAAATCTTCATGTAATTTTTAAAATGTTCAACTTGATAGAATATATATTACATTCAATTGAGCATTTGAAGTAATAGCATGAGTATGTTTCCTTAAAAAATTATTCATTCTTCTTATCAGGTAAACCATGAGTGCGAATATTATTTAGTTGACATTTTGATAAAATTCTATCTTTAAAAGTCATTCCCCTTTAAGATAATTTAATAAATTAAGTAAGAATCCGGTTGGAAAATTTCTTATTAATTTATGTATTTAGTGTCATTTCCAGAAACACAAGAATCCAAATCTCCTGACGACGATGTCTTCCAACACTTAGCACTCGTATATTCGAAAAACCATCCGATTATGCATTTGGGAAAACCGTGTGCGAACGGGACACCGGGCTTCACCAACGGCATCACAAATGGGGCGGCTTGGTACCCCCTGACTGGCGGAATGCAAGATTACAACTACGCAATGCACGGATGTATGGAGGTGACGCTTGAGGTTTCTTGCTGTAAATATCCTGTGGCATCTCAGCTTAAATCTATATGGAGCCAAAACAGAGATGTGAGTTGTCAACTTCTTAAATATGTATTTTAAACAGCGTTCAAAAATATTTAATTTAGGCAAGATTAGCCATTTGTCATCAATATCGTTAAGTGTAAAAATGATGCAATAGATATGATTGAAAATCTTATTAGATTAATATGATTTTAATTAATGTCTTAATATAACAGATTTTAACAATTATGACTCGTTACTAAATACGCCGAATCTAAAAAAAGTCTGGAATATAAGAAGGAAATACGTAAATAAATAGGGAAACGACTATGTTTACTGGTTACAATACTGTCAAATTTACTTGCCATACACCGAGCTGAAGATCTAGTGATACTTTCCAGTGTAGCAATATGACGAGTACGTTAGATTGATCATCTACAATGGTTGTAATGGCAAAAATGATTAAAAAAATCTATATTCTAATTCAAATTTGATTTTTTCAGGCTTTGATTGAATATTGTTTGCAATCTGGAATGGGTGTAAAAGGCACAGTGACAAATATATTCACCCTGGAACCTATACGAAAAGCAAATCTCACAATACAAGGGAGAAACATGACTTTCATTACGTCAAACCAGGGGGAATTTTTCAGAATATTATTACCCGGATCATACGAGTTAAAGGTGAGGATAAATACTGATATTTACAAATAAGATTAGAATGTAAAAATAGAGAGCTCGTTAGCGTTGGTAATGTTATTATTGATAGGGAGAATTAATATCTTATCTTTAAATACCAGTAAACAAATATGAAAAACTATGATCGTCTATTTGTTGCTTCGTGTCGTTATTCGCTAAACTTGGTGCCTTTCATGAATATGAATGAATCATAATAAAGACCGTCTACGAAGAGAATTCTATTACGAAAATAGCCTCAATGGTCCATAAGTCACGTTGCAATGCAATGTCACATAAGTAAGGTACACAATACCTTGCTTTATGGCCTAGATACGTTCCGGGAATGTTAGCCGTAAACTGAAATGCCGCATAACAAATCATTTATTTTGATACAAACCCGTACAAATTTCAAAGAATCGTAGTATTTTACACAAAAATAAAAAAGTTTTAGTAAAAAATGCTAATAATTTCTATCTCATTTAAAAATACATTTTATGTATTAATAAAATCAAAACAAAAATGTAAAATAGAATGTTAAACGTTTCTGATCAGAACCTAAAGTGGAGGATCATGAAGAATCACATGACATCATGGTGTCATCAGCTCCACTCGTTGTGGAATGGCTTGGTAGAAAAAATCAGTTTAATGAGTGTTAGTTTGGCAAGTTTTTTGCAGTTAATAGTTGTATTAATATGCCTCGAGGAATTTTAATGCTGCTTTCTTCGTCGGGATCAGTTTGAAGTAGGATACCCACTTCTTGTTCAAAATAACAAGGTCCTGAAAGAATATAAATTTGTCGGCCGAATATCGAAAAAATTTGGGGCACAAATTGAAATCGAGCTATAATTCAAAAAGAAGGCCAATGGAGCAAACTAAACACTTGTGCTATGAAAAATGGATTAACTTGATGGTCTCTTGGATTAACCACTAGACCAACAAGCATAGTTTAAAACAAATTAGATATTAAGCTAGTCAATTCGAAAGATAAAAAAGATCTTCGTGCTTTTCTAATAGTGACATATCTCAATTGTTTTAATTATCAAGGAACTATGTTCTGAATAACCACAACTTTGCAAACAAAACATGATTGACTATAAATTACTTCATGGTTTGTTAGTTTATAATACTATTTGATACTGTTTATGATGAAATTTCAGATACGCCCAATTAAAAAAAATGTTGCCATTGTAATTACGAGAATTACATGACCGCATTCACTATCATAATATTGTCTACTTATAGATTCTAGTTATGTGAGAGAGGACATTCTTGACTATGTACGTTATATTTAGAATATTCAATGACCTTATTGTTAATACATTCATTGAAGATTTACAGAAATGGAAATTTATTTAAAGTATCTGATGAAATATCTCTCATTTCACTTAAAAGATGTGGGGAAAATATGAATGTTTTTGAAAATAAAATGTACTATCTCAATTAGTATCAAATCTGTTTTATATTATCAATTAACAAAAATAATGTATTCTAGATACCTACCCTGCAACAACACTACATATGTATATTGGTTTTTACATATGTTGATAGATAGACAGAACATCGGACATCTTGAATGATATACAGTGTTGTTGCAGGTAAGATCACTTAGAAATTGTGTTAATAGTATTTTTATTTATTTTATATGGTTGTTTGACATATCGTTCGATTCTCAAAATATACAACATGGCATGCATAATTCAGATCTGCCCAAAAACTATAGATATACATATATACAAATTCTTTTGCAGATTCAGGCAACAGATTACAAATATAAAACAGTGCCCTTCAAAGTACTAACCACAGAATCTGGAGAATTTCATAAAATGACCGTTCTAAATGTTTCCCTCACTCCCGGGTGTGGTGATGAAAGTGAAGATTTGACAACCACTCCCAAGATTGAAATCCTTCAGTCGAGCACTTCAAGAAGTACTAAAGCGCCGGAAGAAATTCAAACGCCCATCACCATGCTTTTAGGCAAAGAGATGTCTAATGTTAGTAGCAGATCGGAAAGTAATATTTTAACAAATATAAAATTGCTGCTAATTCATGTAAACATGTGCAGGTTTTTATTAAAGAATTACGTAATGTTCTAAACGAAAAAAATAATTAAAAGATATAATTTATTTTGTTTTTTAATCAACACAGAGTTTAATCAACTAAAAATAAGAGGTATTCTGGAACCTATTTTTATAGTAAAATAATGATATAGAAACAATATACGATGTACATATCATATTAGAATCTTTAAGAGACTAAGTTATGAAGGTTAACTCGTTGTTTTGCTTAGAAATAATACAATATTTGGTTTTAGATAAGTTATTTAATTTCTAAAAACTATACATAAAGTGATTATTGCACTAGCAGTATAATATAAATTGTAAATAAACATAGTTTGAATAATAAATGTACATTCAACAAACAAAAGTAATGAGTACGAAGTATAATATTTATATAAAATTTAATAATCCACTTTAAGCGGTGACCTTGAGTGATGAAAATGTATTTTCCAACGATGCAGTCTCCTTTTCTTGAGGCTGTAAGGGAGATCATTTTATTATTTACTATTTAAACCTGTTACACAACAGCCACATCCCAAATTTTGCTTTTTTAAATAGATTAAAACATTTAAAAATTTTAATTGTTGTTTTAATTTATTAAAATTATAATGATAGAAAATTGAATGTGTATCTGCTCTTTATCCATCGACTGATTTAAACTAAATTTTGCATAGTTATTCTAGTTAGTTATCCTGCGTAAAACATAGCACCCTAATATAAATACATCATCCAAATATTGCTGAATTTTGACAAACACACTCCCTCCCTGAATCCCAAGCAATGCTGTGCACGGCCTCTAGTATAAAAAAAAAACTAGCCACACAGCACTAACACATGTCATTATTAGTGACAGAAAAAAAATTCAAAACTTACCATAATATAAATTTGACTAGGTAAATTCCTATCCATAAGTTGTTGAAGGTATTCACTGGTTACATCCTGAGAGATGGGATCTGGAGTGGACGGAGACGACGCTCCCTCAACTGGACTAAGTATAAATTTGGGGGGAGTAACGGATCCACAGACTAGGGGGTATAAATTGAAAACTAGTTCCTGGGTGCTATCGGGAAGCAGACTTATAGAACACTGAAAAAAATAAACATTTCAAAATTAGTGGGTGCTGATCACACTGATCTTCGGAGATTTTAATACTTAGCAATTCTGTTATCCAAAAACAAAAATTTACATATTATGTGATACTTGTTTTTTGATTCTACACTTAATTTACTTGAGGTGCGTTTCGTCTTGTAAGGGCATTATCAATCAAAAAATTTAACATAAATTTCAAATAACAATTTTTAATTTTAAACACAAATATAGTGTAGAGCCCTTGAGGTGAATTTTTTTTATGAAAATGGTGCTAAAAAAAATATCCTATGTTATTATTATTATTATTATAGCTATATAATTTTATTTATATAAGAGACAACATTATTCATTGGAATTCTGAGGGTTTATATAAATTTTAGCACAATTGATAATATATATGATTTTAATTATACTAAGTAATAATTCTATTTTAACACTAATGATATTTTAATGTTATATTAATGGTAATACATATGTAGAAGTAAATTAAGCAAGTGGAATCAAAAACAAGTATTTTTTCACATACAATTTTCACATACATATGTGATTATGGAGTTGTACAAACTTACCTAGTAAACAGTAAACTATAATCAACACAAAAATATTATATGTATGTATATATATTGAGGTTTTCGCTATCAGGTATTTAATTTAATGTATAATACCTACCAAAACAAATACAATATCTAAAATAATTTCATTTAAAATACTCACTAATTTTAGTTTGTTAATTAGAATCGTCTGAGTTTGAATAAAACAATACAATGTGTTTAACACATTGATTGCCAATCACACCCATGGGTGTAATTATGTTATCTTGCTAGATGCCGTCAATGCCCAAGGGCGGACATATAAATGTTTATTCCCGCTGTTGTTTTTGTAGCGGATGCATGCTTGAGCAATAATATATAATCGGCATTTGTAAATGTTCCAGAAAAGAGATGGTACTCAATGGGTTCACCAAGGTCAAGGAAATATTAGACATAAAATTTGTAATCCGAGATTAATATCTGCATTTCGCTAGGAATTAAGTACCTAATAAGGTATTAAAATCCTAGAAAGGTTGGGTGATACATTACTGCTAGTTATTTCACTCCAAAACATATTTAGAAATAAGATTTATTTATGAATACAGTGGAACCTCTATATTAATCATTAATCATATACATATAGTTTTTCCCATAACAAATAACTTAAATTATATTAAATCATTCCCAGCCCCCAAAAACAGTACATAAATGAATCAATTTTATCTTTACCTTTATTGTACTGAGGAGACATGATGGTAAGAAGCAGAAGAAGAGGAAAGTTACTAATATTTAGAAGGAGACAATTTAAACTCCAGATAACTCTAATTCTGGTGATGGTTTTCGTTTGCCGATGATTCTGTAGCACTTGATTTAACAAAGAATTTGCCCATTGTTGCCTGTTTTTTAAAACCTTCATGAACTAGTTAATCACATTACCATTGAATCTATTTATGTTTTGGTTGACTATGGCAACATTTGCGTGCATATTCTGAGTTCTGGCCCAGTTAGACAGCATTGCCGGGGGGTGGAAATGACAAATATTAGCGAATATGGAAACATTTTTTTTGTCATCAAAATGTGACGAATATCAGATAACCTAAAGAGCATTGAAAAAAAAAAGATAATGTCATCAATCATGACATGACATTTAGTAATGAAAATCAATTGCAATTTTTAGAATCATATTCAAAACATTCAACAAATAAGGAATTATCACAATTCAATAAATAGAGCAGTCTACTGATGCATGCTGAATGCATACCTGTTTGTGTCCAGCAAACATGAAGGCGTCACTAGCCTCAACCTTCAGCATCAGGGTCTGCGGACATACGGCCGTGCTGTGCAGACGGAGGATGAACGGTAAGGGAGAACGCAACCGCCCATGGGCTGGCAGAACAGCTTCCACCCTCAGCCAACTGGAGACTACTTCAGGTCCGACCAAGGACGTTGTGGTTTGCGATATAGCGGGAAGTGGGCTCGACTTTCTGAGAATACACAGCATGACTTCAAAGTGGTACCACCAACAAGTATTACTGCTCAAAATTTTGATTCAAGTATGGGTTTATCAAAATATGGAGTTCTAATATGAATAATTCAAATCAGTATGGAAGGTTTATTAGTCGAGATACATATTATTATCTTATGAAGTGTGTTGTTTTTCAAGTCATTTTTTTAAAGTCAATAAAAAAAAGAGTGAAAATTCCCTTATTATCAATTCTTCAATCAGTTTGTATAATGAAGAAAAATCTAAATAAATTATTTTTTGAAAGAATCTGATTTTATGTTGAATACATAACTATTGTAAAAACAAATAATTTTACACTGCATACAATGCAGAATGTGAAATAGAAACTACCTCTTCCAATGAATAGTGTACAATCCAAGGTTTGATGCTTCGTTTCCAAGTATTTCTGTCGCGCTGACACACACGGCCTCGGTTGCTATCACGTTCTCTTCAACCACGAGCCCCTTCAGGCAGCTCTGCGCTTCTTTATCCATTTTTTCATAACTATTTGTCTACAAAAAAAGGGATGACTTGAAAAATAAATAATATTAATTAAACCAATATAAAAAGCAACATTTTAATTAAACTTACGACTTCAAGTTGAGTATCTTGTATTAAAATTGGCCAGGGACTGAGAACTTTAATTTGAGGCATGAGGATAAATGGATCTCCGTAGAAACACTTCTCCATATCCTCAAATCGCATAGTGACAAATTTGGAAGATATTTCGAAAGGTTTAACAACTGTGACTTTTATAGGGTGTTCCTTGAAGCACGCCATCTTCTTGTTGTCAGAAATATTATCTCCCTGTTCAATGGCCTTGTTTTCCATGACAATGTTAGCTTCCGATTTGTTGCTGTCACTTGCAGTGATAATGTAGGTTATCTTCATTAATACTGTGGATGACATCACTTTAGTCGATCGGAGATAGAACACCTTTCTGAATTTTGATTGCAAACTCAACGATCCGACAGATAACGAGAGTGGTGAAGATGATTCTTGTCCAACTTCGAAACACAGCTCAGCTAAAAATAAATATTCACGGTCATATATAATCATCATTTGATCTAAATAATCAATTTAAAAATAACTAGCAGTAAAGCTTGATGCTAGGCACTGTGGGTTGCTATTGTGGCCACTATGCTGCCAGTGGTAGCCGCTGCCGGGGTTTCCGTAGAATCTGTATTTCAATGCGGAAATCCTTTATTACATATATTGCTTTAACAATGCATGTATTGTACTGTCTTTATTTCCAGTAAGAAAAACAAAATATTGGTAAAATGATACACGCTATATTCATATGTACACCTAGAGCTATCTTAAGGTGATTGTCTAAAGTGCAGGCAACTGAATTTTAGTATGAAACTATGTAAAAAAATTGCGGGGTAAGGAGATTCTGGAAAGCGATGAGGGAAAGGAGTTTAAATTTTAAACATTTAAAGCGGCGGAGGTGCTCGGGCGGTGCATTATGACATTATTTTGATTATACAAGAAAAACATAGCTACTGTGTATTTTTTTTCTTTTACAAATTTATTTGATAAAGTATAAAGCAAAATAAACTATTAAATCATTTTAATAATTGTACAATACATGTAATTGTACATAGTAATAATTGTTAAATTAAATAAATAATTAAATCAATCGAGCTACCTCCAAATAACATAAGTATATAAAATGAGAAGTGTAAGTGGGTTGTAACCCGTTACAACCACCCTTCCACCTCCACCAGTAACTCTGTCCGTTCCCCGTCCTTCTGTCAGTACCTAATTACTTGTATGTCTACCATCTAAGCCTTGTCTCCTATATTTGTGTGTATTTAGTTTAGTACTTCACATGTCGATGAGAGTTACTGTTTATCTCGAAACTCGAATAGTGCAAATAAACTCAAGTAGAGTTATAACATTGTTTTATTTATATTCATTCATTTTGATGATGAAACTCTACAAAGTTAATGCCGATTCTATCAATAATACAACAAAGATTATTTATTACTAACCTGATGAATCGGTTATCAGTGCATCAGAAGGGTTTACTAAAATCAGCGACAACTGAATATCATGAGCATCAGTCAATTCATCGTTGGTTATGTTGATGGTAATCGGAAACCATTCTCCTTGCAAAGCTGGGTCAGCCTGTTCAATAATTACAGCCATTTTTGATTCTCTGTAAATGGACGAATATAAATCAAATATCACAAAAGTATAATAACTATTACAGTAAAACTCCGTTAATTTGTGCATCCATATTTCATATAATTTACACTATTTAAAAAAATTTTAGCCCTGAAAATAACATTTCATACTAATTTCTACCGATAATTCATAAAACCTTTTTATTCATAGTTCGTATGCATTTCTTACACCCAAAGTAAATAATTCGTTCACGTAATTTGAATATTCATGTGTTCTCGTACGACTACGTATTCATCATCCATTTTTAAACATCTGTAGCTAGCTCCATCCCCTAGCTAATCACAGCGCGCTTAGAGTTCGCAAGACCGCAGCTGAACTGAGTGATACCATATTTATGAATACCAAATTGTACAGTGCATTTTATGAGATTTGTTGCAAATTATATATTTCTGCTCACCCTTGTAACCCCTAATTAAAATAATTTGAACAATTTTCATTGAATCTCGTAATTTATAAATTAATTGTGGGCAACAGTTTTATTGATTTTATATCCAGTTTATGAAATGTTGCGATTTGTTTAATGTAATAAAGAAACTGAAACTTTTGTATTTAAATACATAACCTATTCTATATTTTTTTTTCATGTTTTGATTTTTAAAATGGCACGAACATCCTGTAATTCGTGTAAATCCTTGACCATTTGAAAATATGGAACTAATTTTAAAAACCGACAAAAATTGATGTCAAAGATAAAATCAGCGGGAAAATTTCAATCTCGAAAAGGCCAGTTTGACCGCTAATCAAATTAAAATGTCTGTAATTTTGTTGTGTCAAACACTAGTGAATCGTTTGATGAAGCCTGTTTTTGATTTTGGACTCGCCCCACTCACCTTCATCATTCAGGAGAAATTGATTATTTGATAAACATTTCGACACATAAAAAGCTGAAATAATGGACAGTCACCATGTTTTTCAGTATGAAAATCACAATATTGATAGCGGCGTGCGTGCAAAAATGCGGACGCATAAATTGATGATGCGTTTTTTTAAATTTCTTTCTAATGTTGCCGTCAAAAAATTGTTCTTATATTCGTAATTTGGATTTTTTTTTAAATTTCGGTCCCATGAGTTACGAATTAATGCAGTTTTACTATATTTATATAAAAGTGTTTCTTATGGTTTTTTTTTAGTAAGATACAGCTGATATAGCATCCATCATACCTGGTAACAAGACGCAACAACCTAATAACAGTAAAAATGAATAGTGTGGATTACCTGGGGATGATTTGAGCGAGGGGTACTGGTTGGATGCTGTCAAAATCTGGCAATGGTTTTTGGACAGATCTGTAATTGAATATTTCTGGATAAAGACCAGAGACAGGTCCACCAGCACCATTAAATTGTAACACTGCATGTCTTCCATTAGATTTTCCTAGTTGGAGTGTGATTGATGCAATCTAAAAGGATTATGATGTAAAATTAATTTTTCATTCCAAAATCAATTATTAATAGATTGTGCTTTTAACCTTTTTATTTTAATTTTCACAACTTTGCATCACACACACGTTGGGTTATTTTCACTACTAGTTTTGAGGTGCAGTCTCTCTCATCATCAGGTGATAACTAAGCTAAATACAGTATTGTGTCTATTCGGGCAATGGGGCGGGGCTTGAGAAAAGGGGGGAGATTTCGGCCGTTAAAGGGAATATAGACAGTAAAGGCGAAGTGTTAGGGAATGGTATGTTGTTAATCAGTGTTTTCTTTGAATTTAAATTCATTTGTATTTCAACCGTTTCCAAATTGTTTATTATTAATCTTTTATAAGGTACCGAGTGGAGAAGTTTTAGTCTGTGACTATCGAGTTGTTTGTTTAAATTACATGGTTAGAAAATTCTGAGAAGTTGATATTTTTTAGGCAGCGGTGATGTTACTTTATTCTCGAGTTTAGATTTCTCGCAGTTTGACCAATATATTTTTTATTGCAATCTCCACAAGTTATTTCATATATTCCACTTTTTTCTAATGTATTAATTTTTGTTTTTAAATTAAGTAGCATTTTGCCGATGCTGTTGAAATGAAATGAAATTGAGTCAGTATACAATATTTTCTGCCAATAAATATTTTCGGTGGAGTTAGTTTTATATCCGGAATACAAATATGTTTCTATGAGTATTTTAATTAATAATTGATTTCAGCATTTTACCAATTAATTCCGTTATTATATCCGTTATTAATTGCAATTTGTTGTATTATTTTTAATTTGCGACACTTAGTGGGATGTTAATCAATCTGTTTAGCATGGAATGGAAGCTAACTATTTTGCGAGTATGGGGATGAGACGACGATGCAGGGATCACGGTATTAGTGTGTGTAGGTTTCCAGTGGATACAAAATTACAAAATGCTAATTTATTATTATTAACTTTAATAGACTTGATTCCGCTAGAATACTTTTAACCTATTATACACACTGTGATAGAAAATACCGGTGTTATATAAATAAGTATAAAAAAAAATTAAATAAGTAAACAGAAATAATCCAAATATCTACCTGCAGATCTCTACCAACGTCCTGCGGGTCAGGGACAAACTGGCAGAGGAACTTTCTGACTTGACCATCTTCAAAGAGAAGGAGAGGAGACGATTCCTTCTCGCACACAGCAAACTCACAGCTGTAGCGAGGGTTATTTACGCACACACTGAGGCGGTCCAACTGGATAGGAGATGGCGCCAGTACCCTGGAAAAATAACGTAATATTAATCAATAAAACAATTAGAAGTAATTAGAAGAAGTAGAAATAATAGCTCTAAACTGCGTAATGAAAAAACACTGCAGATGTGGAATTCCAAAGTTGAAATAAATAAATTAATTAAGGTACATCGAGACAACCCTCATTTTACAAACGAACAGGAGTATTGTATAAGCTGCTGGCAACTGCAGAAAAAACCTTTGTCAACCTTTATTAGAATTTTCAGGTATTAAAACTATACTAGCAGCTGCTTTTTGCACTGACAGAAAAGCAATCGGCGATAGCTGATATTATATAGTGTATTGCTGTCCCTGGAATTGTATAAACGGTGTTTTCAGGTATTAACTTTGAAATATATAAATCCACTTAAAAATACTCTTGAAAAATACAAACAAAACATTCATATTGTCATAATTTAGTTCTATCAACTATAGATAAAATAAACTGACCAAAGAGTGCGACGTGATATAACCATGAGACACAGATGAGATGACAGGATGACAGATGCTCAATATATTTGCCAGCCGTAATACGATTTCGCGGATATATATTTATGTACTGTTATTGAATATATAAAATTGAAAACATTTAACTAATCTTAATCTTATACTTAAAAAATATATTCGTTTTTGCCCCGCTGGCGTCTCACAGACCCGGCCGTTTAATCAAGCATTATATAGCCATAATGACACTACACCCTAGACGTCCAGAAAGTCAAAGAAAATAGACGGGGAGATGTAATATTATAATGAATTCAGGCATATTCAAAAACTAACAGATAAATGTTTCTGTAATACCTTATAAATAATTCAATGGTAACAGAGTTATCCACTTGATACTTGGTTTGCGTGAAGCGAGCTTTGGCCTCGATACACGATGTGATCATGGACATGTCAACAGTAATCCTGTGAAGCTCCTTATTGGTGGTGAGGTTCCAGAGCTCCACAGCACCGGCTGAATAGCCTTCAGGAATGTCTGGCTCCGGTTGTGGTATTTCACACTGTGAACATTTTATTTAAATGACTAATTACTGTTAAACTAGTAACAACAATTTTTTAAATTGTCAAATTTGTAAATAATCTTTTTATGTACATACTGGCATTTAAAGTTTCCAATAATCATCATGCAATTATGTAAAATGAAAATATGTATGTTTGATTGTCCGTGCCGTTAAATGACTCATTCACATTTATTTATGTGGTCAAATTAAAAGAAAACTAACTTAAATCACACAGAAAAATCTATATAACGAAAAAATATAGTAACTGCCAGGATTCGAACCCGGAACATTCAATTACAGGTTCACCGATTACAACATCTTTAGATTATCGTCTGATTTTGATCTATGTATGTTATGTTTTTAGCGAGACATCTACTTTTGAAAGCAACCAACTTTTTAATTGCAAGAGTTGGTTCTGCTCAAAGGTATTTGAGAAACATTCAATAGAATAATATATGGTGGTCCTCTTAGTCCAATGAGTAAGACACTTTCCATTTGGGTTTGGATTCCCGGTGAGGACACAATACATCTACACCATTTTCTCAAGCTTGGGTGTTTTTGTGTGTTAACAAAATAATAAAATAAATTAAGGAAAACACATTCTTATTGTGAAGTTGTAATTATTCAGAACATAGGTCTGTGATATTTTAAGTACTAAATTAATGTATTAATTATAAATATATACATATAAAATCAATTTTGTCGAAAAATATTGTTTTTGCGTCACCGGGATACGAACCTGGATCTCTATTTCCAATCCGGGGAAGTGCACTACCTTTGTGCTATAACGCCAGTATTTTTCTTGACAAATTTTCGAAACTATATGTTACATTTTTCAAATTAATACACCTGTCGTTCCATTATTTGAAAGCCATCTACATTATTTTTACAGAATCTCAAATACCTTTGAGTAAACCGACTTGCAGATGCCAGAATTATCAATTCATTTTTATTAAATTTTGGACACATTGGACACATCCGGTCACCGGATCCCGGTGACGCAAAAACAATATTTTTCGACAAAATTGATTTTATATGTATATATTTATAATTAATACATTCATTTAGTATTTAAAATATCACAGACCTATGTTCTGAATAATTACAACTTCACAATAAGAATGTGTTTTCCTTAATAATAATGTTGTATCAATGTGTCCAAAATTTAATAAAAATGAATTGATAATTCTGGCGTCTGCAAGTCGGTTTACTCAAAGGTATTTGAGATTCTGTAAAAATAATGTAGATGGCTTTCAAATAATGGAACGACAGGTGTATTAATTTGAAAAATGTAACATATAGTTTCGAAAATTTGTCAAGAAAAATACTGGCGTTATAGCACAAAGGTAGTGCACTTCCCCGGATTGGAAATAGAGATCCAGGTTCGTATCCCGGTGACGCAAAAACAATATTTTTCGACAAAATTGATTTTATATGTATATATTTATAATTAATACATTAATTTAGTATTTTAATAAAATAAATACTGAAATTCCTATTCTAATAAGTTTCAATTGCATATATTTTTTAAAGCACTCCATGCAAATATTATATCAGAACGCACTATTAAATATATTTAATTTACGACTCACATTAAGGACAGCCAACAAGTTATCAAGAATCCTCTTCTTGTCATTGTTTGGAAGAATTATATTCTTCCCCAGAGCCTCAATGGAGAGAGTGACATAGTCCTGGATGTTGGCCAGCAGGTACGCGCAGGTCAGTGCCTGATTTAATATTTTGGAAACCAAGTCCCACCACTTCTCCCGCCTATAGTCCCACAGCATGTGCATCAGGAGTCTGAAAAACTTGTACTGTGAATAAATTTGTTTCATCGGGGTAAGTTTAAAAGATCAGTAATTGGTTTCTTAAAATTGATATTATTTACACAGTCATGTGAAGAAAAATAAAAAGCACTATTTTTGAAAAATTACATTATTTAGTGTCACACTTTTTAATCTTAAATCTAATATAAATGTACATACGTTAAAGCCTTTCCGTAATCAGCGCAAGTGTAGTATTCTTGCGCCATCTGAACCAGCAGGTGCCTCCTCATGCGCGGGCAACGATACGTTTTAAACTGTGCTATTGCACTTCCTTGTAGACTGATGATTATCATCTGGAAAAATAAAAATAATTAATTAGTATAAACTAATAAGACTGAAGAAACTTTTTAAATCAGGTTTTATACTGATTTAATTAAATGATTAGTTAGAATCACAGCTTCACCAATAAAAAATAAATGTATAATTTAATTGTACAAAATATACATAAATCAAACCTCGTGACCAAAAAATATGCAGAATTTTCACTTTTCGATACAATACACATGTGTAGTGCTTTTTCTAATCTTCGAAGCACTTCTGGAATTCTCGGTATGACATTTAGCTCCTTCAGCGATTCTGTCTTCATCTCCTCAATGTCGGCAAAATGACATCCTTTCATAGTTTTTTTATCTTTGAGAATAGGAAGAAGTCGCAGGAGATCATAAGAAGGCCATACAGGTGAATTCGAAGGCTGAGGCATCATAACGGTGTTGTTTTTGGCCAGGAATTTGTTAATATCATCAGCAACCTCTCTGAAAGTGATTTGGCGATTGTCCATAATCATTTTCTTCACTTTTTCGACATTGTCATAGGCTGTTAAGATGAGATATAATAGCTGTCTTCAATGTTTGTACCACTTGTAAATACTTGTTTCATTCGTAGAAGACTCACCAAAAGTAACATTCAACATTTTTAATACGGTGCTGCACTTTATTCCATTCTTAAAGCAAAATTTAATGGAAATTTTAGGTTCCATTTTTTCCATTAGTAAAAAATCACCAGGCACACCAAAATATGTGTAACCTTTTTGACAGCCAACAGTAAAGTGAGCATCCAATACGGCTACTAATGTTAAGACAATACAACGCAACAACAAAGAAGAAATTCTGCATATTTTTTGATCATATATTGTGATTTCGTAGGTTACTCATTAGTAAGATTCCATAAATATTGTTAAATAAAAAAAAAAGAATTAATATACAAGTGTAACAACAGAACGGTAAATGAATAGACATGAAATAAAGTGTACATACAGGAGAGGGGTTTGGAACATTAGTTGCGGGGCGATGGGCATTCTACATATATTCTTTGTGGAAAAATAAATCTGTTAGTTTATGACACATTTATGCAACAGTAAAAGTATTTAGAAAATTATATCTTTGTGATTAAAATAAAGTAAATTAATATTTTCATTCCAATCGAGATTTCGTAAGGGGTACCTAAGTGATCACATGGGTGACACCAAAATGCAAATATTGAAACAAGGAATTTGCGTTAGTTCATGTCTATACATTTGGTAGTCTGTGGGTGTAACAGACCTAGTCTACAAGATTCACTATTATTCTATATCTTTGCATCGGGCTCTAAATCGTCTAATCTCTAAGTTGAATAACGTTTATTTTTTGTAATCAATATTTAATTTGAAATCAATAAAATATTTAAATTTCCATCGCAAAGTTGTTGGCAATAACTCAATAATTAAAAATCAATGATAACAATCTACACAATGTGTCTTAAAATAAAATAATATTATATTAAAATAAGTACTCGGCGAGGTAAAGTATAGTGAAAAATTCAAATTGTAAAATATGTAAACCTTAAAGAAACTGTTAGGTAGTTACCGAATGATTAACATGGTGCAGCTCAATGTATTGCAGAGCTGCAATAGCATCTTTCTCCCGCTGCGGATCGGGCGGGTCCGCACTCAGTTTACCGGGCCTCCAAACACGCTGACCGTAGAACTCGACAGTTCCTAGACACGTATATTGAAATTATATGAACAGTGGAACCTCTATATTTGTCAGCCCCTATATTCGTCATATTTTGATAACAAACAAATGTTTCCATATTCTTAAATTCATTTTCTATATTTGTAACTTCCACCATCCGGCAATGCTGTCTGACTGGGCCAAAATGCCACAGTTGAAAAGTGGCACTCAAATGTTGCCATAGACAACCAAAACATAAATGGATTTTTTTTTTAATTTCGGTCCCATGAGTTACGAATTAACAGAGTTTTACTGCATTTATGTTGTATTGTGTAAACCTCGCAGTTGCTTTAATAGTAAAATTAATGTTTTCTGTGTTGTCAAATTTGGCAGCCATTAATAAAACTGTTTGACTCGGTTAAAAGCGATTTGGATTAATCAATAAATCAATATGGCATTATCTCAAATACCGGCGGAAACTAGGTTAAGAACTTGGCACCTTGGCGTAATCAAAATTGAATTAATTCAAACCTTGTAAAGGATCTGGCTGTGGATAGGTGGTGGCTCCAGCACAGAGAGCCTGACATGACTGTCGTCGGAGTGTTGCACATTGCGCTGCCTGTTGGTAGTAGAATCCTGGGTGAAGTGTTTGTATTGCGGGCAAACCGGCTCTGATTGCTTCATCAAACAATTCTCCAAACACACTGTATCTGAATGATCAAAATGAAGATGGGGTACATGTACAAGGTGTCAAGAAACACACAGCAGAAAAGGAATGATCATATTTTGAATTGATAATGCAATATTTTTTTTTTAATTGGATGCAAAGTTACATGTGCAGTCAAATCCCATTATATGTAACGAAATTCAAGGGACCGTCCCAAATATATTGTTATATTAGATATGAGAGAAAAACATATTTTGTTTGGCACCTTGAATATAATTCATTATTCTGGAAATTTTATTTTGTTATTTCGTTATTCATTTTAACAGAAATTGACCTGTAATATGTATTTCATTATAAACTTAATAATAGCATTCTTTTTGAAATATTTTAAATGTTAAGAAAAAATGACAGCAAAATGGTTACTTACTGTCTAGCCATCCAGGCATGATGTTCAAAGATCAACTCTTTCAATCCCGATTTGTTTTTGTAGCGGTCAATGTGCGATCTGAGTTGGGCGATGGAATCTCGCGGCAAATTCAAATTGAAAAGCAATCGACACAGCTTATAATTGATATAGCCAGCAACTGTTTTTACTTCGAGTGCATTTGTATCCAATATGCGTATTTCCAAAAGATTGTTGTAGGCGTGCAAATAATGCCTGAAATTATATAATTCACAAAATATTTAAATCAAAATATGTATCTCATTAACCATGATTTGTTTTAATTATATCTTAATGCCTAAAATTTTATAAGAACTGATTAATCTATGATAAATTTATTATTGTACACACCCTATTCAAGCATTAACATAATTTGTAAAATAATAAAAAATTTCACCCAAAGTGCAATAGACAAAATTATATAATATATTGCAAAATTATATAATATCAGTATAATAATATAATAAGTATAAAATGTGAAGTAAAGAAATTTATCTATCACCATTGAGTCAAGAAGACCAACAATCTGCGGACAGTCTATCATACCATTGATGATCCTGTATAAAAATATAAGGTCGGTCATTGTACGTCTCATTGATAATTTTAACAATTCAGACGGCTAAGGAGATACATCATAATTGATATCCTCATAGTGTATATTTAATTTAAAATTAATGAATCTTAAAAACTTTCTCTAGATTCTTTCAACTGCCGTTGAGTGAACAATGTAGTAAGGCGACCATATGACCGAATTGAAATTAAACTTAATCTGTCCATCATTAATAGCTACCAAATTACTTTTGTGATTTCGAGTCTTTTTATTCACGAAATGTACACCATGGACAAACTAATTAGCAGTCTGTCACCGACAGAACGCCAACACAGTGGCATGCGCAGTTAATTGGGTATCTCGGTTTTACAACGACCCGCTCCGGGCAGCCCTTGACTTCTCTACTGAATTCCAGGTAGATGACAGCTTTCACTCACAGCACTCCACCTCATTACTATTTTATAGTCAAGAAATACTGTCATCTTTAATTGAAAAATCAAATGTTTTCATGTGAGTACTTCTTTCGGCTCATGCTACACTCACTGTAAGCCTAGTTGAATACTGAAATATTTGAACATGAATGATGATCCAAATCCAGATCTGATTCACTCTTATCATCAACTTACTTTCCACAGTTTAGAATCTATAAGCGTTCCTAGAACTTTTTTTAGATGTACATCTCTATTAGATGTGCATAGTAGTAAACAATTTAGCAGATACTAAATTGATACAGGTAATCCCCGTTGATTGCAGGGGATACGTTTTGGACATGGTCTTGATAAGCGAAATTTCGCAATCAATGAGGAATTTAAAAAAATAATTTTAAAATTCAAAAAAACACTTTATTAATAAAATGAACATTAGTAATAACAAAAAAAATGTCATACATAACATGATTCATTAATTTTATTTGGCGTTATAAAAAAGAATCTAGATTGCCTTGTTTGGCTTCTCTGCGTTTATTATGCAAAATTTGCTAGTAACTGTCAAATAATCCATTACAACCAATTATGATGATTCCTGGCATATGTCAAAGTTAGACAATTGCCAAGACAAAAAAAATTTTTTTACAAAAAGATCGTGATATAACGAATCCGCACTCGCAATGGTCGCAATGAACGGGGGTTACCTGTACTTGACTATAAATCAGGATTAAAGCGATCTTTAATGCACCTTGGATAATGACACAGTAAAATTTGGCAACAAAAATCGAGGATAGATGTAATTAACTCCTCTGAGACAATAGTTTAATGTTTTGTAACTCATATTTGTAGAAAAATCTTACTTGTGAGCCGTGCTGTTGTCTTGTTTAAGTTCATGTATAAAACCCATCTTAAACTGGTGACGGACAAAAAGATACTGATGTGTTGTTTTATTAAGATGATCACGATGCAATTTGATTATTCTTGCTTCATGATGGTAGTAGTTTTGAGCAAGATCATAAAAAGCATTTTCGAGTCTGATCGCGTAACCTTTAAAAATGAATAAAACAATCAATACAATGACACAAGGGAAAATGTTTCTTGAAGATATAATAAATAGTGTATATAATGTTTTATAATGCGTGTGGAATACCTCAACAGATTATTAGAAATAACAAGTAAATATACCCCATCATAAATAAGGTCATTTTAAATAAGCATTCTTTAACACTGTGTTAGAGAACTGTCACGGAGGTGATGAACTGGAAGAGAGACATTACAGATACACAGTTGTAGTGCAATTGATAATGATTTTTTTGTAGAAGATTTGGTGCCCACCTTATAAACACCATGGTTCAATAAGGTTCTAAATTAGTTGGAATCAAGATAAAACTTTATTGTATTTAATGATGAATCTTTCAGAAAGCAGTTATGAATTATTTATTTGCAGTTCTAATTTATCTGACATAATGACTCAGATCCATGTATATTTATTTAACGCAACGAATTACTGCAGGTTTAATTCATCTAACTAGAATGTTGTGTAGAGATATTATTGTATACAGATTAAAGGCTGTATTTCCTTGTTTTTTCAATCTTCTGATTATTTCGACTGATAATGATTCACAGAGACATGTGTGAAGGTTATTGTTGGTGAAGGATTGTACTCCATCAATAAAAAGTCAAGTTGTTTCACATAGGATTTATTCAAGAGAACTGGTTACAAAATATTTACCGGCATCTTATATAGGCAAATTTCCTACCTGGGTGCTATTTACTTTATATGGTAGATGTGACATAAATAGGCCCTTAAGATAAGTGCTTTTATATACAAATAAGTGTGGGAATTAGTTGCAGGTGTCCTTTTTTGCTGTTAAATGCGCCACACAGAAAATGTCGTACATGGGGCCTCATATATTTGTTTGTTTGCAGGTAGGTAGATGTATGTACATGGATTCTTGGATAATGTTGTTATCCACGTTCGTAATAGGCATTGTGAAAAAAGGATTTATTAACCAATATTTTATAAACACAGAAAAATATATATGTAGTATAAATACAAAAAACACAATGGGTCATCATCACATCACTACTAGCTCTACAACCCAAGTTTTGGCCTCCCTGAGAATTTTCTTCTACTGAACTCACTTTTATCTAAGGCAGATGTGTCATTGAGGGCATTGTCGCTCCATCTTAGCTTAGATCTTCCTAGGTCCCTACGTCTGTTGGTCTGGTATTTAGCAGTGACTTCAGTTTTTGCTGTTCTGTGTGCATATTCTATTATTCTGGTCAATGTATAATAAACTCTGATCTGTGTGAAAGGCGCACTAGTATCCTTCGGGTTCAATGTCTACATTGATTTGATTGAAAATGGAATATATTCTTCTTTATAACAAACTCTAGAAATGATTCCTACATTCTGGTGTTCCTTACTGACAGGACATCTAATATTATCACTTTTCTTTTACCGGATTGATCTCATTATTTAAGCCAGTCATTATATAATTTTTTTATTCCTGACAAGTGTGTTGGTTTTCTGAAATATAAATAAAATATCTTACCCATGACATGATCCCCCAGTGGCAGAACAAATAATGACTTTGAGTGGATCTCGCAGGCGGCGCACAAAGCCTGAGCCCTCTCAGCCCCTAGAACATCTTCGGATGGGGGCACAGGGGCATTACTCTGCACCACCACTACCACCAGTCGTGGTGAGTGGCCCTCCGTTGCTGCTCTAAAAAAACATATTTTTTTATAAATACACTTATAACAGAGGGATCTAATTAAAATGATGAAAAATTTCATAATATATATATATATATATCTTTAGACTTGAGATTTATTTTCCAGGTTACCTCATAGACTGAACTCGAGAAGCACATTCGATTATTTTTTCATTCCACTGGGGGTCACTCCAGTCCATGTCATAGAACACCACAATAACAGCAGGAATAAGATTGAGGTGTTTATACAGCCAATTTTTCTTTAATATACCCTTTGGAATGTACCATTCGTAAGAATTTCTCTTTGGTTTGATGATGGGAAACTCGTGTGCGTTGGACAAGAGCTTAAAATGAACCGGTACTCTATCTGGCCGGCGGTTGTTGCCAAATGCTTCCCATATTGTTTTATGAATAGCATTATTAACAGTATCTAGTCCAGTTATACCGACCAGGGCTAGAGGCTTGGCCACCAACTCTGGAGGCAACTCGGTACCGTCTATAGGCTGAGTTGACATCTCGATTTTAATACTTTAAAACATAACTATTTAGCGATTCGTACAAAAAAACGTATTAAAACATGATAGATGACAGTCTCAAGTTGACAGCAGATAATCTCTCAAAGTTAAACTTGACAACCATAGATAAATGTCGAAATAATCATATTTAACGTATCTATGGTTCAATAGTCAATTGATCGTAGTCTTATCTATGATCGTAGTTATGCAAAAAGCGGCCAGTTCACAATTTTGAAAAAAATTAGGTATTGATTTTATCGGACGCAATAAGATCAATTCTATATTCTCCCAAAAATATACAGACCGCTTTCATACAAAAAATAATAATAATCACCTTCAGAAAATTTTGTTAATCATAAAAATCCCACTTTAACCTTTCCCATACAGCGTTAAAATAATAACGAGCGCTTCGGTGCTATAAATTTTATGTACTTGGAGACTTTTGAGATTTTTAAGTCGGATGAATATGAATATTTTACATTTATTACTTATATAAATCATTAAAATAATAGTTGATGTACATATTAGTGAATATATATATATATCAATTATTGTGAAAAGATGCTAAGAATGAGAAAAAACATTGGTCATACAGAACGACAGCACAAAGACGCATAAGACACGTCTAATTCAGCCAACGTACACTCTCGCTCTGCCACTAATGTCAGCAGTCAACTCTCCCCGAGGCTCCTCATTCCATCTGTCACTTCGTCCGCGCTCCGACCGGAACGGGACGTAGATGGGGCGAGGCGAAGCGAAATGGCACGATACGACCCGTGTCGACACGAGAATAGGCGATGCAAGCCGAGAGCTGCAGTATATTCTTATGTTTGGCTCCTTTCGCCGAGCCTCGACAAGAATGGACTGCTGGTATAATTAAAATGACGATCGGTATCCGGCACCCCGCGCACTACTTTCCATTACTAGCTTTCCACACGTACACATACAAATCACGTCAGGTACTTCAAAAATACACTTTTTATTGTTGCGTATAGTAAATACTTACAGATTATATTTATTTCATCCTATACATAAATATATTTTGAAGAAATACCTAAAATTTGAACTCTGTATTTAGTATATTTACAGAGATATTCACATAATAATTAGAGGTAATGTTAACTCAGTTTACATCACCGGAGAAGAAAGGTTAAAAGGTAAAAAAAAATCGTAATAAGTAAATACCCCAATATCTATAAAATCAAGAATAGATTTAATCCTCTTAAATCTCATACAAAATTTCAAACATAAATATTATTTATCATTTTGAAGAACATTTAAGTTGTGTAGAATTGATTATTTACACTTTTCACAAAAACGCTTTTTGCCTCGGTTTGAGTTTTCAGTGGTTGACAGCTTTCTACATAACGTCATAGAGAGAGATGATTATGATAATCTTTTGATGAGATACTCTTTATTATTTTATTAGAGCGGCTATTATTTTATTACTATTGTGCTAAGGTTATAGAAGGAGACAGGTGAATATTCAAAACACAGATAACACACAGATTAATCGTTTATTTCTACAACACATAAAGCAAAAATGGACAGGTAGAATATCTTATAATTAACTTAATCTAATTACAATTATCATTATAATAATAATAATTATTAATATAATTACTTATATTACTGACGCGTTGCGTTGCCAGAACCGGCCTCATGTCCGATTCTCAACAAGACGGAGAGCGGTGTTGTTGCGCGCATTTCCTCTCGTCCTGATGTCTGCTGGGCTAAACGCCCGCATCACTCTACCGCCCCGCTTGGTTGGCGAACTGCATCGAGGTCGCGGTTCGCTCCCTGTTTCCCATGTTGTGTTGTAGGCTGCCTCTGTTCGCCTGCCGTCTGGTCAATGCTTGTTGATCTATACAATCCAACTCTGCTCATTTCTACATTTTCTTCGTCCTTTCTACCCTTGACTGCGCTCGACTTCCGACATTTTCCGGAATTTGTATTTCTCCGTACTGCTGTCCGAAGCTAACTGCTAAGGACCATTCTTTACTGTCTGTGTTGCAGCTTTCTCCAGCGAATTCTCTTGCACGAACTCAAACTGTTCTGAACTCGAGACAGAATTGTGCCCGAGACCGGCTTGAGATGAATTTCTTCGAATTACCTTCGAACTGTTATCAGATTCTGTCGGACTGTTGAGATTAACTGTTCATTTCATTATTTATTATTCACATCATTTAATTATATCTGCCTAACTACATATAATCACTTAAACTTCGAGTCCATCTTATCTGTAGGTATAAGCAATTAACATTGCCTTGTTAACTAAAACCAGTGATCTCATTATCGCTATTCAGTCTTCTCACATTAAATTAAATTATGACTAAACTTATCTCTATAGTAATTTGAGATAGTAATTACATCGTTCTCTTATTATTATTTGCATATCATTAATTCTTTCTTGTAACTTTAAATACAATTATAATTGATACGTGAACCCATGTACTATAAAATCGCATCCTGAGTTTCTTATATTTACTCATATTTATTACATATGTAGGGATCAATTTCAATTTCAATTTTCACCGTCATCTCAGCCGGCACAATACTAGCAACATATCGCTGTCGGCTGCCGCTACAGATGTGGCCCGATTCCTCATCAATGATCCCTCTCTGGTTTCATCGCTTCGCAACAGCAGTCTCTCCCGTTTCATCGCTTCACAACGGCGGCCTACGTGCGCGAGACCGCCGACTCGCTTCATTTCATTTCATAATACACGCCCACTTTCTGTATCGTCATTCATTTCTTTCATTCTATCTGTTTTCTTTGTTCGATTTATCTAACTCAATAAACATCAACACGCCAAACCAATCACTTTTCTTTCATTTAACCACCGACCTAGCCCCAAGCATATTTGCCTAACCTAACCGTGCTTAGTTGTATAAATGTGTAGGGATCAGATTTGAAATTCACTGCCATCGATGCTAGCGATATGGCGCTGCCCTCACCAACGAGCCCTCTCCTGTTTCATCGCTCCGAAATGGCGGTCTTGCCGGCCCACGCGCGCTGAGCGAGACCGTCGCCGTTGCTCGGAACGGGCGGGGCGGCTGCTCCTGGATAAAATGCGGTGAACTGTGGCTGTCTATCCTCCGACTCTCTATTACGTTCGATCGGGTTTCCGGTGTTGAATGTCTGCTTCTGTGTGCTTTCGACTGCGTTTCGACAGCTGAGTCCTCCCGGACCTCGTGTTCGACTCGCTCCTCCGGGTTTCGTTTCACAACTCTCTATATTTACCACTTCTTTTCTACATCCTCTCGGACCTCGTGTCCAACTCACTCCTCCGGGTTTCGACAACTGAGTTCTATTATTTCCTGTTTACCACTTCGCAACTTGTCTCCCGGCCGTACGTAAGCCATTCTTGTACCTCAACAGTGGGGTGTTTCCCATCTGTCGATCTGCCCTCTTCCCGTCATGGGACGGGCCACCATCCCATTGGTCCATTCGCTTCTTCTGGAGGCCATGCCCGATCCAAACCCGAACTGACTTCTCCTTCGTCTTATCGCTGACTATAATTAATCTTAAATTTTAATTATTTACACCTTAGTTAAATTTAGTTATTTATTTCTTACGCTACTTTACAGAATCTTATATCTAGTTACACATATCATTTAATTATTCTTATTCTACTTAACACTAGGCCCACCGTGATCGATTGTCATATTCGTTAAGCAATCTAGATTCGTACTCATCGCTTCAAAACACGTTCTGTCAGGATCATATTCGCGCGTCAAAACATATTATTTATTATATTCTAGGTGATTAAAATAAAGACTGAATTGGCGGGCATGTTATTTCTTGCAATATTCTAGGATCTAGGGATACATTCATTTCGAATCGAGCCGTGTGGTTCGTCCAACGTTGTATTAAAAGAGCAGATTGCACGAAGAAACGGCGTCTTTTGTTCTCATCACGTTTCGATCCTGGACGCTAGCTAATGGGCACGTAACGGTGCATTCCCTATTCTCGCCGGTACAACGGGTCCAGCTTTAATGGCCCTATGACCTTCGGTTCTATTTGTCGGCAGGATGCGTCCCCTCGAAACAATGCGCGCCCTTACAGATTTGTTATCGCTTCTCAAGAAACCTTCATGTTCCCGTTATTTCTAGCCCCCCCGTTTAACGTGCATCGCACAACACTTGGGCTGGAGGTCACTACGGTCGTTATTCGCTTTTGAACGAGCCGCTAGGTTTTTTTTCTGTTAAGAGATGTCCAGACCCGTTTATATGGGCCTGCCGTCAGCGACCTGCATGTACTTGCGAGACGTGATTTCCAGCCTTTATTTTATTTCATTTTTACGGCTAATAAATGTGATAACGTCGCGTCATTTCGCGCTGAGGCATATCTAATAGCATCGAATAGCGTTCGCGTCACAGCATAACTATATCTCTTGTCTATGCGCAAAACTATACCTTTTGATTTTTAATATAAATCTTTTCTATGAATTTATATATGAACATCAAGCGAACTTTGAAATTGACGTCATAGATAAGATTTGACATTTATTTGACGGATCACGAAAAGTACGTTGATGCGTCGTGGTGAATGGGTATATAATAAACAAAGGTTTTTTTTTATAATTGTAAAACATAATTATTTGGTGAAAGTTCACATTCAACAGGTATTTTTAACTTATTTTGCGTTTCATAACACACAATTCGCGTTTTCCGAAACTGCAATAATTTTCTAATTTCTTTAAGGAAATATGTCTTTCCGAGGACTGGTAGACGGAGAATGCGGAGGAAACAACAGTCTAGTAAATTTAGCTTCTATTCTGACGAGAGATGGTGAAATAAACGCCAAGCAGGCTGGATCGCGAGCTGATCACTTTGTTGATGATTACATTGTACAAAATCAGCTTCCTGCTCAGACATTTCATATGAATGCTCTTTTGCACAGCTTGAGAGATATTCAAGAACAAGGCCATTCCAGCTCTAACAACATTCAAAGTGATCAGTGGTTGAGTGAGTTTTCCCAATTTCCTAGGGAATCTGTTTCTGCTCACCGTTCACACATTTGGAATGCCATTCAGACACAGCCTCCTATTTATCCTATGATCATGCCCCATCATTTGGCATATCGGCCAACTACTTTAGTGAGACCTATTGTACCATTAGAGTATCTCGATGACAATCAAATGAATGCAAATTCTGCAAGTCAACTGGGAGGCGAAGGCATGCATCAGGATAATGTTCAACAGGAAATACAAGAGAAAGCGAAGGAGTTGGTAGACGCAGTGGTGGATCAAGATGTAGCCTACAGCCAGTTTATATCATTCATGAAAAAGGTAGGTGGTGGTGAAATTTCTATGGAAATGCCCGAAACAGCTTCCACGTCTAGAACTTATTCTGATCAGGACGAGCAGTTAGAAAAATTATCAGAAAATCATAAGGATGAATGGGCCAAACTAAGCGATATGGAACATCCATGGCTTTCTCAATTGAATCAAACCATTAACCCTTACGAAGAGTACAACTTTACAAAAGAAAATAATATGTTAGATATTTTTAACGCATTAGACATCGGAAAAGAAAGACTAAATTCTGGCGATGTACCCGGAGCTGTCCTGTGCTTCGAGGCTGCAGTTAAACAAAACCCTTCACTGGTAGAAGGGTGGCTGTTGTTGGGTACTACTCAAGCTGAAAATGAACAAGACCCGCAAGCCATCGCAGCTCTCAACAAATGTATTCAGCTGGATCCTACCTGTCTTCCTGCGTACATGGCTCTGGGGGCCTCTTATACCAATGAAAATTATCCACACTTGGCCTATCAAGCTTTCAATGATTGGTTAAAGGCTAACCAAAAATATTCAGATTTGGTTCCCCTCGATGTTGACATAGCAAATATGACCAGTATGTTATTGCAAAATCATATTCAATCATTGTTTATCAGAGCGGCTCAAATGAACCCGTCACAAGTGGATCCTGACATACAATGTGCTTTAGGAGTGCTTTTTAATATTTCTCAAGAATATGATAAAGCGGTTGATTGTTTTAAAGCAGCTTTAATGGTTAAATCTGAAGATTCTCGATTGTGGAACAGGCTAGGGGCGACTTTAGCAAATGGTGAACGATCAGAGGAAGCTGTCGACGCATATTACCAAGCACTTTCACTGGAGCCCGGTTTCATAAGGGCGAGATACAATGTAGGAATAACGTGTATGAATTTAGGTGCACATAAAGAGGCTGCCGAACATTTTTTGCATGCGTTAAATCAACAATCGAAAGCTCGAGGACTATCCCTAAATGTTACTCAAGATGATACAAGTTCTACAATATGGTCCACTCTAAGAATGGTTTGTTCATTTATGGGTAAACACGAAGTCACACCTTTAGTAGACAATAGGGATCTACATGAACTTAATAAACATTTTGGAATGGAATGACAAATTAATATGTTGGTGCAATATTTTCATATCATTTAATCACCCCAATCACTTGTGACAAGAACGTAATGTACATTGGTGTAAAATACAGACTTATTTTTATTTATTGTTAAATGGTTTTAAAATAAATAAAATTGATACTTTTTGAACTTTTTAAGTAAAATAGTTTTATATACATTCCGTAACATGTTACAATGAGATATTTTTGTTGACCATAAATTAATTTTGTTTATTGAAAAGTGCTGAAAGGTGTGTGTTGATGCGGTCTTCCCTTGGTAATTCATGCAAGCGTAACAGTTGTACACGCAGGTAGTTATGAACGACTAAAATGGCTAATATTATGTAAAACGAAAAGAAATGTTATTTTTTTATATTGTTTTGAAGTTAGTTTGCTTTTGGCTGCGGTCGAGTAAGGACGTCAGCATTTTTATTATTTTGTAGCTCTGTTCATACTCTTACTGTTTTCACTTCATTTATTTCATTTTCACCTGTAGTAAAAATGTCGAGGTCAGATATTGAGAAGCAGTTGCGATGTATTTTGTTGTTTTTATTTGATAAGGGATTAAAACCCAAAGAAGCTACGGAGATTTTTATATTTTATGAAATTTAAAAAATCAAATTTTAATCAATATTATTATAGGGTTCTGCTAGTTTGTGTAAAGCATTATTTAAATGTTACAGCTGTTTTGGCGGTTAAGGCCATTTTTAAACTGTGAATAAACCACGTACAATCAACTTACTTAAGTGATTTTAGTTACCCTTTCCTCTATGGGTAATTAGATGCTTTCGGTGAAACCGATGTATATTAAGATTCTTTTTCTCAGAGGCACTTATTAAAAATTTTCCCTGTTTATGAACATAATATCTATGTTTGCCGATGGCTTTATTGTTATAAAATTTGATGTTAGGCTTTAATTAGGTTAGACAATTTGGCTTCATCGAAACCATCTAATTACCCATATAAGAAAGGGTAACTAAAATCACTTAAATAAGTTGATTATACATGGTTTATCCACAGTTTGAAAATGGCCTTAACCGCCAAAACGTTTAATCAGGAAGATTAATGATAATGAAGAAATAAGCAATGCTATTAAAAACACTAAAGATAAACATGTGCTATTAATTTATTATATGCTAGTTATTGCAAACAATAATTTTTATTAATAGACAGTCCACTTCTCTGCACAAGTATATGCTTTCAAGAGAAGTGTAGCATGAAAAAAAAAAATTGTATTGTATCATTGTACTTATATCAGATTAAAAATTTATAATTAATAGATATTTAAAAAAATAAAAAATGTTTTATGCAAACTAGCAGAACTCAATAATAATGTTTATTAAAATTAAATTTCATAAAAAATAAACATAATAATAATAAATAAGCTACTGAGAGCATTATACCAAATTTTAACTACTTTCTCACAAAATTTGATGAATAAAAACATGCTATGTCAACCTAATATTTGACCCTGAAGAATTTATTTTATCAGTATTGAAAATTTAATTTCTATAGCTATAAAGGCATACCCCAGATTAAGTCCACAATGTGTTTGTCAAATAGTGATTGTACCGCAAATGGTCATATTGTTAATCACCATTTGCCATACATTTAAAAATACCAAATTTCCCATACTATTAATATTATTAACAGATAAAAGGTTGCATATATATTTTAAAGACACGATTACATTTTCGTTTTAGTGGTGGTTTGAAAAAAAGTCCAACATTACTTATTTAGCCGCTTTCTTCTTTTCATCGGTTAGCATTTTATAATAAGTCAATTCACCTTCTTACTGCAGCCCTCCCATTTTCATCAGGATCTTTTTTCTCTAACAACTGAAAAAGATATTTTTTTTTTTTATAATTAGCAGAAGACCTTTTATTTCCAATACTTTGACTGGTGGTGAATCAGGTATTATTCTTTAGATGACTTGTCCATTGTTAACTATAATATATAACTTTTCTTTAATAAATGCAATAGCCACAATGCACATTTCTTCCATGTACCCTTCATTTATTAATCATAAAAAAAAAAATGAGATGTCAACAACTATTTATTTGGTCATACTAGTATATTTTACATTTCTCAATTCTTTATATAATAATAATATATTAATGCTCAACATTTCTTTTCAATTCACAATGTGAAAAAACATAATTTAAAAATTACTATGAAAAATACTAAGATCAGTGTAGGCTTAGCACAAAGCTATAAAAAAAATTGGCTGCAACCAAACCATAGTTAGATGATGCAAAACTAAAATTGTTATTAAAATTATCCTGTCGAACATTTAATTCAATTTATTTTTGTATACCATTAACATGGCTGATGAAGGAACCCCGGGCCAAGTACGTATGGCAGAATGTCACATTAGATATTCTTAATATTTTCCAAACTAAGCTATAATATGCTTATTATGAAAATGGACTAACTTGTTGGTCTCTCAGGGTGAGTTCGAACCACTGACCACCTAGTTGATAGGCAAGTGTCATTCTGTAAGAACATACAAATGAGCAGATGCAGGAAAGAATATTAGTTTTCCTAAATCTCCTTCAAACATATTTTAACATTCATATTTAATCTATTTAAAAGTTTTTGGTAGTATTTTGCCCCTACTGGGGCCTAAGGCAAATATTTTATACATTCTGTATACAATAAAACTCACGTGATTAGAAATTTTTTAGATCCAAATTGTCAATTACATTTTAATTAACCCTGATAATTCATGATTTGAGATAATTTACAGACACTCGCACCGTAAATTAATACATTTTTTCATCACATAGGTACATAGAAAAATTTGAACAACAAAGTTAATGTTTGTGTCATGTGTTTTTGAAATATGTAACGTGTATATTTTTTTACTTAAATAGTCTCGTTTTTGAGGAGTTTTTAATTTTTTTAACAAATTTTGTGTATTTTTGATACTTTGAATTTTGAATTAATGGGGTTTTACTATAGTATGTAACTCTAATTAGTTTAATACCTACTTACATAAAACAAATAGTCTGGAAATTGGCTATTAAGTAACAGAGTAACTGAGTGGTCTACTGGGTGGCTGTGTTCAGGTGCTATTGGTGGAGGGGATATTTGCCACGCCCGCAGAACTGCGACCATATCCATTTTAGTCATGGAATGATGTAATCAATTGTCAATTTTTATTACAAGTCCACAAATTAAAGACTTGATAATTCATTTCCGACAATTTTTTTTATCATCTTCATTGGGCATCAAGATGAAAGGAGGTAAATGTCACAATTGTAATTTTTCAAATAAACCTAAGGAATAATGCAAATGAAATGTTCTAAATGCATTAATCTTTGATTTTATAACCTATGTAGGTGTCCATTATTATGAAAGTGGTCTAAGTCATGTTTCTTTTGTTTCGAGATATTTAAAGGTTTACGTTTGTATTGATTAAAAAATATTTTTATATTACGCAACATAATGTTTCAAAATTTATTTAGTCTACTAGATTTATAATTTATTTTGACATATAAATAATACACGTAGATTAAAAGGAAATAAAAAATTTAAGGTTTAAATGAATTACTCTATTATCAAAATAAACACTAGCGGAATACTGTTGAATGTCGTAATAATACACTGAATGCTTAAAATTTTTCACAATTGTTACAATTTGCATTATATTACATTAATTTAAAACTGTGATGCAAAATAATTGATAAACTCATTTTTCTCAATTTCTTGACTCGGTCCTCTATCATAATAATGGGCACATATATAAAATTTTAAGCGCATACCAAGGTGAAGAATGTCAGTCACAATGGGCAGGCTGTATTGGATGGACGAGGAATATTCTGTAATGGTATTCATGAGATAAACAATTACTTATAAGACATCAAAAACCTTAATCGCAGCAGCGGCATAGTAAATGACAGAATAATGGGAAGACCATGGGATCGTGGGAATCCCGGAGTGGATTTACAATGGTTGATGATGAAAATATTTACAATATTGAATACATAATAATTACAGAAATTTGGAATTTTGACCCTGAATGGAAGCATTATTAAATTTTAATATAATAGTCATGACAATAAATTATCGTAATTTTAGTTTTGTCGGAAAGATGATTTACAGATTGTTCAGTACCGGAATACATATGAGAAAATTAAACTTTCAAGTTAATGATGAACAGTTGCTCAGAATTTAGAAATATTGCTGGTTGATTCATTCTTTATACTTCACATTAGTGCTTTAAGAATCTTTATTTTTCAACTGAATTGCTGTGTAAATTTTTTAATACAAACATAAATTATAATACCATTTATATTAAATGGCTGTCAGTAAAACGGAAAAACCACATAACTTATTAGCTTAAAACTTACATTGATCTTTAAGCAACACAATATAAAAATATTACGAGTCATATAAGCTTTCTAGTTGTCTTTTGATATTATTTGACGTAATATTCCTGCTTCTAGTATTAGGTGTTTCAAACGCTACATTTGATGAGAGGTTTGTTTTTCCTTTTCCAACTGGTGTTTTCAGAAATTTTACACTGTTCTTCAATGATTTATACATTAGCTGGGATTTAGAATGTTTTGATGGTGATCCTTCATCCGTAGTGAGAACGTTTTTGTTGCTTTCAAACTCTGATTTGAGCACAGCTGTTCTGAGGTTGTTACTTTTAGATTTTCGTTGGTTGGATCTCGGTGAACTGGCGATTTTTTTGGATGAGTAAGTCTTTCGCAAGGGAGATAGGTTTTCTTTTATAGCAGAATTTTTAACATCGTGGCTGAGAATTTTAGGTTTGTTCTCATCACGTAACACATTATTATATTGACTCATATCTGCGGTAATAGGATACAAAACTTTATCTTCACTATTTTTAAAAGGAGAAACTACATTATTTGCAACAAAATCTGAAGTGCTCTCTTGTGAAAATTTGTACACAAAAGGTTTTACAACAGACCTTCTGGAAACTGGAATACCCGTGAGTTTATTAGTTTTGGCTGGTTTTTCGACAGTCTCGTTGTCGTTGACTAATTTTAGTAAATCATTGGTCATTTCCAAAATTTGTTTGTTACTTTCCATATATGATAATATTACCATTTTATTCTTTGATATTTCGTCAGAAATCATTGACATGAATTTCATTTGTTTATTAGCATTTTGTATGTTTTCTTGTATTTTTTCATGAATTTGTTTAATTTTTTGAGTAATGTTTGGATTATTAGATGTTAGTTCAGTTTTGCACAGCATGTCGCAAAGTAGATCAGATAACTGTGAATCTACAACATTCCATTGAGATTTTTCTAATGGTTCGATTACACTTTTTTCTACAACATTCATGCGAGGAGACGGTTCTTCATTTATTGAAACCTCAAAAGATTCATTAACATTTCTGTACTGGGTAAATGTGTGAATATTTTGAATGGAAATTTTATCAGAGGAATCAGAAACTGTCGGTCTGTTCCTCAAGTCATAAGTGTGACGGTTGGATTGTGTTGCTGTTGATCTTCTATCATTATTATGGGTTGAGTCATTCAGTTGGGGTTTGCGAAATACGCCTTTGCTTTTGTTATTTATGACTGGTGTCGAAGGGATGGATTTTGGAAGATCTATAATTGATAATGAAAACATAGAATTATAATTAGTAATGCAGAATTGTCCACTTGAGTGCTAGACACAGATATTGCAAAACATGTACAATACTAGAGTGAAAGTAGTAACTAAACTAATAAGGTAATTAATTGATATGTTTATTTTTAATGTTTGAAACAGTAACTTTATAACTATTTATAAAAATAATAAACCTTGTATTTAATCACTGTTGTTTTAATTTTAATGCCAACAAGTTTCAGAACTTCCGTTCCATCAGGGCAGTATAAAACTAGTTTAAATTCTAATATCTTTTACTTCTCCTATGAATTAAAGTTAAGTTTTCTTTCCTGCAAAAAACACGGTTTTAATTAGTTTATTTGACATTCTGATGAAGGAAAAGATATTTTCTGAAACCGGTTGGCGTATTAAATTTAACTCATAAAAGTGGTTTAAAACAAAGTTATAAATAATATATGTTTAAATAATTTCGTGAACTACAAGTGAGGGTACTAGTTGCAAAGTCAGCAACCTCCATTATTATTTGTTCTAACTTTTAATGCAGTTGTCTTTTCAAACTTAGCTCATTTTTATATTTATTGGTCATTCAAAATCGGTGTTAGTTGCAAAATCAGTCGCTTTTGCCGCTGCCATTTATATTAGAATTGAATTAATAGCAGTCTTCGTTACTCAGAAATTTAAAGGGCCGCTAGTATGGAAACTAGATTGTTTTTGGAAAAATATGTTGCATTTATTATGTATTTCAAACCAGATTATGGGGATTATTACTTATAATAAGAAATGCATTAATAAATATATTGTTCTTTATGATCAGTAAATATTGTTATTTATGATTTATTATCAGACTTCACGTTTTCTCCAAATAAAAAATATGGAGGTAGCTGAGATTGCGACTAAGTGACAATAATACAAAGAAATATAAGCAGTTGTATTAAAATTGTTGTAGTCGAACATGTTCAAGGAGTGTGTAGCGTTGCATAAAACATTATTAGGAGATTTTTACAAAATCATGTTAGCTTCAAATAAATTTACTTCGAAATAAATATTTGCGAAATTGATCCATTATTATTATTATTCCATTATCATTGCTTCAGGTCATCATAAATCATCAAACAAAAAATAGTCTGGCTACTCAAAGCTCAATGACCATTACTTTTTTTGTAACTAACTAATTTACCATCACGCCGTTTCGCCGCGGGAGTAGGCAGAGAGGATAGAGCGCCACATTCTTCTGCCTTGAAACACAATTATCGCCTCATCCACATACATACATATTCTCATACAAGCTCGTTGATTATTGAGACTTCTAACATAACTATTTTCCAGTATCTAGTTTGCCTGGTCGTGCCAACTTTTCCGTGAATGTCCTTTATTTATGGTGCTATTAATACTTGCGTCATATATCTTTCTAACCATTATCTTCTCATTCATCCGTTCCATATGACCAAACCACCTAAATGATCCTTTCTTAATCTTACTTACTGTATTAAGATATGCTTTACATTGTTTGAAGTGTTAGGAAGAGTATATAATCCAGAATAGTATTAATGATTAATTTTATCGCATAATATTTTTACTTGATGTATATATCCCTGAGCGTAAATTACATTTCGCATGTACTTCTCGGAAATTCAAAATACGCAGTTAAATTTTTTTTTCAAATTTGAATAATTAACTCCGTGAATTCCTACTTTCTTAGCATAACAAGGACGAGAAATTAAACGTGAATAAATGCTCCTTTCAAGATCAGCTTTACATTCTTTCCTTATTTCTTCATTTTTTACTCTGTCATAAATGGATCTGCCACATATACGCCTAAGTGATCTCATTTCCACTACATTCAGTCTACTTTCATTCCTCTTATGCCAGCTCCAGGTCTCACTTTCATAAATCAGTGTCGGTACCAGGACACCACTGTGAACTGCTAGTTTTGTCTCAGTTGACAAGTTCTCATTAGCCCTAATTCCATTCAAAGCGCCGTTCACTTTAATTCCCGCAGTCGCCCTTCTTTCGATATCTTTCTCTGTATTTCCGTTTCTATCAAACATACTTCCTAAATACACAAACTCATCTACTTGTTCCAAAGATTCATTACCTACAAGTATTTTGCACGTTGTCTTGCTTTGCTCTTTCTTGAATACCATCACTTCGTTTCTATACTACCACACAAGTTAGTTCCCATACTGGTGGCCATTTAAATTTCAGAGAAGTGAAGACTGCTATTGATTGAATCTTTAACGTTAATAGCGTTTTCACGTTAAAGCCGGAAGAGGTATTAATATTCGTTTACTTGACTTGCGCCTAACTGCGGGAAGGGTATTAATACCGTTTACATAAGTTATTTTTAATTGAAAAAATGTAAATAATCTCCATTATTTCTTTTGGATATCATATTGCATCGTGTAGATAAGATGTCAAATTACTATATTAGAGCAATAAAATTTTGTGTTTTATTTGAAGCCAACATTTTTATGACATATATATTTATTATTCATAATGTTCGACTTGGAGAGCCCATGAAACAGTCTTGCGTCCACTTGACAATTTATACTCAAAACAGACACATAATGATATTTGTATCTCTCTTAGACTGATAAACAACATGATGTGTAAAAATAAGATATCAAAATAATAATTTGGTTCAAATAAGTCCAAGAATGATAGTGATATCAATGGGCTACGTACTGCGCTCGATTGTATGTGTACAAAAATGTTCAGGGATGTGTAAAAACTGTATTTTTACCATAAATTTTTTTTAAAACATGCACTTTAGTATTTTTATGACAATATGGAAAGGTAAAAAAACCTTTGTTTTATATTTAGAGAATCGAAGAACTCCAGTTGATATATGATGGTTTACGGGTTCACTAGTACGTATTTTCGACTATAACTACTGTTTTTCATGGTACAGATAACTAGCGAGGACGCCCAATAATAACTATAAGAAAATTTTATTGAAAAATACTCGGCGGTTTATGAGATATTGCGAATTATATATATATATTTTTTGCAAAACCATGATTGTTTACCTGCATTACGTCATCAATTTGCGCAGAAAGTACCCGACAGAGAAGTGTTAATATAAATGGCGGAGGGCAAAAGCAACTGATTTTACAGATAACACCAATTTTGGATGACCAATTTACATCAAAAGAGCTAATGTTTGATTGTTAATAGATTAACACATTGTGTAAAAGCTGAGGAGAAAATTGCATTAAAATTAGAAAAAAATAAAAATGGATATTGCTGACTTTGCAACTAGTACCCTCAATTATTGATTGCTAATTGTTTTGTATCCAATTTAATTTCGAAGTTATATTGTGTCATGGATATATTAGTGACGCGGAATGTGAAAAGAAAATATTTAGGCCAGTGAGAGATAATTCATCAGGTTAACGGCGTATTCAAACAATTTAGAGCTAAAAATATTTATCAAAATCCTGAATTGATTGGTGCGGTAAAATAAAATACAGAGCGCATATATACAGTATGCACTGTGAACTCTATTCATCAAGGCATAAATGGACGGCGATGTCTTGACAGATCCAGATTGGGATGAAGCGACAATGTGAGGAAAGATCTGGAGGAGCTTCATATTCCTATTGCCGAATGTAATGCAATTGACCTAGGACAGAGATGCCTGACGATAAATGGGCTGTGATTCCGTGGAGTAGTACTAGCAGTAGTAATCCAGATTGTTTACATGACCGAAGATGTTGCGAGTGTTATGTGTTGTGTACGTATTCTTACAAAAGATTTATTTTATATTATTGTGAATATAAGGAATTACATTTAGAAATTTCAAATATGAGTTATTCTCCATTTATATGGTAAATTGTATTATTTTATTATTAATTATTTAAATTGAGAAAGATTTTTAGTTATCAGTCAGGGTCTGTCGAAATACTTTTCATTCATGTTCCTTCTCAATAATAACATATTCATTAGTAATGGTGAATCACTATTTTATAAATTATCTACAAAAATGTCGCATATAGACATGTTATCACTTATTATGGATTATTTAGTAGATACGATTAAATTAATAGATAGGCAATCGTGTAGAAGTGATAAAATTAGTAGATAGGAAATATAATAATAGCTTTACTTGCATTAATCGGTATATTCCATTGCGAGGGATTTAAATTATATCATATAAACAGGAAACAAGTTTGGAATAATTGAAATAATATTTATTCTGTTAGGCTAGGCCATGCGCTTGCAATTTTTTGTTTCACAAATAGATGTCACAATTTTAAGTATATGACAACCTCATCAACCTCTTCTCGATATTCCTCTTCTACCCTGCGATGATTTCGATTTACAACCGGAATTGTCATAATCCATTCCGCGGGACGCGCAACCCAGAGATCGCACATTCAAATACAGTGATCAGAATGATAAAAAAAAAAGTCTTTTGAATAACAAGACGTATTCAATATTATTGCAAATACTTTTTTCTTTTAACCCGCCATTGGTCGTAGCGCAATGCTCACCCAGACAGTTTTTTTGATGACATTTTTTTTGTGTGAAACATATTAATTTGAGGGTCCGTCTACTATTTATATTATATTTTTTATATATATATATATGTTATATTTTTTTCAATATTACAGGCTCAAACACGTGTTTCTTATTTTTGTATACACATGGTTTTGCGTATTAGTTGTGTTATACCAAGGATCGATAGAGATCGTCTTTCACGTGGGCTTAAACTGAGCTGCAATTTTTATTTTTCGGTAATTTCTTCTTATTATTATTCACTTTCTTGTTGTACCTAATTACTATTATTATTTTTCATAAAATTATTTTTATTAAGTTTTTTGATGCAAATATAATAAAAAAAACTTATAATTGTTTTCTTCTTAATCCCTTAGATAATAATGGTGTACCGTGATTTACAAATACACCAGAGATTAAAAAAAAACATGTAAATAAATTTTTGATATTCTAGCTTAAAAACGTAAAGAACTGAGAGGCGGCTATTCGCTTAAGCGTGACTAATGACGTAAGTAAAAATGAGCGATCAACAGCGGGTTAAGCGCGATAATATTGGCACATCACAATACGTTTCATGAAAATCCATTTGAAAACTGCAGCTGGTTAGTCACAAGTGTACGCATCATATTATTTTTTGGCATTTTTCAATTGTAGCGGCAGAAATGTAAATTTAAATGTTGCTGTTTATAGAATGAGACAACTTTAAAGGATTATTTTCTGTGTATATGTACAGATGTTATAAAACCGGTTAGCATTAAGAGATAAAACAACAGCAATTAAACACAAAGATTATTCTAGTTATGATTATAATTGGTTTCAGAATTTATACTAAAAAAATATATATTTAAAAGCTCTATCATACCTTTAGTGTTGGATTTCTCATTATTCTGCCTCACCGGGGCAATAGTATGTCTCATTATCTTTTTTGACTTTGGGTGAACTTGTATTTCTTCAATCTAACAAAAATAAAGTACACTTTATTAATTGTGTATTAATAACCCCGGTGGTGTTATAGGGGGTTACTGAAATTTTAGTACTTTACACTACTGCCATATTATTACATTACTTTTTTAAATATCTCCTTTTGCCATGTATAAAATCAGTTTTATTGTTGTATTATGAATCATGATGAAGTTTGATGTTTTGATTAATTTTTTTTTATCAATAGATCTCTTCTGCCATACACCATATTTATACGATAAACACAACAAAATAATATTGAGGATAAATAATTGTTCATATATACCTGATTGGTCGCAATAAAATTGAGAGCCCTTCGAACAATAGTGTGATCAGTTTTTCTCGTTTGAATTTGTTTCTTTGACGTAGACAAATATGTTTTCTGTATTGAATTTGCCGGTTTTAATATTTTCTTTACGGATGTGGTATTCTCTGAAAATAAATTAATACATTGAAATGAATTATCGAGAGCTGGTAACTTAATCTTCCATAGTGCTTCATCGCCAGGCGAGATTGAGCACTGACTTATCTCTGGGCATTCTTCTCCATTACCCGGATCCTCGCATTCTGCTCCAGTCCTTTTCCTTACAATCAGCCCACCTCTTTCTTGATCTGCCGGGGGATAGGATAATCACACATCCATAATAATATAGCGCTTCTCCATCTTTTGTCTATGACTTACTTGACTGTATTGGACTCGGTCTGTTGTGTCATTGCTAATAAAAAAAAATTCAACATATTCGCCAATGTAGCGAATATGTTTTTAATATCTCTAGATTAAGATTACTTAAATGTTTTCTCTTCTATATATTCAATAACATTACATAAATATATATTCAATTTGTGTACATTATCTTTGTTACGAGTAAGAAAAAACATACATTAGCAAAATTGTATAAATTTTTATCCTTATCTATGGTCGCACTGTCAAATGCGACCATAGAATAAAGATGCAAAGAATAATGCGCCGCTGACAGATTGTAATGTTTATGTGATTAATAATCATTTATGTAAACATGATCTCAGTTTTTTCAAGAATATCTTAGTGGAATAAGTTGATAAGTAACAACACTGTTTGTACAATTATTTCTACAGAGGGCAATACAGAATGCACTAGCTTCAAGCAATCGGCGATAGCCGATGCTTCAAGCAATCGGCGATAGCGATGCTTTCCTGCTAATATTTTTTAATTACCTAAAAAATTGAAGTGGAGTAGCTACACAAGAAAAAAGAGTGTCTCGAGTAATAAACCTTTTACATATAAGGATTTGAAACCCGCCGTTTGATTAATTTAATATGTAGAAAAGATTCCAGACAAACATATGTATAAAAAACATTAACTCATAAATCCAGGTGAATTTTAACAATGTGGTCTAGTGGTTACGACACTCGCTTAGTGATCTAGTGGTCAGAGGTTTGAGTCTCGTACCAGGAGACTATCAAGTTAGTCCTATTTTCATAGCTCGGGCATTTAACTTAATTTGAGAATAGTAAGAATATAGATGTGACGTATTCCGTGTACACATTTTCTATTAATTTAAAAAATACATATATATTATGTAATAACCACATACTTTTAAAAATATGTTCATAAATGAGGCAATATTTAGGAAACAAAACAATCACATGAAGTAGGAAATATTTAAATGTGCGCGACACTAGTAGGCAAATACTGGACTTACGTACCTGCAAATGAAAAACTTGAAAGGAGTCAGGGGAGGCATGTATCCTGAACTTAATGCAACTATGCTATTTTTTATGAATATCTACAATAATTTAGTGTCTTCATAGTATAAAAAACAACAAAACACCCTTGTCAAAAGGAACAAAATAGAAATACTGCATTCAATTATTATTTTTTCCATATGTTAAGCGTATTACGTTGATGTTTTGAATATATTAAAGTGTTCATACGTCGTCTAACAGTTGAAGGAAATATGTCTTGGTACATATCAACAAGCCTCTTGGCTTGTGAAGTGGGGCGAAGGGTGACTATCGGTTTTGGTTTCTGCTTTGTTCGGCTGGTGGTCATCCCCATCTCAGCCAGAGTCAGGGCGCGAATGGGCGTCCTGGTAGAATGCCTCAGTGACATCTGCGAACACCAATTAATAATATGTATTATGAAGAAAAAAATCCTGTCATTGTCCCCAAATGAAAAATGTTCAGAACTCCTTGGACCCCAACTGAAATACATATCTTAAATTTTTAGCTTCTGATTGTTTTAATTTACTCAACTAGTTCATGTATTGAGGAACTGTATGTTTTTTCATTATTTATATATAGACAAGAGTAGAATCTCAGATCCTGATGGCATGTTGTTTTATCCCGCGCATCAGCGCTGAGAATAATCATGATAAGAAATATAAATCTTGAAATTGTGCAAATGGACGCTAAAATTTTAAGATAATACGCAAAACATCATTGTTTTATGAAACTGTATATGTAAACTAAGTAAAATGCAACTTGTTTGTGTACTAAATAAAAGTTTTTAGCATCAGCTTTTAAGAATACCCAATTACAAGAATGACATCTGCGATACGGCGCGAAAATAATCAACTAACCGTTATCACGCTTTAGAAATCTGCAGTAGAACCAATTTGCGAGACCACAAAATAAATAAACAATTCTTATAATTAAGCCGAGAAACTCAAATAATAAAAGTTCGATTTCAAAATCAACGTTTTCAGCTTGGTTTTCAAAATATCATAGATAAAAGTATTTTTAAGATGTCATAGACAAATGTACTTTTTTCGTTGTTCACAATCGCAATCAAATGTTAAGAATAAGGGGCATGTTGATTTATTAGATTTTTTTTTGTCGAAATCAACAATGAGGGTATATGGTCCTTCTCATTCGCCGCCTGGTTGGCATTTTTTTAATGTAACAATGCAGCTGTGTAATTCCGTCTGTCATTTAAGTGACAAAACGAAGCCGCACAGCCGCCATCACAAATATTTTTATTGTCCCCGACCATTTTAATTTATTCAGAAAAATTAACAAAATACATTTGAGAAAACTTGACAACGTGTAGACAAAATCATTGAATACGTAAACATAGTACATAAGAAATATTAACATACAAAGAACAGTTGAATTAAATAAAAAAAAAGGCAAATAAAAATCTCACAGTTACATATTTTTAGGCATAAACCATAACAGAGTATAGAGACAACGTAGTAAATAGAGCTGTAGTCGGTGAGCTGAGGGAAAAAAGGAAAAACACCCTCCCTCGAAACAAGGAAAAACAAAATAATCAGAGCACCACCGCTGGCCATTCGTCCCCAATGACAGGAGAAGCAAACAAAGAAAACCAATGATATTGGTATTACTAGTTAATACCCCTAAGTAATTCCCACCTAGAAATCAACAGATCGATATTTATTTTACCATAATAATATAATATCCCTCAATAAGTTAATGAATTATCTTAATCCATCAATATAACTATTTTATGATGAGATTTTTTTTTATGAATATGGATTAAGAATAATTACAAACGGAAGTAATAACATTTGGTTATAAAAAAATGACTCGTTATTTGTATTACACGTTGAAAACCTACTTGATTATTTGCCACGGTGGGTTGCCAATACGTTAACACGGGGCTTGCTCAATCTAGCTTTTCGAGGTGTTCCGGGGAAGAGGCTATTTAGATATCACTCTTATATAATTACATGCAATAATTATTAAAGCAATCAAATGTTACTTATATTATGTAACAATATGAAATATACCATAAAATAATAGTTTTAGGAAAATTCACCGACCCGCAATTCGTTGAATGGAAATTTCACCAATGATTTATTAACCGTTTAAGTGCTAAGCAATTTCCGATACAAACGATCGCAGCGCTTTTGCGACGCGTAGCATTCAAACGGTTAATTAAAACCCATGAAACGTCTGTTAACATATTTAATTTCTTATTTTGTCATTTTATTAGCCAAATACATGTTTTTAAAAAAATATTTTCTTAACTATTGATCCAATTTCAATGAAATTTAATATGGAGAAATAAAATGAGGGTCTAGGATGTTTCATCGTCAAGCAGTTCATCGCTGGCCGATTAATTATTTTGATCATGGCAGTAATTCATAATTCTATAAATGATTCTCATTTTATATAATTATTGTTTTAAGAAATTTAATTTATCGAATTGTTTGGCAAAATCTAAGCTTTTTAATATACCTCATTATATTGCAATGTAAAATAATTGTACACAATATTTAAATAAACAATAATGTGGAAACATATTGTAATTCCTTTTTCCTGATAATAGAACAGACATTATTTTATAAATTTGTGATTACGTGAATGTAATAATAAAATATTAATAACAATGAGTTACAAACACATGTGTGTATAATTGGTGTACAAAAAATCTACATAATATGCAAAAATAGTATAGGTATAAATAAAAGTAGATGATATAATATTATTACTAGTTTAAATAGATTATTTTACTTAAAAGTTTTTATTCATAAACCGACAAAAAATAAAGTTGCACACGCACTTGGTAAAATTATTCGTAAAAACAAAGATAATAAAACCATTAAAATAGTTCATCCCCTAGAAATTCTAAAAATAATCAAACACTTAAAAAATAGGTAATCTTCATGATTTCATTTGATAGAAAACACTATAATGAAACGATTACCTTTCAAAACATTTTAATATATCTCGCAAAAATATTCAATGGGTACCTATCGCTTGGGTATTATCTAACGACTTGAAAAATAGCTAAAATTCATCTAATAAAAAAACAGATAAAAATATGTGATAGCATTACTAAAAATTATTGACCCATAAGTTTATCATCGCTAAATAAAATTTTTTGAAAAAATAATCAAAGAAGCAAAATTCCATATAGAATAAAAAAATATATCATCAGAGATCAATTGTGAAATCGATGAACTTTCCGTTCGACGAATTGCGGGTTGGTGAATTTTCCATTTGACAAATTTACTGGTTGGTTTTGTTGTTGATATACTTTCATAGTTCATACTTACCTACCTTAGATTGCAAGAGTGAAGTGTTCCAAGATAGATGTAGAACAAGGTACCTACAAAAACCTTTCAAAACAAAACACTGGATTGAAACTTAAGTTCTCCTTAGTAAATGATGATACAAAACAAAGTATTGGGAATTGTCCTCAAAACTGCACAATTATGGTAAAGTGAAAAAAAATCTGCAAGAATGAAGTATGAGGAATAATTGTTCATAAAAATGTTGCGTTGAACATCTGGAAGCAATATATATCAAACATCAGTGTTTTTAAGCAGACTATAGACAAAAAAACGACTAGGACTCTTTTATTACGCATCTGAAATAAACGTATTTTATGAGAAATTTCAGAAGGCAACATGTTTCATAATACATTTATTAAAACCATCTACAGAATTGCCGTTAGGTTTATGAAAATATTGTTTTTCTTAATTTAACAAAGGGCTCACGCGTGCCCCCTCCTGATTACTTGGATCAACAAAAAGATAGTATACTTGCTGACAGTTGCGCACTCGAGACATCCCTTCCCAAAACCAAAGAAGAAATAAAAAATACTAGAAGATTCTTCAAAATTAATTTCTCAAGTAAAATTATTTTTTAAGTATATTATTAAGTTTATATTATGTTATTCAAGTCCTACTATCTACGAATGCTTATATCTGAATTACATCTTAATCATACTATTTTCATTGTATTTAGAAATCGCTGCTTATGTTAAGATAATTTAGGTTAACTTTCCATCTCTGATAAATAGTCTTTGAGTCTAAAACATACACAAAGTATTTTATTGAACTATTTCATTAAAAAACTGAAAAATAATGATTCAAAAATTTGTAACTATGTCAACGCTATCAGTGGTGTAACTTACAAAAGTTGGGACCATAGATAAAAGATATACGCTGGGTCCCAATACAAAATGGAATGAAAAACGGCATTAGGAAGGGTTCTCTGTACATGTACGAATAATAATATTAAATACTGCGTAGTTTTATTCATTAAATAGTAAAATTGATTTCTTGGTTCCTATAACATTTACACTTTCATGAAAAAAAAACAAAATTATTAATGGCATTAATACACACACACACACAACTGAAAAAATTCCTTGTTTCGTTTTGCAGCAATTTTCTCTTTGCGGCAATGGTCTGGACCCTAATCTGACATACAGGCAGAGTACTATCGTATAACATATCGAAAATATTTTTTAATTTGTCATAATATTATTTCTTGCTATGGTGAATTAAAAAAAATATTAGTTAACATTGGCGCTGGGAAAAGTATTGATACCAAATGTATTATTGATAGGAGTGAAATTTTTAGGCCTCAATGCAACGCATTGGTTGCATTGACGTAGTTACGCCCCTGGACACTATTAATATTATCGATATTGATTTGGATTCGGTTTCTATAGTTGCAGTTCAGACAAAACCTTTGGATATTAATAATTCTTGTAACATCACAATGTTGAAAGGATAAATATTTAATTCCGATGATAATTTAGATAGGCATTGTGAAACCAGAACAAAATTTTAATTTTCCTGCAATCTGTGTTAATATATAAAATAAATAGTTTGAATTTTTTACATGGCTTCTGCATGGTCAAGTTAAAAACAATGTTTTTTGAACCTACTAATGCAGGAAAATAATTTTTTGTGGTCGGCAAAATATACATGATCAATATTGGTTGGAAGAGGTCCAGGATCGAATCCCAGTAGTAATAAAATATTTTTTTGAGAGATAGATTTTTAACTGTATATCTTCCTGGTTGATTAATTTAATTTATATGATTTTTTCCCCGATTTTATTAAAAATAAATTTTCAGAGATCTTCCTGTATTTATTTATCTAGCTTAATTTTTTCCACAATCATCCTGGATAATCAAGTCTACTACATTTAATTAGCTTATTTTATTTGCTGTCTCGCAGGATCACCGTTATAATATTTTTAAATAGTTATTGCATCATTTAATATTTTGTTTGAGTACCTTGTCGGTCTAGTGGTCAAGACGCTTACCTAGTGATCTAGTGGTCGGGGGTTCGAGCCCTATTCCACAGCAAGTTAGTCCTATTCTCGTAATACAAGCGTCTAGCTTAGTTTGAAATAGTAAGACGTGACATGTATTCCACACACGCATCTCATTTATTAAAAAAAAAATATTTGGTTTATTTTCGTACCTCTATGATTATTGTTTCATATTTAAACTATAGGCGGTAGTACTTGGTGGTTGTGTGGAGTCTGTACTCAGAAAATAAGCTGAATTTAACTAGAATTTATGCAAAATATAATATATCATAATATTCTTTCAGACAAATATATAATTTTATTTTATTTTCCAAAATATATACATAGTATATACTGACTGCATGCGCCTGGTATTCAGGAGGTAGAATGATTAAGGAAAAAATATTGTTTCAGAGATTGAATTAACTAATTAAGTTCCATAAGATTTTTTATGAAAGATATACCAGCAAAGCTCCACGTAAGTAAAATGCAGAAATCAATACATAATTGCTGCCCGGGTGTATGTTCAAAAAATATTAGCAATAACTGTGTATAAAACTATTTATATTTCAATGTGCAAAAAGGAAATTTTTAGCATTAATATTTTTTCATGTTTGTCATTTCGTCATTCAAAATGCAGGATGAAAATCTAGAGAAATCCTCATTGTCATTTGTTCAAGTTTGTTCCAAAAACAAAACAGCAAGTTGCAAGGAATCCATAATATTCATGGTCAAGCAAACAATTCTATTTGTGTAGCAATAATGATTTTTTACAATCAAATCTTTATAATAAATAATCTAATGATTAATTATTGTAAGGGTATAAAATTACTTATTCTTGATAGACGGTTTCATACCGTGGTGAAAGATTGGAATGTAGGCATTGATACATTTTTTTGGTTAATTCTTATTAGCTTCTCTACAGTGGAGCCCCGATTTTAAGTTTTTAAAGGGACCAACAAAAAAAATAAATAAATTGAGTATTAAAAAAACAGAAAATAAAATCTATTTTTTATTGAAAAATTCAATGTTTTTTTATATAATACTAGTAAAATATGCTTTGAGGCATTCAATATGCCTTATGGCATCATCCTTTGTAAAAACTGGGTTGATGGGATGAGCACACTAGCTCTTCATCTATTTAGTTTTCATTAATTTCTACTACTCCTAATATTATTATGTTGGAGTCAGCATCCAAGTTTTTATCGAAATTAGAATAAATTTTAGTTGTTAATAGCGGGAAAGACAAAAATAAAACAGGGTTTTAAGTATATTAAAATGACACAAGACTGCAGAAATAATACGTAAATGGAAGGAAAACGTGAATTCCGGGCATGTAAAATCGGGGTTCCACTGTATGTTATTATTATATAAGTGAGTTTTCTGTAAGGAAAAATGCAAAAAGAACAAACTGAACATAAAAGATTTGTAATTAATATTTAATGTAGAATATCACATAATATAAGCAATTTACATGCGTAGTTCCATTATATACCTAGATACTACACACTTATACACATTATTAAATAATGATATTAAATATTAACAAATATGTTCATTGATTTTCATTTATGATTTCAAACTTCATACTAATAATTTAGTTGCAGAAGTGCGAAAATAAACTACTACATCTGTAAAGGTATTTAAAAAAGAAGTATTTTATATAATATGTACGTATTTACAATATAATCAAAACCACAATATGCATAAAAAATTAGCTAATAAAATATTTATATTTTAAATTAACAATTCACTAAAATAGGCTTCAATTTTCCATTGAAATAAAGGAAAAATCGCCTAACAGTTATCAGATTTATAATTCTATCCGCGTCCGAGTTATTATTCCATGGAATTAAAGTCTGAACCAGAAGGTTAGTTAACCAGTAGCTCCAAAATAATAATCAACCATAAAATGACATCTGATAAAGAGTAGAATATTCATGTAGGGTTCACTACAAATTTAAAAAAATTAATCAACTTTTGCTTTGATCTCCGTTATGGCATTTAATGTTTTGTAATACAAATTAAATGTATTAATTAGAAAAATATACATATAATATCAATTTTATCGAAAAATATTGTTGTTGTTACCAGGATTCGAACCTGGATCTCTTTCCAAATCGGGGAAGGTGCATTATCCAACTATGTTACAGCGATACTATTTTTGATGACGAATTTTCAAACCTATATTTAACACTTTTTCAAATTAATCTATCGTTCCATTATTTGAAAGCCATATTCTTTATTTAATAATTGATTTTATATGTACCTATATCTTTCTAATTAATATATTTAATTTGTATTAAAAATATCACAGACCTACATATATTCTGAATAATTACAACTCCACAATATGTGTTCTCCTTAATAATTAATGAAAGATTATGACTGTGTGGTTATGTTAATGATTTTGGATCAGAACAATCTGCTATTGTATGAGAGATGGATGCACCATATTAATCATCCATCGTTCATGTGCTCGAAATGTGTTTAATAACGGAGATGTATTGTGTACGCGAGTGTTGCTATAGCAGGTTGAAGAATAGAAAGATGAAACAACTTACAGATGATATACATTTATTGTTGTTTACAGTTTTATACATGCTATCTGTATAATCTTCTCTTTCCAAACCGGGAAAATAATGGCACGACAGATGTATTAATTTGAAAATGTGTAACATGTAGGTTCGAAAATTTGTCGTCAAAAATAGTGTCACTGTAGCATAGTTAGATAATGCACCTTCCCCAGTTTGGAGAGATCCAGGTTCGAATCTCGGTACTGCAACAACAATATTTTTCAATAAAATTGATTTTATATGTATATCTTTCTAATTAATATATTTGATTAGTGTTTAATACCTTCTGTTACCCATACACTCAATGAAACCTGATTCAATTAGACTAGCCATCAACAGTTGATGCGGAACCCAAGTTATACATATTTTGAAACCATCCCGATGTGATGAAGATACCTCACAGGTGTGATTGGTTTACTCCCATTTTTAATGTGATCTCCCTGGTGTACTGTTGAAGATCAGCATCAATTACGGGCTTTAATGTATCTTCATTAGCCAAGTCACCAGGATCATATTAATCAGGCAAAGAAAAATCCCAGGTCGGAATATCGAAAACCACCAACGGATTAATTTAGATTTTAATTGCATCCCTACCATACACAACACAAATATATTTGGTTGCTGAAATTCATAACATAAATGCTCTATATCCACTGTTATTTAAAAAAAATCTTTGTGAGATAGAATAGTTTGAAAAGAGATATTATACCAGTTGTGTTGTGTTGGTAGTTTGTATTTTTTAAACCTGCATATTTAACTGTGATATTCTAGCTTTTAGCAAAAAAAATTTCGCTAAAAATATGCAGGAGTGCTAGATCTGTGAACTGGAATTCATTGTGTTGTATTATTTATAAAATGACCGATACATATTAAAATAATATATGTAATCATATTTAAAAAATATACATAAATTATAATCCATTAATATATTGTAGGAGAGTGACATCAATGTGACTGCCAATCACGCCCATGGGCGTTATCACACTGTCTCGCTAGGTGCCGCCAACGCCCAAGGGCGGACCATTTCTAAACATATTTATTCACATCAGTACAACGTTGGCATTCCACGTGACATCTTGTTTTTATGGCAGATGTGTGATTGAGCAAAATATATAATCGGCATTTATTAACATTTGTTTCACAAGTTAAACATTATTAGTGTGCGAAAATTGAAAATGTCAATTTTAATATCATACACCATAAATAATACAAATAAAGTTAAAATTAATATACAGGCGTGGCTCAAATTGTGACAACTCGGTTAACAAAATCTTGCTATCGCAGCCTCCTTTTCAGTTCATATTAGCCCGTGCTCTCCTGTCACGGATCCTCCACGCGCTATAGCGGCTCCCTAGCGGTCATCACGCGCCGCCAGGTTCCTTATAACTGAAATGTTACGGGAGAAGAAAAAAGTCAAGCACACAAACAACTTTGGACACTGTTGTGTACAAAGCATAGATGCCGGAAAAATCACGGGACAGGAAAGAAATTGGCACTCACCACAATCCGGATTCTGCTGACATCTCCAAAGATGTGGACTGTATATTTTGTCAAGGTTCCCACACAGTCCCGAATTAGCATAATATTGTAAACTGTTCCGTACACATAAAAACACACTGGTTCAAAGTCACCAATTAACTGGGTCAGCGGTGAGGCCGGGAAGTGAAGGGGGGGGGAGGGGAAAGGCACAGTGCATTATTTTCGTTCAAAAATTAATATATTTATACATACATACATATATGTCCCAAACAGACACTTTATTGCAAAGACCATCAAAATTAATCCAAAGACTATCCCAACATCTAAGCACTTCTTATTCTCCATTACGAAAGCATTTAGTTATTGATGATAGTTATGAATTTGAATATATTTCTTCCCCTTCAGACTTTTTTCAATGATTTCTGTCTTTATTAGTATCGCTATCTGTTTACAATAAAAAAATTAAGGACCAAATGAATAAATATTTTTATGTGTGTACAAAACTGCTGGGTTTGAAAATACTGAATCGACGAAGTAAACTGCAGTGAAAACAGTTTAACACAAAAACTGGTTAATACGAAATAATATTCTGATCCTGAAAAATACTATGTAATTTCATATATTTGTATTCTTTTAACACAAAACAAAAATCGCTTAACACAAAAAGATTTCATATCTCGATAGAACAACAAAATATATCTGCGGTTGCCAGTCACATAGTTACCAAAATGTTTTACGACTGTTTATTTTGATTAGGCCACCCTAATCAAAAGAAACAGTCATAAAAGAAAGAAAGAATCAACCGTTTGTCGTACATTGTGTTTAGATAAGTACCTGCATCAAAAACAAATGAGACTATCGATTCTTAGAAAAAACATTTCTACCTTGGGTGGTTAAAACATTTAATTTTTATTTAGTCTGTTCTTGAGCTCAGTTATGTGTCTGTGTTTAGTGAAAAAAAAATCATAAATTTGTTTCCTTTATCTATTTATTTGCTATCCTTATCTAAAAAATATTTCTGTCCCCATGGTTTTGTGTTAAACAATTTCCACAGTATATGTATAGAATTATAATAAAACTAGTGGTCACTTACAGTTGCGAAATGTGTTATTAGCAGATTTTGAGCGCAAGATATTAAGAAAAATTTATGGACCTACACTACAAAATGAATCATAAAAAATAAAAATGAATCGTGAGCTCAAAAATTTAATTGAGCAAGAAACAACTGTAAGATTCTGTAGGTCTCATAGATTATGATGGGCAGCCCGTGTTGAAAGAATGCCAGATGACAGGACACCGAAGATTATGATCAAGTGCATACCCCAGTTGAAGTGACCTAGAGGCAGACCGAGGAAGAGATGGGTTGAGTGTGTGGAAGAAGATTGGAGCAGGATGGGAGAGTCCGAGAACTCGAGAAGAATGGCAGTCGGTGGAGAGCAACTTGTGGAGGAGGTCAAATTCTACCCCTGGCATGTAGTGCCGAGGAGGAAGAAGGAGGAAGAAGAAAAAGAAGAAATGAATAAATAAATAAATACAGTTTTTATTATAAATATATTGAGTCCGGTGATTAAAATGCCAATCATTTTTCTGAAAATATGATCTACAGTACTTTGCTAAAAGTACGCTATTTTTGTCAGATATGCCCGTATATAACAATTGCAGTGTCGTATATTCATCGATAAGTGAAAAAAAAGTGAATACTTCTATAAATTGATTTTTTTCTGTTAACGATCCTCGCATGGATCCTATGAGGCCGTTATTACTAGGCACGTCTGTATGTAATTGAGTTAATATTTTATTTCTACAATATGTACAGAAACAATATAATCAGGTGATTTAAAATAAAACATAATATGTGCATTAAAATGATGATTTCTATGTGACTAATTGTTTTTATTAAATCAATTATCTTTAACCCTTATCTGAATTTGTATAAGAAACGTTTGCTATCACGACTGAGACATAAGTCGGAACAAACACATCTTGTCCACAGTAAGATTGTTATATAAAAATTTGGTCCATATTTGGAACCTCTCGGTTGTATTTCATTGTTTGTCTGATAAAGGTTAACGAATAGTTGAGAAACAAATACAATTTTCGTAATATTAATAATGTATCTAGGTATAAACATTCAAACTACAAACCGTTAAGTACATATGATGCGGCTACCATAACTATGTGAAAAGAAGTGTTATGTGGATGGGAAGCCCAAAGATAAACAATTGTAGTTTTGACAATTCATTAAAAAAAAACAGTCAATTCGTTCAGATTAGTGTGTATGTATGTATGTATGTACATTATATTGATAAAAAAAAGTTCCACATGTGAAATACTGAAACTAAAGATCAATATTGATCACACTACACTTGTTGAGAATAATATTTCTCACTGTGTAATGTAGCGCGTGACCTAATAGTAAATAATAAATTATGGTTCAAGTCGCTCTACAAAATCTAACGGTATTCCGGCTGACAGCAGCCTTGACTTGTCGGCATTAACTATCTTAGGAAAATAATGTAAAATTGATTCCCAGCTGATTTCGCTAAGTTTAGGTATACAGATCCATACTTTATACATTGTATTAGTCCGAATGTATGTGTTTCTTTTTAACTGTACTCCACCAAATGTATAGACACATCCTGCCGGTGTGATGGTGGACGAATGGAAGTGAATTTTTTTAGGCAGAACTGTCTTTGTCATAAGGGTCCACTGTAGAGAAGGGATTTCCAATCGCCATATGTCGCTGAATATTGTATCTCCTCCGGTTCCGCCGATAATAAAAACGTGAATATTATCGGCATTGTTGATTTGGACGGCACTATGACACATTCTGGGCAGGGGATAGCCGGCTTGGGGAAACCGGGGATCAGGCAACGAAGGTTTGAACCTCCACGTTGACGTTTCTATATTGAATATTGGAATACTGCTGAAGTCGAAAGCCCATTCTGCCGTACCGCCTGCTAATATATAGAGATTCATTCCGTCATATGCCATTTCGTGTCTATAACGTCCAGCGGGCTCGTCAGATCTATTTCCACAACAGGTATATATTGATTCCCATATAGACGTCCGAAGATCCAACCTGAAAAAAACTGCTGTTTTAAAAATATTGCAATAATTGAAGCCGTTATGAAAATGGTTCCTGCATTCATTTTAAGAGGTCACAATAATTGAAGCCGTAATGTAAATGGATTCTACATTCATTTTAAGAGTTCACAATAATAATACATTTCAGCACAAAGTGTTTAATTAGTGGATAATCCGTGTGCAAAGTTGGTTCATAAAATGTAATTAATATTTTGATTTTAACCTTTAAAAAAGTATGGCTGTCCGGTGTATGTCGAAATTTTTTTCTCAAAAGAGTTTGGTTGTACACGGTCCTTGACTTTTATTCCCGAATACATGAACTTAACCTTAGCGCAGGCATTACACTAACTTTTTGAAATATTAAATAACTTTTTGAAATAAAATACCTTAACCAGTTAACTTTAAAATAAAATAGACTTAATAAATAAAATAAACTTAATAAATAAAATAAAGCTTGCTAACTTGAAGCAGAGATCAGTTCAATCTAATAAAATAGTATTCTTCAACTCTACGTACTCTAATCAATGATAAAATAAATAAATAAAAGCCGTCTAATACACCAAAGGCTGGAAAACATGGTGAGGCATGAGAAAAGTTGAAAAGCTTCAGTATATTTTTCTGGTTCTAATTTTATTTCCATAAATTAATTTAAATGTATTAGCCCAAATATAACGCGATCTATATATTTGGAGCAGGAATGAAAGGAAAAAATTCAAATATAAAACAAAAATTAATTAGGTAAATTGTATTATAAAAAATATGATTTTCTTATTCAGACATGCTTGAATTATCATCAGTGTCGCTTGAATGATTACTATTTATGGCATCTTCCTCTTCCCATCAAATGTCATCCTCACTCCCATCCAGATTGTTGGAAATGCAACATTTCTTAAAAACCTTTTTCAATAGATGTGTCACTAATCTAATCCCTAAGACTGGAATTGATAGTTTCTTTATTTTTCCTGTAGGGGTCAGTGAATGATTTTCAGCTAAATAAGCGATAGGCGAAAAGGCTAAGCTGTGTGCGTGAGCTCATCTGGACACGGTCTATATCCCAAATATAACGCAAATGTTTTTTTTTTGAAAAATGTTTTGAGTAAAAAATATCATGTTATATTCGGGTTAATACGGTATAAACCGAACTGCGGTCTACCGCGGAGGCAGTACTGACTGACGGATATGAATGAGATGAGAAAATATATTATCTGGATTGTATAAAAAATAAAAAAAATTAAACAAAAATTATCAAATAACCTGTACGATGTTGTTATTAAACGCGTAGCGCCATCTGCACCGTTCACACACCGTCAAATGTAAGAGTTGTTGGAAACATCACAGAAGCAGTAAAACATATTTTAATATGCAGTGAATGTGATGATGAAGATGTCAGCCAGAGGTTAAATTGCAATGTGAATGATCCTGGAGTCTAAATTTTAAATTATGATGAAATAATTGAGGGAGTTTCTGACTTACCCTCAGAAGAGCGAGACCGAGAAGGCAAGTAGGAAATTTCTGATGGGAGAGATATCGGTCCTACACATTCTGAAGCATTTCAGAGCTTAGATGTTGCTATGAGGTGGTTTGAGAGACAGGAAGAATTTGACTTGTATGTTTCAAAAGTATATGTGATTTGGCAGCTTCGAAAAGGACAACTAGTTTAAAACAAAAATCTATAATTCAATTTCTTAAAAAAACAATAATTTTTTATAGGCATATAACTACATATTATGTACAAACATGTAACATAGGTATGTGAAGTTATATTTCAATAAAAAGTATTCATAATAGATTATTTTTTCTCTTCTCGATTAATGTACGAGCAATATCAGACCGTGTAATCACCAATAAGTCCGGATAATGGAGGATCTACTGTATATCAAAATTTAAATCAATGCATTAAATCAATCAGCATTATATTCTTATTTGACAATTTTATGACACAGTCTATTACGGCAATAGCAAGATGGTAAAGCACTCGCTTAGCGAGGTAGTGGGAACAACACTCGGCGTCAAAAATGTTTTGGATCCCAATACCGTAAAGGTGAAAAAAAACACAAGGTAAAAGTAAGAGTATATAAAAATTTCTGAGCGTTATTTCTAATGCATTTTTGTGATAAGCTTTACTGGGGTAACCACTGAATAAACACATTATAATTAAAATTAGTGTGCATGATGCTATTTTAATAAGTACAATAATATACCTATGAATGTCGCATGTATAGTTGTAACCATTAGTGCCTCCAACGGTGTAGAGGAAGCCATCATCACAGACTATGGCCTGGCCGTACTGAGGACTGGGTTTTTGACCAGTGGTGGACATCAACTGGAGGCCACCGTTTTCTCCACTGATGTGGTAAGTGTATAGATTGTTACTGCACCGATGGCCAAACGGAGAGCCGGTTCCACCATAAATCTACAATACATATACACATAATGTGTGAATATTAATCTCCCAATTTTAATGCTGACCTGCTAATGGTTATGATTATTGTAAGAATTATATATGTTAAACCAGTGGCGTAACTACGCCAATGCGGTCGATGCGGAATATCGGATGGTAAAAACCGAAAATCGTTGGTTAAATATGGCAGACTCTTGACAGTTGTTTCAAAAGTTATCTGTCACATTAATACTTTGAAAGTTGAAGTATATGACAATTAATCATTCAATATCCCGCTATTTTAGTGAAGAGAGTTCATCCGATGATGATCTCGTTGTTTAATATACACTAGTACATAATAAAAAAAAAAAATTTGCCACGGAAGTGACACGGCGTTTTGAACGCAGAGGTGAATAAAGCCATATATAAAGTATATTTCATGATTATTTGTCTTGACATATTGTGAGGCGAGATTTCTTATCTAGGCTTTGACAATAGTGAATTTGACATACCAACAACCTGAAAACGTTTTTTATCACAGGTGATGGTAAAAATTTACTACTGATCACGCAACCGGTCCTATTTTTGGTATCGCTCCAGTATCCGTAGTACACAGTAATACACGTAGTAGACGTAGGCAAGACCCGTTCCTTCAAATGATGATATATATCAGTGGATGGATCTATATCACCAAAAGGACCAGGTCTTCATGTGACCCAATGCCTCATTTTGGTCTTCAATCAATTCAAATCATATATGAAGTAAAAATGTTTTCACCAAAAGGATTACTACAATTCAATGATGAAAAATGTATATCAAACTCTGAATTATTATTTTTGTGATGATGCATATTTTACATAACATGTATGGTGATATTATGAGTTAGAGATAAGGTAGGAATGGGGTCCAAGACAATTCTGAACATAAATATTATATGTACTTGTCATAAGAATGTGGGCTAGTTTTTCAATATGTTTTATTATAATTAATAATAATTCAATTATATTAATTCTTTAAACTAATATTTATAAAACATACATTTTATTTCAAGAGACCAAAGTGTCCAATACTGGCCAAGAAATAATATAAATATGTTAATACAAATTAAAGTTGCATTTTTTTTCCAGAACATAGTTCTGTGATATTTTGATACAAATTAAATATACTAGAAAGATATATAGAAAAAATATTTTAGTTACTATCAGGATTCAAACCTGGATCTTTTCATATCTGGGTAAATGCATTACTAGTTACCACACCAACTAAGTAAGTTGATGACAAATTTTCAAACTTATATGCAGCAGCTCTTTCAAATTGATACATCTGTTATTCTATTTTTAAACAGCAATCACCTCTATATTGTGACAAATCATAAATACCACAGAACGATGTTCTAAAAAAAACTGCAACTTCACAATAATAATGTGTTCTTCTTAAAAATAAATATGTAATGCAAAATTGCATTAATTAATATTTTTGAAAAATCATTCATTTAAGTATATAATGTCGCATGAATGTTACCAACTCAAGGAAATATTTCAATTTTAGAGCAACTCCTTAATAATAATAAGAAATCAGTTAGTCAAGAGAGCTGATAATAGCTTGCCAACATTTTACTTGAATTTAATGTGAGACTATTGTGATAAATAATTTTGGTTGAATTTTTAAATAATAAAATATTTATGTACCAAGCACACATTGAAAGACTGACCGTTAATAGTTTATTTGTCATCAAATAACTTATAATTTTATTACCCTCTCAAATAAGACCATATTGTACTAAATCAACATGATTCAGTTGTGACCTTGTGTCCCTCAGTCAGTTAAATCCTTCCTTAATTCATGAACTAGAATGAATGAGATTTTGGCCCAGTATTTCTAGTTCAGTATAAGGACCCGTTCGTCCACAAACTACTCACTTCTAGTATACAAACATTTCCCAAAGATAATATGGACAAATAATTTATAAAATCCGTAACAGTGAGAAATTAAATAAAAAAAAATCATTTCTCATATATATTATAGAATTTCGATGTACCTATACAGTAGTATTCCACTAATATATCAGGTTAGGGACCAGACTATCGTCATAAAGTGAGAATTGCTGCAAAATGAAGCAAGGATTATTTTTCATGATAGTTTTATATTATTATAGAAAACAAGATACAAATTTTGTTCTTTACTATTTAATGGATAAAATCCTGTAGTATTTAATATTTTTATATACAATATATTAATTATATTAATTTCTTTTCTCGATTTTGTACAGGGGCCCAATTTTTGTTGAACTGTATTGTTTTGAATATTAAGAATGCTGGCAAGACTTTCATTTCTAAATAAAATAGTATTATAATTTATTTCGTTTTATTTTTTAATTTCATTTCTACATCATTATTTTCTGTATTTTTACAAAACATAATAAATATTTACTAAATTATGTCTTAAACACCTAACACGGACAATCGGGTTAGTCTTATGTTGTCAATTCACCACTAGTTTGAATAGTTCATATTAATAATTAACTACCAAGAATTAAAAATAAAAAGATTTTTAGGATTATTATACTTAATATATATACCCACCATTAATGTTCTGCCTTCCAAACACACAGCATTAGATGCCAGTTCTTCTGGGATAGTTTGCTGAACGGGAAGTAGTCTCCAAACACGCCTAGCAAAACAGAAGCTCCATAATTCTTTGAAGAGAGGATTTGCATCGGACCATGTCCCAGGTTCCACGGGCTCCAGATCTGGAGGAGCAGTGGGATTGTAACCGCCGAAGCAGAAGAGATTGCCATTGTTGCATACGATTCGGTGACCGCTTCGTGCTCTGGGGATCCGTCCAGACCTGCTGGTGATCCTTTCTACTGCAAATGGGTGAAAAGCGTAGGGCATGTTCTCATTACTTATTTTTCTATCGGTTGAGAGCATTAAACCGATAATTCCTTTAGCCATTCTGGATGGTTAAAGAAATTGTTTAAATAGCGGGCTTAATCACACAAGCCACATCTTATCAATAAGGCCACGTCTATCTAACCAACCGCACTGAAAACAATCGAACAATGTTAATCCCAACTGTCACAGGTGATTTTTGACAAACTTTTTCTATGGTTAAATAGAAATAGAGATCGTGTGACTAGCTGACTCTAGTGCTTGCACACTTTTGTTGCGTCATGGTTTTGCAACGGAGATATTTCGTGAGATCCTAAATGTCATAAAATGAGGTCAAATATAATGCACATGTATAATATTATTGTGTCATAATCCAGAAATTATTATAGTATACTAATTACACCATTAAACAACTCCGTTCTCTCTTAAGATAAGACCCCCGGGAGGGGGTGTAAGCGAAAAGGGAACGATGTGTGTAAACTATTTGTTACCTTTGATTTAATGTTATTGGGCACAGGTTTATTGTGTTTCTCTCACAAACCAGATTAAAAGAGGAACGACTCAAATTCTTCTTACATAATAATAATTATTATTTATTATTATCACAAAAGCTTCACCGACCAAATATCTCAAATGTCTCGTTGAAGCAATTTACTGACTTTTATTTATCAGGTGTTTTTATAAATTACAGCTGGTTTTAATCGTAATATCTAAGGCAGAGATGGTAAACCTCACACATCTATTGGTGACAACGTGGGCAAAGTTCGGATTTAATTTTCATAACATATTTAAGTTGAGTAGATTTATTTAAAATTATATTTGAATAATGTTTCTCTTTTCATTATTATGCTCATGAAGCGTCCTGGACTTATTTCTTGCTACTGCGGGAATGTGATAAGGAAATACCTATAGAATGTTGTAGTGAAAGCGTTAATGTAGAGAGGGTATAAGTGGACTTGTATCGTCGGCGTCCAAATAAAACTCAGACGTGATTCGAGTTTTTATTGTCTATGCAGCTATATCAAAAACTGAGAATCGAACCAAAGGAAATGGGAAAATAATAATAATTTTGTGTTATTTGAAATAAAAGTGTTGAGGTGAAACAAAAAAAACATATTTTGTTTTTTATTTTAATCATAAACTTATTTATTTATGACTACTACTACTAAGGTATTCCTACTTTGAACCACTTGTTGATAAAGATCTAGGGCATCTCGGATCAGGCAGTACTAATTACTATATATCTATATACATACTTAGACATATATTATATAATTCTCGCCGTTCACACGCCACACCTTTAATAATGGCCAAATGCACGCATATTTCGAATAGAATAATTGTATTATCATTTGGAATTAATCATCACTTGACTAAATATGAACCTTTTTGAAATAAATGAATCAACTTGACAACATGCAACTTACTTTTAATGTCCTTATTCTAGGATATATCTGCCGAGGTAGCTTTTGTCCTAGTCGTTTTTATTGTCAATAATCGAAGGTAATTTGTGATAAGTGATTTGAAAGCATATCTTTTAATTTATTTTTTTCTAAAAAATATCGTCCAATATGATTTATTGGGTGTATACAATCGTATTTCCTAAGACATACTACAATAATAAAACAGGAAATTTTATTCAAGTAAACATTGCAACCATTTTGCAAAATAAGTGTAGTAGTGTATTAATATTGCCAGTTATATACCAGAAAAATTACTTGGTGCTACAACGTAAACGATAAACATAAAAAATGCCTTATGTAGATGTTAACAGATTTATTCATCAAATCATCGTTCTTCACTGCACAGTTTCAGTTCGAAGAAATCACTATTGTAATGTGCATTTGAGCGTTAGAGCGTGTAATACATGCTCGAGAACACAAAACATTGTTATGAACGTCCATGAATGTGCTGATAAATTGGCCAAGGATGCCACTCTTTTCGGAGTTTTACCTCATCAATTCCATATCCCGATATATGAAAGACTTGATATGGTAAAAAAACATACAAAATTTTATCCGGACTGCACAATAGATGGATTCAAATAATCATAAGGGTATTCGGCTTAAAATAATTCAAAGATCTATTCCCCGCACCCCCTGATTCTTCAAAAGGAATGTCTTTAAAATAACAATATCAAATATCTCTAGAATGAGAATTAGGCATTGCCAGGAAGCCCCACATTTATTCAGATTGAACTAAATAGATTCTCGAATGTGTGAGTGTAGTGCCGAGGAGGAAACCCTTGACCATATCTTTTTTGCCTGTCCATTGCGGATCACAGGTTTTTTTTTTACAGTAATCTCGTCAATGGTAATTTTCAACTCTCGTCTAACTTGTGTCATCTTTTTTCCCTTAACTCGCCACATTTAATCTAATAATAGCAATTTTTTTAAATGACAATGGTATTGACTTGTAATATAATATTTCTTATTCTATAACATTATTGTACTTTTTTCTATAAAATAAAGTTTTAACTTGATTAATGGCACAGATCGCTATTGAAGGGTGGATTGCCTATTTAAAAGAAGAAGAAGAGCGCCGTCCACTACACATGCAACGCTCAAGTGTTGTTGAAATACATTACTTATTTTTTGGATGTTATAGTTAAATTAAGGATCAAATTAAAACATTTAACATGCACTAAAACGGTAAAGAAAATGAAATGGTAGGTACAATCGAGGAGAAAAAAACATAAAATTTGTAAAATATAATTATTGTAAGCATAGCTTGCAAGGCCACTTGTAAATGATGTTGAAACACGTGCAAAAATAAGTAATGTGTAGTTATTTGTGGAGTTTGTGGAGGAGCAGTCAATTCGGATATATTGCGATTTAATAACAACTATGCATTTTCCTGACACAAAAACTTTTGATAGAATTTAGCCACTAAAGTATAAAAGATTTCTCAAAAGGAAGGGCCCCTACCTCTAATCTAATAGGTGACAAATACAGTATTTTTGTATTTATTAACAATATCAAATTTCGCAGAGTCTTTGGAACGTTTTTAATTTAGTGGCGCCGGAGTGTGCGCATCTCCGCGGTATGAGAAAGTTGCTCCTCCTTGCGACATTCAGCATTACACAGCATGACCGGTCTGATCTCTTAAATAAAGGAATGTTGCACACATATGAAAAATGAAAAAAATGTATAACTTGCCTGTCTCTCAGGTCAAGAATATAATTATGACTTTTTGGTCACCACGACGCGGATTCTTTTGACATTCGAAACCTAACAAAGAAGTCTGCGTTGTTACACTGAAAATGATCACTTTGCTCGCGAAAAATCTTCGGTCTGCGTGCTAATACGAATTCAACAGTGAGAAGATCACAGATCGAGAAGATTGTACGAACTCTCATCTCTAAAATGGAGAGATATTAAAAGCTTTACTGTCGTATACTACAATCTTCAAAGCATCAATGTGACAGATGACTTTTGAAACAGCTGTAAAGAGTCCGCCATTTTTAACTAACGATTTGGGTTTTACGGTGAGCTTGTTCTCTTTTACTATGTAGCGTAATTATGCGATGTGTGGTGTGTGCGCTGGTGTGATTTGTGAATCTCTCGGAAAGTGACGTAATTTGTTCATTAGATGATCTATCTATTACATTGATTCATTCTTGTCAATATTTTTGTTAAATAATGTGATGTATTACGGCGCCAGTCTTGATTCGGCTGCGCCAATTATAATGTCTCCTGGTGCTAGCTATGTACGGTTGCACCAGACGATCAGATCCTTTGGCGGGAATCAGTGGATAATGATGACGAGAATAATACGCATGCTTTGGTAACAATACTGTATTTAATCACTTACACACTTTACAGATTACAATGTAATATTATGATCTATTCCGGATCGGGGTTCGAAGCAAAGAGAGCGCGATTATGACGTAACCGCTATCCCGGTAGCAACTAAAATATTTTTTCGATACATAAATTTTTTCTGTATATATTTCTAGTTGATACATTTAATTTGTATTTAGATATAAGTAGATATTCTAAATATTGCAATGAAAATATAAATTGTGTAAACATTTTGTGTGTAATGAAACGTCTTTCAATATTTATCTCTATAAAACTCAATGTCTGTCTATCTGTTTCCGATAAACTCCTGTATACTTTGACCGATTTAAATCAAATTATGCATAGTTATTATTTAGTAGTCTACTATAGCACCCTCCCTACTCTTCCTGACCACCCCACCTATTTAACCCTATATAAGAGTATATTGAACACTATCTAATTTTTGTTTAGTTGCAATAGGGTCCTGGGAAAATATAATCATCCCACCCCATGTCTCCGGATATCTCACCCTTCTCTTGCCTGGGTGAAATTTTGAATGCATCGTTATAAGATATTTATGGCTTGAGCAAAAGGAACTTCCCTTCCCCCCCTTTAATACCTATTTTAAATTATAACTGAATTTGAATCACGTGTAACGTCGGGTACTGACTGCCATACTGCTTCATTATACATATATTCTTTCAGTTACGTTTAAATTGTACATTTTTTTAAAGCTGGCTTATTTTCGTTGAATGAACATTTTTTTCTTCTCAATCGTATCAGTGAAAAAATATTTTTTCTGTTTATATTATATTATCGTACAAAAATATTTAATAATGGTAAAACTACTATTTTTAATTGGTATAGCGTAAATAATATATAATTAATAATTTTACTTACAGAAATATAATAGAATTAAAATTACTAAGGAGAACAAATTCATATTGTGAAGTTGTAATTATTCAGAACATAAAATAAAGTAGATGGCTTTCAAACGATGGAACGATAGATGTATTAATTTGAAAAGGGTAACAAATAAGTTCGAAAATTTGTCGTCAATTCACTGTGTTGGTATAGCATAATCGGTTAATGCACGTTCCCCGGATAGGAAGAGATCTCGGATCGAATCCCGGTAGCAACAACAATATTTTTCGATAAAATTGATTGTACATCTTTCTAATTAATACATTTAATTTATATTAAAATTAAAATTGAAAAATCTGCATTCATTTTTGCTTGGAATCGCCATGTTGTCCCGCATGGATTTTTAAATTTATATCTATTATACTATATTTCACGCCATAGTATTTTCACAAAGGACAAATGTAAGTCTTATATGAGACGTGGGAGTTTGCTATAAGTTAACATAAATTGTAATGTGCTCTAGATATGAAGGGGTTAATTAAAAACCTTTCAGATTTCTGTACATCCTCATTATCGAGTACGCATTTTAAAAATAAATTTTCCGCACATAATTAAGAAAAATCCTATATAACTCTTGTAAATATATACATATACACTTAGTAGTTTTGAATAAAAATAAATATGTATAATTAATACTAATAAATAAATGGAATTGTATTTATAAAAAATATAAAATTCAAGTAGAAAATGTCCGTGGACGTAGTTTGGTTGAATTGAAATATACGCATAAATCAAATAAATCACATCCAGTTCATGAATATCCAGGGCGCCCTTGTAAACTGTCATTTGAATATAATGTCCTGTGGCGAAGTGAATATCATTTTTTGAATGAATTTTTTAACGCAGGAGTGTCGCGAAAATGGTTTAATTATCATTACATTTTTTACAAATAAGTAATGTGGCTTCGAATACGTCATCCGTGACGCAAACATTTAAAACTTTCGTAGAGATACAATTTATATACATATACGAGTGTTCCAAGATCTGTATAATGAATTGAAAAAATAACCGGTTACGAGTATCGAATACATGTATTATATCAACCCAGCATATTAAATGTTTACTGATTTTTAGTAGTAATAATTAAAAAAAATCATTTTATCGATTTGTATTTCATAAATATCCTTTCACCCCTTATAATTAGGAAAAGTACAAAAATTTACGATATTGTGAATAATGTTGGATTTGATTCTACGATCTATCTAACGCGACAACACAATTTAACCACCGAATTTAACTTCATACGTAACGTATGCGCGTTATTATTTCCACAGGATGCCCACCGTTATACATTGTGACATTTAAGAATTGCGCGGCATACCGAGCACTATATTACCGATCCGAGTGGTGGCGATCGGAAGGAGAGAAGGGGGAACTTGGACTCGAGGCGGGTGGGCGAGGCGCTCCGTCGACAATATGGACAGACGGAAGAAGGATTTCTGAGATGCGGTGAATACGGGAGGATTGAGGTCCCCGATCCATCCGCATCATGGACCCATCCCCTGGTTGGAGGTAAGAAAAGAATCTCGGCTGGTAGCTGTGCGGACCGACATGGGAGAAATGGATCATGTAACGATGATTTTCGCACGGCTGCCACATCATTCATTAAATATTCAAGTAACCTCTCAACCTTGTAATAAATATAAGATAAGTGTTAAGTTCATAACAAACTAGTGTCCTCGCCTGGAGGAAAAACGATGATAAGTGAAGAAGATAGAAATACTCAAAGCGTGCAAATATGTTGTCGGGTATTTGTTGTGATCGTGAATAAATTATATTATGTGTTTCATGTATAAATCAAGTGTTTCATTTGTTTGAGACCATTTCTATTCATCCGAGACAGCCACACTGACACATTATACTAGAGACACCCACAGACTGAGCCTAGCCTCGGTGGAATGAACGCCAGCGCATTATGTAAAAAAATATTCTATTATACGTTTAAATTAGATACGTTTAACAAACGCGGGACTTTAATTTTGCAAAATTTTCCACCCGGTATTATTCTAGATTGTTTTAAATGATTGAAATGAGAACAATAATAATTTATTTTACGTTACTGTTGTGATAAACTGATAAACATCGATAAAGCGAATAACTGGCATTCAAAATATAAACGTTGTTCGACCACGACGAGGTAAAGTAGTAAAAGTTAACATTTTATATCTGTCAATTTTGAAAACAAATTATATACCTGTATTCAAATATGTACGTGTGTTATACAATTTTGCTTAGCGAAGACGACATCTACATTTTTTTCTTACGTAATCCAACTAACTTACGGATTACGTTTATTTGTAGCAGTTTTTTAACCTTACAATGTGTGAGTTATTTTTAAAGAAAAAAATTCAAAATTTGTCAAGAACTTCTATTACTTTTGAATAAAATATTTTGTTTATTTTTTGTTGCCATGATACGCACGATGCTGCAACTTAAGATATTTAGTTAATGATTGTAACATTAAATAATTTAACACTAAATGGAAACACTAAAATACACATTTTAAATATATATACATATAAAATCAATTTTGTCGAGAAATATTGTTTTTGCGCTACCGGGATTCGAACCTGGATCTCTATTTCCAATCCGGGGAAGTGTTATAGCGCCAGTATTTTTCATGATTTTATATGTATATATTTATAATTATTACATTAAATTAGTATTTAAAACATCACAGACCGTCTGTTCTGAATAATTACGACTTCACAATAAGAATGTGTTCTCCTTAATACATATTTAATGTAATTTTTAAATTTTTTTTACTGCTTTTTAATTAAAGCAAATGGTTATGAATATAACCATTTTCACACTTTATGATATTTGAACGCTTCAACTGTGAAAACTAAAACTAAATATTTTCGTAATGTATTCCGCTTATTGGTCTCTATCTACAACTAATACATTTAATAGTTAATTTTGATTAATTAAGTATGAAATTTTTTTCACCGAGAGAAGACATAATACTGAGAAAAAAAACTCAACACGATGCAAATTTGCAACTCTATGCACTGTAAGGTTAATAATATTGTAATGTGTTTTAAAAATATTGTTTATTTTTTTGATGGACTATTTTCTATGCTAGGTTTGGGTCCAGGTTTGTACTACCGGTCTACACAAACATTTTTTTAAAGCGACATAAAAAATATGTATTTAGTTTGGTGTCGATATAGGCATATTATTATAATATAAGCATTCGAATTAAAAAATAAAGAAGCTGTATTAATTTTTTACTTTTTAATTAATATTTAAAAAATTTCGTGTTTAGCTTGATGAATGAATTAATAAAATAAAACACAACGTTGTTCACTTCGCATTAAAATTTATAATATAATTAAAATATTTTCGATACTTACTGCATCATATTCTTCTTTATTACTGAAGATGATACAGTGTGCATCGAAAACTTAATTTTGTTTTATTTTTATAATGATGATGGTTTTTTAAAAGTTAAATGTAAATATTAATTAAACATGCGACAGACGTGTTGCCAATTTTTGTTTGTAAATGCACGCCATTATTGAAGAAGAATATTATACTCGTGCAGCGATCGTAAATAAGGTAATTAGTATAGCTAATTAGTTGTACCACCCGCATTGTCAGGGACGTTTTATGCATAGTGAAATATACGTCGTGTAATAATAATATACCAAATAGGGCGTCCCTGTTTGTTCGAGATGTCTAATTTAATAACATTAACAGAATTAACATTTGCAAAATTAATAGGATAATGTAAACTGTTTATAAAAAAATATCTCTAAACGGAAAATGAGACAATAATAAAACGGAAAATGCGACAATAAAAACTTCCCAATTGTGGTAAATTAGTATTATTACATACTGCAGTTGTGCATTGCTATGCAAGACTGTTGAATACGACAGTATTTATATATACATGATTAGTTAAATGAATATGAATATTTATAATGAATGAATGAAATAAAGAATTAATAGTTTTCGTCCCTTTCGTCGCTCTGTGGAACTTGCAAATTTTCTGTTGTATTTCAAAAAAGTATTTTGTATAAGAAAACAAAATATAATAAATATAGAAACAGTTGTTTACTATATGTAACTGGTAACTAGACATAACCTATCAATAATAACGGGAAATTAATACCTTAATATATTTTTAAAATCAATGATAATGCGAAAACAAAATAATTAAAATATTTAAATTGAACTGATGTTTATATTATTTATTCATTTCTCCATAATTTTTTTTTTTTGTTTTTTAAAAAATAGAGATGCGTACACGGAAAACATGTCACATTAATATTCTTACTATTTTCAAACTAGGCTAAATGCTTGTGCTATGAAAATAGGACTAACTTGCCGGTGACCTGGAACGAGGCGCGAACCCCCGACCACTAGATCACTAGGCCAACGTCTTGACCAACAAGCTACAATTACACATTTTCTCTAACATCTATGAATTTTTATAGTTTGCAAGTACCTATTTATTTATTGCGTCGATCAACATGTTCCATACTTAAAATTATTGTGACAGATTTCAAGATTACTTTTGTTTAAAATTATTTAATGAAATATTATTGTACAATGTCATTGCGCAGAAGAGGGGCATAAGTTTATTTTGTATACATGATATGTTGATTTTTATTTATTTCTAATGGAAAAAGAAGAGAAATGTAATAACAAATAAATAAGAATTACGTATAATAAAAAATACGAAATAAAAATATATCAAAAGCACAGAAATGTTAATGTAAGTACATACATACATGTACGGAAAGATACGACAAACCTTAATAAATACAGTGGAACCCCGATTTTACATACCCAGAATTTACATTTTCCTTCAATTTGTGTGTTATTTCTGCAGTTCCGTATCATTTAAGTACATTAAAAACCCTATTTTACGTTTGCCTTTCCCGCGATTTACGTCTAAAATTTATTGAAATTCGTTCGGCCAGTTCGCTATTCGCCATAGAGCCAAGAATGTGTTGGTCATTTGCTTGTCGTATATACGCATTTTTCGTTCTCATACTTGCGTAATTGTTTCGTTTTATTATTTTTTACAAGTTGGAATCGGCAAGAAAATTTCGTAAAAGATGATTGATGAGAGAGACCATATTAATAAATCTTGCAGATTTACTTAGACGTAATAACATGGGAATTGATGAAATAGTGGACAGTCGCATAAACGAAAACTTGACAGATGAAGAACCTCGCTACAAAGAAGAAGTGTCTGCTCATCCCATAAACCCAGTTCCTATAAAGGACGATGCCATGAGGCATATTGAAAGCCTCAAGGCATATTTAACTAGTTTATTAATTTATAATATTGAAAGAACTATTTCAAAATAACAAAAAAAAACATGCAGCAAAAAACATTGTTTGATTTTTTCAATAAAAAATAAATAATCTGTTTTTTTTATACTCTCAATTTACATTTTCTCTTTGTTTACATTTTTTTTGTTGGTCCTTTCAAAAGCATCAAATATGAAATAGGGGTTCCATTGTAAGTATAAATAATATTGGATAATTTATACAGCGCTATTTTCGTAAAAAATTTCAGATTTTATGAAAATATGCGTTTTAAATTTCATTTTAAATAAAGTCTCTAATGCACTATTTCTTATGACGGAGGGCAAAGATTTTCACGATTTTCGTCCTGCCACCGCAAATGTCCGCTGGTCGGTTCTTCAGCCCTTCCTGCGGCTGAAGTAGTGGCCGACCTAAAAATATGACGTCTACCATTCGAATTGTCGGGAAGGAAAACTCGATCAGGATAATTAAAATTCTACTCTTTAAGGATCGGAGCCAATGTACTTCACGCAAAAAGGATGTTATGTGAGAAAAATTAGAAGTAATCTTTTCATCTGATAGATAGACAAACCGGTATAAATACTATTTCAGTGATCCATGCGTGACATTAAATATTGCAAACATAGATGGGCTGCCTCAACAGGAAGATGTCTTCGAGGCAAGGTTTTTCAAAATTGTTACCCTTCAGTCAATTTATAATAAAATTACTCGAGATGAAGTATACATTTGCGATGACAGCATTACACATACGCCATTTTTATGAAACCAAAAAACTTATTGGAAGTGTATACAAAATATTTAAATCCCCATTATTTTTAAAAATAAAATGTTGAATAAACTATCAATAATAATAGATAATAGAATAGCGCAGAGCTAGCGAGCCAACCCGACGAAGACTATTTTAATAAAATAACAATTTAAAAATAAGAATTTATCTCAGTACCAAGAACTTATAAAATATGGGTACAGGATTTTAATTTAGAGTAAGAGACGTCTTGCAATCGACAATATCGGAGTAAACCGTATTTGTAATCAAATACGTTGGAATAGGCCGTATTTAAAATCAACAATATCATAGTAAGATGAGTTACCAATTTATTGTGACACGCTATCTAATGGGCCATTATTATCGATCACAATGGATTGAGCCATTATTGTTAGAAGTTGCAATCGAACAGATAGGCTTTGTAATGAAACGTATTTTAAATGTTATTCATTCATCAAACGTATTTTTATTTCTTTGGAATTATGTAGGTATTTCATAGTTTTTTCTCCCAAAAATTACATGAAAACTTTTTATTAAGTATATGTAATTTTTTAAATAAAAATGGTATAAGCCAAGATTGAAAATATATCTCTCAGATATTCACAGGCAGAAAACGGCTTCTATATGTGTCAAAATGCAACATTATCAAAGCATTTGTAACATTAGGCTAAAATTGACCAGTAAGAATTATTATCTTGTAGAATTAATGTATATGTAGACATATATAATATAATAATACGTATGTGAACAATAATCTCTCTAAGCTGTGATGTGATGTCTCAAACACTTGTATCATTCCACCTCTGCATAAAATATGTTTTTCCGTTTCGTCATACCTTATCTCGTACAGATTATTATATATTGTTGTGGTCTCTTCAAATTTCGACTGAATTTTATTTCACGTTTAAATGGTGGTTTTTTAAATAAAATAAAATATTATGCACTAAAATATTGAAGCAGTTTCGTGACACACTTGACTAGGGAAGCTTCGGAAATAATAAACGTATTCTACCTTAATAAAATTATTAATTTTCCGTCATTATTGACGGACTATTTCAAGTAGCCTAAAAAACTTACGAATTTTTTTCGCACTGAACGCGAAAAGCATCTGCAATAACATAATCATTATTTGAATATTGCGTACTTAAAAATTTTAACAAGGCACTAACTTCATATATAATATACAGCCTTATTCTAGTAATGTAATGGTTTTTGTATTTTCGCCCCCGGCGCATAAATTGCAAGCATTGAATTTTAAAATTGCACAAAATATTATTTTTGTAGGGAGCTTGTCTAATGCACGTTAGTTTATGCGTGGGTTGCAAGAATAATCTTCAATCTGTAGGTAGGTGTTGGGTCATTATGTCGAGGAAGGAAAAAGGACGTTGGTACAATTACAGTTTTTTCTGAGTTATTATTATATTCTTTCAAATGTATGATATTATTGTCCTTGAATTTCCATAGGGTTTTCCGCTAGCTGTCGCTAGGGGCGCTTTCCCGAGCGGCCGTCGCAGTTGGCGGGCTTTTCTTTCAGTATCACCGCGGATCCTCCCGCGCCGCTACGCCACTCCGGGGGCCCTCACGGCGGCGACGTTCACATCCACGATTGCGTGTGCCTCAGCCGTTGTCGTCACCGCGAAAATGTTAATAGCGCGAATTAAGCCGACACCTGTCACCTGAATGTCAAGTTTAGTTAGTGATACGTACCGCGTGGATGCAGTGCGCGGAACGATTAAGAAAGTTGAAAAAAGTGACATTTTTTGACCGGTTATCTGGATACTAAATTTGAATTTCTAATTTTAATGAAATTTTAACTAATGACGTAATTAAAGAAGTTTTTAAATTAACTCCTTCCATTTATTCAACTTTTTAAATGTGTTACGTAGGTATATACCGATATATTTAAAAGTATAGTATTGTTTTATATTGATAACAAATATCTAAAAATCGCGTGATATTTTGTGAATATTGATCAGTTATAACAGAATTTTAACTTAGATATAAAAATATTACAAAATATATCATTTGTTTTTCGTAGAAAAAGTGTCACAAATTTGCTGAAACATCTGATCACGTTGACATCGCTGTGGGTTGAGTGCGATATGGAGAAGATCCTTGGGAATGGTTTTCCGCACGGCTGTGGGCTTCTTACGACCAATTAATATACAATTCACAGTTAAGTGCAATCATCGCGATACTTGTACGTTGTCCTGTTATTGTCTGTCAAGTTGTTTAGTAGGTACACAAGTACGGAAGCGTGAACCCATAAACTTCTCGTCAGCACGCTAATACTGTTAATCGTTCACCAATGTTAGTTATAGTTTCTCATTGTTTTAGTGGTACTGTCTAGTGATAAATGTAACGCTGCAAAAAGGTGAATAGAATATTTTTAAGGAGAACGCATTATTATTGTGAAGTTGATATTTTTAATACAAATTACATGTATCAATTATAAAGTTATACAAATAAAATCAATTTATCGAAAAAAAAATTGTTGACACCGGGATTCGAACCAGGGAAGACGATTTCCAAATAGAGTAATTAATTTAATTCTGTCGTCTCCTATCGGGTGTTACTCAAAGCTATTTGAGATTCTCCGTAAATATGAAGTAGATTGCTTTCAAAAAATGGAATAACAGATGTATCAATTTAAAAGTGAAACATATAGGTTCGAAAATTTGTCGCTAGTTTACTATGTTGGCATGGTGTAATGGTCAGCCCACTTTTCCGGATAGGAAGGGTTCCTGGCTTGGTAACAAAATACTTTTTCGTTAAATTAATTTTATCTATATATATATCTTTCTAATTGATATACTTAATTTGAATAGAATATATACATTTTTTAAAATTAACGGATATTTCTCAGTGGCAGTGTTGATCGTGTATAAAGTGTGATTTAAATATAATATGTACATTGTGATAAAAATGCATTCATCAATAAAGCCAGTTCGTGACAAATCAAATTGTGCTAGTTAAAGTATTCCCACGTCCGTCCAAAATGTCCGAGGATACGACCGCGGAGCTGCCGCCCGAGCTGGCGCTGTACTCGGCCAACATGTCCGACATCATGGTCCCCATGGAGCTGCAGTTCGCTTACACACTACTGGAAATAATGGTGGCAGTGATTGCCGTTATCGGGAACGGCATGGTGATTATCGTTTTCAGGAAAGAAAAGCGATTGCGCAGGAGAACGAATTATTACATCGTGTCGTTGGCTGTCGCCGATCTGCTGGTGGGCCTGCTGGGGATTCCCTTCGCGGTGCTGGCCTCTGTCGGCCTGCCCACTAATCTGCACGCGTGCCTCTTCACGGTATCTCTGCTGGTGGTGTTGTGCACCATCAGCATCTTCTGCTTGGTGGCAGTCTCGGTGGATCGTTACTGGGCCATTCTTCATCCCATGGGGTATTCCAGGAACGTTAGGACTCAAACGACAATAGGTAAGTTACAATTTTCAATTTTACTTTTATTATAAACTCTACGACTATAATTAATAATATTGCCGCAGATATATGCATATTCATATAATAATTATAATGTGTATTATCATTTTTTGTTTATTTATATGACTAAACTACTAAATTATTTTATTAGGGTACGACTGTAATAAATGGAATCTATAAAAATTAGAGACATTATTTATTTATTCTCAATACAGTGCATACAGGGGCATGCAGTGCATATAAGCAAAAAAGCTGTGCATTACTAAAAATTCTGGGAAACAAATATAAATTAAAAAATTGGATTAACGTAAGCGAAAACATCTGTGTACCAGTAGAGACTTCGATCGTTTAGTTCTAAAAACTCGCGAACTCTCACCGCTGTACTCAAGGCGCTCTTTTTAATTCACCGTATAGTGTTATTTACATTACTCAGTTCTGTCTTTAAGATAGTGAATTACTCAAGTCATATAAATGGCTATTTACTGAATTGAAAATTCCTTTCGGTTCATCCGTTTTCTATGGAGTCATTACCTATGCTGTTTTTCAATTTTTTACTTCCTCTTTTATTAATTTGCTAATTTTACTATCTTACTGTTTCTATCCTGTTGATTTCATGATCGTTCTTTGAATTTGGTGCTTGGATTGGTTTTAGATTTGAAAAAACAAAAAGCAACTGGCAGAATTATTTTCTACGTTAACCTTTAATAAAAATAATAATTTCCTTTAGTTATTAAGTGAAGAATTTTCAAACAATAAATTAATCATGTCGTCTTAGAAAGTGTCCTTAAAAACGTCCATACAATTTTTATATGGGTAAGAAAATATAATTTTACGTTAAAACATAAACTTTAAAAACACTATTAACAGTACTCTGAAATTATAAATAAATACATGGTTGGATCGTATAAACGACGGATTTATTTTGTCCAAAGACGTCGGTTAAACGAAAGTACATTTATTGTATTACATGTATTATATATGATTGTATAATATCATTGGTAACAGCATAACCTAAATGTATACCTACTGCACGCCACTGAGTGCATACATATATAAATATATATATAGTTTAATATAAATAGGATCAAAATGTTCATTTTTACTAAAACTTATTTTAAACTTGGTTTAGTTTCATTTTGAATCTATATAGTTTCTCTTCCTTTCTATATCATCTGGAAATTCATTAAGATCTTCATCACACTGTGCATCATCGATTTTTAAGATTTAGCTTTCTTCTTGAATGTCTCAGTCTATCTCTTCCTTTCGTATGATGTTCGTGCTCATGTTGATTTGAATTTATTTTTCTTATAAATTCTGCCGATTTTTTTCACTTAATATCACAACATTGAAATATGTTTTCTGTTTAATAGTTATTGTATTAAATATTCATCTTAAAACAATGATTTTCTTTTGTACACGGTATAACAGACCTAGTCTATAAAATTATAAGTATTACAGCGAAATCGACTCATTATTATTCGATCTTTATCTTTATTTTTGCTTCGAACCTTAAATTATCTAACAAAAAATAATCTGGCTCCTAGAAGTTATACTATACTGAATATAAATTGGAATCAACATAATATTTCAATTAATCGAAATAATCGCATAACTACTATTTTTGTAATTTCTATATCTCTGATACGGTTGAGATTAGGCATATACACCTTGAAAATTTTCGACATGCATTTGTAATACCCTAAAATATTGTAAACTAGAAGTGTTAAACCCCATATTATATACTAATATTACATAATGCATTATTACATATGTTGATATCGGCACATTTTAAAATGACTACAATTATTGTATAATATTTTTTAATATATTACACAGACCACCGACACATAGACATGAACTAACACATATTCCTCGTTCCAATATTTTCATTTTGGCGTCACGCACGTGATAACTTTGGTACCACTTACGCAATCAAATAGCTCCGTGACTTTTTTTTAATATGACTAGATTGAAACGAAAATTTAAATGCTAACAATATAATATGCATTAATGTATAAAATATGTCTTGTTTATACAAAGATTTAATTTTCGTATAATTTTAACATATGTTTCGAATACTTTTACTGTTGCATAAATGTTTCATAATCTATCGAATTTATGTTTCCACCAAGAATGTGGAAAAATAAATCTACTAATGATCCAAACCAAAGACACGCAAATTTTAAATAAAGTAATTTTATAATCGTCGGTATAACATTGTCACTTGTTAATATTGCTATCTGGATATTAATTTTTTTCAAATGTAACACATCCTAGGAATAGTATCTACTCCTCATGTATTCCAATAATAATTTAATTCGATACCACGGAGTGGGCCAACTTGGACCGACTGATGTAAAATGCATATAACTTTTGTAATTTTAATATTTATAAAAAAAAATATTATTACATGAAAGGGTACTTTGTTAACTTTTTTTTAATCTATGTGTGGAAAATAACACCATTTAAATGACCTCCATTTTCACGTTGACAAATAATTGCTCTTTCTAAAGTATTTTGCATTACATTACGCAACGTTTCTGTCTCCAAATTTATTATTTCTGCACCAATATTTTGTTTAAGCTCCTGAATTGTTGCCGGTTTGTTCATGTAAACTGGGCCTTTTAAGTTGTCCCACAAAAATAAATCAGGCGCCGTCAAATCTGGGGAACGGGGAGGCCAAGCAAACTCCGCATTTTTTGAAATTAGCCGTTCACCGAAAATAGATCGCCGCGAAACATAATAAAATTCAATAACACGCTCTTGCACTGGGTATGTGGCCATTATAAACTTTCTTAAATCCTTTTTTATCTGCAAAAAAATATATAATTAAAAAGTTATAAATGTTTAAAAACAGTCAGCCCAAGATGATAGCTCCTACATACAAATTATTGTGTGAAAATTAGAAAATATGATATTTTTCCTGTCACTACTGATATGATTCCACCTAGTACATCATAATATCAAATCGTCAATAATGTAGCATATATACTAGTATAAATATCTGTTTTTATTAGAACCTCACATAGAAATATCGCTCCGGAAGTTGTACATTTTTATTTTCTAAAATAGTGTTGATTTTAATGCCATTTTAAATGTTATTTTTTGATAAAATTACGCACTTAAAAACATTATTTATTTTTAATTTTAGAAACGAATTAAGTTACGGTTGCATAGTCGTACTATAGTCGAAAAGTTATGTGATATAAAATCAAGATCCGAAAAATTATAAATACAGTTATAATACGGTTATAACGAGTCTTTTATAACGCGCATTTAGATATACCGCGGGTCTACTTGTTGCCATTTTTTTAAGGTGTCCAGCGTAAAAAATACATACAAGCTCGTAAAATGTAGTCTACGATAACAAAGATTATTCCTAATTTAAGTGTTCAATAATATTATGCTCATTAAATTTAAATATTTATTTTGAAAGAATTGTTATAATTTATTATTTAGTTACGTGCCTTAACAGAGATATAAGCTATTTTTTCTGTAGATGTTTTTTTTAGACGGTTTGAAGATTAATATAGATTTATAATGAATTACTAAAAAGTTTCGGCTTAATTGTTACAGCTTAATTTTATTTTAGTTATACGGCAGTAAATCACTAATAATAAATAAATCAGTAGAAAATATGAATTACTATTATGATTTTATAAATACTACAATTTTTATTTTATTTTAAAATCGAAATATGAAGAAAATGAAATTGCGGTATATACCTATATTAATATATTTTACTGCTGACTAGTTTTCCAACCCTCAGTTGTAGTTGAGATCTCTAGAGACTTAAGACTCGGATTAGTCCTTTCTTCCAAATAGACCACTTCCAACCCTGCCACACCACACCCGTTCCGCGGATGCGCGAACTCCACACACTAACACGGGAGCTTATTTCACGTAGCCTTGCACAATATGACGCTCTGTCTGAAATGTAGGTGGTACATTACCTGAGGTTGTATTAAGAAAATTGAGGCCCTTAAAATCTGAGTCCTTCTACAAATAAAAATTCTTCATATCATAGATAAGAGAAGAAATCTGTAATTGGATTCGCCAAAGTAGCGAATATGCCGAACGTGTTTTAAGGTTAAGATTACTTAATTTTCTTTTCTTTTATATTATAAAAATCATTTTTACAGTAAGTAAATACATACATATTAAATTGATTGCATAAAAATATTGAGACAAGGAATTTCCGTTAGTTCATGTCTATATATTTGGTAGTCTGTGGCTAGCATTACATCTTGGAAAGACTAGTGTTGTCACAACCTTTACCTTAGTGGATCTGGTGATATTTCTGTCTTGATCGTCCATCACTAAGCGGGTCATAGCATTCTAACTTTAATTTTAGTTTCACGTTTTTTAGTGTTTGATATTAGAGAACCTAGGTATACCCCAGACATGGTCGCTTCTTCATGCATGTTTTGGATGCTCCACATCCCTTGTGTTGTTGACTTTTTGTTTTTAACCGAAAACAGCACTGCTGTAAATAAATTCGTGCTGTCCTTTAGAGACCAGTCATAACACACACTACGATACGGAGCGAGTCGAAATACATATACTTTCTCAACTCTCGAATATCTGTAAATTGCGTAAACACACAGATTCCAGCAACAGTGGATTCTATCGTTCGTTCCATATCCACAAAGCTTGAAAGTATCCGACTTTCGTGCATGCGCATTCAGTTCCGCCTGTTAAGGTCTTCGAATACTGTATACGCATTCGTTAACAGCATCCAATGTACAAAGAACAACTTTAGGTATAATGCACAGAATAACATCCTACCTACATATTACAAAGCGAGTGGATTGTTTTGATAAATTTGTTTTTGACAGTTTGGCTCGAATACTTGAAGCCAAATTATTGAAACATTGAATGTCTTTCGATTATATATTATATTTGTATATTTGATAGTAGGTATAAACTTATTATACAGCATATCTTCTACAGAAAGTCATCAACCACCACTGGTACATATAGTTCTTCACAACTGCCTATTAGAATTATGTTTATATTAACTATATTAAAGGATGTTCACGAGCATATTCCATTTAAAAGAGTGGCTGATGCGAATTTGCTTATGTTTTTTAAAATTTCCTTTTAAAAACTTTTAATAATAGTTTATTTACTTCTGAATCCCAGGCGGGGTGAGGTGTCTAGGCCATAACCCGGCCCCGACATGACCAAATTATCTTTTTATCTCAACATATTGCAAAAATGATAAGAGTTTAATATTCTTTATAGTGGTATTTAATGAAATACTTAACAGTATGATAACTATCGCCCTTTATCGTGAATAAACTAATCCTAATATGAAACAACTGATTTGATATGATCGACTGTACATTTTTTATTAACTATTGCATACATTTAATACAATTGTATGTATCGAAGTGTAATTTTAATATAATAAAGAATATGATTCTTTTATTTTTTAATATAGACGGTTTTCATTGCATAGAACTTCATTGTTAATCAACATAATAAATAAAACCTGATTTTTTTGGCTCTTTAATTAATTTTTTTAAATAATTGGACAATGCTTTTCGTCTGTAGTTGATAATGGCCTAGACAGCCGAATTAAGGGATTATTCAGCGGCTATTTGAGTAAAACCTGTTATGAAAGCTGCTTTAGAAATTTTCTAATACTTTTATATACCTACTCTCACTTTAGTCTTGTGATTTATTTTCACCTTAACGGTACCGAGATCGATACTAGACGTATCCAAAATCTTTTTGAAATTAAAATACGAGTATCGATTCTGTTGTTTCTTATATGATAAGTGAGCGCTCTACTATCTTACTATCGTTCTATTAGACTGTAGTTTTATATTGTCATATAAAAATATAGCTGGTTTATTTTATGATATTGATATCATTATTTATAAATTATTTATACAATTTAAATATGGTATTTTATTATAAAAATAGTTGATCTGTGTAGATCATGTGATAATTGTATTGTAGACATCTGTTTTCACGTCTTATTTGTGTCTGTTGGTAAGCAGTGGTTATTATCGGCGGGGTTTTAGTTATTTAACTGAATTAATGAATACTCTTTTCAATAATACAAAATACAACAATTTTTTTTCTATAATATGTAGGGGTGGTATGATATACGTTTCTGTGGCGGTTTGGCGATATCCGATTAATGAGACACGGAAGCTTCTCTCGTAGGCAACATAATTAAATAGAAGCACATTCTTGTCGTGTCGTGCTGACGTCATAGAGTGAGAAATGTAACCCGTAATCTAAGGACGTACAAATGTGGATATATAAAGAAAATATATATGTTTCTATTGGTTAAAATGTGGACTACACATATGTTTAGCTGAATTCAATTCTTTTTCTTTGATGTTTAAAAAATGTGTTCTTGTTGTTGCAATGCTCTGTCCACAAATTGTTTGTAGATAGATATTTGTATTATTATTATCACAGCATTATATTAGTATACACCGAGGAAAGATCGTCACACTCTCCTGTCCTGATAGAACTCTCGTCTCATCCCACATTCATACATCTTCTCCTGAATGTTCCTCGATTATTGAGACCATCTTCATCATGAAGTCTTTCGCGGACCATTCCGTTTTTAGGTAGTCTATCTCGTTGTCCCCGAGCACAGCTTCGGGACGCCGTCATGTTTTCAGAAAAAGAGCAACCCGCGGTAACAATTTAAAAAAAAAAGCGCTAAAAATAAATACGACTGTAGCGCGGCGATGACGGCACGCGCGTAAATGGCCGACGTCATTTCGTATTTCAATTATTCGTTAAGCGAGCGAGTTCTCATTTTTTTGGGTAGATTAAGAAACATATAAAAAAAAAAAAGTTTTTAATATATATTTGATATTGAAACATTTTTAATAACCGTTGCCCGTACGAGAAATCATTAAAAATATTTTTATCGAACGCAGAGTATGATACGGAGCAAAACATTTTAAAAATTATTTCTATTTATTGTGGCCTTCACCAATCAGGCGTTACAAGTATATACAAATGAAATAATATAAATCTTAAATATATAAACAGTTAAAATATGTAAAATAACTATGAGAATATTATTAACATACATTTTTTTTTTTCATTTTCACACACATTACATAATATAGTAAGAAGGACGTTTATATTTGATAAGATAAAAATATATAAATGATAACTGTTAAAAATTAAATATAACTAAAATTAAAAATAAAACTAAAATTAAAAAACAATGTAGCATTTCAATTTATATGAAGTATTATTTTAATATATTAAGAAAATTATGTAAACATATAATTATACGTTCAAAAGAAATGAATTCACAATTATTTTCTAAATTTAAATTGATAGAATTGTTGTCGTAATTAGAATAATTTTTCTCACATTTTTTTTGATACCTAGTAAATTTATTGTGTACCTAGTTATGCCTATTGCACGCCACTGCTAATTTGTTCGTCTTTACACTATCATAAATTAATTTTGAAATGTTCACGCCTGAGTGATCTCACTTCCACTGCATTGAATAAAGTTTGCCAGCTCCAGGCAACACTTCACGTCAGCATTGATACCAGGACTACATATTGTACGGGTAGTCTCGCTTCGGCTGAAAAGTTTTCATTAGAAATTACTACATTCGAAGCGCGATTCATTTAATTCCCTGCAGTCACCCTCCTTTCGATATCTTTCTCAGCCTTTCCGTTCCTATCCAACCAATAAATTCTTCTACTTGTACCGATTATTAAGTTTGTAAGTTTTTACAATAGTTCGCAATCATCCCTGATTTCTTTTGCCGACGTTTCAGTATCTAACGAATTGTTATTAATTAGGATTTGAGTGATTAAATATGGCATATTAAACAAGAGTGGGTGGTTGGTATCAAAAGTTTGTTGAAGTTGGTAGCAAAAAATTAAGAAGTTTAATGTTGATAAGCAGATTACATACTTGATTTAAAATTCTCAAACTCAAAATTGGCACAAATTGAATTACGTAACTATTCAACTGTAGATGTAATTTCTGTCCGTGAAAATATTATTTATTTTACAAACATGCTTTTTGGTATAAGAAGCTCGACACAAAATTCAAATTATTCATAGAATGTTCTAAAATACGACAGTAATTTATTTGAAATATTTTTCTTCAGTCACTTTATTTTCAAATCATTTACACCAGTCACAAAGGTTTTAGACATTTTATTATTTAGATGTTTCATTATGAGATTAGAATTTGTTGTTCCAACATTAAAAAATTAACTACCTGGGTTTTTACAAAAGAGTACGCTTTCTCCCAATTTGGAAGAAATGATAAAAAAATGGCTTATCAATAGTAACCTGTCTTACTTGTAAGCATTAAATGAATTGTTTAAACAGTGACTGATTAGTTGTTATGTTTCTCCGCGGGGGTAGGCAGAGAGGATAGAGCGCCACACTTCTCTGTCCAGACACACAATTCTCGCCTCATCCACATTCATAGATCTTCTCATACAAGGTCATCGATTGTTGAGGCTTCTAACAGAACCATCCTCTATTATTTGGTTTTCCTGGTCATGTCAACTCTTCCGCGGACGTTTTATTTCTGGTGCCATGAACACTTGCGTCATATATATTTCTTACCATTCTCTCCTCATTCATTCGTTCCATATGACTAAACCATCAAAGTGATCCTTTCTTAATCTTACTCATTGTACTAACAGCTTTAGATTTTTCCTTATTTCTTCATTCTTTACTCTGTCATAAATAGATTTGCCACATATACGCCTAAGTGATCTCATTTCCACTGCATTCAGTCTACTTTCCTTCCTCTTGTGTCAGCTCCAGGCCTCACTTCCATACATCAGTGTCGGTACCAGGACTCCATCGGACACCTTGTTATGTTTTGATTATATTAAATGTAATAAAATTGATATAAATATATCTGCAAACAAACGTTTAGCAAAACGTTTTTTGTGTTTAGTTTTGATTAAAAAATAAAAATAAGAATATATATAAAAACACAGATTTTTTTTAATACAGTGCTGTCGGAGGTTTGTGGGACTCTCATAGAAGTTGATTTTTATTATTTATTTTATAATAATATAAAAACCCCGGAATTGTAAAATTAATATTTACATTTCATATTTGTGACTTCCTGATAAAATTTACTTTTTGAACCGTCTTTTTATTTTATTATTTTTTCATTTATGTATTTATTTATTATTAGAAAAACATACAGTTAATTAATATAAACAAAAATCATAACGAAGGTGTACCAATAATTAAACCAATAACATGTTTTCTCTGAAATACAAATATACAATATACAGTGAAGAACAACAATTTAAAAGTTATGGAAAGTACTCTCTGATTACGGGGTGAATAGTAAACTTATACGCGCAATCGCATCCCTATACGAAGGAAGTTCTGCTTGTGTAAGAATCAATGGAGCACTCACACCATGGTTTGACATTACAAAGGGTGTTACATTACAGGGTTGTGTAATGTCTCCATGGCTGTTCAACTTGTATATGGATAAATGTGTGAAAGAACTAAAATGTATGAATGTAGGAGCAAAAATGGGCGATTTGATTGTATGCTGTTTATTGTACGCCGATGATGCAGTACTAATGGCGAATAATGAACAAGAACTACAGAATCTGGTGAGTAGAATGTACGATGTATGCAAGGAAAGCGACCTCATGATGAATGTTAACAAGTCGAAAGTGATGGTATTTGAGAAGGAGGAAAGCAAGACACCATGCAAAATACTTGTAGGTAATGAATGTTTGGAACAAGTAGATGAGTTTGTATATTTGGGAAGTATGTTTGAAAGAAACGGAAAGGCTGAGAATGATATCGAAAGGAGGATATGCAGGAAATAAAGTAAACGGTGCTTTGAATGGAATTATATCTAACAGGAATATGTCAACCGAGGCAAGACTAGCGGTGCACAATGGAATCCTGGTACCAACACTGATGTATGGAAGTGAGGCCTGGAGCTGGCAGAAAAGGAACGAAAGTAGACTGAATGCAGTGGAAATGAGATCACTTAGACGTATTTGTGGCAAATCTATTTATGACAGAGTAAAGAATGAAGAAATAAGAAAAGAATGTAAAGCTGATGTTAGTATAATGAGTAAGATTAAGAAAGGATCACTTAGGTGGTTTGGTCATATGGAAAGGATGAATGAGGAGAGAATGGTAAGAAAGATATATGACGCAAATGTTGATGGAACCAGAAATAGAGGACGTCCGCGGAAGACTTGGCACGACCGGGTAAACCAGATAATGGAGGATGGTTCTGTTAGAAGCCTCAACAATCGGCGAGCTTGTATGACAAGATGTATGAATGTGGATGAGGCGAGAATTGTATGTCAGGACAGAAGAGTGTGGCGCTCTATCCTCTCTGCCTACCCCCACGGGAAAACGGCGTGATGGTAAGTAAGTAAGTAAGTAACAACAATTTGAAAAGGACTTGCTAGATTTTTTAATATCACCTAATATTACAGAGATATCAAAAGACTAAAAACATCGAATAAGATGAACAGATCCCCCTGTGTAAAGTATCAAATAGGTGATTTTTACTAGTTCTAGTACTTCGCATGCATTTTATATATTTCTTTAAAAAATATGTTGTAATTGTGCTTGTTGATCCTGTAGTGATGACATTCGCTCGGTTATCCAGTGGTCGAGGGTTCGAGCCTCATTCCAGGAGACCAGCAAGTTAGTCACATTTTCATACCTTAATTTGAAAATATCTTAGTAAGAATATTGATGTGCACGTGAATATATATTTAAAAATATGTATTAAAAAAATATTCATTCGAACATAATAGAATATAATATATATAAATTAAAATACTGCTACTATTGATATATGTATCAATTATATGTGAAATACTAGAACTTCACAAATTATTATTAAATGGATGCAGTAGGTGACTCAGGTACATAAGAGAGACTCCTCCTGCAACAACATTGTATATCGGTTTATACAAATGTTGATAGATAAACGGAGTGTCAGCTAAATCAGTTAAATGATATATAGCGTTGTTGTAGGTAAAATCACTGTATTTTCATTTATTTTATATTAATTTTTAAACAAGTTTTAACAAAATATTTAACCTTTTGAAAAATATAATTAATGATTAAAATAAAACACAACGTTATTTACTTCACATTAAAAAAATAAAGACATATTTAATTACAAATGAAATATTGATTAAAACTTTTTAAATTAATATTTAATTTTTAATTAATATTTAATTAATATGTAGTGTGACGAAAACAACGTTGTGTTTTATTTTAATAATGAATTATTTTTCAAAAAGTTCAAAAATTTTCTAAAAGTTAATTACAATTGACTTATAATAACTTATAATGGACAATAATCACGAAAATTTTGAAATAATATTTTATATGGTTTTTTAATACACCATTTGATAACAAAGATCTACGTTGTATATCCCAGATCTATTCAGAGTGTTATTGCAGAGGTGGTTTCAACATATAAATATATTTTATTTTTCAGCTAAATAGTATATTTTCAAATTATATTTTTTTAAACAAGGATGTATATTGTATATCATGCTCAGTCCACGATAATCTACGATCGATTTTTTGAATAATTGTCACAAATTTTGATTGGCCATTAGCTACGGAACACGTTGTCTATTGTCTGTGGCGAAAGCGTATAATCAAAGTGTTATGTTGCAGTATCGGTTGCGGAGTAGATACTAATGATACCTACCAGCTTTGTTGTCACCGACAGATACGTCATCGATATCCTATTCAAAACAGGATTATCAAAATCGGAATAAAATGGTGTTCCGTATTCGTAATAATTTCTATTATATATATTTAAGTGAATACGTACATATACTTCCATACTTAACCCAAAATGATTATTGTTAAATGTAGTATAATGTCAACAGATTTTAGTTTATTCCTACCCCTTAGCCTATTTCCAATTAGTACACATTGTTCCTTTTGCTCGACTGGCTGTGATCAGTCGTGTGGATCACTTCTAAAGTACATTTTTGTTCTTATGAAATTATCGCCGTTGGGATCCGTGTTATTAGCATTCAGTGAACAGTATACGGTAGATTCAACAGAATCGCCGGATCGAGTCTGTTCAATTTTTGGGGTGAACTTCAGGATAAGCCAGAGAGCGTCAACATCAGGTGAGTCTAGCTGTCCTCTTTATCCCGTAAGCCATCCTGGTCCGCTATCGAAGGTCCGTCATCAATTCCCTATTTCTATCTACTCATCCCATTTGCGATCGGTAACTTGCGATGGCAAAAAATACGTATTCTCATTGACGTTGTTTCAGAAGCAATTTACTGTAAAAATTACTAGCACGATAATGCGAATTTCAACTAATGGGTTCAGGAAACTGACTGAAGAGTTCATCTCGTTCAGAATTCTTAATAGGGCAATTTCATATGACGCAGTCTGCGTCCTTTTTCTAGTTATCATATACAGGGTGTAACAGACCTAGTCCACAATATTTTATGGAATACCCGAGGAAAGAGTATGTATCTAATCTTAAACACGTCAGAGATATAAGCATTTCAAAAATATCGTAATTATGCTATTATTTTGATTAATTGAAATATTTTATTGATTCCAAATTATACATATATTTTTTTTGTCATAATTAATCATTGATCAATTAATTAAAAATAATGCCCCCTCACTAGGATGATACTGTATCGAGGTGGTCTACAGTTTAAGGGTTGTTCAAGTGTTTGTTAATATTTCCCTTTTTAACATACACTTGTCTAATTAATTAATTAATCAAATATTGCTCTATTTGTGGTAATTTTTATTTCCATAGTTATAATTTTGTGGAGTAATATTTAATGGTTCTTTGTACAAATATAGTTTTTGTAAACGAAATTTTGTAGTTCATATTTTCGCTGAGTCTCGATATAATATTTAATGTATACAAACAATTTCGATCGGCCAGACTATTTTTTGTTACATGATTTAGGGTTTGAAGCAAACATATAGATTAATAATCGATACATTTCGCAAAAATTTGTTTCAATGTACGTTGACGTGAAGATTAACATGATTTTTGTAAAAATTTTAAACAATAATATTTTACGTAACGGTGCAGAATTCGCACACATTATTTGAACATTTTCGACTCATAATTTAGTAAGGTATCCGCTCATTAAACATTGTCGATTTGATCTATTATATTCTGTATATATACGTTGGGTCTACTAGATTGAAAAATAATAATATAGCCGTCTAATTATACACGTACGGCTCTGGTACCGGAGCTAACCTATGATGGTATTATGATAATAATGTAATAAAATAAAATAAATATGTAATTATGACGAATCGAATCGAGAGTAAGCAACTCCCAAAACGATTTGGGATGGGGTGTAAATAAATAAAAATCTAGCCGCAAATTTACCATGGCCAGACAGAAAATATACAGATGTGTGTTTAGCGTGTTAATCCGTACATAGGTTAGGAATAAATCTAAAAGGAATGAGAGAACGTTTTAAAATAGTGTTTGGAATTATCGTTAATGTTTGTGTGGGTGTGTTGTATATGTTGAATGTGGATCAGAAGGATTTAGCAGATGGACGTCTCACTTTTCATCCATCACTCACGTGTCACGTGGTTAAAAAACGAAAATTACTTACGGTTGACACATGGTTTATTGAAAGGCGCAGTTTATAATTATAGAGTAATTAAGCCATACAAGATAATTATGTACTATACGTGAATATTTTACAGATGCGTTCCTTGTCGCCGTTATTGGGAAGGCGGCGGTGCATAAAGCGGTGGCGATTGACTTCCACAAAACTCTTGGTGGTCTTGTACGTACCGAGAGACGTCGAATTTATTATACAAGTTCCAATTAATTTTGTATATAGAAATGTTATTAACATAACATACATCTCTAGATCAAAACAATTGAGAACCTTTTTCTACAAGTGTGTCAAAGTGTACACCAAATTCGCTTATCGTAAATAAAATGAAAATATGTTTTTCACTTCAAATTGACATCCAACATTGAAGGCGTGTTTCGTAATATTTATATCATTAAATGAACTATATTTTTTTCAATAACACCGTATCTGCGAAATGATCATTCTTGATACAATCGTCCAATTCCTCTTGGCACGAATTTAGCTTTTGTTTTTTATTTAGACACAATTATTCAAATTGTTTCGAGTAATCTGTACGGTTACCGATGATGTGCGACGAGACACTGACATAATAGGAAGGTGCACTGCCACCTTCTCTACCATAACCCAAAATTCATTGCATCAACCATAGTTGTTCCACAGTACTCCATGAGCAGAACAATATATTTCATTTTTATTTAAAAATATCTACTCAACTTGAATACCGTATACATAGATTCGTATTGAAGACCATATACATGGATTCGTTCCGCTTCTAAGACATCGAGTTGCTGGCATAAAGCGGCGGCTAGAGCTCAGCACCAACTCTCTGGTGCAAGCGGCGCTCTCATGGAAAGCTAGTTCCCCGACCAGAGAATGGCAGCGCTTACAAAATAGCTACATATACAACAATGGCCGTGACTGAAGTAGTTATATATGTAATTATTATTTTGTGTCTATATATGTGTGAACTTTTTACTTTTTATTAACTTTAAAAAATTTTTTTTTTTTGTATTTATTAATATTTTTCTTGGTCTTCTTTTTCACAGCATATTTATTTCATAACCTTTAATGTATAACTTAATATGTATTATCTTTATGGCGAATCAGGTTTAAAAAAAAAAACCTGATCACGCTGGAATAAACACATTATTATTATTATTAATACGTTTTGCTAACTAAACCAACCTTTTCCGTATATCATAGGCTTGCTATTTAGCAATTTACACATTTAATTAAAAGTCTGTGTTCAAAATCAATGAATTAATATTAATCGTGATGTTATATCTCCTTCTTAGAATTATCTAACCGTCAATCTATTGCCACCGTCCGAAAACTCAGCCGAAACGACATCGATCTTCAGCTATGTGAGAATCGTTTCGCCTTTATCAACTATATATACATATATGATAGTTTAATTCTCGGAATGACCGCGTAGTCGCTCGTGTCGCCGGTGACGTAATTGTGTCGAAATCATGTGAGTATTCGTGTTTGAACTAATACGTACGTAAATTTCAAGCTGAAAGAGCCAGTTGTTAGTTAACTATTGGGAAGGTGACAGATATCTATGTGCGCACTTTGGCATACAAATGAGCGATGAAATTTAAAGCAGCCCCTCAGTCAATTAGAAGATTCTGCCTGTTTACTTGACTTTCCAGTGATTTCTGGCTATTTCAAAAACTAAAAGCTGCGCTGAAGGATTGAAGATATTCTAATATAAGTCTTATCCAACAGAATGTGAGACAGGTACTCAACATTCCGGAAAATGAGTTCCAGGCCTGCGTCGAGAAATGTGAAAGATAGTGTATAGTGTATATATAGATAAGGAGATTATTATAATGGCGATAGTAGCCACTAGCTTACAGTTCCACGTGTATATTTTAAAAAGGTGCATTCCGGGGATGAAAATGTTAACCATTTTAACACAGGGTGATTTCGCCACGCACCCTATTTTACAAGATTAGCTGCGTATTACACTCGAAATTTTACAGTATTTATCACGCCGGCAAAAATTACCATGCATACCGACACGTAGACCAGCTTCATACGATCTTATCCATATCTTCATTAATCTTCATGAGAAATGTATTTTTTGACTCGGCATTTTCCGTGTCCGAGCGGCGACATAACTCGCCAAACAAATTGTCGAAAAACTCAATCATGTCCGAAGAAAAACCGCCCGCCGTGCTGTGGAACTTTTTTCTTTCTCTCGGCAATACTTTGAAATTTAATAAGACCGATCAAGTTATAAGGGTGTGAAGGACGAAGTGTCGTCCAGCTTTTCAGCCGGCTCTACCAGAATACTGTTGTGTTATTATTAGGGATTCTTTTATGGCTCATATTCACGATGGGATACGTCTCAGAACTGTGTACAATATTTTAATCTGGAGATAAACTCTGGTAGAAAGAGACAAACACTCAAACTCGTATACACGACGTTAGATTTGATAGCAAGATTCAACATATACGACGTAACTTGTAAACGTACACATCTACAACTACACCACTACTCATTTCACACAATACCTGTTTTCGACACGGTATTGCAAATCAGCACCTAAAAACGACACACCCTGTTTTCGAGGTTACATATCACATCAGTCCTGATGAAGAACTCTGTAATGGGATCCGAAACGCCTGCCAGAAAGATCAGATATACACGGCAGATTAGTCCAGAAAACTGTACCAGAAGATAATAATAATGTTTACATACTTGATATATCTATTTTAAATACGTAATTATCTAAGACTCTCTACATACATAGGTACATATATCTTTTATTGTACAATATTTGATTTTCCTCAAGTTAACGATACAAATGGATCTAAAATCTATTTAAATTCATGTTAAGCCAATTTTGTGAACATTTTCGTCTCATTTCTCATTTAACGACCAACTTGTTTAACGACCGTTATCGTACGCCTACTAACACTACGAGAACTCTCTGCACGAGAATCATCAGAAGTGAAGGTACACTTCATGCTGCAAGATATGTCGTGTCATCTACCTCTAGCGTCGAGGGGACACCCCACAGCTATCCTTAATTTATAGTGTGCTCTGCCTATATTCAGTCAGTAGCTCATTATTCACTGTATCGATCGATCGTACTCTGAGTACGAGTAAAATAAAATTTTGCTGATACGGTCGATCAAAACAAAGAGCACCTCATTTTATCTGAAGTAGCAAGATTTTGAGTTGATTTTAGAGGATTATTATAATTATGCTGAAAATAAAGTGACTGACCTAGCACATTCTACCGTGTCTCTTATTCTATATGACAAGGATACGATCATAGAAGCATCGAATTTGTCAACCGACTCATTTTACGACCAGATCGGTGGAACTGTTGAACGGAACCTGATCGTTAAGTGAGTATTCACTTTATTACAGAATATTAATTAATTTTCGAGAAAATAAATATAGATAAGTTAAGAATGCGGCCATTAGTAACATAATAAAATCAAATCAATGTTCTTTTATAAATAAGTAAATCACTTGATCTAAACTTCTTCGGTCGCGTGTCCATGAATTGGTTTGGGTCTCACACCTCGCCGTTATTCAATAGATGGACGCTAGTTCTTCTATACACACCTAGATGTGAAGAAGAAACTCTGTTAGCGTGTGGCGGAGATTGGTGTGAAAGAAAATGATTGCTTCCTCTAATGGATGATAATTAATTGAAACTGTTCGCAATATTTCTCCCGAAATACCAATCATATTAAGAGTTTCTGATGTTTATCTATTGGGAAGGTAATTTTCCTCGAAGTTCGCTTAGGGACCTCGAGTAAATTCGGCATCCATTTTGATAATGCAATAAATCTTTTAGAAACGTTTAATGTTTATTACGAACACGCCATGTTCAATTTTACAATGATTGGCAAATTTACACAGTGATAATGATTGATCATAGCTGAATAAATTTAATATAAAGAAAATATATAAAACTTGCCAAATTAAGCGTCGTTCGAATATGGTTAGACCGTCTATTATTAATACTTAAATAATTCTGTCATTGTCACTTGTACATTCTATATTTTTATATGTTGTGGAATCATGGATCCCGAAGATGACGTGGATGACGAGACGCACGAATGTCTCCATTCTTCAGGAGATGAACATTAAAGACAGACTCAACCATTCGCCTAAGACGAATCTTTCAATTTTTTGGACATCTTGCAAGACGGGAATACAGCTTGGAGAACGTTGTTGGAGCTTGTCCCCCACCCGTTGGACCGACCATGTGGAAAAGACAACAGGCACTTCTCTGGTGTTAGCTCTAAGATCTGCAGAATGCCGAGAAAAGTGCAGGAGCATAGTCAAGAGGTCGTGAGTTTATTGAGATCACGATCCTCAGTTATGGATGATGAATACACTTTTACTAACATTCTACAGAATTAGTGTAGACCGAGGTGTCATAAGTTGTATACTGTATGTTCCGTATTCGTAATAAATTAAATTAATTCTTATTTTTTATAGGTGAACATATATAATTTGATACTTATTCATTCATTCAATTATTATTAACTGTAGTTCATTCATTCAATTAATATATAAAATTATTGTAGTGTAACTCCCTCTCCAAGCACAAGAGCTGGTCTCTTTTTTGGAGAGGTAAACGAAAGAAACACCATGTATGTATATAACCATATGTATGTTTGTAACCATGTATTTTAAAAATTGAATTGCCAATGTATTTTTTCGCTAAATTAAATAAATAAAAAATATTGTCACCAGTTTTTAGTTAATTCGTAACCCCCTTAGCCTATTTTCCACAGCACATTTTGTTCCTTTGGCTCGACTGTTTGTCCTTTTGGAAGTCGAGGAGAGGATGTGTTCTCTTAGGAATTCGCGTTGAATAATTCCTTTGCACACGCCCTGTGATTTTGTTGTTGTGAACGTGACACTCATCAGAGTTTTTTGTGTGTGTCATTATCTGTATCGGGTGAACTTTCGGAAGTGAAACGTGACGGCGTCATCAACCGGGTGAGTCGAGCTATCCTTTGGTTCCGTGAGTCCGTCCTATCGAAGGTACCCCTTCTCCCCCCTCCATATAAATTTCTCAGATTCAAGGGGGGTAAAGTTTTATCTGTGAAAAAGTAATTATATGAAAACGATTAACTTATTCCGAAAATACTGTTTGTCCCACAGTTTGAGTTTTATTTGCTCTAGTTTTGAAATGAAATATTTCTTGTTCTTTTTTTTCTTCTTCTTCAGTCCATGACTACAGCCAGTACAGAGCATCGTATATCCCTTAACTACGCCATTGTAGTCCAGTCTGCTGGACAGTCGTCAACCTCTTGCGGGTCCTTTTTTCTAAACAGTTGAATGCTCCAGGGTTACATAGACTTCTGACATTTCACGGTGCGTATTTAAAGTCCACGTGGCGTATTACATCTTTGCGTTGGTCGTTTATCATTATCTAGCTGGATATTTCTCGATTGGAACTGTTTCATGATGTGATCTTTTTACGTACATGATAAGATTTCTCTCGGAGATTCAACTCGAGCGCGCGTAAAGAATAATTCATCAGAGATCAGAGAGATAGGTCGGTGTGAAGCGATCTTTGAATTATTACCTCACGTGTTTTCAAAAATTAATTTTGGTATGTCGTATCAACATTTCCACGGTAACTAAAGATTTACACTGTTAAATTTGCACGGCATTCTATCAATTTTTAATATGAATTTATTTTAATGCGCCATTTTTGTAATAAAACATCCCACACGATTTAGGTCTTCAAGAACTATAGGGTCTTTTAATAGGGACGCTCAAAATTTGTTAGGTTATAGCAGCCATGTTGTTAAAGTGACATTTGTCAAATTTATTGTCAATTGTTAAGTAGTATACGGCAAATCACCACGGAAGGTTGAACAACGTGTGCAAATCATCAAATTTTGAGGGCAATTTGACAATCGATTTGAGGGCACGGTTATCTGGCGCGACGGTGACGTGAACTGGCCACAGAGATCGTGCGATTTAACGCCTTTAGACTTCTTCCTTTGAGGCTATCTTAAATCGCAAGTCTTTACGAATAAGCCGCAAACAATTGACCCCCTCAAAGTCAACATAACAAACGCCATCCAGCAAATTTAGCCAGATTTATGCGATAAAGTTATAGAAAATTGGACCTCCCAAATATGGCACCGAGCAAAGCCGCAGCGGATATTCGAACAACGTTATATTCCACACTTAATGCCATAAAATATACTTTCAAATGAAAGAAAAATTGAGTGAATATCTCACATACAACCTGTTTAACTTACATTTTAAAATCGAGCGTCCTCGTTGAAAGACCCTATACTAAAAACATTGTGTCAAAAACACGATTATTTGTCAGATTCACGTCAGCCTCGGTAAGAAAATAAACAAACTTTTCATTAACACCCGTAAAACAAGCAGAGTTTTTGATGTAAGGTTACACACACACACACACACACACACACACACACACACACAGACACACACACACACACTCAATCAAAATTACAGGTGTGTAAGTAGGAATTCGCAGTAATAAGACTGCATAATCACACAGACGAAACATGAAATTTTCCACGCAACGCTTATTTTAATTTTAGCCTATCAGACTTAAAAATAGAATAGTTACATTGTAAATTTGTATAAAAATGTTTTCTTTTTCGGAGGCTTTCCGCGTGAAGGTGGCTTCGTGAAATGGGTTGAAATGTGTGAAAATTTTATCGAATAATACGAATAAAAAAATGAAATAAACATACAAGTATATCGTATTTATTTTCCGCAAAACAAAAGAACACCGATTGAATTTGAAATAAAATTCAGACGATATTTGGAGAGACCAAAAAATACAATGATATATGTACGAGATGGGCAGGAACCAGACAAATGTAATTTGTGCAGGGATGGTTCACGCGTGTCTCAGATATTTTAGGCGTTTAAAAATATGGTATTTAATATTATGTCTCTCTCTCTGATAATAATTGTTGTCGCAAGTGAAAATACATGGGAAGGTGCTGGATCATTTGTGTCAGTGGAAGGCAAAGTTGTGGAATTTCTTTGAAGTTCACGGTTCAAAGAAATTCCGCTCATGTCACTCTGGGACTTGAAAATCAGGCAGACGGATGCCAGGAGAATTAACGCGTTAAATCAAAGAGGCTATATGAACTACGATTGAAGTGAATTCAGTTTTCGTACGCAGTAAAACATAAAGCTGGCTATGGAGGTCGACGGGCAAAAGGGTCGAGGTATTGTCCACTCATGTCCACGAAGGAGATTTTTGGAGACAACTCGGCTTTCATAGTTCATACGGTTCATCGTGTGCATACCCGTGTCTCAGAAATTGGTCATCTTGCGCCTTCATGCTTATTGTACGTCAAGCGTCCATTGACAATTGAAGTTCCGTTTGTCAGTTGGGTGAATTTTGATAAATGTTTGTAATTTAATAGATTCTTCTTATCTAACTTTCAGAATAAATAATTTTAAACGTTTATTGTTTTAGGTTTTAGACGTAGTCTTGATATATCTTTCTACCAATCTCAAGCTACTCACTGAGTTTATCGCCAGACCAAAATCTCATTACGTGTTCGATGTACTGAGGTTTATCTCAATTAAATCACAGATATATCACATCGCGTCTCGTTCCGCGGACACGGGCCATTACAGTTTGATTAAAAATGTTTTGCTAGCACAAGTCACCGAAGAAAAATCAGGGTACGCTAATCCAATATTAATTTGTCACCGCTTAGGTGCTAACTTATCGTTCAGACTAGTATTCCGGTTTATTTAACCCTTTTACGTAAATTTAACAATGATTTTACACCCCTTTAAGTAGATAAAAGGGCAGATTCAATATTAGAATGAAAGATACTGTACTACAGTACACTTCTGTACTTTGCGGTAGGTTTAAATATGTTATTTAGTCTCCTCAATTGACAATAATTTATATATTTTTAAGATTTGCAAAATCATCTTTATAGTTAAAATCCATTTTTTGGATTGTTAACTATGTTTTATTAGCCACTTAATGAATTAAATACATCTACCGGTATCGAAAAATATTATTTTCTTCTTCAAGATGTCACAAACTAATCAAAAACATATGTTATATAGTTTCTTTAACAGAATCTATTTAAAAAAAAAAGAATATATAGAAGAAAATGAAGTTTTTAAAAAACAATAATTATTTAAAAAATACATTTAGTACCTAACTTAAATTGTTACTTGATGATACAAAATGACTTGAGGTTAAATTTAGTTGGTTGTTTATAATATTTTGGTTAGTTTTACACGCTTTATTTATTTCTAACGATTCTAAATTATTCAATTTAAGATCAACATTGTTTATATGTAAACTAGATAATCCCAAATTTTTATCAAAAATGTAATCATTTTCTAACAAATGATTGGAAAATTCTGAATAACCATTATTATTAAAACAATCAAATATTTTTTGACTCTTATGTTAAAATTACGATCTGTTTTACTGTAGAAAGCAGTACAATCTTTACAGCTAAGTTTATAGACATCAGAATTAATAAATTTACCATCTTTGTCTTTGTAATTTATTAGTAAATTTCCTATCCTATATTATTATTTGTATTAAATGTTTTGTGGTAGGTGTTTAGATATTTGATATGAAAATTTATTTATGAAAAAAAATTATATATTATTTTTTTTGTTTTTTCTCATTTTCTCAATCATAAAAGGTTTATTCTATAACATGTATTAAAATAACTTTACACTGTACCGAATGTCTCACTAGGTTTATCTATTTAGGGTCATAACGACCTACAGATAATCTGCATATTAAAAATAAAATAAATAAGAATATTCCATACACATTTATTTTCCACATGCTCTACTATAAAAAAGGTAAAAGACAATGAAGTTTTACATACAAACAATACAGGCTTTAAATAATTTAGAGTTTATAACCGACTATACTCGGTCTTAAATTCCTTCAGTGTACTATCCCTACAAAACAAATTACCCCTGTACAAAGCAATCATCCGTTCCATTCTTAAATAAGCGAGCCCCATCTGGGGTTCAACTAACACAAAAATTTTAGAATTCAAACAAAACTACATCTTCAGGAAAATCTGTGGTTTGTCAGAAACACAATCATTTACAGAGACTCAAACATACCCTCACTCAAACGACACACACGATTTATCGTCTAGATTTTATTTTAAATTAATTTCCATCCTAAACCCTTCCATAAACGTCTTCGGCCTGTTTGATCCCTTATCCGATCCCCATCATTTTCGTCCCATTTCACTTCTTTACCATGTTCTTGACCCTATTGAACAAAATTTAAAAAAATATTCTATTAAAACTTTCACTAAAAATATAAAACTTTGTAAAAAATTCAACAAAAAAAAATTAAAATATTTAAAAAAAAGTATCATATAAAAAAACTCTACCCATTTTTGCTACTACTTCATACATTTGTACATTACGCCATTGTTGTTATCTCATATGTCGGAGACAAAACCCCCCCTCTCCCCTTTAACAATCGAACCAGAGAAATAATTTAGAAATATTAGAAATTAAAAAATTCTTTAATACTAAATTAAATACAATTAAATTTATCAACTTTTTATGAAGTTTAATTTATATGGACCAATATGATATTATACTTGGTGTAAAACTAATAATATTCTGGATTCTGATGATACAACATCATGTCGTCTTTCGGATATAATCTAGTCTGATATTTGTCATGGGTGTGTTCTCTTGGGAGACCCCGAGGACCTGATTCAGGAGTCGAGGGAAGGAAAGAGCGGGACATGACCGAATAATTGAATCACTAAAGAAAGTACCTCATGTCATTTTTTTAGTTCTAGTAAGGCGCGCAGACTTTGACAGAATCGAACCACGTGTACCATATTCGTGTAACACAATTTAGCGCGTTAATATCGACTGCGAATAACGTTACTGTCGCATGTCATACATACATTTCCTATTGTTTGCCCTTAGTGTGAATCGTAAGCCTGACGCCACCAGGTGTCGACATGATCGATATTATTTGTTTGATCTCGACATCGCGATACCAATCGCGGTGTAAATAATTACCTCCGGTGCAGTGGAGCACTGTTTTGTGTGATCGGAGTGTTTATTGTTTGCGTATACCGTGGGTGAACAGTGACACTACCGTCTTTAGTAGGGAGCTTAGATCGTCACCATTCTCGTGCACGCAGTGTGTGATTGATTGAATATTGAGCTATAATTCGTTAAATTTGATTGACATTGTTTCTGCAATACATAATGATCTAGTAAGTTAACAAGTAATGATAATTAACAAATTTTAGTATCATAGTGTACATAAATAAACATTATAAGTTGCCATTACTTAAAAATAAAGTATAACTAAATGAAAATGTTAACTGGGTACGTAAATATTTTTCGTACACGATGTCTACAGAAATGAGAGAATAATTTTGAATTTTTACGCCTTATGAACATGCGAATAATAACATTGGTTGAAACACATGGGTAATTGTAAGTCACCATAATTGAAAACGGTTCAGTTTATCTGATCAGTATTGTTATGAATAAGTTAAAAGATTTTGTAAAATAAATGGTCATTCAATATAAATAATTATCGGTACGAAATCGATTTTTATTTAGATTTTTGGTCAATATAAGTAAGAAAATTATAGTAATATTCTTTTTGGTTAGTATGATTATTCTAAGTTGTTAATACGCATTGATATTTTAATATTAATACTGATATATTGTTCTGTTTTGTACTAATCAGTGTAAACACACTCCTCCACGGTTTCTCTTATTGAGACTTTGATCTCTGAGAGTGAGTAAAGTATGTATATACTGAATGCGTCATTTTAATCCGGGAGCGAAACACATGCGATGGCAATTCATAGCTTCGCGCTGAACTCTACACTGACCTTTTAACGTAGATAATGAAAAACTTTCAATACCTCCAAAAATAACTGAATTAAAATATATAGCATTCCTACATTACTGTACATTACTTTATAACATCGATGTTAATAATTCAAATTAAGTTAATAAGATCATTTCTGGATAAGGATAATTTGCGATAATCGAAAGTAAAGCACGAGAAGTTGCAGGCTGCTTGCCCAATACAAACTTTCCTAATTTGTCTCAAAACCAAAATTTTACAAAAACAAAAACTCGTTAACTTTAAAACATTTCTTCTAAAAAAATAATTCACATAAATGTACGGCAGGCCCAGGAAACAATTTATAAGGACGTATATTTTCGCGAGGGCGTATAGCCGGTTAAGTATGAAAAATATTACAGTATTGAGATACTACCTACTCTTATATTGTGAAATTCAGAATATTATACAAAAATAAAACAATGTCTATCTATATAGCTATTTACGAGCCTTGTTACCACTCAAGAGGTCCAAATAAATCAATTGTTAGGAGTGCGCACTTCATAAACCCAGCCAAAAGAACAACAACATCGGACCATAAAATCAGCACATACAATAAAAAGGTTAGTGCAGTGTTCATGTATCATATGTGCCCTTATTGTCAATCGGAAACCTGGGAACCAGCTATCGAAGGAAATTTCGGGAACAATAGGAATAAAAAGCATTTTAACATAGAATATGTTTTATCGGAAGATTCACGAAACCGAAATAGCGCGATAAAATTTTTTGCATCAGTTTAATATATAAGGGATATTAAACTGTTACGTTCTGGATACGGGCCACCATTTTGCATTTGAGCCGAAAATCTTAGGAAAGTCCAAGAGTCATCACGCACGTCTGGTCAAATATACAAACACCCAGTGAACATTCATAGGGATGACGACCTAAAATTAAAAACCTCGCGATATCCGGTGCTTCAAAACCATAGGAGTCGAAGAGCCCTCACTGATAGTGATCCGACAGTAGATGGAACTTAACATAACACAACACTACTCATTTCACACACGGTTTTTGACACGGTAGTGTAAGCCAGTACCTAATAAACGACAGATCCTGCTTTCGACACGGTACTGCAAGCCATTACTTAATTACAACACTAACAGTCATACATCACATCAGGCCTGATGAGGCAGATTAGCCCAGAAAACTATACGCAGAAGATAAAGAATGTTGGAAAAAAACATAATTTATGCAGGGGTAAATTGATGGTTTATGAAAATATCTTCAAATGTAATTATGAAATCTATCTAAGATTCGGGATAGAATCCGGGTTAGCTCGTATTTGAATAAAGAAATTACTTATAATGAATAAAAAATATTATTTAATACAATAAGTATGACCTTGCGGGCAATGTATTGCGGATGTTTTTTGGTTATTGCACTCAATAAAGAAAGATTTTTTAAAGAAAATAAAATCCGCCAAAAGTTTGTCTTAGCCATCTAGCTTAACTATATTGGTCTTTACCTAGAAATCCCTCACAACTCTTCGATTGTGGCCAAATATAATGGGATCCCGTTTGTGATAGTAAGTTTCTTTGGCAGGTAAGATGGGAATAAATTTCAAAACTAAGTTGGTTAATTGAACCGAATGAAAGCCAAGGGGCTAAATTTAACGTTGTAGTAATGAATGGTGTTATGACGCCTGGGAAACATACCTTTAGCGGAAATTCTACTACGGTAAAAGGTTAACAATACCTTTATTAAAGGTCAGTGGACATAATATTAAAGTAAAAATTATCTTCCTACAGGTTATTAAGTTAACACTAATCAAGCGTTCTATAATAAAGTTCTTCTTTTGTTGTTGTTATCGAATATTATTAATGTTGGATTTATATATTATATTAGGTTGAGTCGTCAATTTGGGTGTGGGTGAGCGTTTTTTTATTATATATGAGTCTATGTATGTTTGATTTTATTTTAATAAGTAGTTCGCATTGTTCTGATTGAGTACTTTAGTTCTGTTAGTTAAGGAAGAAAGAATATTTTGCTAAAAATATTGTTACGCTGCCTTGGGGCCCTAGAGGATAGGAAGCCATAGGGGCCGCCACCGATATAGCTCAGTCCGGGTTCTCAAGTGTGCGAGTGTGTGTGCTCTGGTGTCGCCTGCTACCTCGGATGGGATGATAATTGATTCAAAGGCATTTTAATTTTCACACTACAGATTTATTCACAAAACAATTAATCCCGACATTGGATACACGTACAATGTTCTTTAAATCTTTTTTCTTCAGGTCAACTTTCCTCTGAGGGAAGTCACTTTTATTTATTTTTTCCATTTACGAAGTTTATCTATTGGCAATATCAGCCAACGCGGCCGTGGGGTGCCAATGCAGCTGAGGCCATACGCCCTCGCCAAGATTCATCTTTCACTCCCAAGAGACAGGAGACCGGATACCATCTCGTCTCAGTCTTGTCCATAACGCCCATCCATCGGACATCGCTCGCATGCCGCCTCCTTACAAGCAGCGGAGTCTCTCCTCAATCCGCGGGTGGACCAGGACCATCCATCTCTGGATCCACCGTGGTGATCTTACTCTTAATCTTTGACTTCTCCCGCCATTATATTCTTGCGGAAGGCGACTCCATTGACGCGCCTATTTTCGAGCGTTCCCACCAAAAGATTATTTATAATTTTTAAACAACTCCGTTAGCTTTTAGAAACGTCGTTAATAATTTTAAAATTATTTAAGTGTTGATCTACGACAAATATAATATATTTAGATTCAGTATTCTACTTCTGGCCGACACTCACTCATTTTGAAAAACCAGGGCCCAGCAGGAATCCCTGGCTGAATTTCTGAAAACCAGATTCCTTTTAAATGTTTGGAAGTCTTCCATTAATCTCTCCTGATGTGATTCATTTTCTCTTTCAAAATCCGGATTAAATCAGAAATTGTTTTACTCGTATGGTTATTGGAAGGGATGCCAGAAATGGAGGCTTTCATCTCTAAGGCACAATAAGTTTAAAACCTATATACTTTATATAAATCGTTTTCATATCATTAAACCTATTTAATACGATGTATGAACCTACTCGTATATAGAGGCTTCATATTTATTTTTACTTCATTGAAAATTGTATTTGAGTATTGTATTATGTTTCAAATCGTTCGTTGTGGAAAAATACGTGATTCAAAATCATCAGGTATACCTTTGAGCTATCATTCATTTTCTTATATTTTATTTTTTATAATTTGTATTTATCAATGCCCGCATGGGTTTCTACATTAATAATTATTATTTATAAATTAAATATTATAATAGAATAAAATTATTAAATAACTATTTATTAAATATATACACATAGAGTATAAAAAATCAAACTAATTAATAATTTAGTTTTTTAATTTTAATCGTATTTTCCAATATTATTAGTAGTTTACTTCTGCATATAGATACCAAATATACACAAATACTATCCAAAAATTAAATATAATGTTAAAATTTGATACGCAACATTGAATGATCAAATGATATCCTGAAATTCCGAGAGCAATGTTTCATCCTTGTGAACGCACCCTTAAAAATAACGGCTTTAGATAATACTTAAATAACTATAAATAGAATTGTTCGGTAAAATAAATGGTAATTATTTTTCATATCTACGACTACGTCAACAGGGTTAGGGTTGTTTCGATGTATTCCTTGTTCTTTTACGGCTTTTAAAATGAAAAATTGTGAAGGCTTATTTATAATTAATTAAATTTACATTGTTTTATGCAAATTGGCGGCCCACGCTAAAACGAGGGTATAATCTGACCCCCGCCAGTTAATCTGAAAGAGCAACCCAGAGTTAAAGTCTTGTTTTCGCGAAACTTTACGCATAAATCCCGCCATCTTGGTTGGGCCGAGAGGGGGTGGGAGGGCGGCGCGGAGGTGGAGTAATTAAATCTTTAACAAACACAGTCCACATCACTTCTGAACAAGATTCCCGCCGTAAATGACACCGATGTTTTTGTTTTAAGTTCCATAGATTTTCAAAGAATTTAAATATGTAATTTAAATCAATACATACCACGTTCTTCTCACCTAAGTATTGGATTTGATATCTGTTTTATATACTTATATATGTTATGTTAACATTTTTTTATAATTCAGTAATTCGGAATGAAATAAAAGCGACCAGCGGCGTTACCATTAGTAAACGAGAAATCATTCTAAAATTTGAAATTTTGTCAGTAGGCTTCAAACATTAAGAAATTAAACTTTTATTAGCTTAACTCTTTATAAATCGCAATGTAAGTATTATTATTCTTATAGCTTTTGTACACATAATGACATACGATGAGATAAATCTCAGAGATTTCTTTGAGATTTTATCAGTATCGTAAAGAGACAAAAACAAGCATTTGATATGAGAGATTGATACTCGACACGTGCCCACAAACATCAGATATTTATTCTGAAAACTTTGACAAACAGAAGAGATTAAATACTAATTAAATGTATTAATTAGAAATTTACACATATAAAATCAATTTTATCGAAAAATATTGCTGTTGCTACCGAAATTCGAACCTTTCCATTCAGGGAAAGGTGTATTTAAAATATCACAGACCGTCTGTTTCGAATAATTACGACTTCACAATAATAATGTGTTCTCCTTAATAATATACATGTTGTATCAATGTGACCAAAATTTAATAAAAATGAATTGTTAATTCTGGCTCCTATCGGAATACTCGAAGGTATCTGAGATTTCGTAAAAACAAAGTAGATGAATTTCAAATAATGGAACGATAGATGTATTAATTTGAAAAATGTAAAATATGGATTCGAAAATTTGTCGTCAAAAGTACTGTCTGCAGTAGCATAGTTGGTTAATGCATCTTCCCCGGATCGGAAAGAGATCCAGGTTTGAATCCCGGTAGCAACAACAATATTTTTCGATAAAATTGTGTATATCTTTCTAATTCATATATTTAATTAGTATTTAAAATATCACAGACCGTCTGTTCTGAATAATTACAATTTCACAATAAGAATATGATCTTCTTAATAATACAGCTTTAATTTAAAAACATCACTTAAACCAGCCGAAAACAGGTCGTGAGCCATGTAATACCCATAATTCCATACTTCCCTTATAATATAATATAAATACCTTCGTCTCTATGAGATATCTATAATTTGTCTTAACAAGAATACACATACTCAAATATTGTTAATACAAACATTTATTCAGTTTTAACTGCTGTTGGAGGGATTCATATTCACTCAGCTGACGAATCGAACATTAGTGGTCAATAGACTGACATTTGACGTATAACAAGCGTAAAGTGAGGCGCAAGACGGTGAATCGAATGAGACAGTGTGTATAAGGTAAGACAGTGTCTACGTAAGTCGAGTGTTGTCTCCAAAGTATTTCACGTCAGCATTTTTAAATAGTTCTTCACTGGCATGTATGCCTGCGAGCTCTGGTCGACCTAAGCGAGTGACGCACAATTATCTACGAGTTCAATAATTCATGAGAATACTGTTTGGGTTGGCTCGTTATTGTAGCGCATCTACATGCGCATACATCTATAGATGCGTCCCTCTCTTGAGATGTCGTGTTGCTGATCTAAAGCTGCGCTTGGAGCATAACACTACCTATCTTGAGTGCAAGCGGCGCTTTCATGGAGTGCCGGATCTCTAACCAAAGAATTGTTTCGACTGAAGAATAGTTATAGATGTAACAATATGCACAACTGAATCATATTTGGTATTTTTAAAAGATTTTTTAGAGTTTTTTAAAAACATATTTTAGTATACTAAATTACACCGTCATTCTCTTCGGTAACTTCTCTTATACATACATATATATTTTGTATTGAGTGGGCCAACTAGGGACTGACTGATGTAAAATGCATATAACTTTTGTAATTTTAATATTTATAAAAAAAATATATTATTACATGAAAGGGTACTTTATTAACTTTTTTTTAATCTATGTGTGGAAAACAACACCATTTAAATTACCTCCATTTTCTTGTTGACTTATAATTGCTCTTTCTAAAGTATTTTGCATTACATTATGAAACTTTTCTGTTTCCAAATTTGTTATTTCTGCACGAGTATTTTGTTTAAGCTCTTGAATTGTTGCCGGTTTGTTCATGTAAACTCGACCTTTTAAGTAGCCTAACAAAAAGAAATCAGGCGCCGTCAAATCTGTGGAACGGGGAGGCCAAGCAAACTCTGTATTTTTGAAATTAGTCAAGTCACTGAAAATAGATCGTAGCGAAACATAATAAAATTCAACAATTTTAACGCGCTGTTGCACTGGGCATGTAACCATTATAAACTTTCATAAATTCTTTATTATCTGCATAAAAAAAATTAATTAAAAATAAACCCCACCAAAGTTATACATTTTTAAAAACAGTCAGCCCAAGTCGGTCCACCATTTATTAATAATTTCTGTACTGAAATGGCGGACTAGGTTTGCACACGTGAATCGATCACGCTCGAATAAACTAATAATTATTATTATATTAATAATAATGAAACACTTTGTTTATTTATTCTTAATATAGTGCATATAAAAGTATTTATATATGCTCTAATATAAACAAAATAAAAATCGTTTATATTTACTAGAACTTATCTTTCACATATCTGTTTAGTTTCATATAGAATCCATGCAGTTTCTCTTCTTTTCTAATGTCTTCTAGCATTACCACTGCTTATTTATAAATCAATATGTTTCAAGACCAATTGTCTCTTCTTCAGGATACAATGTATACTAAAATTAAAATACAAACATAAAAAAAAACAAAACTATAAATATAAATGGTGGGTAAATAATTAGGAACTACTGTGATAATTAATTTAAAATGTGACTATTTGCAAAAAGATTTTTTTTTATTTATAATGTTTAATTTGCTATTAAGGCTATTTCTTATTTCTAAAATTTCTAATTTATCTAACTATAAACCCCTGGTATTTGTATGTTAAAATTTCGAAACCCTTATTAATGTTAAAAAAACAATGATTTGTTTCCAAAAGCTGATTGGAGAACTCAGAATATTTATTACTATTTATGCTCCTTAATTCTAATATAAAAATTTCTGCAAATTTTACCAATATAAAAATGATTGCAATCATTGCAAATTAATTTGTAGACCCCGTCATCATCCTTATCCTTCTTGTTTAATATATAATTCTTTAATTTGTTATTGGTGTAGAAAGCTAGAAAGAAGTGCTTTAAAGGTAGCTAGAAAGAATTTGGGATATTAGTTGGTCTCGAAACATCACTTTCTATATTTTTCTGTTATATCAAACATTTTAAGCGTCATAAAATGAGTTCATATGGGTGAAGTAATCATTACGTCTCGCACATCGTTTCGGTAGGACAGAATTTCAAAACGAGCCCTTGTATCAGTGTGCCTGATTACGTACACATTTATAACCTCGAGAGCCTTAGAAACCTTTTATTCAATTCTTCCAATTAATTTTAGGCAATCAACTGAGCCGTTTTGTATAAAATAAAGTCTAGATAATATTTATCGTCTGGGATGTCAAAATCACGCAAATCAAATTGATAGGCGTTTTCAATTAGAATGGGCAGCATTTGGGAAACACTCAGAGCTAAAATTTCACAATGCTTTAAAACAAAAGTCACTGTTAAGGGCAGGTTGTAATTAAATGGATTAGTAATGTTAATGATGAACCGTCTCCGTATTTAAGTCCATCGTTCGTGTTCAAGCTGATATAATATTCAACAACGAATATGGAGAATTGAGAATGAGGCGTGGACAAAAAAGTACTCACTTGATTTCTGTCGATTTATTCAGTAAAGGTTACGGTAGATTGTGCCGGTTAAAAGTTTCTAAAGCAGTGAAAAGTTAAGAAGCAAGGTTACCAGCGTGAATTAATACTTAGGCAAATCGAACTCGAAGATGCGGGATAACGGATGGCAAAGTTGAAATGACAGTGAGCTTAGTGGATATCTGATGTGACCAGGAAATGAATAGCAACCAAAAAAAAATCCACGAAATACATGATTTTAAATAGTTTAGGAATTTTTATAACATGATTGAAAAATGATGTACAATATGAAAAAAAGCATTTTCTGTAAAATTTTAATTATTATTATAAATTTATAAAATATATTTGTAAGTTTAAAAACTCACTGATCTCAAAACAAAACATTATCTTCATCTAACTTTTTAGAAAAATCGATAATTATGTCATTACTTACTTAATATGTCTCTCCCTGTTGACATTAACGTAAGAGCTTCTAGTCTAGTGTCACTAATTGACACCCTCTCTGCAACAACGCTGTATATCGGTTTTTACAAATGTTGTTAGACGGAGCGTCGGCTATCTTGGATAATATACATTATTGTTGCAGGGAAGCTCACTTAGAAATTGTGTTATTTGTGAATTTGTATTATTATTTATTTTATATGGTTGTTTGATATAGGTACCATTCGATGCCCAGGAAGATATATAGTGTTTGTTGCGGGTGTGGTTTTAATTGCATTTGCTATAGTTTGCAATCCGTAATATTTTTTAGTCGTTGTTCTACACATGTACAATATTTTCGAAAAATAAATGGTTTAGTTTAGTATGTAATAAAAGTTAGTAAAGGATGTTATTTTTAGAGGTTTGTTTTTCGAATTGGCAACACTTTTTCCAGCGACAGCTAATTTAATAGCTGACAGCTGATTTGTGCTCAATTTGGTTTTCCATTTTATCATGAATAGACTTACGCCAGAATAACGCTTGCAAATTGTGCAAATGGTGAAAACTGAACCACAATTTTCGAAATACATTTGCACGCGCTACTTCCATTTTACGGTCGACATAATCGTCCATACGAGCAAGTAATACGATAACCATGAATCGTTCTTACACTATACATACTCTAATTGATAATTCGCATCCGCAGAGATGTCGTACAGTGCGCACCGAATAAGCTGTAGTTGCAGTGGAGCGTAGTATTAAGAAGGATCCAAATGAGTAGATTACTGATTTTTTCGTTCCTCAATTGAATGGCATTAATGTGGAAGAGCTGTGGTTTCAACAAGATGGCGCAACTTGTTACACAGCGCGCGCTACAATCAATTTATTAAAGGAAACATTTCGATAACGCATAGTTTCGCGTGATGGACCTGTGAATTGGCCTCCAAGATCGTGTGATTGGATACTTTTGGATTATTTTCTGTGAATATATGTGAAGTCGCTATTCTACGTCGATAAACCAGAGATGATAGACGACTCGGAAGCCAATATTCGTCGCGTCATTGCCGATATACGGTCCCAGAAAGTAGTCGAAAATTAGAGACTATTAGAGACTTGCGGTACATACTGTGGCAATAGTTGACGTTAGCAATTAACGAAACTGCCCAAAGAAATTGGAAAAGTTTGGTGAGACGATCTACTCGCAGGGGAAGTGTCGGGTAACCAAAAGCATATTTTTTTTGGACAGTTACAACAAATTGCCAAGTTTTACTTTCTCTTCATAAATCACATTGTTTTCTTTTTAATTCAACTGTTTTTGTTCTGCGATCTTTTTCGTTTTACTTTGATTAGTGAGCAAATTGTAAAGCAAATATTTCAATAAATACAAGTGAGAATAGAGTTATGTATTAAAAAAATATAGATACTAGCCTTATTGTCTATTATTTGTTGCATTTTGTATTGGAGGTTACGCACATTTCAACCAAAACAAATGTATAAAGTTATGATGACAATTGCCGGGTGCATTCTTCCAACTCTTACACATGGTGATGAAACCTGGACTCCTGGAAATCTGGAAAGATGTTATTAACACTACTGCTAAAAAGTGAAAATGGCAAATGGCGGGGTATATTTCTAGACACAGTGATAATCGATGGCCAAATAATATTCTTGAATGGTATTTACGAGACAGATATTATATTAAATTATCGGAGCAGTGGGAGTGACATGAAAAAGATTAGTGGAGGACCAAAGAGAGTGACATAGGGAAGGCCTTCATCCAATAATTAATTGATAATGGATGTTGTTATTGATGATGAAATATATTTATATTAAGATAAAGTAACAAAAACTCATTTATATATTTTATTAACTATATACAGTCGAACTCGGTTATATCGAGCAGGGCTATAGTGAGATCACGGTTATGGTGAGTAATAATATTTATTATTATTTTGATTCAGGCCTGTTTTCATACAACTCTTCACTGTTATAGCGAGCTCGCTTCACTGATATAACGTACTAAAATATTGTTGACGTGTGAACAAAATACACTACACGGTTTAAAACCCCTAATTCTTGAGAAGACATAAAATTGAAAGCAGCATCTGACGACGAGGTTCATTATTTTTTACGATTCCTTTCAGGTTTGTGAATTCTTAGAAAAAAACAATGAATTTTGTTAAGAAATAATGTGATTAAATTATTTAAAAATGTTTTTGTTCATACAATTACAGATTTTTAATTTTTTATATGATATTAAATATTTTTTGTAATAACAAGTAAGGGTCGTAATGAGCAAATGTAGCCGGTCCCTTCGTACTCGTTATAACCGAGTTCGAATAAATATAATCTATCGTATAATTTATAAAATCAGAAACAACATATATTTCTTTTAAATATATTACTGCATTATTAATAGCTATTTTGTTTTCTTAAAAAAAAAAATTATCTTTCTTCTATCGATTAGGTATATTTTTATTAGATTTAATTTTTTGAAGAGTATTTTAATAAACTAACTTAATTAAGATAATTTCTGAAAAATCTATTTTTGGTGATATAAGGGTATAAATAATCAGACAGTTGACCCGCGATACCATCAACAGAGAAAGTTGACGGGACTTGTAGGAGGGATATTACGTCTTGTACTGGACAAAGATTCTAGATTAATATGATTAATTTATTAATTCAATTTTTAAAAACCAAAGCAGTAATTATTTTTTAATTTTACTGTATTGAGGGATTTTGACATTTTAAAACTTATTATAATAATTAACATAATAAATATTGAACATGTGATACTATTTATGAAAATCCACAGAAATGTTTATGTACGTAAGTATGTTTAGGTGCAGAAGATAAATAAAAAGATAAAAAAGAGTGAGAAAGGGTGTTGAGGTTGCAACTATTGTTGCAGTAAAGGGAGAACAAGACTTGTTTGTAGGTAGAATGATTAGTCAAAATTGAGATTGAGGTGGTTCATAAAAAGAACTCTTTAAGCGCAGTAAGGCTAATGTTCAAGAAGTCAATTTCTGTCATTTTCTCATTATGGTATTTGCATGACCGGTAAATGAATGAATTTTGTATGTAAGATGTTCTACTTCTGGGAATGTGGAAGAGTACGGATTGCCGGGTTGATCTAGATGGCACATGGAGAGATATTAATTCCAATCGGTTGGGAAAATCAATATGGCCTTGCAGTATTTTGAAAAGAAGTATTAAGTCAGCACGTAATTGTAATTAATCATTTTCAATAATTAAGTACAAGTACTTTATGGGTTTATTTTTATAAGATTGGAATATGAGTCATATTACAGATTTCTTGGAAGTTATGAAAAATGAACTATGTAAACGAATTCAAAATATATTGCATTTAGGACAGAATTATACTCGTGGGAAAAAATATAAAATACAAATCAATAAATTAATAATTATGACGCACATAAATCCGAAATAAACAACTGCAATCAATAAAAGTAAAATAGATATATATTAAATAAAAATAAATTTGGATTTACTTTTGTATAAAAACATTTACATTTCCTGTTAGATGGTTTATTCGGATATATCTCAGTGATTCAGTTGAGATAAATCTCAAAAATATTTCAATGTTGAGATTTTGATCTGAAGATAAACTCAAAATCGTGTATCAATTTGATAGTGAAAATCGACACGTCCATCGTCACCAGAACAATTATTATACATTAATATATTAATCACGAACAGGCGGTATCAAATTACATATATTTATTTCGTTTAACTATTGCTTGGAAAATTTAAATTTATTCAATTGACGAACGGAATATCAACAGCCAATAGTCAATTTATGTTTGACATGTAATAATGAAACGAGGTGCAAAACTGCGAAACTCGAGAGTTATCTCAATTCCCGAGATTGTCTTGAGTAGAAAAATTCATAAAAATGTTATCTGCGGACTACGATAATGATTAAAAAATCACATTTTTCGAAATATCGATCAACTTCGAAAAGTTAATTCTTCGTATGATTAAGGGAGTATGTTTTTGATAAAGGATGGTTAAATGCCAGTCTAGTTTAATTTTCAGATCGTTGAGGTACTGCCGCGAGTCGGTGACCTTCAGTCTTGAGTCTTGAGCGAGTCCATTATTGCAGTCGAGCCATTGTGCGCGCCGAATATCGAAAAGTAAAAGTAATATTCGTGGAAAATGTCAAAGGTTTAGTAAAATTTGACTTTCCTACTTATTGAGCTCAAGTTGAATTAAAAAATTTGATTCATTGATATTCGTACATCGTACCACATCCACACAGATATTTATACAAGTATATGCTCGAACGGGTTGATATGTATACAGATATTTTTAAAGAATTGAGTATTACGAAAATGATGACAATTTCGCCGTCGCACCTGCAATATTCAATTTGAGATATTTTTCTGATATTTACAGATTAAAAAAAAATATCCTTATTGGACGATTTATATTATACGGTATTCAGCATTTCCTTCGTAATGTTCAAACGCGCAAAATAAATTGGTCGAATTTTTATCACAAATGAAAATGGTTCCATACAAAATAAATTCCTCATTTATCGAAATACAATTAAGTTAGTTTCAGCATTATGACGAAATGATGACGTAACCATTGTAGATGTGTATCACTTGATAAGATTATACACATCTACAATGAATTATTTTCTGGAAATATTGAAAAGTTATCATCTCAACTAATTACTTTACAGAAAGCAAACAGTTATCAAATACAAATTAAATGAATCACCTAGAATTATCCAGGTAGTGACTAAATATTTTTTAAATAGATAGATTTTTCTGTATATCTTTCTAGTTAATTCATTTAATTTCTATTAAAATACCACATAACTATGTTCAGAAAATGTAACTTCACAACAAAAAATGTGTTATCGGTTATCGACGATCGTTATAATATTTATATCATATAAGATAATAAAAAAAAAAAAATATCTTCATCTAGCGTTTTTCTGATAGATATTATGTGATTAGGTGAATGTTTCAAGTTGAATGTATATTTAAGTAATGTAATATAAACTACGCGGTCGAGGTCTCATCGGCTATCGCCGATTGCTCGCTTGATGCTAGGTCCTGCGGGCGGCTATTATGGCCGCTTCGCTGCCAAAATTATTCCACTATTGTTCGCGGATCGACTATAGTAAACAGAAATGTACTATTCCGAATCGGATGAATGGTTTTCTTTTAAATTTGATTTTCACAAATTTTAGATCGAAAGATAACCAAAAATCGTTGTTTTGACATTGCGGAAAGTACTTTATTCTATGGTATACCATAGACAGTATTGATAAGAAAAGATAACAGATGTCATGTATCTTTTTTCTTACTCGTAATAAAGACAGTGTACACTTCATGTTATTACTGTTATTAAATATATAAAAGGGAAAACATTTAAGTAATCTTAACCTAGAGATATTAAAAACACGTTCATTTTTGCCCTGCTCGCGTCTTATAGACTGGTCAATTAAGCGAGCACTTTATAGCCACAAGTGACATTACGTCCGAAGCCGCCACATTCAGAAAGTTATAGATAATAGACGAGGAAGCGCAATATTATTATTATGGATATTTTGCTACGTATGGACATACGATTTCTTTCAATTCGACAGAAACGCAACTTTTGTGTTATTTTTTGTTGGAAATTCAGTGTTCATCACTTCTAGTGCTATCGTGTGCCTTCTTCTTCAGACTGATCCCTTATTATTCGGGTTGTGGTCGGATGACGTCACTGATGATTCTTCCTTATCTTTCTCTGCAGCCCGCAATTTGAATGGCTGTTAAAATAAGAAATTTCGCTCGCTGCGGGGATATCCGAAATATTGGATGATCCGACGGACAGAGACGTAGACAGAGAGGCGTTTGTAGCGTAATATAATTAAATGTATTTTAGCATATTATACTGTTTGGAGATAGTTTATATATTTAGGGTGTATTTTAAACAACTAAAATAGAAAATGCCCATTGGTTATATTTCCATAAAACCCATTGATTCAATTATTTTAATCGGCATCATTATATTTAACCGCGATCCAAATTTGTATATTTGCCCATTATACAAGTAAAAAATAATGTAATCGTAAAAATTGATGTAGTAATGTAATTGTTTCTTCCCTTCGTATCTTCGGTGGAATTTTCCTTTTTGTTGAAAATCCAATTTGAAATATTTTAATTGCATATTTGCGACCAGCGATCCCAAACATTTGCAGCGGACAATAAAGATTTTTTTCTTTGTTAGCGTTTCAAATCGACCCAGACGGACGGTCTCACCATTCTCGTAGCGGGAATTATATTATACAGAGGGTTGCGTTATTATCAAGGTGTGTATATGTGTGAATGATTGTGGATACCACAACCAGTAAATGAATAGACATGAAATAAAGTGTACATATAGGAGAGGGGTTTGAAATATTAGTTGCGAGACGAGAGGCATTCTCTACACAAATTATTTATGGAAACATAAATCCGATACTTTATGACACATTTATGCAACAGTAAAAGTATTTATTCTTTGAAAATTAAATCTTTATGTGAACAACACGTATTTTTTTACATTGATGCATACTATATTGTCAGCGTTTAAATTTTCGTTCAAATCGAGTCATATATTTAAAAAAAATGCTAGGTCTGTTACACCCTGTGTTTATATATACGTTTTTTTTCTTAAAAAAATAGAGATGCGTATAAGTACGTGTCACATCAATATTCTTACTATTTTCAAACTAAGCTAAACGATTGTGCTACGAAAATAGGACTAATTTGATGGCTTCCTGAAACGAGGCTCAAACCCTCGACCACTAGATCACTAGGCGAGTATCGTAACCAGTAGACCACAAGCACCATATTTTCAATTAATATTATTAACTACCTTTAAATACGAAATTAATTTATTTTGTCGACAATCGTTTTTTTTAACACACTTGTATAATTGACATTTATGTAATAAATTAAGTGATCGAAAGATATAATCGTTGAGGTTTCATCACAAGTGATTGTAGGGATAGAGGTCGATCCCTACCACCTCACTTTGCACATCAATATTTATGAATGTTTGTGTATTCTTTGCAGGGTCGGGTTGAGAAAATTGGTCCCTAGGCATTTATCCTAAATCCAGCCCGCCCGATAAATGAAGATATACAAACATGCTCTGTTTAATATTTTGTGTATTGGATTCATATATAATATTCATATTATACCTAGTAGTATTTTCTTATCAACGGTATTTTCAGGACCTTATATTATTCATCTAAATTGTATATGTATTAGTATGTAAGGGTTTATGCGGATTAATATTAGGCCTGTTACGTATTATAAGACATGCGCGATTGAACACAAGTTATCGGGGAAAATTTTTTTTTCATTCTTTAACTTTTTATTTATTCGATTTAGTTATGTTTAAATAAATAAATTCGTCAGGAAATGACGGTAAAACTGAAACAATGTATAAGTATTGCATTCATCCCTCGCCCGTCATGCGGAAGACTGGGGTCCTGTTCTTCACCTGTGAGGTTTATATTTTTATTTGAATTAAATTAAATTGAAGAATATTAAATAAAAGTTTTGCACAAAGATTCCATTTGTTGCTAGCACCAAAAATACACAGTATAAATGCAGGTGTGAAAAATTGCAACCATAGTTTTACATATTTTTCAAGGAAAGTGCAGTTTTTGGCTCCACGAAATGGGGAGAAATTACACTTAGGAACTTTTAAAAGTCCAAACTTGAGGTTAAAACTGCTAAAACAGCATCTATATATAATATTAAATATTGCATTTTTTACTTTTCTCTGTAGTTGTGATCTTTTTTCAATCGTTTTATATTGAACATTACAAAAGTTTACTTCATATTTGTAATCTTACTTTGCTTAGTTTTTCAATTTTTTATAAATGGAACAATGCATTTACTTTAAGTTTTACATTATTTTTATATGCTATTAATTGCATCCTGTTTTACTCTTTATATAATATTTTTAAAATTTTGTGCGTATATTTTATATGTTATCTCTGAATATGTATAATATATATTTTTCTACATTGAACAATGGATCTATTTACTTTAAGTATTACAATGTATTTATATGTTATCTAATCGCATCTTGATTTACTCTTTATATATATTTATTTGTACATTGAATACTACACTTTGTTTATTACTATACCGGAAAGGCACTGTCTGCTATAATACAGTAAAATACTAATGTAGCGGGCAAGGTACCCAAATATATGTTTTACTTTGCTGCGATGTTATCTGATTATAACAATATAATAAATACATTGTACTGTGCTATGAATCAAAAAAATAAAATATTATTATAATTTTTTTTTGAACCATTAAAACGTGTGTAGGGATGATACAATAGATATGTCTGAGTCATGTAACACGTTTCCCCCCCGTTCTATTAAATGTATTAAGATTCACCATTAAAATGTATAATCTCCATATTCTTCAATACGATTTTATTTCTTTCAACAAACTAAACTGTTTGGATTATACATACGTCGAGTTGTACTTTCGTCCTGCTATAGTTTCAAAAGGAGCAGTCACTCCCATCATCAGGTGTAAATGATAACTAAGCTAAATACAGTTTGGTGCCGACCTATTCGGATATTAGGGCGGGACATTGAGAAAGGGAGGGGTGTTTTCTGTCGTTATTGAGAATATGGAAAATAAGTGTGAAATCTTGAGTTTTAATATTAGATAATAAATATTTATCTAGATAAAACAATTTTCAAATTCAACCAATTTATTTTCTAGAAATATTTGAATATGTCCAAGAATCAAGTGAAGACAGGTCTGTCTACAGGGCCCTGTAATTGTCTATACTTTCATATATTTCCATTAAATATAATAAAAAAATAGCTTAGTCTCTATGACATATATATTATTTGTTTAATTTATTTTCTAATTTAATAAACGAAATTCTAACCGTATCGGAGTGTCATAGGTTCGCCATCGCTGCCCTTGGCCGTAATCCGGCCCTGACTCATGGGCCGGTATCAATCAGTACACCAAACCCGACCCGATATGTTCGTCCAACATTCCTCATTCCTCACTGAAATTTGAGGTTTCATTCGCGATCCGTCATTCGGCCACCAATCTCCCACGAGTGTTGCCAAAGTATTTTCATTTGAATGCCGTGTCGGTGTGGCACGTCATACGACAACTACACATTGCCCTCGCGTGGGTGACGGCGGGGCATAAAGAAACGACGTGTCACGGCAGGGAGGGAAGGGAGGACTATTCATCCGCCAGGCGAACAGCTTCTTTAAAGTCAGAAAAATTTTCAAAACTTATTTTGTCTCAAATTTTGTTTTGCTAGAATAATTCTACGTTGACGGTTCCGTCTTGTAAATATTTCTTAGTATGTATATTTACATACTAATCAAAAATTTGTACGACTATACTATGTAGATTCACAACGCTTCATATTCAATTTCTGGAAGTTTCAAATTTAATCAAAAAGTAATGCCGCCATTTTAAATGTCAAATCTGATTATATTCAGATTAGGGGTGTGATGTCAGAGTTATTTTTTCCTACATTATCGTCGTACGCTTTTATATAAATACACTGTGTTCATATATACATTTCACATTTGTAAATAATTGTTATTTTTTTAACAATATTTGGTATGTCTAAGAACACACAATTACTGGATTTTAACCTACAAAGGCACTGTTATTAAACAAAATAATAGATATCTCGTAGAGACGAAGCTATTGTTTATTAATGGAAAATATGGAAGTATGGGTAAAATATTATAATTAAAATATAAAAATATCAAATTAATAAAATGTATAAGTATATTATTAAGTATAAATATATATGTTAAAAACATTTTACAGATAAACAATATTGCTTTAAATAATTTAAAAAATAAATAAATAATAGTAGTTAGATTCTCATTGTGACATATTTGATACTGGAAAAAATGAATATCAATTTTAGTCCATAGATGTCAATGGTGTAATGGTATTCATATATACCATTTCCAAATTTGATAGATATGGAGGTTGATTGGGTGGAATGGTGAACGTTACATTGTGTAAAGTGATCACTTAAGCCAGCCGAAGACAGATCGTAACTTTTAACGAAAACACATTTTAATTGTGATGTTGCAATTTCAGAATACAAGTCTGTGGTATTTTTAATACAAATTAAATTAGTAAATCAGAAATATATATAGAAAAAATATTTTGACTTTGAACCTGGACCTCTTCCTATCCGAAAAAACGTGATACGAACTCTTATTTGGTTTATTTTTATAATTGATACATTTATTATTCCATTTTTAAAAGCAATCAACTTTATATTACGATGAATCTTGAATACCTTTATAATGGAGACTCTAGAATTAAATCAAACAATTTTAATAAACTTTGATACAACTTATATATTTTTAACTAAAACACATTTTTATTGTGAATTTGCAATTTCATAACGTAGTTTTTCTGTATTTTAAATATGTACTACAGAAATAATATCGAGACTGAATCTCACGTCTCGTTGTAATTTTATTTATGATTTCCTCTAAACAGCATATATTTATTCATACGCAGAAAACACATTATATTTGTTCATTTTTGACGCCTTCGGCGCTACAGGTCCAAATATTTGGTTACGTTAGATTTTTTGTACATATATACATACATAATATATTATATATCACAGCTTCATCGGAAATTCGCTCATTCAGATACAACAAAGCCACCTAACAGACAAACACGGAAAACACAAATGGTTACCGCTATTTTCGCGTGGTGAAAATTTCTGAAAAGGACGACCGCACGCCATTTTCTTTGTTGTAAACTCTGGATATGAAAGAATACGTTTTTATTAAAAATTGTATGCGCTTTGCCCTTTCTTGTTATCGTTCTCTGAACAATGTTTAGAATGGCGTAGGTGTACTTGTGGCTTTCAATAATAGTAGCAGCTGTCAGTGCGCCGACGGTAGCCGAATAGGCAATTATACTACCCACACTATCGGCATCTAGAAAGGTTTCATATTCTGAATTGAATGTTGTCAGTGTTTGACTCAACTTCAAAACTTCGTGTATATTTTGTTTTACTGTTATTCAAAGACATGTAATAACGCGTTGTTACTTAATAACAAGTTACGTTGTGACATAAAATAATTAATAGCTAAAAATAAAGTATATAGTAGTAGCTTACCAATTAACGCAGACAAATACTCGATTAAACATACTCTTAAAATCATTTAAATAAGTAATGTACCATTCCGGCGATGGCACACGAGACCACCCCTACAACAACACTGTATATCGGTTTTGGACAGATTGTTATGAATGCCACAAGGCTGAATATCTCCTTGGGCATCGAAAGGTATTTTAAACAACCGCATAAAGTAAATAAAAATATTATTACGCACAATTTATAAATACAACAACACTGTATGTCATCCAAGATGGCCGATGCTCCATCTATTTATCAATGTTTGTAAAAACCGAGGTGTTGTTGCAGGGGGTGAGGGTCTCATACGTCTGCTAAGTCGACTGGCGACAGATTAAATGAACTATCGTCGTTGTACTTGGCGATTATTGTTTGAAATAAATGGAGTGTATACAACCACTGTGTTGGTATTTATAACGTGAAATCTATAATTATAGATTGCACAGATTTAATATTTTCACGCCAGTATGCTACAGAGTGGTCGTGAATATTCGAATTCGTTTGTATTCTGAAATGTTGATATTTCAAACGACAGCCATCTTGATTGACAGACTGTCAAGATGGCTGCCGATTGTTGAGAATATTCGATGTCGTATTATAATAAACGTGATTGGTATTCAAGAATATAAATAATACATAAGACGTAACTGTTCATGTTGTAATAACACATGAGCATATATATATATATATATATAGATTTACTAAGAACACTTCACACATTTTAATATACTAAGCAAGTACTTACATTCTGTCTTGTACATAATGTCATAGTCATTCCAATTAGTCTGATGCAAATCAATGTTGACTAAGTTAATATATTGTTACGTACTTATAAGTTTTATATAAATCAATACAATAGTATTGTTCATTTTAACAAAAAAATGTATTTTAGTAGACGTAAAATTTGTAACATAAATTGCGTTAGAAAAATTCGTACAATTCGTGAATTTCTCCACCGATCTTTTCACTGGGTTGCTTTCCGTCGATTAGTCTAGCCTGAATTTTGTGACTTTCGGCCGTGGATGGGCTGAAGAGGGCTCGGAGGGGCTCGCGCGAGTCCCTTGTTAAATTTGACTTAGGCCGGCGAGCCCCTTGAAATCAATCTCAGATCAAATCAGTACTTACCTAACTGCAATTTCTGTAGATGGTTTAAATGTATTATGAAACATAAGTCTTTGTAGCATTTTGAAATTTCTACCTAAAGACCTAGCCGTTTTATTGACTACGCCGATGTTTGATATATATTGCTTCCAGATGTTTTTAGATGTACAACGCAACATTTTTGTGAATGATGCTTCGAACGATTATGTTTCATACTTCACACGTGCACATTTACTAATATTTATTCCTTTGTTCCATCATTTACTAAGGAGAACTTCAGTTTCAACCCAGTGTTATGTTTTGAAACATGGAATTGGAGCGAAAAGATGAATTATTTCTACGTCAATCTTGGAACTCTTCACTCCTGCATTCTTAGGTAGGTTAGTATATTTTTCAGCTATTGATATTAATTATTTTACGGTATATTGCGTATTGTTACATAATATAAATATATTAACTAACATTCGATTGCCTTAATAATTGATTTAATGTATTAATTATAAATAGATACTTATAAAATTTATTTTGTCGAAAAATATTTTTTTTGCGCTACCGGGATTTGAACTTGGATCTCTATTTCTAATCCATGGAAGTACACTACTAATCGTGTTATAGCGCCAGAATTTTTCATGACAAATTTTTGCGAACCTATATGCTACACTTTTTCAAATGAATACATCTGTCGTTCCATTATTTGAAAGTCATCTACATTGAAATAGAGATCCAGGTTCGAATCCCGGTAGCGTAAAAACAATCTTTTTCGACAAAATTGATTTTATGTGTATATATTTATAATGAATAAATTAAATGAGTATTTAAAACATCACAGACCGTCTGTTTTGAATAATTACAACTTCACTATAAGAATGTGTTCTCCTTAATGCTTTAATAATTATCGCAGAAGATTATATAAGAGTGATAAAAAAAATCTGCCCTTTCCCCGGAACACCGCAAATAACTCTGAGATTAAGCGAGCCCCTTGTTAACGTATTAGAAGCCCACCGCTGCTTTCGGTTCATTATACATATCATAAAAATGGTTTTAAATAGTATTTCTGCAACAATGATAAAATGTATGTAGACAAAAACATACGATTGGTTCGGAAAAACTGCGATTCCTAATTCAAAACGCTGACGTCACAGAGTATGAGTGCTGTCAGAAGTGATTCTGGAACAAATTACCATAAGCCACTGCTCTCACTTGTCGCAGAGATAAGCGTGCAAGCTCTATAGGCTAAGAAATAGTCTCGCCGAAACAGCGCCATGTAATAAAATGGCGGTTTCTGCGCGGGGAGCTTATTAAAATAAAGGAATTTACACGTGTCTCCAAGAGACTGGTTAAAAGATGGAGATAAAAGCTTTGTTTAAAATCTGGAAAGTTAAACAGAAACAACTTAGCGTAAACGATTCCAACTGTCTAGATATCTACCTAAGAAATTATTTTACAAAAATAATATTTTTATTTGTTAAGTTTGTTTCATTAACCACTTATTGAGTTTAAATACATCTACTGGTTTCGAAAAATACCATCTTCTTCTTCAGGATGTCAATACTAATGAAAAACATATGCTGTTTCTTTACCAGAATCTATTTAAAAAAAACAATAATTATTAAAAAAATAAATTTAGTACCTAACTCAATTTGTTACTTAATACAAAATTACATGAATAATTTTTAGGAAAACATTTTAGAATGGGACTCGTTGTTAAATTTAATTAGTTGTTTATAATTTTTTTGATTAGTTTTACACACTTTATTTATATCCAACGATTCTAAATTATTTAATTTATGACCAACACCGTTTACATGCAAAATTGACAATCTCAATTTTTTATCAAAACCATGATCATTTTCTATTAAATGATTAGAAAATTCTGATAACCCACTATTGTTCAAACATTTCAAATGCTCCTTTACTTTTATATTAAAATTTCTACCCTTTTTACCAATATAAAATGCAGCACAATCCTTGCAACTAAGTTTATAGACGCCAATAGTATTACAAAAATATTCTTTGTACTACAGAATTCTGCTGACGTGGAGTTAGTGTGAGCCAAATTAAAAAAACGACACACGTACCATACCATTTATAAAAACAATATTTATTTTCCTAATTAATTTTTTTTCGTTAGTGTTTATAAAGATACTAAATATGTATAACACCGTTCATATATATTTTGGTGTCCACAGAATGAAACAATCTTAGAGATGAGAGATAGCCATTTAGTTGAGATATATGAGAGATAGTAATTGTAATATAAACTCAGAGATCGACTTGAGATTGATAGAAATAGACAAAAACTCAAGCCCGAGTTCACAACGTTCGATTTGACAACGAGATTACGTCTAATACCTACAACTATATATTCTGCAAGATAGACAGGCAGAACGCATTAAATTACAATTCAAATTCACCCAAGTGACGAACAGAACATACAATGAGTAGACTGACATTTGATGTGCAATAAACGTGAAGTGAGGCACAAGATGGCGAATCTCTACGACATGGTGTGTACACGAGTACTACTAATACCGAAAGTTGTCTACGAAAAATCTCACGGGAGCAAAACTCGTATTTCAGAGATTATTTTGAGTCGAAAATCTCGTAATTAGTCTACTAGATAAATTCTTTTTGAAATAAAGGTGAAAATAAAATGTTTAATGTTTAAAAATTTCTAACGCAGTTTATGTGACAAATTTCACCGAGGTAGCCATTGAAAAAACATGTTCTATGTTAAAATGTGGAACTTTTTTAAAGTAAGTACAACAAATAAATATAAACTTCAAAACAATAAATCATCCGCGTCCCCACGGTAATATGCTCGAGTTTAACTTTTGTGGTGTATGCCGTAGACGTTAAATTCTCTAACACACCTAACAGAAGGACTACTGTATCTCCAGGTAAAATGGAGAAATATTCCAGGTTTCTGTAAAAAAATTAACTGAATAAAGCAGCAGTGTAGGTAGTTTTGTAGGCTGGTGCGCTTCCATATCAGATCTGCACAACAAAGCAACCCGGTTTGAACTATTTTTATTTTGGCGACTCTACAGCCGAGAGTTGTCTTCAATGATGATCTCATGAGAGCATAATCCGTATCTCAAAGATTAACTATTTTTGTGCTTTACCAAATAAATATATGTACTTAGTAACGCTGGTAAATAGATACTGTCTATGTTGAATTATAATATTGGCGTATTATGTAACACATAATTTTATTATATATTGTATTATAATACAAATTAAATGAATTAACTAGAAAGATATACAGAGAAAATCTATTCATCGAAAAAATATTCAGTTACTACCGGGATGGACCTTTTCCAATCCGGAGAAGCGCGTTCACCATTTCGCTATAGCAATCGAATACATTTTTGGAAAATTTTGAACTTGGTTATATTCTGTAATCTTTCCGATTGATACATCGATTATTTCATTTTTGAAAGCAACCAATTATGTATTGCGGGAAATCTCAAATACATTCGGGTACAACACGCTCTGATGCCATAATTAATCCAATTTATTAAATTATTTCGATAAATATATATTTTATGTATATCTTTCTAGTTGATTAATTTAATTTGTATTAAAATATCACAGAACTATGTTCTGAAAATACTTCACAAGAAAAAATGTGTTTTTTTTTTAAAAATATTATATAATTGTTTTAGGTATACATTAATAATGCGGTGTATAAAGTTAAGTTATTATTTTATGACTTATATAACATAACTGGATTTATCCTCGCTCTATAAAGGTATTACGTGATCCGTTTAGATAGGAGGTGAATGTAATTGGGATATATTACGGTACTTAGTGAAGGACGAAAGAAAATCGATCTCCGTGAAGATCGTCAGCGTAATTCTTCTAACTAATAGTTGATAATTCCAAACTCAATTATAATCTCCGAGATAAATCTTTTTCGGGGACCTTAATTACTAACCCCGCTTCATAGATGGCTCTGTCCTTTTGACAGCGAAAGTTTTAGCGTTCTTCGCGGGATAATGAGACGGAAAAATATGTCGACTAGCGGGTTGTTTGGAATCCGATGCCAGATTTGTGAGTTTTGATCGGATCGCAGCTCCACCCCATCCTTCCGTCATCCCCTGACGCAACCGGCCCCAGGCCCGGCGACAGGGTGGGATCAGGGAGACGACTGTACCGGGCCCCGAAGTCGGGAAGGGCCCCAAACCGTACAATGTAAGATAATTGAAAGCATCGTGAGAACAAATGGATTCTTTAGGAATAGCTAGCAATTTATCATTTACATAAGATTGCATTTATTATTATTGCAAAATATATGTATCGAAAATATGGAATACGTATTAGATGTATTTTTTATAAAAAATACATCTAATAATCCCAAATTATCTGAAACTTATACGGTCAAGCTAGCGAAATTGATATTGCAGTTTTCAAACATTTTCTCATACTAACTCGTCGATTGTTGAGGCTTCTAACAGAACCGTCTTCCAGTACCTGGTTTAGCTGGCCATGCCAAGTTTTCCGCGGAGGTCTTCTATTTCTGGTGTCATCAACATTCGCGTCATATATCTTTCTGACCATTTTCTCTTCTACCATTGGTTCAATAATAAATGCGTTTGTCAGTAAAGAAAGCGCGGGTGTCTTATTCGCTCGCTTTCGGTGCATTACGGCCCAGTTTCCGTTAATTGCAAATCAACTTTTCAGTGAAACAAAATTAATTAAAACAAAATGATTTAATTTTCAGGGTATTATTTACGGTAGGGTGGTTGCAGAAAAGACACATTTTTTGTTTTGTAAATAAATTTTTGGACAAATTTATACACCCTTTACTAGTCATATTGTATATGTGACATCGTTTTGAACAGAGAAGCCTAGAGGGGTCCCAAAAGCATCAGTGAACCGGACCTCAACATTTTTGTTTCCGGGCCTGCCATCCCCTAACCAATCTTTCACGGCCTTCCTTAAACTCGTCGTGTTATCCAAGAAATAAATCAAGAGTCTAAAAGCTATTATTCAGACATTTCTTCACCTCAAATCCTATCTGCACGTCTTGAAAATACTTCAATGAAATGAAATAATATTATTTTTGTATATTTTATACAGGTTGATAATATTTTTATGTTTGAACACCATCATTTAATTACACTTGTCTTATAAAATACCATAGAGCGTAGAATAAAATATCTCGCTCCGAAAAAGTGATCAAAGTCATACTCGTTACCGTGGTGAATACATATTTAAATCAGTACTCATAAACGTTATAACCTACGTTTTGACTCTTTTTGAAATTCACATGTTCGAAAAGCTACAACACTCGCAAATTTTTTTTTTTTTTTTTTTTTCTCTTTATTATGGCCTTCGCCAATTAGGCGTTATTAGCCATTACAAGTATATACAAATGAAATAATACAATTTTTTAAATATATAAACAATTAACATAAATAAATAACCATGGTAATATTATTAATTAATATTAGTAAAAGTATTTGATTTTTGAAAAATAATTAACACATTAATTAACATACATTACATAACATAGTAAGAAGAAGAACATTTATATTGGAAAGTAAAAAATATACCAATTATAACTGAAGTATAAGTGAAGGATTGATTAAAAAAAATATATAACTAAAAATAAAAAAACAATATAATATTTCAATTCATATAAAGTATTAATTGAATTTATAAAGAAAATTGCGTAAATATATATTATACTTTCACATTTCTCTTAATTTGAACAATATAACATAACCAAACATGATAGACCAAAACCGTAAAAAACAACTAAAATTATTTTAACAAAACTTTACAACATTACTATTTTCAAAGACAGTTCTTTTAATTGTAATATAACAATATTTTTAACATCAAGACAATATTGTGAATGTATGAAAGTATACATTCACAATATTAATAAACATAAAATATATTTGAAATATATTAACAAATTATAAAAATCACCAAAGGAAGTAATAAATAAAAACTTAAACAAAATAACCATCATTGCAATTGAGATTCCCTTATATTAAGATATTAAAGAAAATTGTGAGGGTATATAAATTATACGTTCACATTTCTCTCATTGTGAAACAACCAAAACATTACATCAAATATATTGATATTTACATTATTTTAAATATAGTTAAAAATACGCTTAAATTTATTAAAGATTCATAACATTAAGTTTTAAATATTTACATAAAGATAATATGACATGATTTGTTGGTGAATAAAGGACAGATTGTATGTTTAATGGCAAAGTTGCAAATTGTTTGATTAGATTTGTTATTAAATTTTCCCTATCGACCATTATTGGGCATTCAAAAAATATGTGATTGAGATCTCCAACACCTATACCACACTCGCATATCGGTGAATTATTACAATTAATTTTAAAGAGATGAGCTGTAGAACAACAGTGATTAGATCTTAGGCGACATATAGTTACAATCTTATCCCTACTTAAAAGTGAACCTACATACCATGGCTTAGAGAGAATATTTGGATGAATATGGCCAAAAAATGTACCTTTAACTTTGATTCATTCCACTGAGAACTCCAAGTTTCCCGACTTTTTCTTTTTAGAACTGTAATCATATCTGACGCAATTAGACGATCATGTTTAAGATTCCCTACTTTACATGCTTCCTTTGCCAGAGAATCAGTGGTTTCATTACCAATTATACCAACATGACTGGGAATCCACGCTAAAATAATATTCGAATTTTTGAAAAACAAGCTATAAAGCAGAAATTTTATTTTGACGAAAATATGTGACAGGTTTGATTTAAAGGGAGAAGATAATAATAATAATTTAAGACAACTGAGTGAATCTGTAAAAATGGTTACTTTATCAAGCCCATGTAAGTCAACAAACTGAAGGGCTTCAAGAATTGCTATCGATTCAGCAGCAAAACTAGACGTATCATCTGGGAGTTTAAAGACTCCGGTTGAATATGGGTTAACACAAAGGAATGCTGCTCCAGCTGAAACAGGAGACTGGGTTTTAGAACCATCTGTATAAATAAAAGAAAATCCAGGCCATCTTTCGTTAGTTATCCGATTAAATTCTTTGCGAACAATTGAAGCATTTTGTGATGAACAAAATTGTTTTGTTAAACCCAAATCAAGGCAGATATTATTTTCTAAAATAATACTTTCATGTGGAATCAGGTACAGTGGAATTGAATGACTTCGATAAATTTTTAGGGCGCAGTAAGATAACGAATGGTAACTCGTCACAAGTAAGGGATGTTTTTTGTTTCGCCAAAAGGGTTTGTTGTGACAATAACTATGCAAAAGTTGTAACTTTGGTGTTAATGGATGAGAAAGCATACTAAGACGGTTGACAAAAAATTTGTCAGACTGAAGTTGGCGTCTTATTTCTAAAGGTGGTTCGACATTTTCTACCTGAAGAACGTTAATTGGTGTCGATTTCATGCATCCAGATATCAGCCTAAGACATTTATATTGGATTTGATTAAGTTTTTTTGCTAAGTACTTTGGCAATGGATCCAGAAGAAAAGAGGCGTAATCAAGATGAGATCTGACAAGTGCATTGTACATTAATCTTAGAACTGTAGGATGAGAGCCCCACCAAATTCCCGCTGTTGCTTTGATAACATTGAAGTTTTTATTACATTTCGATAAAATTTCAGAAATATGGTTAAACCAAGATAAAGACGATTGGAAATTTAATCCAAGAAATTTTACCGACGAGCTTATTTCAAGGGGTTGGTTTTCGAAATGTACAATGAAATTTGGGGTTATCTTTTTTTTGGAAAAAACAACAATTTTGCTCTTTTCTGGGCACAAGCGCAAACCATTATACGCAAGCCATAAGCTTAAGTCATTCAGAGCTTTCTCAATTTGAATTAAAGCCAAAGAAATTGTTTTTTCTGAAATATAAATAGTTATATCATCTGCAAACGAAATAATTCTAGTGTTTAGTAATAACAGCTTCTAAATCTGATATATATAAATTAAAAAGTATTGGACTTAAGACTGATCCTTGTCCGAGACCTTTCCATACAACTCTAGTACCAACTATACATCCCTGCACGAATACGTGGATGGTTCTACAACAAAGAAGATTTTTTATAAAAATAATAATCTTTTCAGGAATGTTCATCTTGCGGAGTTTATCCACAAGTATTGGAATATGAATATTGTCGTATGCGCCGATGATATCTAAAAAAACAGCTATTAAATATTCTTTTCTAGAAAATGACAAATTTATATCCGTAGTAAAAATAGACAAATTATCCAGAGTGCTTCTGCCTTTCCGAAAACCGAATTGTGATTTTGAAAGTAGATGATTATGTTCTACAAACCAGTCTAACCTATTTTTAATTAAATGCTCCATTATTTTACAAAAACACGATGATAAAGCAATAGGACGATATGAGGATCCATTTGATGGATCTTTATTTGGTTTGAGAATTGGAATAATATATTGAGATTTCCAACTGTCAGGGATCAAACCCGTGGAAAAGATTTCATTGAAAATATTAAGAATTATTGTATGGAATTTTAAATTAGCTAGTTTTATTAAAGAATACGGAATGTCATCTGGTCCAGGAGAAGAATCATTTAAATTTTAAAGAACAAATTTTAATTCAAAAATAACAAAGGGGCCTTCCAGAGGATGAGAATTAGTGAGATTAGATGGCTGAGGGAGTTCTTGACCTGATGGACAAAAAGAGGGAGCTAATTTGTCCATGAAACTATTCAACCAAGAAGAAGTGGGAGCAAGTTGGATAGGAGGATTATATGAAGATCTAAATCTTCGAATCATTTTCCAAACAGTGGTTAAAGTAGTATCTGGAGATAAGGCCTCACAAAATGAAGCCCATCCTGCCCTTTTTTTATTTCTTAGAAGCTGTCTGGTTTGAGCAGAGATTTTTTTGAATTCAAGATAATTTTGTAAAGTCATATTTTTACAGTAAATTTTAGTGGCTTTTTTCCTTTTTCCTACAGCGAGAGTACAATCGAGATCCCACCAAGGGGCAGGATGAGGTTTGTGTAAATTATAAATAGTAAAAGGGATATGTTTTTGAGATATGCTTTTAAGAATGTCTACCATTTTATTATAAGACTGAATGCAATTATCTGACGGATGAAAGGAAGAAGACATAGCACTGTCAAGTTCTATCGCGTAGCTAAGTAAGTCAGCTTTTTTAGATTGCAGTCGATATTTAGGTCTTGGAGTAGCTCTACTGACTTGAGGGGTTTGAAAAGATAAAATTATTGGAAAGTGATCGCTACCACAACAATCGGGAACAATGTCCCATGATAGCAACGATGCTACATTACTAGAACAGATGGAGAGGTCAACTGCACTAGGATTTTGGGAGGGGAGTGGTACTCTTGTGGGAGAACCATGATTAAGTAAACATAAATTTGCAGAATCTAATAAATCTATTATTCTTTTACCAGATTTATCATCAGAAGAACAACCCCAAACGGTAGAATGTGCATTAAAGTCACCCATTATAATGATCGGTGAAGGTAAAGAAGATATAAAATTATTCCACCAATTATGATTAAAAACAGAAGATGGATTACAGTACGTGGAAACTATTGTAATATTATCATAACGTATCGCACATATTTGTACATTATGATCTGGAGGAGAAACGGGAATTGATTGAAATGGGATACCATTTTTGATTAGGATGGCAGAACCTCCTCCTCCATCTGACCGATCACACCTAACACATGAATATCCTTTCACATGAAAACGGAGAGACGGCTTAAACCATGTCTCTGAGATGGAAGCAATAGAAATTGAGTAATTTTGTAATAAATAAAGAAGATTAATTCGATTAGAAACAGCGCTTCTCGTGTTCCACTGAAGAAGAACTGCCATTATTTGGGAGAGAGTTTGATATATTTGAAATTATTTCGGCAGCGTTGGACGGTATTTTATTCTGAGATATAATATTAATTAAAAGTGTTAATAAAGTTTTAATAATATCAGAAGAATTATTATTATTAAAAGAAAGAGAATCATTATTTGAAAGGAAAGCAACTCCATTGGAGTTACCATTAGATTGGGAATTACCATTGGGAGAAATATAGATAGAATTTAATGTGGATTGGTCATTTGATAGATAAGAAGGCTGATATGTTTTTGGGGTACGGAAAGTGAAACTAGTTTTCTTTTGTGAAGATGGTTTTATAGAGACATGGTTATTTTTTTCCGCAAGTACTTGCGAGAAGAGAGGAGATTCAGAAAATTTAGTCGGAGATGACGTAGAAGTTTTTTCCGCAAAGGAAGATTTTGCAGGAGAAAAGGATTTTGATGCCTCAAAATAGGAAAGGTTTTCAGACGCCATAATATGTTTAATATTTTTTTGTCTGGTAAATTCAGGACAGATGATGTTAGTGGCGTTGTGCTGACCAGAACAATTGAGGCAAGAAGGCATTATATTTATTTTGGGACATTCTTCGCCCAGGTGTGCATCGCCGCACTTAAAACAGCGGGGATTGGATCTGCATGCAGTTTTTGTGTGACCAAATCTACAGCATCGGAAACATTGTATCGTTGGATAAACATACTGTTCTACAGGAAGAGAATTATAATGTAAATATACATACTTTGGAAGATTTTGCCCTTCAAATGTTATCACGACTGATTGAGATGGAAGCCACTGAACAGTGCCAGATTTTGTGTCTTTGTAATTTAATCGTCGGACTTTAGATGGTTTTCCGAAATGATCCGGAACATTAATTTGTTCGATGATGTCATTATCTGACATATCGACTGGAATACCCTTAACCAGACCCATGCGAGTAACCTGGTAAGCCGGAATTACTGCTGAGTACTGATTAATGGTCAGAGAGGAGTAGCAAAATTCATTTGCTGACTTGTAGTCTTTAAATTGAACTGACACTTTAAATTTTCCAAGAGATTTGACTCCCCCGGGAGAAATATTTTTAATTTTGTTTCGAAACAAAAAGTTTCCGAAATGTATGGGATGTATGGATGAGGATTTATCATCTCCGCTAATTTTCTGTACATGAACTGTGTATGGACCACAGTCAGTTGATTTATAAGAATTCATTACAGACTCTCTGGGTTTTTTTGATAATGTCGTATCACCCGGACACGCATCTCTCCGTTTTCTTGGATCGGATATGTCAGATGGGGCCGGGGACAACTTTTCAGTTGCCCCCATTCCGTTGTTGGTGGTTGCCAAGGTAAACAATAACAAAAATTTCCTAGTGAAAAAAAAAAAACTACCAAAATCGTCTAAAACAGATAAAAAAGACAATAAATTTAAAAAATAATTACCACAAATGGTAAAAATAATTAAAGCAAGAAAAAAACTATGTTTTTATAATTATAAAAACAGAAAAAACGAAATAAATAAATTTAAACGAACCCCAAGTCAATGAAGCTGATGACGCTAAAACGGTTGCCAAGCAACTCCCACTCGCAAATTTGGAAATAAATTTTAAAGCACTTTCACATCTCGGTAGGTAAGTAAAAAAGTTTATTTGTTTTGAATTTGAAAACTGAATTTCTACAAAATACTTGCTAACAAATTTGAATTAAAAAAATAATACGTACTTATCTAGTATATACTCATACAAAGTACAACGCCAAGCAACTGTTTTCTAACAAATGAATTTTTAAGGATATGTGAATTGGCAATATTTTGGAAATGAATGTGCTGATAAACTGGCCAAGGAGGTTACTCTTTTCGGAGTTTTACCCCATCAATTCCGTATCCCGATGTATAATAGACTAAATATGGTACAAAAAATGTACGAATTCTATCTGGATTGCACAATGGATGGATCCAAATAACCAGAAGGGTAATCGGCTTAAAATAATTCAAAGATCTATTCCCCGCACGCCCTGGTTCTCCAAAAGGAAAATCTCCAAGAGAACAATATCAAATATCTCTAGAATGAGAATTGGGGATTACCAGGTAGCCTCACATTTGTTCAGATTGAACTTGATAGATTCCCCAATGAGCGAGGAGGAAACCCTTGACCATATCTTTTTTGCCTGTCCATTGCGGATCACAGGTTTTTTTTACAGTAATCTCGTCCGTGGTAATTTTCAACTCCCGGTTAACTTGTGTCATCTTCTTTCTATATAATAGCAAATTTTTTGAACGACAATGGTATTGAATTGTAATGTAATATTTCCTATTCTATAATATTATAGTACTTTTTTTCTATAAAATGGAGTTTTAACTTGATAAATGGCACAAATCACTTTTGAAGGGTGGATTGCCTGTTTAAAAGAAGAAAAATTGGTAATAATGTTGACAGCGTCTGTTCTCTGTCTTAGTGTATGTTGGTAATTTATAATAGGTAATTAAATTATTACATACATTTTGCGTCCGACCTACAGTCGTTATAACCATAATATTTGTTACAAATTTTACATATGGTGTTTATTCATTTTAATATAGATTTTTATTTTATTTATTTAGACACATATGATACATTGAAAAACTTAAAAGAATACAGTCTGTTACATATATTTTTTAAAACAGATTTTAAAATGCATTGCCCAACTAGGCAAGCCTGTTTTAGGGCAAATAAATTTTTTGTTTTTAACCACTTTATGAGTTAAATTTAACCGTTTAAGTGCTAAGCAATTTCCGATACAAACGATCGCAGCGCTTTTGCGACGCGTAGCATTCAAACGGTTAATACACCAAATGGTTTCGGAAAATACTGTTTTCTTCACCAGGATGTAAAATTGACTAACTAAAGCCATATGTTAAATGGTATAAATTCAATTAAAAAAAAAACTTTAGATTATTTAACGTTGTTTTTTTAACCATTTTATCAGTTATTTTATTACACCAACCGGTTTCGGAATATACCACTCCCTTCGTCAGGATGTCAAATTAACTAACTAAAAATAAAAAAATCTTCTAGTCGTTACTATTCTATTCTTTTTTTTTAATCAATTTCATTAAATTGTATTTTCCGAAACCTATTGATGTATTAAAGTAACCAATTAAGTGGTTCAAAAAACAAAGTTAAATAATTTACTTATATAAAAATGAACATTAACTACAAAGTTTAATTTTCAAATATTAATAATAAAAATATTTAAAGAATAAATCTAGTATCTAATTTAAATTGTTACGATGGTGGAAGATCTAGAAATTAACTTGATACAATAAAGGAGATGCTATTTTCTGAAATCGGTTGGTGTCTTAAATTTAACTTTAAATTTTATAATTTTTATTTTTTGCCTAACCGTATAAAAGTTTTAAGTGGCTAAAAACAAAGTTTTAAATAATTGATATTAAAATGTTATAATTCTAAATATTATAATTCGTTGTCAGAAATTATCAAAACTTAGAAATGACTTGTGTTTAAAAAACCGTGTATGTTTCTGGGGCTCGGAATAATCAAAGCCCACCCTTCTCCCTTCAGCCAGCGCCGTGACGCACATCCCCGAACCCTTAACAAGTCGTCCATATATTATATTTACCGACTGGCTCGACCGAAGCCCGATAAGATATTATTTTCTTGCAGGTCGCAGTCTCCGTTTCTTCTTACGTCTCATGGTTGAAGTGCCGCACGTCATGCAATAGTAAGATCTCTTAAATATGTTTGGAGTTGTGTTAAAATAAACAAGTATTCATGTAGGAACCAACAGAGTGGCTCAATAAAATATTCACGTTTTATAAAATGTTTTAATTAACAGTTGAAACTCGTTTACTTATATTACAGTAAACTCTAGATATTAACTTACTGCTAGTGAAAATATAACCAAACCTGTTTAATCTTGTTGGCTTACGAGGCTATAAATTAATTTATATTCTTCAGAGTTCTTGTCACGCTCTGAAATGATGTCACGTCCCGAAACGATGACCCAAGAAGTTAACCAAAGATAATAAGTAAATCTAGATTTCTCTCAAGAAAACCAAATCATAATTATACATAAATCTCATCTCAGACCGGTTAGAGAGCTGGGTGATAAGATAAATTTAGACATTTTGAGAGGAAGACGGCGGCCGTGGGGTGCTGCTCTATGGGTTATGGCGTCGATAATTAAGACAAAGATAAGATTTTTACTAAAATAAAGCGTATTTACGCGCCTTTGTTCCTTCGATTGGTATACTTATGATTTCTTGTGGTTGTATTGGTCATATGTGTATGTAAATATTTCTACCCTTTTCGGAGGTTGTAGAGGACACAAGACGACACGAAACGTACGGTAAAGAGGTTCTCATAATCGGAGTGACGGGAGTGCGCATTGCAGTCACTGGTTTGTTCCATCACTAATGATCTCCTACTTATTTTAACGCACATAGTTAATGATTAAGTGATATTAACAAGAACATAATTCGTGATGACTTAAATAACCGTTAAACATTGGTCTTCACTGATTAAGAATATTTATAGCAACATACGTTTAAACAACTGTATACCTATTATCAATGTCAAGCAATAAATTTGCATGCGTATTACGCAAAATGATCGCGACCAAATGTAAGGAATGGTCTTAAATAAAACACTAACTTCTAACTCTATAATTTAATGCTCTTTTCAGAAACCTTTTTTAAGAGTGCGGCAATTTTCATGATTCGAGAACTCAGAAAAGTTATTATCTGGAAGACGTAATTAGTGATCGTTATCATATATTTAAATTACCGCGAGTATTAAAAACTAGCACAGCATTATCACCGAAAAATTAAACAGATCAGTAAAATAATTATTTACTTTTATTAAATTTTTGTCTTCACTTTTTCCTTTCACTCTTCCATTTGGGTACCAAAAGCTTCTGGATATCGTACTGTATTGTACTGTATTGTATTGTATTATATGACGATCCCTACTACCTTTTGTTTCCAGGGTCTCGCCGCAAACCTGACCTAAATTAACCTTAAAACACTTAACTACATTTAACAGACATTTTAAATTTAATTTTGCAACTTTACGAATCAAATGTGGTGTTGGTTATGCAGCGAGAATATTGAATATCTAATATGAAATCAGATTAAGTTATTGCTGGAGTAGATATTTAAACTTCAAATCGATCAAAAAATGTAGATTGTATACAGAACAGACAGACAGACATTCAATTTTATATGCTTATATAAAACTGAACTGAAAATAACAGCACATATTTGACTTTCAATAATATATTATAAACAAATTTAAAAGGTGACTATTTGAGTATTGTGTAAAAAGCTGGTATAATGCCATTTTTTTACACTAATAATAAATTAAGAATTATAAATTAAATAACAAGCATAAAGACGACATAAAAAAAATCGGGTGTCTACAAATTAATTTGCAATGATTGCAATTATTTTTATATAGGTAAAACTTACAGAAATTTTGATATCAGAATTAAGGAGCACTTGAGATGCCTAATAACAACAAGTATTCAGAATTTTCTAATCACCTTTTGGAAACAAACCATTCTTTTGAAATTAACAAGGGTTTAGAAATTATACATACAAATACTAGGGGTTTACAGTTAGAAATTTAAGAAATAAGAAAAGGCGATAGCAAGCTAAATATTATAAATAACCAAATACTCTTTGCAACTAGTCACCCTTTAAATTTGTTTTCACATTAGTTCTTACTTATTCAGCACTTGATAGTTTTGTTATTATCTGTGCTTGTATTTTTTAATTTCAGTACACAATGTTTCCTGAAGAAGATGCCATAGGTATCGAAACATGTAGTATAATCAATACAGTTTGCAGCTATCTAATTTTATTTTTATTTAAATATATTCATTTACATGTGAAATATGTATCTTTTTTAGAATATGTATTCAACATTTAAGTATGAAAAATATAACTTTTTTCTAGTTTATTTCAATGGGTCCCTTCAAAAACAATAGATAGAGGTTTAACTGTATACATATATAACTTATATCTACGTTTTATTTGTATTCATATCATCAGATAATGTTCTAAATAAATAAAACCTACCTACACATAACACAGACGCGCGCGCGCGCGATGTTTACGTATACTAATGAGAGTGGTTGTAATTGTACTCTTTCATGTCTCTCGATTCAAACCATTTTACTTAGAGTACGTTTCACCTTATTGTAAAACTCGTCTTTACGGCGAACGTTCAGATATCGCCCATATTTATTTCCTTCAGAAATAATCACACGTCAATCCATTCCGCAGAATTGCGCCAACTCCATCTTGTTATACACAAAGTGTGCAGAATGGTGGAATCCGATCCATTATACATTATTATTGACCCAATTTATTTTCTTTGACAGCTTCTTTTCCTTGCGGAGCATTCATATTTTGTCAAAGAGCGTTCTCCGTTGTGCTATAAATTTAATTACAAATTTATTAAGTCTTCGCTTCATCGATATCGCGGCCAGAGGAACGGCCATCTTGTATTAGTAAAACCGAGCAAAAAAATATTTCAATGGAATTTATGAGAAGACTATACGCTACACGTACTCGTCTTTATAAAGTTGTAAGTCAATATTCTAATGGACCGAGTTCGAAATGATCTTTTAATGAGACTTTGAGTGTTTGTTAAGTTACGCGTGTAGGTACTAGATGCGTCCAATCAGCGAGTAAAACCGCGATTTATACACACCTTTAGCGACTCTCAAAGATCAAAGGTAAATTGAGAGATCATTGTGGACACGAGCCTTAACGATGAGTGTGTACTCGTATATTATTACATACAGAACAAAGGGTGTATTTCCTTTCTGAATCTTCAGGTAACTCGTGCGATATAATGTAGATTTAGGTTGGTAGGTATATATCGAGATGATTCAGGATGTACGCGATCAATTAATTAAAATAAAACTCAGATGCAAAACAAATCCAACGCTACCGATTTACCGGGATGAACTAGTTTTAGAAATCAAATTTACCATTCATGTTTTATCCACGTGTTATATTAAAATTTGATTACTCAGTTCATTAATGGCACCGCGTTGAAGGTAAAAATATATCGTATATCTATAACACTGAATTAAATAGTACACGTTGATTGTGCAGAAACCTGCGTGGTAAAGCATGCACGTATTTTTTTTAAGAAGACCGTGTTAACTCGGAACACATTTGTAAAAAGCAATATACTATTTACTTCGTCCACATGATCTCTATTTGGCAGTTGGGTGTGGTACAAAAATTTACGTTTTATCGTACATAGAGCATTCGTTTTAGGTATATGTAGACATAAGTCGATGATTTCTCGGAATATTTCGTATTCGTGTTTAAACATGAGCTAAAATCAAACATTTTAAATACAATTTAAATAAAAACGCAACTTTACATAAAATATGATATTAGTTAAATAATAGTATAAATTACAAAGTCGAATAAACCTCGAAATATACAAAAAGGCTCGTCAAAATTACCAATTTTTATGTTTTCAGGGATGCTTGGGCAACAATAAAAATTATAACGTGCTCAAATTTACATATATTTTAGGCTAATTTTCGCAAAAATATTTTGAATGAAGGTACCTGTATTTTTTTAATCTTACTGGTTAATGTTATTGTATACATTTTCCCCTTTACCGACATTATTTATAAAACGTGATGCGACCAGAATAACTGTTCATACAGAATAAATTTTGTAGGACGAAAATGTTTGAGAAAATTCAGTGAAAAAATATCAATTCTCTCTGTTTTCCGTGTGTGTAAGAAATACGCTAGGTACACAACACGCAAGTATTGTTTTATATAAAAGTATATTTTAAAGTCTATCTTATTCAGAGATTTAATGTATTGATTTTCGATAAAACATGCATATATCCTCTTGAATTAATGCGGATGTTTAAGGGTTAACTAATAATATTACATTTACGATTGTGTAGAAACTGCTGAAGCAATTAATTCTCCCTTAAGCACATGTTTTATGACGCTCATAATATCGTCATGAACGGAAAAACCAGCTTCCGGTAAAATGGCGACAGCGTGTATTTGACAGGAAGAAGAAATTTAATACTACCCGATAGCTGTATAAGTCATCTTTCGGCTGTCCTTCGTGATTGAAGGTATTTAGGTAGCTGAAGAGTTCAATTCTGGATCTACAAGTCCTGGGACATACACTAGCTCTGCTTTAATTTTTCTTTTATTTTGTTTCTCACTACTGTTGGTGTTCTGTCAAAATATGTTGACTTCTACAGCTAGGTATGTCTTCTCTAGTTTGTTCCCAGGTATCATTTTTAATGTTGCCCTTTTAAAGGTTCGCTTTCAGGGAGTCTTTGTATAGTGCAAGTAGTTGTCACGAGGAATCTGAATAAATAAGTGTTCAGGAGCAGAACATTATCTTCGCCACTCCCTATAATATTCCTTATAGTGTACTTATAGTTTTTCCAATAACGATATAATATTTTACGGTAATAGCTTTCAGTATATTTATGAATACATTATGACATGGCCTAATTAAGAATTATAAACGGTGTTGGTCACAAATGAAATAATTTGGAATCGTTGGAGATAAATAAAGCATGTAAAACTAATCAGGAAATTGTAAACAGCCAACTAAATTTAACTACGAATCCTATTCTAAATTTTTTTCCTAAAAATTATTCGACTAAATTTGTATTGATCAGCAATTTGAGTTAGGTACTAAATTTATTTTTTAAATAATAGATTCTGATGAAGAAACAATGCTATATATTTTTGGTTAGTTATGATATCCTGAAGAAGAAAATGGTATTTTTCGAAACCCGTAGATGTATTTAAACTCAATTTAAGTGGTTAATAAAACAAAGATAATAAATAAAAAATAATAATTAAGAATTAGTTCACGCAAAACGAGTTAATAATCAACGTAACGTATTATAATCAAAGCCAGGTACTTGCTAAGATTGCAAACGATAGGTACTAAAAATGTATTTGTATAGCTACACATATGATAACCTCTACTTCAGCCGCTGGAAGGGTTGTAGAACCGACCGACCGTTTATTGAACGAAAATTTACGGCGGCAAGCCCAAAAGGAACTGTACATCAGAGATTTTATTTAAAAATATACTAAAAATCCATATTTTCACAAAATCACATCCATAAGTTCAAAATAAAAATTATCCAATCCTATTAATATTATTATTATCATTTAAAGGTATTAAAAAAAAATTGCATGTCAATATGATTTACGTATTTTAAATACACCCAAAGATTTCTAATAAGGTAGTTAGAATTGAATTTTTAAAAATGTTTTAAGAGCTAAAAAGAACTAAGATTATCGTTAATTAGTTGTACTAGTCATCAGATTGTCTAAATCAGGAAACGAAAGGAATAATATTTTTTTTACCTGATTTACGAAGACTAAAAAATATTCTGTATAATGAATTCTGGGATTAATTTCGATTTAATTATATGTTTCTATAAAGCCGTGATAAGAGAATTGTGTCTGAAGACTTGGGTCACAGTGTACGTCGCAACTATGACCCTATTTTGCAATTACTTAGATACACAATGTAAGGATCTCATTCTTTGCGATTTCTTGTCCATTAATCGAATTATTAGCTTTACTAGCTATCGACATAATAGTTTGAACCTTGAACTGTAAAGGCTGTATGCGCCATAGTTTCTCAATTAAATTTAGTCGCGGAACCTTCTTGCAGAGTAGCAGAAGAAAAATGTACTCGGTCTTTTAAAATGAAAATTGCATTTTTACAGCGAGAAAACAAAATGTTTTATTCGCTTTCATGTCTCGTAAATAAATGGAGCCGCTCTATTTAAGACCCTGGAAAGGGAAAAAATGATCAAGTTTTACTTTTAATTAAATAATAAATTATAATATCAGCTTATTTGTATACTTTTCTTAGTATTAAAAATAAACAAAAAATGGCATCACACATTTTAATAAGCAGAGTGTAATAGGTATTTTAAAATACTTCTACACAATTTGAAAAACACTGCCGCATACTATATTGCAAACTGTTAGCTATAAAAATGTTTGTGATATTACTATGTATTACAAGCAAAGTCCGCCCACCGTTTTGCAGGAAATTTTCATTTGGTTTTATCACAGTAATAACATCAATGCGAAATCGTAAACTTCGCCATTTTTCTTAAAGAACAATGAGCTTGTTTTTATTTCGACTCATGCAAGTGACCCGTTTCTTTAGGGTGGGCTCCAAGTCTCCAGAGGTGCGGGCGCAGGATGGAAAAATTGTGCGATCGGGTGGGAGAATGAACATTAATCTGATCTGATGTGACACGTGTTCCGTGTACGCGAAACTCTATTTCTTATTTTAAAAATAAAGATTTTATCTTTCTATAGTGCCTAAGCTGTTGCATTAATGTCTTTGAAGGTATTACTACGAAATGATCACATTGGATATTCATATTATGTTCAATATGATTCGGAATGAATACATCAGACATGGTGGGATAAGATCCCGTGGACTGTATCGATTAAAATTAATGGTTAGGTTAGGTTAATAATGGCACATGGATCTGGCCTACCTTGATCTGAAGTCCCGGGTTGGACGTCAATTTTCACCTCCACTTGACTCGCACTTTTGTAGTGAAGAACGGAGATACCACTGCACTTCCGGAGATGTGTAGAACACTGCTTCTTCGTGGTCCAGATTTGTACACACGGCGACAATTTTGATCCACAAAAAAAGCCTATTAACAGCTCGGCATCGAAATGCAATCTGGTTTCGCGTCGGCGAAATCCTTAATGATTAGTTGGGTAGAGCGGGAAAGATATATTATTGTGAAGTTGTAATTATTCAGAACATAGGTAATTATAAATATATACATATAAAATCAATTTTGTCGAAAAATATTGTTTTTGCGTCACCGGGATTCGAACCTGGATCTCTATTCCAATCCGGGGAAGTACACTACCAATTGTGTTATAACACCAGTATTTTTCATGACAAATTTTCGAACCTATTTGTCACATTTTTCAAATTAATACACCTGTCGTTCCACTATTTGAACAATCTACATTATTTTTATATATTATTGTTTATTGGACAGACGGAATGCACAGGGAGTATTCAACAGGACATATTACAATATATATTGTTTTGTTTTGTAACCATATTGTCCCATAAAAGACAGTCAAACGATTCGTTAACTAATTTTGGCGCACGCTTTGCATGTATTACATTATTTTTTTGTTATTATTCCTGACCATATTTTGCTACGTATTAGGTTTATCTTGTTTTGAATAAATTTCAAAATAATATCAGCTGTTAGGTTTCTTTAACAGTTAACGCTTAATTGTTGGTTCGTGCGAACCCATATTAGAGACGTAAACTGAAAATTTAGCTTCCATTTGTTCATCATATTATATAGGCAATATGTGTACAAATGGTATGGTTAATGACCAAAGTTCACAATTTTCGGTAAAGTGAAGAACGGACTTTTTCTCAGGTCTACAACTAAATTACTGAGTAAAATTTTAACCACGTATTAATCAGTATAATTTAGTATTCCATTATAAAACTTGAGATTTTCGAAAATATTTAAGAACGTTAAAATGCCGTCCATAGAAAAAAAGATTTAATATTCACTAAATGATTCAGTGAATGGCGTCGACTTTTTGCAAGTCCCCAGAGGGCTCCAACAAAACTAGTATGTAGGTACTAGGTAAACATAAAACCATGATTGGCAAAACAGAGTATCCGAAAAAATTTTTTTACAGGGGGAGGTTTTTTCTAGATGTGTACAGGACTCGCAATGGATCGGTACAAACCGGAATTCCGGTCTGGTTTGTGGAACTTTCACAAATATATTTCCGATTCGTGAGATTCATACAAACATAGCTCCGGTTATTGATATCCTGCCAATTTTAAATACATTTTTTTTTGCTCCCCAATCCCGGTGTATTGCAGAGGGCCAATAGACGTTCACTACATCGGGGCATATAAAACAATTTTTACTTTCAAAATTATGCAAAAAAATCGGTAACAAATGGTATTTAGTCAGAATTGTAAACAAAAAATTAACAGATAGATAAAACAAATAAACTATGGAGATCCATCGCCTACCGCCGTTCATCCTTGAACGCACCATGCATTTACTGGTGCGTAAAACCAGAGGCGTAAAAATACGTCTGGAACCAAAGTTACAATAACCATGCTACAATAATCATTTGACTAGCAGCCGCTCGAGAGGCCGGCTCCTGAGCGCCACTCTTCTCGCAGCCGCCTTCCAGATAATATTTCCAGGAAGACTGTGTATTTATCTAATCTGAAACTTTGCTTAACAATATATCTAGTAAAAAGGTAAGTAGTTAATATTTTCTAACCTTGTATAGTCTGCCATACAACACATGCGATACACCGATTTATAATCATCATACAGATCTTCAAACGAACACGTGAGTGGTGGGTGATTCATGGGGCACCCACCACTCACACATCAGCTTATCTACAGTAAACCACACACGCACATATCTCACATATTATTCCTCATAAAACCAAACATCAATAAAATATTATTATTAAAATAATCAAATTTATCAATTAATAAAGATTAATAAAATCATTATGGTTTAAACAATTGTATAGAAAAAATAAAAAGTTTGTATTGTAAAAATTTTAATACAAACATAAAAATTGATCATAAAAAGAACTCTTCCACCTAGTTCTTCACAATGTTTTGCTTTTCCCAAAACACACTGAACAGGGGTTTTTTTAAAAATGTTACTTTGAATTAAATTTTTTTTTTTTTAATTTGTCGATTACGGTATTTTGATTGAAGGACCTAAAAATAAAACAACTTTTACATGGGTATTTAAGAAAAAATACCGTATCCGAATCGTCGACCAACGAGGTCAGACACGTGGCAATACGCCCCATACAACTCTACTGAATCAATAAATTAAAAAAATTACCCACGTACAATCAGCGTACCTACCTAGGTATCTCTTTTATTCATTACAGATATTTTTATACTAGAGTCACCATTATAGAAAGAAACAGGTACCAAAAATAAATCAAATGACTATGATACTAGGTTTAATAAAATCATATTTTTACTCCATATTATATAAATAATAAGAAAAAAAAAATTCTTATTCCTAAAATTTCAAATTTATCTAACAGTAAACCCCTAGCATATGTATATAAAATCTCTAAACCCTTGTTAGTGTAAAAATATTGGTTTGTTTCCTAAATTTGATTGGCGAATTCAGAATAGTTGTTGCTATTTAAATATCTCAAGTGCGCCTTAATTCTAATATAAAAATTTCTGTAAGTTTTACCGATATAAAAATGATTGCAATCATTGCAAATTAATGTGTAGACCGTCGATTTTTTAAAAATATCATCCTTGTTAAATAAAAAGTGTCAACAGCAAATTAAAAATTATAAATAACCAAATCCTTTTGGTAAATAATCACCATTTAAATTTGTTTTCATAGTAGTTCCTAATTTTTTACCTACCACTTACTTATACTTTTATAGTTTTGTTTATATCTATGCTTGAATTTTTAATAAATTGTTTCCTATAGGTATCGAAACATGTTGATTTATCAATAAATATTGGTTTAAACAAAGTGTTTTTTCTTATTATTTATAAATCGTGTTTTGTTTGTGAAGTCATGATATTTTTTAATATACCATGTTCCGTGATAATTTAAACAAATTTAGATAAGCCAATTAGGAAACAAGCTCAACTATACTTTGATAACAAATAAATTTATTTTGTATGTACTTACTTACTTGCTTACTTACCATCACGCCGTTTCCCCGTGGGGGTAGGCAGAGAGGATAGAGCGCCACACTCTTCTGTCCTGACATACAATTCTCGCCTCATCCACATTCATACATCTTGTCATACAAGCTCGCCGATTGTTGAGGCTTCTAACAGAACCATCATCCATTATCTGGTTTACCTGGTCGTGCCAAGTCTTCCGCGGACGTCCTCTATTTCTGGTTCCATCAACACTTGCGTCATATATCTTTCTTACCATTCTCTCCACATTCATCCTTTCCATATGACCAAACCACCTAAGTGATCCTTTCTTAATCTTACTCACTATACTAAGATCAGCTTTATATTTTTTCCTTATTTCTTCATTCTTTACTCTGTCATAAATAGATTTGCCACAAATACGTCTAAGTGATCTCATTTCCACTTTTGAATGTAATCATTTTTATTTGAAGTAAAATTTAAGCGGTTTATTTTGCGCGTTTGAACATTTAAAAAAAAATCTTTTAGATAAATCAATATAATTCTCCGTATCCACAGATGACATTTTTATGAGAATTCGACAGGAGACAAACTTTGAGGTAAGAATTATGCTCCCGTGAGATTCTTTGGAGACAACTCTCAACTATCGTCATCCACCGTGAATACACAAAGTCTCAAAGATTCCCTTGTTGTACATCAAATGTTAAATATTAGATCATTGACGTTCTGTTCGTTACTTGGGTTAATTTAAATATCCCTAGTAGCGGTTAAAAAGACATAAATTGTTTTAATTTAATGCCTTGTTTTCGTCTAATTTAAAAAAATAAATAAGTTGTATAATATATGATTCTAAGTGATGATGATGTGCATGTGTCGAGTGTTACTCCCAAATTGAACGTCGTGTATACTGGTTTGAGTTTTTGTGGCTTTCAACCAATCTCAAGCTGAAATATGAGTATATCTTCAAATCAAAATCTCAACACATGTACACGGCACTGAAATTTATCTCATCGTGGACACGGGCCATAAAAGAATCCTTCAATTCGTAATAATTACACAACAGTGTACTGGTTGGTAGAACTGGCTGGGAAACTGTACGGCATTTCGTACCCTAATAACTTGGTGGTCCTATTAAATTTAATGAATCAATTAGAAAGATATAATTAAAAGATGTCCTGGTTCGAATCCCGTTAGTAATCAAATATTTTTCGATACATAGATTTTTTTCTGTATATATTTCTAATTGATTAATTTAATTTGTATTAAAAATACCAACTGCAAAAATGTGTTTTCATTAAAAATTATCGAGTCTCATTTTCTGATTTATCTCAACTAAATCTTTTAGATTTTGAATTAGAACTGTAAATCCGGATCGATTGGATCTTGGAGAGGTCGGCGAGGAAATGGGGATTCTAGACGAAGGACCAGTGATCTCGGGAACCGGGATTCGGAAGGACTACTCGCCTTACCTTGCACGTGACGTCTCCGTAATCCCCGCAGTCGCCGCCGAGATCACACAATGGCACGCGGATGAACCGATCTCCGATCCAAATTGAATACGGCGATGTCACAAGTTCACCCACGATACACAAACAACAAACAATACGTGTTCAAAACACAATCACAAATACAGTACTGGTGCACTGGAGCTGAAAGTCCACACCGCGAATGCTATCGCGATGTCAAGATCGAACAAATATCAGTCAAGTTGACGATTGTTGACGTCAAGGTTACAATTCACACTGACAAAACGAGCATGAGGAAATGTATGGATGTGAATTTGGATGCGGAATTGTGTCAATAATAACGGTTGCGGCTGAATCGAAAGACGCGCCAAAAGTGTATTTTACGAATTCGGAACAGATTTATCTTATCGTTTCTCATTCCCTGTATACGGGTTATAAAGATGCATAGAAAAACATATTTTTATAAAATTTAGTCATCACCTGGACTCGATCTTCCGGGATCGAGATGACTAAATTTTATTGCCCGTAAATAGTTTTGATTTTAACGACTAAATGATACAATTCCTCTTTTATGGAATTTTTCTCTGCGATGATTGGCGTTTGATTTCATCTCTTGGCGTTGTTGAAGAAACCCATCAAAGGGTTATTTGGCGCAAACAATGCGGCCGCAGATTGGATGGAACTAATCTACGGGACGCGTGAGTGTTGAGCGCTGAGCGCTGACCGCCGAGCACACACCTGACCCGGAATTAATATTATGCTTACCTACAAAAGGCGGGGCCGAGCACATTCGCCAGACTACAGATAGCCACAAAAAAAATCTATAATCTATATTATTTAAACTGATATATTTAAAATAATAAATCGTAATTCCTCCCTTCAATGAGATCATATTTGTGCCCATCATTAAAAAGAGGTCTAAGTCATATTTCTCTCGTATCGAGTTATTTAAAGGTTTGCGTTTGGATTGATTAAAACATATTTTTATATTACACAATATTTGAAAGAGCCATCTACTTTATTTTTACAGAATCTCAAATACCTTTGAGTAATCTCAAAAATAAAAATAAAGTAGATGGCTCTTTCAAATAATGGAACGATTAAATGTATTAATATCAAAAAGGTAACATATAGGTTCGAAAATTTGTCACTAAAAATATTGTCGCTGTAGTATAGTTGGATAATGTACCTTCTACAGTTAGGAAAGAGATCCAGGTTCGAATCCCGGCAGCGCAACAACAATATTTTTCGATAAAATTGATTTTATATGTACGTCTTTCAAATTAACATATTTAATTAATATTTAAAATATCACAGAACTATGTTCTGAATAATTACAACTTCACAATAAGAATGTGTTCTCCTAATAATAAATATACTTAACCATATTTCTATAACACGGCGCGGAGATGGAAACTTACAAAATAACTGAAATATCCCAAAAAAACAGTGTAATGAAAATTTGAGGTCTGCACTATTTCCTACGAGTTTTCCAGCTGTTTTTCCGAATTTTGTATTTATTAAATATTTAAAATAAATATATTAAAAAATTTTACATTACACAAATACAAGTGTTCTATCTAAATGAAAATTGGTTTAAAATCGGTTTATCTTTTTTTTTTGTGTTTATATTATGTCTAGTATAAAACTAATAATAATGTTACAATATTGATGCATACAAGAGCACGTTTTAATACCCGCATATTTCATAACCAAAACAAAAAAAAAACGTTAACATTTTTACATGAACAATAAAACTTTGTTTGAGAATAAAATATATTATGGTCTTTGCAGAAACATTTTTATATTCCAAGTGGGTACCAAAGTTCAATATTTTGTAAAGTTGTGTAAACAGTCTTCGGGAATTTTTATTTGTATTTCTGTATGTTATACAATAAATGAAAAACATTTAAAACAAATAAAGAAAATTTTGTATTTTACTATTTATGTATGTAGTACGCGTGTATTATTTTTTAAATTCATATTTCTAGGTAGGTACCGTATAGGTACTGAATTTACAGATTTTATTTAACTTTACTGGTTCTTTATGGGTTCTACGGTATATATTTTAATTTTTGAACATTTGAATGTTGTGGATTTTTAGGGATTTGGTGGTTAATGTTTGTATAATGAATTGTGATCGACATGTTTGATCTGAGTCGATCTGATAGATTCGTGTCAGAAGGTTTTGTGCGTGTTGAGACTGAAGGCCCTAACTCTCTTCAATATCGCATACGTATGGGTACATATCACAGTGTGTATGAATGTGCGTGTGAGTATTTATGCAGTGTCTAGAGCGAGATCTTTAAATAAAACAAAACTTGGTGACAGCAAAGTTGGCGTTTATTGCGGGACGATTTACAATGGCAGGTACTACGTGTACGCTTGAGGTGTTCGCGAAATAATGGTTTGCGGAGAAGTGGTTGGCTAGCTCCTAGGACTCGTCCTTCACGATGTATTGAAATCCACTATTGGTTGGTGCGTTTCGGCACTATATGGATGTCAGGTGATTGATTCCTTACGCGGCCATGTCTGTGGAGCACGAGCAGAACCACCGCAGCTTTTTGAACATGTGAATTTATAAAAAATGTTAAAACTGTGCAAGCACTGAATAAAATATGTAGACGCCATGATAACAAGTATGACATATTTGTTTGATCACCTTTTCTTCACAAATTTAAAAAAAATCTACGGATGCATGACGTCAGGGCACATGCACGAAATAAATTTGTAAAGAACTTTATCTTACACATTTCAGACTAATAAGAAATGACGTCATAGTTTGACGCGTGAGGATCACGGTCTGTTTGTCTGGTCATGTCTGTAATTGACTGCTAGCGCTAGTGGGTGTGTGGTCTGGAACTATTAATGACTCATGGTGAATTTTAATCCAATTTTGCGAGCCGCGGCCGAGATCAGGCGGCACGCGCAGGAGACAAATTGAGAGTTTCCTTACATTTTCTGCGACAATTTATCACTCTATACAGAGACAAAGGCGTCTGCAGCACTCGTGTGTAAACACTAGAAGATTCCAGAAAAGTCTACGGAAAAAGGATGTACGGGGTCCGCATTAATGTTGTAAATACAGAGCGGAGATCGGACCTAAAGAAATAATAAAATTTAAGTAATAAAAGTATAACCAACGTAATTCAGATTTTTTTTGTTTTCTGCACCAATTTAGAAATAAAAATAAATAAGTAAATTACGTATTTTAATTATCAAAACAAAATTTTGTATTACATACGCGTTGGGTTATTTTCACAACTATTTTCGAGAGGTGCAGTCCCTCTCATTATCAGATAATAACTAAACTAAATACAGTTTACAAATACAATTTAAATGCGGAAAAAACACTAATAAACAACATAATATTCCCTAATATTTCATTTTTACTGTCCATATTCCCATTAACGACCGAAACCTTCCCCTTCTTCTCAAGCCCCGCCCCATTGCCCGAATAGACCACAACACTGTATTTAGTTTACTTATCACCTGATGATGTGAGGGACTGCACCTCTCGAAACTAGTGAAAATAACCCAGCGTGTGCGTAATGCAAAGTTTTGTTGTGAAAATTAAAATAATCATGTTACACCACAAAGTGACCGTCATATCAATTAATGTGATGTCCTAGGAATTGTATGTGTGTGCGTGTGTGTGTGTGAATGCTGCACCGCTGCGCCGGCGCGAATGTGTGAGGATATAAAGGGCGGCGCGCGGCAGAACGCGGCTCTCTTTCTCCGTGTTAACGTCGGCTTAGTGATACTAGTGATATACCTTGTAATAATTTTATAATATTATAATAAACTAATAATTGTCACGAAGTCTATTCCTTAGACCGTTCCAGGACGAGGTGTACACTAAAGACGTACTAAGAAGACGAGTACGTAACAATTTATAATATTATTATAATTTAAGTACTGCCGGTACAACCCCATTGTATAAATCTCTAAAAATAACTGTAGTTTTCGAGTATTTTACGTGTATCTAAAAATCGCAAAGACTTATAAAACAATATATTTGTTCAACATTTGTAAAATATGATCAATTTCTATCATTTATTAGATATAAGCAATAGATATCGTAAGTATTTTGTTTGTAAATCTTGATTGTTTTAATTCTTCGTGACAATCCATAAATGAAGATATATATATATATGTATTCCGTAGATATCTTCAGCCGTTCCTGCGAATATCTAAACACGCCCCCGAGGGAGGGATGGTGACAGGGACCAGGGATATGATTTAAGTGATTCCGGAGCATCCGCCGCCAACACTTTAAATTAATTATTGTTATAATTTAATATTCAGCCTCTTTTGTGAAAATCATCAGCCCCTCCTGACTTCTGACCTTTCACAGGGTCATTATAATAAAATACTTTTCACAGGGGTCAAAATAACATTTTGATTAAATTCTTTTCCGACTAATTAGCTGAAGAGTGAGCGGGGGGAATATTGGAAAATGTTTTCTGTAATTAAATCAATAACGTGCCCTGGTATTGAGCACGGTTTTGAAATCACCGTCTATTATGTAATTTAAAAACTATTGTCTACGTTCCAGTCGTATAGATTAGTTTGCATTTCGACACTAATTGTTTACAAGTATATTGTGTTCAATAGAATATAATAGTATACAATAGAATATTAAAAAGTATCATGTTACTTAAATATGTATGAAATATTATATTGGATATATGCAACTTTTTTTTTAAATGCTATTTTACATGAAAATGATATACCATTCGAAAGCATTTTTATTTTTCATTATTTTTTTGTGTCGCTCTCCAATAATCTAAGTGGCGTTACGTTCGACGACAACGATGACCTCAGAAATCGGCTCGAAACTATTTCGATACCAGACCGGCCGATTTTTATAGTAAAGGCATCTACAAATTGATTGAAAGATGGGATAAAGTCTGGAGTAATAATAGAGAAAACATTATTGATTGAAATATTGAAATTTTTGTTCAAGAATTTGATTTTATAATAAAAATATATTTTATAATATGTGCTAAATGCTCGGTTTGGTTAGTGCCGCGCTTTGTATTAGAGGAATCCTCACCATTCTCACTAGGTTGCGTTTCTGTGTCTCTGTGTTCTGAGAATAACCCAATTTGAGAGTTATATCCCCTCCCACAGACGTCGCATACGAAGCAGTCCTGTAGCGTTGATCGGTTCCGTTCTCGTTCTCGTCTATCTACCGCGACACCGTCAGATATTCCTCCAACTCTCATGATCTTTAAGTGCTCCACATAAATTCAACAATCTTTGTAGCGCTTCTTCTGCTTCTTGCCTGCCCACGATCCCACCGTACACGACACGTTCAGAAGTCTATGATCGCCCGTGCGAATCCTGTGTCTGACCCGCCTTAGTCTCGCCTCCACGATTATCTCGCGATCTTCTCGGCGAAGAAGCGATTAGCGAATGAACATGCCGTCATGCTGATCATGTTTAGACGACAGGTCAGGAAAAGGTCGATCTTCAGATTTTGATGACCAGGCCCTTCTGGCGGCTGTGGAAGAGGACGAAAGTTGCGCCACCAGGACACTGGCTGAGAACTTCAACATCGATCAGTCCACAATTACGGTGACCACGCCACCGCATGATATTTGTGCATAATATGTTTTGAGTTTATGTTTTTGGTTATGTTACAATATAATAATACAATATAATTTTTTTTAAAAGGCGGGTATCAATAGAAGGGGTCGATTTTTTGAGAATTCTATAGACTAGTAATTAATCTATAGATAAGTTCCTTTGTATTGTTGAAATTACCTTTTTTTTTACGGTCCAGTCTGCTAGGCAAACTTATCTCTTGCAGGTCTGTTTTGAGTCTATCTATTCTTCTACGTTTTGGTCATCCTGTTGGCTTGTGTACAAACTCATCCATGTCCCGCTCACTGCAGCTTCCTCGTTTTCCTAAATATTTCCGAGACGAATACCGCTCCCTGTTTTCCAAATAATTTCACCAGGTTTTCTGCACCGAGGTTTATACTTGTAAAGTAAAATAAGTTGTATATGCGTCGTAAACAGTTTAATCTTTAATGTCACATAAATATTCTTACTATTTTCAAACTAAGCTAAACGCTTGAGCTATGAAAATAGTACTAACTTTCTAATCTGGATTGAGGTTCATACCTCCGACTACTGGGTCACTAAGGGAGTATCTTATTAACTACAGGACCAACAAGAACGTCATTCCGTCGAGAGAAGCAGATATTACACTGAGGTGAGTATAAAATATTTAAGTACACAATAATAAACACTTGATTTGGCATGTAGAAGACACCAGTCGCGTAAACAGAATGGCTCTCTCGTTCCCCGCGCTCGGTAACCTAGCGGGATGTTCCCCTAGCGGGCGTCCGACACATCGTGTCAGTGGTAGGATCGCCAGATGACCTATGGTGCCTTTCACCACAAAATTAATAAGCGTTTCCTAATTTAGTCGCGATATTTATTTATTTTTCCTTAACACATATATTCCCAGATGTTTAAAATATTCAACTAATTTAAAAGCTTGGTCTAATACGATGAATGGTGAAAATAATGATGGCGTCTGTAATTTATGTTCTGCCATAATAAACTGCTTTGTCACAGTAGCGCTGATATCTTTTCTCATGTCTCTGGTACGCACTACGACGTAATCCGTGCGCATTTTGATAGTAGATAGCTAATAATAATAATAAAAAAGGTCCTAATAATGTGTGGGGTGACACTTATTTATAAAGTAATATAAATTGTTACAAATCGTAGCACATTTTTTTCAAAAGGCGACAGCCTCGTCATGTTACCACGTTTCGGCTAAAATACATCCGTACATGAAATGTGTTATAGTATTAATAATACTCATTCCACAGGACGAGATGTTTTGCTAGATATTATATTATTAGACATTTAACAGGGTGAGGTGCGTTGCTAAATATTATATTATTAGGTGTATCGCGGGAGACAATTATGCAACTATACAGAAGGAATTAAACTATGACTCAAATAATATGGAAATATGGCTGAAGAAAAATAAACTAAAACTAAACGTAAGCAAAACTAAATTCATGAACATTGGAAATAAAAGAATACCAATCACACCAAAAATTATTATAGATGGTGAAAGTCTGAAGGAGGGGAGTCATAATGTATTCAAAATTGAATTTATCACAAAATACAAGATACGTGACTAAAAGATTTCTAAGAAAATCTCACTTCTGGGAAGGATCAGAAGATTTATTAGTACTGAGTCTTGTCAAATAGTATTATTCCTCATAACAACTACTGCAGCATTATTTTGTTTTTGGCTAACGAAGAAGAAATTGAATAATTGTCGGCGTTACGAAATAAAGCTATGAGAAAAATACGCAGAAAAAATAGATGTACTCGGATCAGTGCAATGCTGAAAGATCTGAATATGATGACCTCTAAGCAGAAAATATATTTTAATACATATTGGTATTTATTTACAAAATCTTCAATCAGAAAATATCAGCGGAATTTACACGAAAAATTGATGCAAATCAACATGAGCACGAGCATCGTACGAGAGAATGGAATAGACTGAGACTGCCATTCAGGAAGAAGACCAAATCTCAGAAATTGATGATGTATATATAATATGAAATTTTTTAACGAAATGCCAGAAAACATAAGAAAGGAGGAGAAATTGAATATATTTTTTATTTATTATCTTAGTTTTATTAACCACAATTGAGTTTAAAAAACATCTACCGGTTTCGGAAAACACCTTTTCCTTCTTCAAGATGTCATAACTAACTAAAAATATAGCATTGTTTCTCCACCAGAATCTATTTTTAAATTTTTTTAAAAAAAAAAACAACAATTATTTAAAAAATAAATTTAGTACCTAATTGAATTTTAACCACCAAGTTAATATTGCTAATTTTAAAAGAAATTGAATATATTTAAAATGAAACTGACAAAATATGTAAAAGATAAGTTTTAGTAAAAGAAAATACTTTAATCTTGTTTATATTAGAACATATATAGGAGTGCTTATGTATGCTCTAAGTTAAGAATTAAATAAATAAATATATAATATTATTTATATTTCGGGGCAACGTGCATTGCTAGATATTATATTAGGTACTAGATATTCTGCAGGACGAGGTACATTGTTAGATATAATTATTAGGTATTACGATAAGAGAACTGACAATAGTAGTTTATATAATCGAATACGCCAAAAAAATGCAGTGGCAATGGGCGGGCCATACACAAAGCCGCCACAAAACCCTCTGGACTGAAGAAATCATCAAATTCTATAGAAATACGTGGTTTAGCGGTGCAGTAGGGAAGGATGACAGTCAGGGTGTGTTAAATAGAGATTACAATACCTTGGGTTTATTCATTGCGCATTATTATTATATATATAGAATTTTTTAAATTAAGGTGGCTTGGACATGTCTTGAAAGTTATAAGGGAGACGGCGCCGGTGGATCGTCCCCTGGGATAAACACCAAAATAGAACATATGAAGGTAGACTGCCTCTTGATTGGCCAACAAGTAACATAAGGATGACGATGATGGCATTATTCTATAAAATGTGAAGCTTCCAAAAACCATGGTCTCCGGTCCAGTTTTAAAAGATTTATTTTCCTAAGAACGTACAATAATTTCATAGTTCGAAAAATGTATTTCATCCGGTATGATGTGAATTTAACCCTTCCCAAACCATGCTGTAACACTAAACTACCATTATAATTAAACCTGTAATATTTCGGTAAATACATATTTTAGATAATACTAAAGAAAATATTAGAGCTTAGGAATGACTAGTAATAAACAAATTATGAAAATGAAATCGTACAAAAACAATTATTCTTTCCATTCGATCCGTTGTAAAGTTAATACGTTGGAAAATACAATTTGTGATATGAAAGATGACCATTTTCACAGTGAAAAGAACAACAAACAAACAAATATAATTGTCTCTTTCTCACTAATTAAATGAAGAGAGATAAGAAGAAAGAACACATTGTATACGACTTAATGACAAAATTATGTCATTAATCATTTTTTCAAAGTTGAATGCTCAATATTTAGAGTAAATTCGTGCCATTAAAGCCATTTAAACTAATAAAAACATTTACGGTAACACGAGTTGACAGCATGGCTGCGTTCGGATATTTTATGTCATAGTATGGTAAAGGTTAATTCAACACTGCACCGCCTACACTAATCCTGCTCTGATGACAGACGACAGGCGTCAACGGATTTCAGAGCCAGTTAAACTTTCTTTAATCGCCGGTCGCTGGCTGTTTACCTTGTCAAATATTTCAATTAAACCCATTCTACACAACCGATTATTGAAAAATGTTATGAAATACTTAATTTAGTTTTAACAGTAAGCCACCAGCTCTTAGTATGTCAATGCAAAATGCGATAAATAATAAAAGTAATTAAAAATAGTATTAGTCACTCCTCGCGAAGGAAATATGTTCACACCGTATTGTTGAGAAGGTTTATAAAATCATATACGTATGTAGGATGCTCAAAAAGTTCCCGGAAAATTAACAAACATATTTTTATTAAGGAGAACACATTTCTTACTATGAAGCTATGATTATTTAGAACATAGGTCTGTGATATTTTAAATACTAATTAGAAAAATATACAATATATATTGTTGTTGCTACAAAAAATAAAATAAAGTAGATGGCTTTAAAATAATGGAACGATAGATGTATAGGACGTCTAGCGGAAAAGAATCAAAATTAAATTGTAATTGCTCGTAAACCATCAGGGTGAGGAAGTGGGAGGGGTATTGTTCGACGCGGGTGATTTGCGGATTTGCCAGTCGCAATGAGTCACTGGTTAGGAGTGCACCGCGCAATCGACTACAAAAATAAACTACAGTTTCATCCGTATAAACTGCAAATCGTGCAGTTTCTCAACGAAAATGACTATTCTTTACGTGAAACTTTAGCGAGAATGATACTGGAATGTTTTGGAACAGCGCGAAGGCTTGGAAACATATTGTTTACTGACGAAGCACTTTTTTATATCGATGGATATGTTAATAAACAGAATATGAGATACTGGTGCCCCGACAACCCGAAGGAACGCTATCAAAAAACGTTTGCATTGTTCAAAAACGACAGTGTGGTGTGCAATTTCTGCCCGAGGGATAATTGGCCCTTATTTTTTTAACCAGCGAGAGACAGTCACTGCTGTCTTGTATTGTCGAATGATCTACGAGTTCTTGGGACCGCAACTCCAGTTATTTGCCAGGTACAATAACAGAATACAATTTCAGCAAGACGGGGCCACTCCACACGCAGCTAGAGTTTCAATGGAGAAACTGAAGGAAATTTTTCCCAATAAATTAATCAGCAAATACGGAGACATACCCTGGGCAACTCGGTCACCGGACCTTATACCTTGCGACTTTTTTTTATGAGGATACCTTAAGTCGAGAGTTTACAACAACAATATTTGAACAATTTATGCCCTACAAGAAAATATCCGCCATGAAGTTGTTCTCATTGAACCAACGCTTTGCTCTCGCGTGTTCTCAAATTTAGGAGTCCGATTGCAAGAGTGTCTTGAAAGAAATGGACAGCACTTAGACGATATTGTTCATAAAACATAAAATCTACATCGTTAAACTCTATTTTGTATAAATAAAATATGAGAATAACATTGCGGTTTTTTTAATTTATTTAATATTAAACTTGAAAATTTAATAGTAAACTACACCCATATTAATTTGAAAAGTGTAACATATATTTTCGAAAATTTATCGTCGAAAGTACTGTACGCTGTAGTATAGTCGGGTAACGCAGCTTCCCTGGAATGGAAAGAGATCCAGGTTCGAATCTCGGTAGCAGAAAAAATATTTTTCGATAATATACTAGGTAGATAGATCCTAGTTTCATTCATCACCAGTGACAATTCTGTTGAAAAAATTTTCGATGTCATCACCAAATTTGTTTAAAATTTGAATAGCATTATTTGGCACCCATTTTTCACCATTATTCGAAGACCGTGTTCAATTAGTGAGCTGACAAAAATAACGTTTTCTTACATAATCGAAGTTGACGGCCTACGCAATAACTGTCGTCTTCAATGACTTTTTGCCCTCTAAAAAAATGATTAGTCCATCCGTACGAATCATTATCCATGTATTTTTTCTTCTGTGTGCGGCTGTGAAACATGGACTCTCAACAAAAGAGAATGTCAACAACTTGAGAGTAATGCAAGAGGCATTGAATGTTGGGCATCCCGCGAAGAGACAGAAGAGGAAATGTGTAGATGTGTAGAGAACAGACGAGAGTGGTTGAAATAATTGAACATACAAAATAAATATAACTGAAACGGCAAAGGGCAGGGCTCATCACTCGGAGGACGAACAATCACTGGAGGAATGAAATCATCCAGCGGCACCAGAGGGGAATTAAGAGGCAGACAGGCCGCCCTTAAACCACCTGGATTGACGAAATCATCAAATTCTGCGGAAATGCGTAACAGCAAATAACAACGACAGAAAAAAATGGGAGACATTTGGGGAGGCCTTCATCCAGCAGTGGTTAGAAAACTGATGATAATTATGTGATAATGACATCCTACTGCCACTATAGCGTTTTAAATGCCGTATATTTTACCAACGAGTTTAGCTAGAAACATCTATATTTTACGAGCAGGGTTCAATTCAAACTGATATATTATCACAGATTACCTAACTACCGAAAATTTCTCGTTTCAATATTTGCTTTTTGGTGTCACTCACGTGATCAGTCTGGTACCACTTACGCAATCAAATAGCTCCGCAACTTTTTGTTAAATATATGACTCGATTGGAATGAAAATTTAAACGCTCATAAAATAACATGCATTAATGTAAAAAATACGTCTAGTTTACACAAATATTTCATTTTCAAAAAGTAAATAACTATCGGATTTATGTTTCCACCAGAAATATTTGTAGAATGCTCCTCATCGCGCAACTAATGATCCAAACCCTTCTCCTACTTGTTCTATAATAAATATGAATTAAATATAATAATTAGAAAGATATACGTATAAAATCAATTTTATCGAAAAATATTGTTGTTGCGCCACCGGGATTTGAACCTGGATCTCTTTCCAAACCGGGGAAGGTGCATTATCCAACTATGCTACAGCGACGATATTTTTAGCGACAAATTTTCGAACCTATATGTTACCTTTTTGATATTAACACATTTAATCGTTCCATTATTTGAAAGAGCCATCTACTTTATTTTTACGAATCTCAAATACCTTTGAGTAATCAGATAGCAGACGCCAGAGTTATCAATTCATTTTTATTAAATTTTTGGACACATTGATACAACTTTATTATTAGGACAACAACAACAATAATTTTCGATAAAATTGATTTTATATGTATATCTTTCTGATTAATATATTTAATTAATATTTAAAATATCACAGACCGTCTGTTCTGAATAATTACAACTTCACAATAAGAATGTGTTCTCCTAATAGTTCTATAATATTGCAGATATCAATATTACGCTTGTATGATCAAACTAGGGATTTGCAATAGAGTTGAATGAATGAATTAAAACCAATATTCGGTAATTTTTTGAACACCCCTCGTACATATTCACTGTTTCTCTTGAAACATGTTGCCACCGAGAACTTCACGGCTTTCAAGTTTGACTTGCAAAACAGCGTTTATATATTATTAGCAAGTTCTAGAGCTGGAATTCTCGAATGTTCTGCGTCAATTAATGCAAATGGCGCACGGTATTGTGGACCGTCTCAATCCAAAACACCAGTTTTAAAATCGAATGCTAGTAAGTTTTAAAGGTCAAGCGGCGTCGCTTTAGAATCATCGCAAATAATTATTAAATTATACAAATTATAGATTTGCAAAATAATTATACACGCAAAACGACTGCGCACATGGAAACTGCACGCAAGATAGACGAACTCATAGACAATTGCACACAAAGTAACAGAGTTAATGCATTACATTTCAATACAAATTAAATTAATCAATTATATAGGTATACGTATATAAAATATTTAGTTGTTACCTGGATACGAACCCGGATCTTTTCTATTTTAGGAAATGCGTTAACCATTTTCGCTATATTAACCGATTATATTTTCGACAAATTGTGAATTCCAAATATCTTTGAGTAATATACGCTAGGAGACTCCGAAATTAATTCAAAACATTTTATTAAATTTGGATAAATTATTGTAAATACATGTAATACATTATTGTTGTGAAGTTGTAATTCATAATTTTTCTAGATATCTTTTTAATTGATTAATTTAATTTCAATTAAAAATACCATTATGTTCTGAAATTGCAAATTCATAAAAAAAAAGTATTTTCATTAATTTTACTTTAAATTCCCCAAGGATTTTATTCTAATAATTTTTAAATTATTTTTTTTTACATTATTTTTTAAATTCACTTTTAAGTTACCGTAACAGTATGATATGGGAGATTAATATAAGTTATCCTACATTACTTTATGTTAAGTTACATTAGATAAGATCAGGTTAATACAATGTCAAGACAACTGAATAATAAGCTGAAGGCAGTTCTTATAAATTACAATTATACTCGATCGATACATTTAACAATGCATGAAAATGAGGTCAGTAGTTAACAGAAGAAGAACGAAGGTAGACTGAATGCAGTAAAATGAGATCGCTTAGGCGTATATGCGGCAGATCCATTTATGACAATAAAGAATGAAGAAATAAGGAAATAATGTAAAGTTGATCATAGCATAGTGAGTAAAAATAAGAAAGGATCACTTAGGTAGTTTGGCATATGGAACGGATGAATGAGGAGAGAATGATAAGAAAGATATATGACGCAAGTGTTGATGGCACCAGAAATAGACAATGTCCGCGGAAGACTTGGCACGACCAGGTAAACCAGATAATTCTGTTAGAAGTCTCAATAATCGTCGGGCTTGTATGAGAAGATGTATGAATGTGGATGAGGCGAGAATTGTGTGTCGGGACAGAAAAGTGTGGCGCTCTGTCCTCTCTATCTAAGTCAGCGGAGAAACGGCGTGATAGTAAGTTAGTTAGATAGTTAGACACATTTCGCGAATGACGTGATGTTGATGCTTCGAACGTTTTCTATATATTCCTTAATAGATGTAAATGTACAATTTGCAATTCGTAGAGAACGGCTGTTATACATAGAAAATTAATGGAGTACGTGCAAAATTGTTGATTACCTGAATATAATTATATTTTAATTTATAATAATGACCCTTGTCTACGGAATGAAACACGATTTAATTTCAAATTTAAGTACATCTTAAAAAAAAAAAAAAATAGGCGCCACACCACATAACAGCCACATCAGCAAATAACTAAACTTGCTAGTTATTTGCTGATGATGTCGTTGCCGTTGTCCGCGCACGTGCAAAGGCGCGCCTCGATTTAAAACTTCGATTGTTTTCATTCGTATTCATCATCGTAGCATGAATATCCATAAAAATAATAATTTGGCGGCTCATTTTTAGAACATTACATCGTAACAAAAAACATGTTTATTTTATTAAGAGCTTTAATTAATTTTGTAATATTTTTATATATTTACCGGTACCGGGATCAATAATACGAGTACTTTGAATGCACCGAGTATCGATCCCCACTATGTCTCTATCATCTTGTTATTTCCGCGATAGGCTGCGGTGTCGAATACAGAATTTTTCGAAATTAATGCATTGATTTATACATTTTTGACATCAAATTTTATTACCAATATTGAATTTTATTTGGAAATTAATAATACCTGGTGAACTTTGTGACTAGCGTAAATATTAAATAGTTTATTAATGTAGAGCTCAAGATGTTTATAAACGTCTATTTTTCAGGACTCATTTATATATACCCTTTGACATTACAGTGGTTAGTATTATCGCCTGTTATGCGGGAGACCGGGGTTTATTTTTAGAGTTTTTAAAAATATATATATTTAATTGAATTTATGAATACTTTTTTTTCAAACATGAACAGTAAAGGTGAAGTATTAGGAATCGTAATTTTATGCATTAGTGCATCTATTAGTAATCGTTTATAAGCAACGGCGTGCATTAGGCATAGACTTAAGTTATGCTGCTAATATCGATAGTATAATAGCGATGGGTATTATCATTAGAGGTTGTATTATTCATCATTCTCTCTTTCAGAAGCATGTTTTTGTGTCAGTATACCTGTACGAGTGTGTATTATTATAATTATTATTGGGAAGTTATTAACTAAAATATGTTATAATTTAAAATAATACCACGTTTTAAAGTGTACTGAAATGCATACAGTCAAGTCTGCTTCAAAGACAAACTTGCGGCGTTTTGAAACACGTCTGCTCGAGCGAAGACGTGTATTCAGAACACCGCGCGGTGCGAGCGTTCTGTTTACGTACGACGTACGCGTTTAGTTCGCGTACGTCTGGTACAAATTTTATTTGTCAATTTTAAATTCTTCCGCTATAACGGTTATAGTTAACACGATAACTGAATTATTTTTACCTAGATTTACATACTTTATATATAAAACATATATCAAATAAATATTTAATTTACATTTATTTCTCAAATATTATAGTTATGCACAGCTTTTTTGATTGTATAGAGTACACGCCCCTATTTATAAGATACTAAGTGGAGAAATTATGGTTTATGTCTATCGAAAGGAGTGTTCTAGAAAATTCAGAGAAGTTATTATTTTTTAGATGTTCTCTTATTCTCGTATTTAGTTTTCTAGCAGTTTGGCGTGCATATTTTTTGTCGTAGTCTCCAAAAGTTTTCACTTTTTTTTCCGATATACTAGATATTAATATATCAAATTTAATTTAATGTGGACGAGACGAACAAAAAAATTGACTTCGAATTAATTCATAATATAAAATAGCTTAGACTATTCTCTACCGCAGACCGTTAAATGGCATTTATAAAAAGAAATGCCAAGTCGCATAAAAGATAGGGAAGAAAAACGACTTCCCAGACGGGGGGGAAGATTTGAGAAGAAAATAAAAGGAAGAGGTATTCTGTGGATGAGTTAAGCCACTGTCGCGTGCACCGAGGACGTAAAGTGCTAGGGAATGTTTTACAAATTGAATTTATGCAGTCATGTTGCATCTGCCGCGGGCTGCAGTCTCTGTGTATATTAAATTCTCTTACACATTTTAGTTTCACTTAACTTACGATCGCAAAATAACAATGAATAAGAATAAACTACAATATGAGAGCCGTTCGATGTGATTTTCAAATCATCGGGAGTTTTGAATATATTCAAGAACTTCGATTGCGATTAGCATATTATTAAAATCAACGTTTCAAATCAATTTCATTACTAGCAGAAATTATTCGACGTTAGCCGCAGGAGTCGGAATGTTCCGGAAATCCCACCAACCGGAACGCCGCGTCGCTCCGGTTCGAGGGATTCTTGCAAATACAACTCCGGCTTCCGATATCTTTTCAGTTTTATTTACGGCTACGGTTGGTTATTTTGTAGAAAATTATTAAAATGTTTAAAGGTTTATCAATAAATTTATTGTTATCAATAGAATTATGTTATCTATACTTTATTCAAGTCATAAATCAATCCTCCCGAAACGGAAAAAAGGCATGAGTCAACTAGCCAAGTATATACATTTTAAACATATATTGTAGTACGGTAAAGTAAGCGTATAATTTTTGATAAAAATAAATGTTAAATTTCAGATAATATTGACTGCTATATGTCGCAGTGCGTGCAATTTATGCAATCAAAAAACCTATACATAATTTTATAATTTTTGTGAAATAAATCTAAGTATTTGATGTATTATGCATTAAGTATGTAGGTTTACGTGAAAATGTTAATGTTTTATTTAGAACCATCTAGAAGAAAAATTAAAAAATGACAAATAAAGCTGCGCATATGTTTCGCATAATTTTTCGCACAATGTGTCCCAAACGTGTATCAACTGAGCGCAATATTTCAGTGTCTCGCGCCGCGCGGTGTTCTGAATACACGTCTTCGCTTGAGCAGACGTGTAGCAAAACGCCGGAAGTGTGTATTTGAAGCGGACTTGAATTTATGTGTTCCAATACACATAAATGTGGTGGTATTTTATATAATAAAATATTTTTAGACCTCTACTTAACGTAAAAATTTTCCTTAGAATAATATTAATATTTTTTGAGAACGAAGATTAACTCAGTCATGCTTCTGAAATAGTGTACATAACCTATCGATATTTATATCATAAACTACGCCTATGCCTAGTACACGCTACTGCTGTGTCACTGTATTTTGCATTTCGAGCAATGGTTAACCAATGTTGCTAGGTGTTGTGGATGGCTATAGTGGCCACGCGACGGCCACGGTCAGCGTTTCCGGAATTCATGAAGAAAAATAACAGTTGTATCTTTTATGCAAAGTACAGTGAAAAATTAATAAATCGAAAAATTCTAAAAGAGCTTCAAATTATACATTTATAAGATACTAGGCCAGCCCCGGTATCTACAAAATCCGAGAGTTGTCTCCGAAGAATCTCGTGGAAATATAATCCCTGTCTTAGGTTGAAAATTTCTTCCGCGGACATTTTAATGTTTCAACATAATTATTTATTAAATTTAAGCAAAGAATACATATCTATCAATACTCTGATTATAGTACGTCAATTTTTTCTTATTGTTATGACATTTTTAGGAAAAAATATAATGTTTGACTTGTCAGAGAGAAAATCTGATAGAAGTTATTAAATTAAAGAAATTTGAAATTTCAGGAGTCCTATTGAAATTTTATAAATATCTTCTCTTAAGAATGACAGACGGTTTCAAGTGCTAGGTTTACTGCCACTGGATAATTCACAGGCAATTGAACGGGGGAAAATTGTATAAAAGTGTTAAAACACATGGCAGCCGACCGAACCTCGATTGTTTTTAAGGCCCGTGTCCTCGATAATCTCTCAATGAGAGTTTGATCTCTGAGAGTCCGTATAAGATCATCATCACATTGATTTATGAATCGTCACATATTGTGAGATCAGTTGGACTGAGAGATCATCGTTGCCATTAGCAAAAGTTTCAAGTTATACCTAAAATTATATTACATTTTCGTTGAAAGCAAATACTTTGTGATTTGACATATTAGATTAAACAAAATAGTTTTAAATACACATTGACGAAGCTCGAGCTAAGCTTAAATGGTTGGTGTTTAATAAAATTTGTGGTTTTATATTGTTTATGTAAATGCCTTCGATAGCTGGTTTCCAGGTTTTCGATGAACAATAAGCGCACATGATACATGAACTGTACTAATTTTTTTAATTTTGCTGTCTTTCCGGTCCGATGTTGTTGTTCTTTTAGCTGGGTTGTCTTCTTTGGATTTCGACCGACCGAAGCGCACACTGGTGGTTTATTTGGATGTGGTCGAAGCACGGGATGTAATAAGAATGACGCCTATCGGTTACCGTCTTCTTAGCTTCCGAAAAAAGGGCGGAAATACTCACACACACACATGTACATTATTTTAAACCAGGAAATCCAGTGGTGCCAATCGAAGTAACAAGGCGCGTAAACAATACAAAGTGATTGTGTTTTATTTAGTCTAAAATTATATTTTTAAGGAGAACACATATTATTTTTAATACAAATTAAATGAATCAATTTGAAAAATGTATTCTCCTTATAAATGTATAAGTTGTATCAGAATTGAATAAAATAGATTGATTTAATTTTGGCCTTTATAACACAAAAATATTTTGAGAATCATCGCAATAAAAAGTTGAATAACAGATGTGTCAATTATATTTGTATACTTTGTTGATATAGCTGAATTAGAAATGCATTTTTCCGGATAGGAAAAGGTCGAGGTTCGAATCCCGGCAGCAATTAAAATTATTTTTAATTAGTGAAATATGATAGATTTATTTATATTTAAACATCAATCAATATTGTTTCTAGCACCAAGACGAAACGCAAAAATTTTTAGAAGATAAAATGTAACAACATTCTTACCCAGCTTCGGAAAAGGCCGATCGAGATACGGAATTTCAGGTTTCCATGCCACCCGGATCAAAGATAGGGCTGAATATGATTTAGCAGCCCGCCTTACTAGCCTTGGGGGTCCTAAACAAACATTTATTGCATGTAACGACTTTCCGATATCGTTATGTGTACAGTTCACTGGGAAGTTTGGAAAGATTACTTTTTATTTTTACTTGTTTTGCTCGTAAGTAAACGGTTGCTTAGCATTGGTATTTACTCTACGTTGGTAGGTACAATGGTATATAGGTATGTAATTTTTTAATTAAAACATTTAGTTGGGTACTATGCGGGTAATGAATTTACAAATAAGTTCTAAATCGTGTCAAAACGTAAGTTTAATGTTCATGGGTACTGAATACAGCATGTCGTCACCTTGGTAACGAGCAGGTACTGAAATTTAATTTTTCAAATCGTTTGTCGTTTATGTGTAGGTACTGAATAAAATACATATTCACCACGGTAACGTGTTTGTGTGATCACTTTTTGTTTCAAATTTGTCCCGCACCCAGACAGTCAGAGTCCAGGCTTCCGCGGTGAGAAGCAGCGCTCAGTCTGGCCCGTTCGATCAATTTCAGACTGAGACCGGCAACTCGCCCCTCTCGTCCCTCTCGCCCTTCACACTTCACGCTCCGCTATTTTCTATACTTCTTCCTTTCCTCTCCTTTACTCAATAAACGACTCTACACAAACCGCGCGTCTTATCCCGTGCTTTGACCAGTCCTGAAGTCCAAATAAATCGCTCATCGAGAGTGCGCACTTCGGTCGGTCGAAAGATCATCAACATCGGACCATAAAATCAGCACGTACAATAAAAAGGTTAGTGCAGTGTTCATGTATCATGTGTGCCCTTATTGTCAATCGGAAACCTGGGAATCAGCTATCGAAGGAAATTACGGGAACGTATATAAAAACAAGTTTTCTTAACCAAAATTTGCATAATTTCTTTTCGTACAAGATAACCACCGTATCCCCTTATATATATATATTTAGCTGCACTCGAGGATTCTGGGTAAAATATATTCCACTCCCTCCGAAATCGCACCCTCTCCTTGTCAGAACTAAATTACGTATACATCGCAATTATAACATAAATTTAGAGCCTACGCACACCTACGGTCACCTTTACTCCTAAATACTTATTTTAAATTATAACTGAACCTAAAATTCATCCAACCTTAGGTACTGACCGCTATTATATCATATTATCTAGATAAACTGTAAGTAAATAGTAAAGAGTGTTTTTTATAAAGATATAAAACATTAAAATTAAATAAAACATATAAAAATCGTGATAATTGCCATGGTATTGGCTTTATTGGAAAGATAATTATATGCCATTAGTGTTTAAATATGATTTTGTACATATGGGCACCGCCGCTGGCTCAAATAAAGCGCAATCTGGAAGTCCAATTTTCGACCACTTTTTAGAATAGCTGGGGACATATATCGGCGATAACGCGACAAATGCTTGCTTTAAAATCGTCTATCGTCTCTGATTTATCGGCGTAGACTAGCGATTTTACATATCCACGTAAAAAACAATCCAAAGATCGATCTTGGAGGCCATTACGCGAATTATGCGCTCATCGAATGTTTCCTTCAATAAATTGATTATGGTGCGTGCTGTGTGATATATTGCGCCATCTTGTTAAAACCTCAGCTTTTACATATTAATGCCATTCAATTTGGGAACAAAAAAGTCAGAAATCATGGATCTATAGCGCTCTCCATTATCTGTAACATTCTGGTCGGCATCATTTTTGTAGAAACACCCGCTCATTCGGTGCGCACTGTATGACATCTCTGCGGATGCGTATTATTAATTAGAGTCTGCGTGGTGCGAAAACGATCCATGGTTATTGGAATTACTTGCTCGGATGGACGATTATGTCAACCGTAAAATGGACGTAGCGCACGGTAAGTTTCGCGAACTGAACCACGATTTTAGAAATAAATTTATTGCGTTAACGTTGTTCTGGCGTAAGTCTATTCATAGTGAAATGGCAAACCAAACGGAGAACAACTCAGCTGTTAGCTGTCAAATTGGCTGTCGCTGGAAAAAGTGTTGCCAATTTGAAAAACAAACCTCAAAAAAAAACTTATTTTTATAAATACACAAGTAATGCAATGGGCGGAGAAGGGGTGGAGTGGGAGTAGTTAATTAACAAAAATATTTTGGATAACCGGTTGATAATTTTACTTGAGGACATTGCTGCGTGAAAGGGTGACTGAACTACCCTGTTGTATTTAATACAATTATTTGCCAATTCATTTCTTTAATAGTTCTAGCGTAGAGGCATAAGTAAGTACTGATATAGAGAATGAATAATGATTTATGCTACTGTTTCTGTCACATTCGAGGTAAAAAGTAATTTTTAATTTGTTTTGCATTAAATATGAAAAACTCTGATAGCCTAGATAAAGGCTATCATTCACATTTAGCCGGTCGTGCTGCACGCGAACCTGAATATCGGCCTGAAGCAAGTGTAAAATTATGGTATCTTTGCGTTTTATTGGAATACAAAATATTGACACAGGGGTGGTTTAAATAGGTTTAAAATAGTGACTGTCGCATTTCAGGTCTGTTATTATTGATAGATTAATCTAAAACATCACCTCTATATCTGTGTTGCTGTTTATGGGTCGCATTGTGTGATGATATTATCATTTTTACAAAATCTCCTGTGAAACACCCCTTCATCATAAATCCGCCACACACCTAATTTAGGGGTAGATACATATTAAAAATATGAAATATGACTCAACCATGTCTGAGATATAAGTATATCCATATAAAATGATCGATAGCATGTTGGACTGCCCTGAGTTGATACAAATGGTTTCGTGTAAAGTACCAACTCAAACGAGACAACATGAAGTGTTCTCTGTAGGTATTCATAGAAATAATTATGCCGTTAACTCGCCAATATCGCGGATGCATCGGCTCGGTAACAAGTTGAGTTTCGTTGCAGGAGTATACTTGAGCTGAAGAACTATTAGTATGTAAATTATACTTAGTTTTTATTTTTTATGTTACATTTAAACTGTTATATTGAAATGTCAATTAAAAATGTACTGTCAATTAATAAATGAATAATCATTTTAAAGAAATCGTAGTTATTACGATTCCTTGAAATATTTGATTGTTTTTTGTTAGATGATTTAGGATAGAATAATAATGGATCAATTTCGCTAATATTTTCTATAACCGTACACAATTTATACATACTCATTGAACATTTTCGACTCATAATTTAGTCAGGTATTCACCCATAAAACATTGTGAACTAGGTAAGTTACGCTCTGTATATTATTACACCCCCACTCGCAAATGGGTGCATATTATATCCCCACATGAAAATAAAAAGTTCGTAATATTTTATATCCTATAAAATGTTACGCATTTTTACAACGCAGTTACGGAAGACTCCAAAAAAAAACATGTTCTTTGATCAAACTTTTGTAGTGGCTTCGTACAAGTGTTAAATTCTGCAACAACTTAACATAATCTGAGAAAAATAATAAAAAAAGTTTAGTTTTCGAAGGTTCTTGAAATTTATTCACGCCTTGTTCTCCGGCGACTTCTCGAGACAGACTGTTTCAACCCCCAGTGCCTTAGTTGGCGACCCGACGATGTTTTGGTAAAAATAACAATTTGCAAAACACTCCCGCAATACAGAGGCATTCCTCGATAATAATATATCGAGCAACACTCGCACGTATCTTGGGGCTTTTAAGATTTCTGTATCGCAGATCGGAGTTGGCGAACTTCCACTTGGTAGTCAAAACACAACACCCTCCCAGTCATCACTCGACCTTTCGGGGAGACTTTTACGATCCGGCCTCTCTAAGGAGTGTTGTTCAGTTGTAAGTGTGTATGTTGTGTAATGGTGTCGGTACCTTTATGATTCTACAGCCATCGGTTGCTTGTGAATATTCGAAATCAATAATATAAGTACTTTTACTTTATCGCCGAGCTGTACACGTAGAGGGAGGTAAGGATCGTTTTAAAATATTAGTTACAAGCTGATAAAGGGTGTCCAGCGGAAAATTTTCAAGTTAAATATTAAATAAAATAAAAAACTACAATGTTATTCTCATATTTTATTTATACAAAATGGAGTTTAACGATGCGGATTAACTCAAAAAACTCGTCGATCATTTGGCAATACACGTCAGCAGTGACTCTCTCGCTGGTTAAAAAATAAGGGTCAATTACCACACTGTCATTTTTGGACAATGCAAACGTTCTTGATGGCGTTCCTTGGGTGTCGGGGCGCCAGTATCTCATGTTCTGTTTATTAGCATAGCCATTGATATGAAAATGTGCTTTGTCAGTAAACAATATGTTTCCAAGTGTTCATGCTGTTCCAAAACGTTCCAGCATCGTTCTCGCTAAGGTTTCACGTAAAGAATAGTCATTTTCGTTAAGAAACTGCAAGATTTGTAGTTTGTATGGGTGAAACTGTACTTTATTTTTCAAAATAACGTGCACCGTTGATTTTTTTATTCCAGTACAGGCTGCAATCTCGATTTACGCGGATTGCGCATAATTTCATGTCGAACTTGAGCCACATGTTCTGGCATCGCTGCCGACATTGATGGTCCAGGAGCAGTTTGGTTAACCATTGTCCCTTCTTGTCTGAACTTTTGAACACAGCACCAGATAAGATGTGTGCTTGGCTCATCGGCTCGTCGAATATTAAAGTGAGTACAAAAAGCGCGACGCGCACGAACCAATGAATCACCGCACTTTAAATATTGCTCAACCGCGAACTCATTGCGACTGGCAAATCCGCAAATCACACGCGTCGAACAATACCCTTCCCACTTACCTCATCCTGATGGTTTATGAGTAATAACAATTTAATCTTGAAATTTTTCTCTGGATACTCTTTATATCCGCCGTTGCATGGGTACAATATTTTAACATCAAGAACATTTGTGAACTTTCTAAGAATTAATTTCCTTTCGAACTCACCTCGCAACCGCCCTCCCTCGCCCTGCCATCTACATTACCTGCGGTGAAAAGATACCCCTAGAAACTCTTTACTTCACCCTTAAAACGTTTTTTATCATCAGGCTTGGCGTGCGTGCAAATATAGTATACAATATATATGTGTAAGTAAATATAGCTGTGGTCTCTTATCAGTTAGATCGCGTTTTTTATAGATGGTTAGCTTGAGGAAACCTAGGCCGACGTTTCGGCACATTAATATAATCTATGATTGATTTATATTATATCTAAACCTTAAATTAAACATATATAAATATCTGTTGACAGATTTACGGATATCCTAAGATATCAGTAAGCAATTAACTGGCGTGCTATGTAAAGGATGAGATTGCCGTTAAACATCGATGCACGTTAGATGGTTAATTGAAATAAATATAATAAATGTCTACCGAAACACAGCAAAAGGACTGTCTGCAATTTTACAGACAGTCCTTTTAGCGCCACCCCTGTAATAATGTCACCCGCGGCAGTCTGCACCCCCTCTAGTGACGTCACTGGTCTAGCTGATATTTTCTCCACAACAGCGATGCGCAGTTCGTAAAATTAAATAAGGTAAAAGCAATTAGAATTTGTGGGAAAAATTAGAAGTTATAGTAAGAACATTTCGTAAAATGTGATATAATTACATCAAAATTAGTTTAACTATATCAACAATAGTTTAAATAGTTTACTAATTTACTTACTTACCTGTTTATCTAAATTACGTTTTATTTCGAAAATTTCTAGTCGCCATCTTTGATTATTAATTTTTCCATTGTTTATATTTGTTTTTTTTTTATTGTTGCCCAGAATGACAAAAATCACTGCAGAAGACCGTATTCTGATCAAAAATTTGCGAATTGATAAACGTCGGGGTGGTAGGAAAATGATGAGGAAATGGGAAATGAAAGAGTTTCAAAATAATGCCTGGAGTATAGCTAGACATTACAGCATAACTGGACATTACACAGTGTTATATATTTAAACAGCAGTGCTAGAGATATGGTTTAAAATTTACGTTCAGTTAAACAGGAGATATCGTACAATGCAGTGTCTTTTTAAAGGTTTTTGTGATCTTCTTTATTTATTTTTTAACCAAATAACCCACATTAAAACTCTCCGTTAAAACCATTAAACTGATTAATTTTAATGAATTCTTAAAATAGCTCGGGTTAGACCCTTTAATTCTTTTATCCCACGCAATTTTGCGTTTTAGTATATTTTTATAACACCACAAACCATTAACTATCAACCGGAAATTAAAATTTTATGTCTTTTAATTATATGTCCTTGTTTTCATATCCTTATCATATATACAGTTATCATATATATTTAGGAGGTTTTTGGTGATGGAACGAAACGCGTCACGATCGGGCCGGACTGGCGTGGCTTTTCTCTGCAGAAGCCTAGAACTTGAATACAAATGTCGATCGCGTCTTTGGTCAGCTGGAGACGAAGACAATGGCGGGGAGTTTGAATCGCCGTCCCCATATATAACTTCCTTATGTGAGCTGGACACAGTGTGACATCTGTCGGTAGCGGGTCGGTCGAGGATGAAAACGAATTACCTCTCAACCGGTCTGTTATCTCGTTAGTAAATTGTTATCGTGCATTTCATGGTAACCTAAATTTAATAAATCAATTATTCTCATGTGAGTGCATTATTTTGTACATGCTACGACTCCATTGTCTCAATTCCTTTAATTCCTCACTGTAGCCATGTTCAATTTCTAATATCTTAACACTAATGATGGTCCGGAATAAAAAGGCGTACGTAATAATTTTTTTGTATCTTAATTATACATTATAACATACCTAAATAGACATATTAAGACAAATCTGGCTGTAACACGAAATAGTTTCTGCAATGAATCAAATTATTCAATGAACTGCCAGCAAATGTGAAGCGAGCAACTAGTCTCGGTACTATTCGTAGATTAAGTACATAATATGTTGTGTCTAATTTCAATAACTGATCATTTTACGTGTTTTTATTATTTTCTTTTGTATTTACAATCTCTTTACCTAATGGTAATTGACATACGATATAATTTAATATGTTTTTTTATGTTTTCAAAAGTGTTGCATACTACTCGTAGATGTAAGAATATTATAATTTTTACAAATAAATGAAAAAAATATACATACCTCCTATAAGTCTGTTACATTATTTAAAAAAATATTATTAAGCAAATACACAATGTTTGCTGATCAGTAAAGAGAAAAAAATTACGAGAATAATAAAATTAATAAGAATATCAAAAAAAAATTACAAATCATTGTTGAATTTAATACTATTTTACTCTTTTGAAAATGTGATCGTATATTATAAACACGATATAAATCATATCATTGTCCGTGACGACTGGTACGCGCGTCCGTGTCCGGTCCGAGGAAGGCTCGTGCCCTGATGGCCAATATTAATTACCACTTGAGATTGCAATAGAATACAGAACATCTCTCGGGGATACCTCGCACCACCGGGTCAATTGAAGAGATACAATAAAACCATTGGTAAATGTGGATAATCTAATGCCATTTTTTTTTTACTTACCACCCCTGATAATCGAAGTTTACTGTATATCTGCATCCCGCTCCGTTTCCAGGGAAAATATATCAAATGATGAAATCACGTATTCCTGTCATGGCCACCTTCATTTTTCTTCTTCCTCATCCTTCTCGCGGTTTCCGAGGCTCTTCATATTTTCTCACTTGAAAATTTGTTTTATTTGGTTACGTCAGATATTACGTGATAGCTCCAGATCTACCGGTGTAGCTGAGCTCGTTTGCTACCATCTTCCTTTCCTGAAAACTGGTCTCACGTCCATCGTACATACATGACAATCCAAGATTTTTTTAATTCCAAGAATATATTTTTTTAGTTGCTTCCTCAGTAATATAATACGTAATTAATAAATTTGTCACGAAAACTGTTAGAAACTAGAAATAGCGGAAAATAATAACTGTGTTTTTTATTTTATTTGTTATTTTACATTTTTGTGTTAAAATTTTATGAATTGATTTATATTTTTGTAGTTCAAAAATTTGTCGTAAACTTACACTGTTGGTGTAGCATAATCGGTTAATGCATTTCCCAGGATAGGAAGAGATCAATGTTCGAATCCCGATAGCAATAACAATATTTTTTCGATAAATTGATTTTATATGTATATCTTTCTAATTGAAACATTTAATTTGTATTAAAATGAAGAGTTATTTAAGTGAATTTATCAATATTTTTGATGAATCAGAGAAACATATTATATGCAGGGGTGAGATGACACACGCATCTGAGACATAAAGCGTGTTTTTATCTATCTATTGCTCTCAATTTTACATGTATTTTTAGTTATTTATTGTTTTACCCGCTTCCTATACATTTTTACCGTTTTCGCGACGATACTTATATTGAATTCAGTATTTTAACTATTGCTGACATACGTATGTAGTGAAATAAATACAGTGGAACTTTAGTTTACGAACAGGTGTTCCGTAAAACTGTTCGAAAACAGAGTTTTTCGTAATCCAAAACAATTGTTACCTTAAGAATTAATGTTAAATGTATTAATCTGTTTAAGGTCCCAAGAGAATGGCCCTTTATCATCTTTATTTTCTTCTTCTTGCTTGAAATCCTACAAAGGCAATAAAAATTCACGGTTTTAATTTTAAAAGAATTGGAAGTAATAAAACGAAAAGAATAAATGTAAAAACAAACTTTATTTGAACTTATCTTACATAACGCGATTTGATAAAGTTTTATCAGGGTGATATTCCATACGTTCATCAATCTCTGAAAATAATATTTCCTGTCAGCGTCTTTTGATACTCATTAAGAAACTGTTCCAGTTCTTCCGTGGTGAGTTCTGAGACTGCACGCCGAATCGTTAACCGAAATTCTGTTCGCAAGCTGAAGCATTTTTTGGTCAGGATTTATGTTTATAAAACGAATTATTCGTAAACAGAGTCGTTCGTAAACCAAGGTTAAACTGTATATAAAATGTAGTGTGCATCCGTACGATGTCAAAAGAGGAAAGTATTTTTTGGTACAAGTACATCTGTTTTGAAGTTATCTCGACTGCAGTTTTTAATGAAGCTGTCATCGCCCCACTCCACCACCGTCTCGGATGTCCAGACGATGTTTAAAATAATGTAACGATTTGTATTCTCCCCGTGAAGTAATTTTTACGATGTGTCGTTTGTATTCAGATTTTACATCAAGTAACGGGATTGGAGGGTAGTATATGGCGGAAGACCGAGCTGTATGCAACTATGTACAAGAGGCTTAAGGCCGAGAATTTTTACTCGATTTTTTGAGATTCTCGATGCCTTTGTACATTTTTAAGGGTTAAATATGAAAGATTTACGATAAATATACTAGTGGAGGAAACCTACATTGCAACTCGGTGCGCGCACGGAGTGTGTCGAAATACATATACATTCTCAATTTTAGAATATCTATAAATCGCGTAAATACACAGATACCTGTAATAGTGGATTCTATCATTCGATCCGTATCCACAAAGCTTTAAAATATCTGACTTTCGCTTATGCGCATTCAATTCCGCCTGTCAAGGTCTGCGAATACTATATACGCATTCGTTAACAGCATCCAACGTACGTAAAACGACTTTAATGCTTATAGGTATAATGCACAGAATGGCATACATATTACGAAGCGAGCGGATTGTTTTGAAAAATTTGTTCGTGTGACGCATTTTTGACAGTTTGGCTTGAATACTTGAAGCTGAATTATTGAAACATTGTATATTCTTCGATTAATTATCTATTTAATTCATTATTAAAATAAAATAAAAATAATCTGTAATTGATGTTGCGGAGGGTAAGGATTTTTAGAACTAATTTGATAAGACTCTTTTTATCAGTAGTTGCATCTTGTTCGTGGGCTAGTCTATAGATTTGTACATTTGGTAGTAGGTATACACTGATAATGATAGAAGGCCCGGCGTGCGATAATTATAGGCGGCGGCGGAAGGCGTGCGAGTTAATTCTTTGTTATTATTTATATATTATCCTTTCTCAGAGGGGGTGAGTTAAGTCAATACTATTAGGAGAACACATTCTCATTGTGAAGTTGTAATTATTCAGAACTCAAATCAAAATCAATTTTATCGAAAAATATTATTGTTGCGCCACCGAGATTCGAATCTGGATCTCTTTCCAAATCGGGGAAGGTGCATTATCCAACTATGCTACAGCGACGATATTTTTAGTGACAAATTTTCGAACCTCTGTGTTATCTTTTTGATATTAATACATTTAATCGTTCCATTATTTGAAAGAGCAATCTACCTTAGTTTTGCGGAATCTCAAATACCTTTGAGTAATCTGATTGCAGGCGCCAGAATTATCAATTAATTTTTATTAATTTTGGACACATTGATACAACTTTATTATTAGGAGAACACATTCTTATTAGGTTATAGGTTCGAAAATTTATCGCTAAAAATATCGTCGTTGTAGCATAGTTGGATAATGCACCTTTCCCGGTTTGGAAAGAGATCCAGGTTCATGTTTTTCATAATCAAAATTAAAAATAAATATAAAATGTGAAGTAAAGCAATTTATCCGTCACCATTGAGTTGAGACACAAACAATTGTAATAATGCAGTCCTATAAAGAGTTAAATTTACAGCATAAAGGTCAACTACCTCCGCATATTCATTCCACAAAGAATGCAATCTGGGGACTGCGAAGTTAGCTAATGCGTGTGTTCTGACATTACCACTGTAATAGAACAATGGTGCGTGAAAGTCAAGCAGACCAACAATCTGGGGGCAGTCGATCATACCATTTATGATCCTGTACAGAAATATAAGGTCGGTCATCGTACGTCTCACTGATAATTTTAACAATTCATTTTATTCCTCACTGTAAGGCGAGTTGAATACTGAGATATCTGAACGCGAATGATGGTCCGGACCATCATTGCATATATCTACCTTCACCATCATCTTAATATACCTTCATAAATGTCTTCAGGTTAGGTTAAAAAAAATTTTGAAAAGTTTTTTGACTAAAATAATATTTACTTTCGGGAAATTGTTATTTTGCACACGGCGCCGCGGTTGCTCCAAATGTTCGGAATCTAGTTGGGGAACTTACAAATGTGTATTGTCATTTTACCGGAATTGTATGTAAATCCAGCAAGCCCTACGGATCAACTGTGGATAGAATATGCTAAGTAAGGAACAGATCGAACACCCTTTCAGTCAATAGTAATTTTGTTACATACAATAATATATAGGTTTATGAATGTGCGCGAGCGTCTGTTCCAATATAGCTAAATACAAACACCCGCACCCAAACACAGTGGAAATCGTTTGACATAAAACCTCGGGGACCTAAATATTTTTTCATATTAAACGAATTTCATCTGAAAAGAAATGACAGATGCTGACCTAGTCAACAGAAAATAAATGAATAATTAATTAACTTTGTTTTTAAAACCACTATGAGTTATTAATATTCACCAACCGGTTTCGAAAAATACATTTTCCTTCATCAGGATGATAAAAAAACTAACTAAATGGCCCTAACTAATTAAACCAAATTCATTAATTCTAAATTAATTATAAAATAATTTAAAAAATAAATCTAGTACCTAACTTAAATTGTAACGATGAAAGATGTAGAAGTTGACTTAAATTGATACACATTTAAAAAAATATATATAAAATTAAGTCGTAAAGTCCTAAGCAATTCAGTGACAACGCGGCCGATTTATAATCTGGTTTATATTTAAAATGGTAAGGGTGGTGTGCGTAAAGCGGCATATTTGTAAGTTGAGTCATAAACGGTTAATAGTTTGAAGACAACTAGGCATTCGGTATATTATTTTGTTTTTCTAAGATGCGAAATCGTTTTTTTGTTTCATATTGAATGAAAATAAGTGTATGTATTCTCAATGTCGGAACTTGTAATTGATTCAATGAACAAATTAGCTTGTAAAAGTGACAGACCGTAAAATACATGAATACACACCAAAGATTATAAAATTCTGATTTATCAGGCGAATATCAAGAGTAAAATAGGACACTGGAAATAAAACAAATATAAATAGACTATAAGACAAAAAAATAAAATACTATAAACGGTTTACAAGTTAGACTACCGGGCATCGTCTGAAACAGTCTAAAAATGACACATTTATAAAAATAACAACGGAGCTTGAAATACTAAAATTAAAAAATTAAAAATTTGTGATTTAAAGGCAATTAAAAGTTTCGGGTTTGAGTCTCGGAGGTGACTATGTATACTATATATTTTTTCAATAGATAGATTTTTTCTGTGTAAACCACAGACCAGTAAATGAATAGATATGAAATAAAGTGTACATATAGGAGAGGGGTTTGGAATATTAGTTGCGGGACGAGGGTCACTCTACACACATTCTTGGTGGAAATATGAATCCGATAGTTTGTGACACATTTATGCAACAGTAAAAGTATTTACTTTTCGAAAATTAAATCTTTGTATGAACAAGGCGTATTTTTTACATTAACACATACTGTATTGTCAGCGTTTATATTTTTGTTCCAAATATATCAATCATATATTTAAAAAAAGTCTTGGAGCTATTTGATTGCATAAGTGATATCAAAATGATCACGTGGGTGACACCAAATTGCAAATATTGAAACAAAGAATTTGCGTTAGTTCATGTCTGTATATTTGGTAATCTGTGGGGCAAACGATTTATCTAAAATTTGTTTTAATAATCATCATGGAACTGTGTTCTAAAAAATCGTAACATTGCAAATAAAATGTGATTTTCATGGATTGGCGCGTTATTGCAGCGCATCTATAATGTTTACCGAAGGGCGTATGCATGGATTCGTTCCGCTTCTGAGACATCGAGTTGCGGGCGTAAAGCTGCGGCTGGAGCTCAGCACCAACTCTCTGGTGCAAGCAGCGCTCTCATGGAAAGCTGGTTCCCTGACCAGAGAATGGCAGCGCCTACAGAATAGTTACATATGCAATGGCCGTGACTGAAGTAGTTATATATGTAATATTTATATTTTGAGTGAACTTTTTTCTTTTTATTAACTTTTTAATTTTTTTTTATTTATTAATATTTTCCTTGGTTTTCTTTTTCATATCATTATATTTATTTCATAACCTTAATGTACAATATAATAAGTATTATCTCTATGGCGAATCGGGTTAAAAAAAACCTGATCACGCTGGAATAAATACATTATTATTATTATTCAAATTAATGAGTTTTCAGTGAGAGCTTTACACACTTTTAAATTCTAGTCACACAATTTTGTTACAATCCATCACTGCTTTGCGTATTATTTGGGACTATTATTCTATGCAGTAGAGCAGCACGGAAGCCATATTTTCTGCGGTACTGTGTGAAAGGGTTTAAACCTATGACCTTTGTATTGCTTTGATTGTTTCGCTACGCTATGTCTTATCTAAATCAATTGTCTTTGATTATTTGTTCGGGAATAATAAACATAATATGTCCGGTGACCGTACTGACGGTATTAATAAACATAGAGATCATTCCGGAACGCTCCGAACTGAAAATGTAATGCGAAATTTTGTAAATCTATAAACAGATGTTGCCCAAAGAGCGCATTATTGTCGATTATAATTTAGATAGTTCGGATTTCTAACAACAGATGTCACATTAGTTGAATTTTTTGAAAATTTAAATGTTTCACAGTTTTCACATACCACTGACAGCTAATGTGTCGGAGCGGCATTGTTGTATTTAATGCGGTTCTTTTTTATCGGGAAATTGATACAAAACCTGTTTAAAACTTTGAAAATGGCGTAGGAATATACGATTTAATATGATTAGCGAACAGAAGCATATGTATATATCTTTGACGGGCTCTGAAAGTGAATTCAGAAGCTGTGATCAAAATGAACGAAGGAAAGTCTTATAGAAAATTTATCTGCTATTCAGATATCCGGAATGAACTTTGAATGTCCGCCGTGATATGGATATTTTTATGTATTTCAATATTTTCTTTCCTGTACGATTACACATGATAATGTTTTGGCACTTATCTCATATAAACAATAAAAAATTAGCAGATAACTCAAATGTCAAACAATTGCTATTAAATGTTTTTAAAGTAAGCAAAAACAGTCAAGAAGATAGATGATATTATTGGTATCTATATTTTATTTTCGTTTCCATGTTACGTGATTTTAGTATGTATGGATATAATTCTTATATGTACTTTTTAATTTTCACAACTAAACTTTGTAACACACACACACACACGTTGGATTATTCCAAATTATATATTAAATACAAAAAATGAAACGTCATCGAATTTCAAGCGGTTCGACTATTTTTCGTTAGATGATTTAGGGATTTATGGTGTAAGATTAATAATTTAACAATATCGGAAATATTTATTTCGAATTACTTAGACTTCAAGCTTAATACGATTTTAAAATATTTTTAATATTTGAATACGTCCAAGAATACACAATTAGTGAATTTTTACCTACAAAGGCCCTGCAATTACCCCATACTTCCATATATTTTCCTTTAAAGTATAATAAAAAATAGCTTTGTCTCCATGAGATATCTGATATTTGTTTAATAACAGTGCTTTTGTAGATACAAATTCAGTAATTGTGTGTTCTTGGACATATTCAAATATTGCTAATATAATATACTGATCAAAATAAGAAAATATATAAAAAAATTTAAAATATCGATTTTTCAGACGTATTCTAGTATAATATGTTACAAAAGATTTTACAGATAAAGAATGTTGCTTCAAAATAATTTTTAAAAATCAGATTCTCAGAGTAATGCTATATATGCTGTTTAAAAAAAAGGAAAAATGAATTATTAAATTGGTCCATTGATGGCGATGATACTCGAAGTGAGTCCACATACATACAATTTTCAAAAATTTGATAAATGTGGAGATTTAGGGGTGAGAATTGGTGAACGTTTTATATATATATATATATATATATATAAAGTGATCTCTTAAGCCAGCCGAAGACAGGTCGTAAGCCCTGTAATTACTCCATACTTCCGTCTATTTTTCATTAAAATATATATAATATATAAAAAATAGCTTTATCTCTATGAGATATCAAATATTTGTTCAATAATATTTTCTGTAACAGTGCTAAAATTTTCGACTCGTAATATAGTCAGGTCTATATTTATATCTACCCATAAAATATTGTGGACTAGGTCTGTTACACCCTGTATATACGAGTATAATACAGCCGGAAAATAATCTAAATCAATGATTGCCTGTAAGTATATAGATAGGGTATAAAGATTCTTCAATTTTGTATAAAATCGATTATCTCCATTAGATAGTTTAATTGCGGATCTAACCTTGGGTATATTATGACTGATCGCAGTTTTATTACTGTGCTCAGACAGAGCTCCCTTCATTAGCCGGTATCAGTTCTGGGTAATGAAGGGAATTCTTATCTACATCGCCGCACATTCCCGGAACCCGCCACCGGCGCCCAGACTACCTTTCACAATCCTTCATGGAGTGATGAGCGAGAGAACACTTGATTAATCGGTGATCGCGCACAGGGTTGAATCAGCACTTTCATAGGCCTCGGCATTATTACTTTCTCAAGAAGATACACAAAATTAAGTTAAACATCTGTATAGACATACTCAAAAGAATCCTTAATCCGAATTTGTAGGCATTTCATGACCTTCGAACAGCGAGGTATCCTCTTTTCATTCACATCAAATTGAGTAATTGAGCTATTGAGATTTCAAGTTGTAAATATTAATTTTTCGATTTTTTCGACGCAGTTTGGTTTACAAGTAAGTTATAAATTACAACTGATGATGAGAGAGACTGCACATTCTGAAACTGTTGTGATGATAACATAACTTAATTTATGTGTAATATAATGAAAAATTAAAATAAATAGTGGTTGATAGTAATGTGCATGTGTGTGCGTGAGTATTGCTGCATCTTTTCGGAATCTAAGAAAACGGGCTAACGAAGACGTCATTCTCTTTTCATCCGGTGCTTCGACCAATCCAGCAGTCCTAATAAACCACTAGTGCGCGCGTCAGCCGGCCGAAATCTAAAGACAGAAAAGTTAACAGGTTAGTTCATATATCATATGAGTGTCTATTGTTAATCGGAAACCTGGGAACCAGCGATCGAAGGCGTTTACATAAACAGAATGGCAAAATATTATAAGCTGGCAAATCAATTCTGGTCCTAGGGTCTGTTCTATTCTGGCAAGGCTATTAAATAAAGTACATAATTCAATTGAAGAAAGCTTCAATACTGAATACATAATGATATTACTCCAGGGCGAGTGACTAAACCAATTAATTATTTTGCCAGTCCAAATAATTAATTGAATGATAATTTCGAACTGTTCGTTTTGATATTAATAAAGCGTAATGAGGCAGGATGAGATCAGTTTCAGTGATTCAATTGATATAAATCTCAGAACCCGTTGCGATTTTGATCTAAAGCTTGAGATTAGGACTGACCAGTGTACATTTTGTTAGAATTGATCTCGAGACTCGATACATGCAGGAAAATCTAATCTAGAACCATAGATATCAAATATAATATAAGATACAGAAGGCATTAAATTACGATCAATTATTCCGTTTTAACTGCTGCTGGGGATATTTAAATTTATTCAACTGACGAATGGAACATCAATAGATTTAGCATTTGATGTACAACAGCGCGAGATGGAGAATCTCTGAGACTCAGTGTGTATTTAACGTATCAAAGATAAGTTTAATTCTGCCCAGAATTCATTCATAAAATCAAAGATGTTTATTATAATGGTCAGATTTGGTTTGTCTGAGTTCAGCCCCTATTAAACACAAATTAGATATTTGATTATCGATACAAATCCAAGGGGTGACTGGATTCCAATTTGAATCGGTTCACGGGATATCCGGATAACTTGACTGTGTTAAATCGTCACTGTATTACTGGTGTATTAAGCCTCAGTTGTGAGTATTATTAATATTGTACTGATAAAAGAGATGATTGATTTCTGCATTGTAAATAGTCTGATGGGTTTTTCTTGAAAACATACTACGACGTGGAAAAATATGTTTTTTCTCTACGTACCACCATTACTATCCACAGAACGATCAGTTAAAACTCAAAGATTTATTTGAGATAAATCTCAGTACCATGTGCATGAGATTTCTATCTGGAGATAAACTCAGAGACGAGTTTGAGATTAGTAGAAAGAGACAGCAGCTACGACGTTCGATTGATTTTTGAATAGATTGACATATAAAGAAGATTGAGATTCAAATTCACCCAACTGACGAACAGAACATCAATGGTTAATAGACTGACATTTGACGTTTGACGTGCATCGAGAATGAAGTGAGACGTGAGACGGTGAATCTCTGAAACTTGGTGCGAACCCGATGAATTGCAAAATCCAAAAGTCATCTTCGAATAATCTTACGGGAGGAAATTCCTCGTTTCAGAGAAAATCTCATTCCTGGACGCGAGCCATAGTAGCTTGTTTCTATGAGGATTCTATTTCCAGAACAAATAACTATATGCAGAAATATATACAGAAAACATCAATATAATTACTACCGAGACATAAACCCAGAACTATAATTTATTTAATAAATGCAAAATTCATGGAAAATTAATAAGATCTCCAATCACGTGAAAATGTGCAATGATCACTTTAAACTTCAGAAAATTTGACTGAACTTTTTTCCATCGTGACCTGATGATCCAGAAACCAACCTCTGTTTAAAAGTTTATCTATATAATACACATACATATATATTATCGGATGTATCTAACGGAAACTCTCGTAGTTCTTACCAGATTTTAATTGAACTTTTCTGAAAAATGTACCTGGTAGATAGATATCACAGCCAAGTTCTTTAATCAGCCCAATACCCTATATTGTTTCCAAATGAGAACTGTTCAACAATTTAAAAAATTCTTAACGCGTTAATATTGGACCTAAAGATAAATGAAAAAAAAATACATTTACATACACAGACGAAATGTATCTGTTGAAATGTACCGGAAGGATGTTTTCGTTAATGTATTTTTCAATAAATCGGTGGTTGAAAAGATTTTTTTTTTTGCGTTTAATAGATCCCTTAGCCAAACAAACATGGAAATTATTTCTATAAATATTATTAACGAAGGTTTTTTTTGGATGAAACGTCATTCACAAATGATTTTTGGGTTATTTTTTTTAGTTATTCCACGTTTTATGAATTTCAAATATTTTTTAATTCGGTGCGCACTCCGACCTATTGAAATATTCCAACGAAAATCGATATTCAATCACAACATCCAATTACGAGCTGGGAGGGTCCAATCACTTGTTAGTGTGATAACTCTACATCTGCAATCAAGCCAATATCTGATCTGCGAATTAAAGTATGAAAAGCTATCCATAAAACAATCACTGCATAATAGCAATCTGATTGGACAGTGATTAGGTTCGAACATTCTGCAAGTGATGAGCCGATTCATCAACGAATACAGTCAAAAATATAGACGCAGTCTTGTAATTATGACACTGAATTCATTCATTGTATTCAAAGTTAGTTTGAATCCCTTCATGATAGGGTAAATGTGAAGCTGATTATTTGAATTTGTATCGGTCACAAAATAATAATAAATAAAGTATATTGACAATTGGCAAATAAATAAGTCATGAAGGACTGATCTCGATGATAATGATAAGTCTCCTCCAATCTCGGCTCACTATTCGTGTTCGTATAGGGTAGGTATTTACGACAGTGGCGAAGCAATCGAAATAGTTTACTTTTAAGATAATCTATTGTTTCATGTTTACAATAATTACTAATACTACGCGGTTAGAATTTATGCGATTGGTGGTAATACAGAGCTTGGAGTGTTAGGCCAGGAGCAGAAGGCCGGCCGGTCGTGGTGGCACCTGCGTTCACCGGGTGCGTTCAGCGTTGTGTCCGGATTGTCATAATTGATACACTACAGTGAAGTATCAATTTTTTTTGAATTCGAATTAAATTAATATGTATCCTTTTGTTTCTGAACTTATGATTGGAATGTTTTTTGGAATTCATTGCATAATAAAGTCTATGGCTTAAAAATGGTACGTAATACCGCATTTGTAAGTAAGATTATTGGTATAGCAGTTCCCCGGCAACGAAAAGGTCCGAGTTCGTATCCCAGTAATAACTAAATATTTTTTCTATAGATATATGTTTTCTGTATATATTTCTAATTGATTCATATAATTTGTTTTAATACTAATCATTAATCAAATGGTTTATATTTGTAAATAATAAATCAAAATACTTTGAATAAACCACTATTTATTGATTATTCAACATGTTTCGATACGTATGATATCTTCTTCAGGAAATAATGTATACTAAAATTAAAAATACAAACATAGATAACAACAAAACTATAGCTATAGTTTTAGTTTTGTTATTATCTATGGTTGTATTTTTAATTTTAGTAAGAAGATTCCATAGGCTTCGAAACATATTGAATAATCAATAAATGACGGTTTAAAAAAGTATTTTGTCTTGTTATTTATATAAAATATGTGGCCACAAAGTAATTTTGCTAATATTTAAGTGGTCTATATTTATTTGATTGAAAGTAATAGAAGTAAATATTACGTGTCTTGTCTCGTTCTAAACTAGTCTCTAATAGAGGTAAAACTTTTGATACAATTAATTTAATTTGACGACATCTTATTTGATTATAAATACCAAGAACTTCAGAATCTGTCTGTGACCATAATCGCTTTGTGTTTCGAAAATATGAAGGATTTATGTCTTACGGTACTGTATAATATACAGAATATAATTTCTGATATGATTTCTGATTTGTCAATTGTACATTATATTACGTCATTAAAATTTCAATTGAATTTAACGGTCGCCTGGTAGTTAATGATGTGTATTATTATATTTATAGAGATACATAGCTTATTTGAATATGAATTAGAATATTAAATTTATTAACTAGTTTTGTAAAATATGCGTCTAGTATGTAGGTAACATATGTTGGCACTTTTCTTGTTGCGAGACAAATGATTAATTCGTGTGTTCTGTAGATTGCAAATACGAATAATATTAGACTTAGGCTATTCAAATGTAATAAACTACTATTTATATTATATCCATCAGACTGAGTCTGCATTTAAGATCACGCAACTGTGGAAACAATTACATTTATAGGCCGATGGAGTCTACAGGTTGACTAGTACGATGACAAAGGACAAGGTTGATCATTATGGCATTATTAGAATTTTCGTGTATTAATTTCTATGGTGTCTTAGATACGTGTAAACGGATGAGATTTATCTATAGATAATACTGAATTGAACGCGAAACCTGTGACGAGAAATTATGGGATTTTTGAACTGTGTAGAACTGTGTACAACTG